>CM053580.1:143028546-143049283 GCA_028627135.1 Pseudochirops cupreus | reverse complement strand
GTGAAAGCTGTGATATGTTGCTGCTGCTACGCTGCCATCTTGGCTCCGCCCCTTCTTCTGGTTAAATCTTATTGAAAAGTACAGCTCTAGATGATTCTGTGTGTGAGCTTAGTTTGAATTCCTTCTTAGCATGACATTTCTAGGGAAGTCCAGGTATATTTGTGAAAGTCTACTCAAGCTGAAGGCCAACTGGCTTATTAAGTAATGGTGAAGATTTACCTTAGGTTTATGCCAACTAGGAAAGAGTCTCATTTATCACTTTTGTCTTTTCCTTTAAAATTTTCTTCCTTATTTTTAGATTCTGATTCAGCTAGCTAGAGGGTCAGTGTAGTGAACCTAAACTAATGATCTTGCCAGCCCTTAACCTTCTGTAGTCTATAGCAGTGGTATCAAACATGTAGAAGGAAGACCAATAGACCCTACATAAGAATCCTTGGGGGGCTGCATGTTGACTTGGAAAAAAACCTACTTGTTCACATTATCTATGTTATTATATTTTTATTTATTTTGTTAAGTATTTCCCAATTATATTTTAATCTAGTTCCTTGTTCAGAAGTGTTAGTGGCCCAACCATACGTTTGACACCTCTGGTATATAGCACTTAGGACCAAAGTGAGGCTCAGGAAATTTTAATTATAATAATATTGATTGATGTCTAGATTCTGATAGCTTGAATTTTAGTAGACTTGGTTCCTTGACCTTCTAAGGCTACTTAATGAGGTGAAGACGGATGAAACTGTATGTTGGCTACTATGATTGCACCTGAAGTATTCCTCTTTCACAAGAGAGAACCGGAATAACTTCCCCAGATACTGTCTGGGTCCACACCTACTAGAAACCACAACTCTTGATTGGTACTTTCCTTTCTCTAGTCTAGAGGGCACAGTTTAAAGTGAAGACATTAAATGAAGTAGCTAGCAAGAAAAAGTCACAATATAACATTTTCCCTTAACTCAGGGACACATTATCCCACAAACGTACATACTATTAATAGGAAGAGTATATTGTTATGCAAAAGGGGCAGAAACATGTAAACAGCATGTAGGCATAGAGAAGCAACTCGTTTCTTTAACCTGTGGATCCACAAATGTTTTCTGGTAACGTCATTGCTCCATTCTCACTGGGCTCACTTCTCACTAATTGTGGTGTTGTCTTTTGTCACATTGCTCTGACTGATACAAGAAGACGAGTCTCCTTGACTGCTGGTCTTCTAGGCATGTAGTTTCATCTGGGTACTGTTTCTCTGATCTCCTTGTGGTTACTGACCACAGTAATCTCTGCTGGGTGTAAGTCTCTGCTCCAGACCTTCTGGACTTACTATCCTCAGAAAGCTATCTCCCAGCCATCTTAGCACTGCTAGGGTATAGAACTAGCCCCCTGATAACTTTCCAGTCTTCTTACACCTTGTACTCCATCATGAACTTTCTAATTCAGTGGCACTGACCTATTGGCTGTCCGCGACATTTCATATCTTGGCTCTGGGCATTTTCTCTGCCTGTCTGGAATGCTCTCCCTCCTCAACTTCACCTACTGAGTTCTCTCAACTAAAATTCCGTCTTCTACAGGAAGCCTTTCCCAACCCCTCTTAATTCTAGTGACTTCCTCTGTTAATTATTTTCCATTTATCCTCCCTATAGAGATTAATTTGTATATATTTGTTTGCCTGTTGTTTCCTCTCCCCTTCCCACCATTAGATGGCAAGATCCTTGAAGGCAGGGATTCTCCTCCTCCTCCTCTTCTTCCTCTTCCTCCTCCTCCTCCTCCTTCTCCTCCTCCTTCTTCTTCTTCTTCTTCTCTCTCTCTCTGTCTGTCTGTCTCTCTCCCTCCCTCTTTCCCTCCATACCTCCTTCCCTCCTTTCCTCATTCCAGTGCCTACCACATCATAGACACTTAATAATATTCATTGAGAGATGTTAGAATTTCTCGGTTGTGAGCTCTTTAGTCACAACTACCATAGCCACCTACAAAACTCTGGTAAGAGTGTCCCCAGGCTAAGATGAGATCTTTTCTTTTCAACTTCCTGCCTAGGCAGAGATCATGAATCTCACTTCTAGATAACTATCTCACTTTGAGTTAGGTAGTCTTAGTTTCTGGTTTAGCAAGTAAGAGAAATTAAGCCAGAAAAAAAGATAAGCTATAAAGACAAGGTCCATGTTCTCTACCCAATTAGCCTCTCTTATTCTTATCTATCTTATGAAGCAAAATCCCATTGCTCTGAGGCTTTTTGGGGATCAGCAAAAAACTTTTGGTTTCCTTACGTTTTCACACTAGAGTGTAAGTTCTTCAGAGGTGTTGGTTATGTGTTACACATCCCTGCATTATAGTGTTAAATAAATGTTTAAATGAACAAATGAATTGAAATTCCCTTAGAAATTTAATCCTTTGTATCAAGACTGTATTCCCTGTTTATGTCCCACTGGGTGGGGAGGGGGGAGGAAGAAGAGGAGGGTAGTGTATTGTCTTATTCACCACAATTTATAATTGTTAGGCTTCATTGCCCTGCCAGAGTTCTAAGAATATAATTTTGCTGTATGTAGTTCATAATTAGGAAGCAATGTGGAACAATGGGAAGACTGATAGATTTGGAAGGAAAGGGTCTAGGTTCAAATGACACCTTTGACACTACCTATGTAACCTTGGATAAGCTCTCTAGGCCTCAGTTTCCTCATCTGTAAAATGGAGATAACCAGACTTGTACTACCTATTGAGGAAAGTACTTTGTGAACCTTCAAGTCCTGTAGAAATGAGATGACCTTTTCAGAGTCCTTCAGATCACACTCCTGTGTTGGTACCTATTCCACCTTTCTTTCTCCACCATAAAAGCAGAGACTGAGCTGCTTAACCTCAAGTTTGATTTTCCCTACACTGAAAGCACACTCACAGAACTGTCCTCAGTGTAACTAGGACTAAACAAGGATTTCCCCGACTCTCACTGGAAAAAAATAGTGATGATGATCCGATAGAAATAAGTGAAGCCCTGGAGGCAAGGAAAGTGCGGAGGAGGAATTGGGCACCTCTTTAATTCTGCCCTAGGGCAGCCACCTGTGCGCTTCTGCTGTTCTTGGGTCTTGCTGTGGCAGAATTTATGTGGAAAGAGATTCATAGCTTTTAAGGAAGAACCAAGGTTTTCAGGATGAATCTGCGTATTCACAGCTGAACGGAGTGTTCTTGTTGAAGTCCAGATGGGGACTCATCCAAATTTTTAGGCCCTGAAGTCATGGAGATCTAGCCTGGTATCTCACAATAGGATGTGAGGCCCTCCATGTCCCTCCACATCCTTCCACATTCCTCATCCACAGACCCATATTCTTTGAATTTTCTCTTTTCCTTTTTTTCTCTATGTAGCTGGGCAGCTCCAAACTCACCCTTTGGATTATGCCTTCCTGGTCTCAGGCAGTTTCTGAGTTATATCTGGAAACTTTCCAGTACTGCTTGTATATCCCTGGGGTTAGGGAAGACAGAGCCTGCCATTTACTGCCCAATCTTTTGATCTTGCATTGAATTACTAGTTGAACCTTTTTAAATTTTGGAGTTTTCTTTACTTTGCTGTCCCTTAGTTGAGGTTGACTTTCTTCTTCAGAAGAGTCATTGGAGGGCCTAATGCTGTGAGGGTTGCAGCAGGAATGAAGGTCCACAAGATGCTGATCACCATTGACCTTGAACCAGACCAGAAACTGCACCTCTTCCTGGGAAAAATTTCTTTTAAAAGTTAATAGAGACACAGAAAGAGCTGCCAGATATCGGATCTAAAACACCTGCTACTTGCTTCCACTCATACAGAAGAAGAAAAAAAGATCCAGTCTTACAGCCCAATAATTACCTATAGAAAGTTGGCTAATGAACAAACACCAGCTTTCCTGCTGGCAATTATGTGTGTGTACACACACACACTCATGTGCACACCTGCCTCCAATGAGAAGACAGCAGAAGAAGGCACAATCGATTGACTACCCAGGCAAAAGTTTTCGTCCTCCACTTAGGCAATATGCTATCTGTACGCCCACCTGGTGTGGGCGTGGCTGACAGTTCTCAGAACTTTCCTGTATGCATGTGAACTCATTGCTCTCTAGTGGCTAAATTCTTTTCCACAGAAGACAATGATACTGATACTTGGCCAGACAACCAAATAGAAATTCTTCTTGATTGTAAGTAGTAGCTAATAATTAGTGGGCAAGCAATTCCATTCTTATTAATAGCAGAGTGCTGTCATGAAATCCTTGTAAAAATGGGAGGGACTGTTTGCAAATAGGGTACAAGGTACTCTAGATCAGATGTGTCAAACTCCTGGCCTTCAGGTCAATTGAGGAAGCTGGCAACACTTTTGCATGAAGCCAGAATCAGACTAAAATGTAATTGGGAAATATTTAACTGAATAAATAATAATGCAATAGAATGTAGATAATGTTAATTTGTGGCTTCCTAAGTCAATATGCTTCATTAGGGATTGGTTTTTATTTGAATTTAACATCACTGGTGAAGATAATATGAAGGAATGCAAACTAAGGTGAGAAAAACAAGGAGAATAATTTGTAAAAGGATAACAACATTGTAAAGAAAAACAAATTTTAAAGACTTGAGAACTCAGATCAATGCAGTGACCAAACATGTCTCCAGAACACTTATAATGACATGTGTTACCCACCTCTTAAAAGATAGCTGATGGATTCAAGGGGTGGAATGAGACAAACATTTGTTAATACACTGTGGTTTTATTTGACTATATTTATTTGTTATAAGGTTCTCTTTCAGTTTTTAATTAAGGATGTGATGGAGGAAGGGAGGTTAGTAAAAGTGATGCCAGAAAACAGTGGGCCATTGAAATATATTTTGAAAATCACATAATGTTACATACATGTATAGCTGCACACACATATACAGTTAAATGAATATTATGTATGTATTTATAGTGTGTATATACATACACTATAGATACATGTCTACATGTATGTACACACATATACATACACACATATATAGTATGTACACACACACAGACACACACACACACAGACACATACACACACATAATAGAGGCTCCAGGAAGCTGTTGCATGCACAGTGGCCACATCCCAGGAAAACCATCTTGGCAGATTGGCCAAACCACGTTGAGGGAAACTGACAAGCCTCAAACCCATTGATGAGTTAGTAGGGGTGAAGGATGTAAAGACTTCCCCCAGCAGAATTCGAGGATGAGAACAATTTGTTCCAACAGTCATGAAGGAGGCTGAAGCAGGTGCTGTGTAGCACTTAGAGCTTGGTCATCCACTGAATCCTGGACCATTGCCAATTGTCTTGACTTTCATCTTCCCACTGGACTTCAATGTCTCTGGAAGACAGAGTGAGGTTGACTACTTTAAGCAACTCTGCCTCACTTAAATCCAACTTACTCACAGGTCAAGACATCACCCCATGATGAATGAGAATAAAGAATGAACAACGATGGTATGAAATGAAAATTTATGGGGGACAAAGTCAGAAGCTCATAGATCTAGAGTTTATTTTCTGGGAGATAATCTAACTACAATCCTCTCATTTTATGGATGAAGAAACCAAGACCCAGGAAAATGACTTGACTTGTTTGAGGACACACAATTATTAAATGTCAAAGCCAAAATTCAAACCCATGTTCTCTGACTTGAAATCTTACGTTCTTTCTATTGCACCATGATGCCTCCACAAGAAAATGAGTCTTTGAGAGGTTAAAAGTACTATATTAATGTTCATATAGCCCAAAAGAGAGGATTTGAACCCGGGTTCCCTAATTCCAAATCCTGTGCTATACTACTCTACATTATAAATAAGATAACATAACCAGGCTCTATAGTGACTGAAATAGTAAACACATCCTTTATATACCGAAGGGATAGGGACTGAACCTGAGATTTTTCTGGCATGAAGAATTCCTAGGTAAGGAAGCTTACCTACCAGTGCCTACCACTCACCAGCATCTTTTCTGCAATGTATTGTCTTAGAGGCCTGCCTAAAACACTGCAAGGTTCAGTAATTTATCCAGATTCTCAAAACCAGTACATATTATCAGTAAGATTTGAACCTCAGTCTTCCTTGTTCCAAGACTAACTTTGCCTACTAAGCAACTCTATCTCACTTACAGAACATAATGCAATAAAAACAATAATTAATATAGGGAGCACAAACAAAAGATACCTACCTAAACGGTGACTTAATGACATCCTGAATAATGAGTCAATGAACAAATCATATAAATAATTGGTAACTATATGAAAGAGAATGATAGGAGACAACATAACAAAATGTCTGGGATGTAGCTAAATCAATTCTCAGAGGATAAATTATGACTCGGAGAAAATATATTAACAAAAGAGAAAAAGAGAAGTTTAATGAACCAGATACATAATTAAAAATAAGAAAAATCAGCAAATAGGTCAAAACAAACACAATAGAGGGAATTTTGAAAATCAGAAAAGAAATAGATGATTGGAAAAACAAAAAACCTATAGAATTAATAAATAAAACTAAAAGCAGGTTCTTTGAAAAGAGTAACAGAACTGATAAGCCTTTATATAACCTGATTAAAAAGAATAAGGATAGTCAAATTACCAGAATTTAAAATGAAACAGGCGAAATTTCAATAGAAAAGACATTTTCTAAAAGAATCATAATCTATGATGCAGAATTATATGCCAGCAAAACTTAAAATTTGCAAGACATGGGGAATTATCTATAAAAATATGAAATATGCAAATTAACAGAACATCAATCTCAAACAATCCAATTTCAGAAAAGGAAACTAAACCAGCTGTAAAGAAACTACCAAAGAGGGAAAATACCTCTGGTCCAGATGGATTCACAATTGTCTTTGGTAGGAGATCTTAGTCATTAATCACCCTTATAAAACTCGTCCTTTTGGCCAAAGCAGTGCTTCTCAAAACATAGTCCAGGGACCAGTAGTAGGTTTCAAAAATCTTCCCTGTGGTTTTCTGAATGGTTCCAAGGGCAAATCTATTTTTAAAAATAATTGAAAAAACACTTTTGTTTTTGTTTTGACAATACATATTTCCACTGCAGATGGGAATCTACCTTAAAAACTGAAAAATGAACAGACATATAATAAGCACATTATGATTACTTTATAATGCAGGTCCAGTGCTTGGGATTTCACCCTTATTTCAAGCCCACAAGCTCCACGGTTTTCTTGGTAATGGCCAATGAGAAGCATTGTTCTAGATGGGCCAAAGAGTGCTCTGTCTGGCCAGAGCTGTCCTGACACTTAGCTCTGCCCCCAGGTGGTCGGTCACAGTAGGACGATCTCCATGAGCTCAGGGGAGGGTGTTCCTGGTGTGGCTTCACTAGAGCTGCTCTCAGAGTTAAGTGCGGATGCTTTGGGGAATCTTGGACACTAAAATTTTATTCACCTTTTCCTTATAGTTTGCATTATGCTTCTTTCTTTATAGTAGCATACTGAAAAACTTTTCAAAATGGCAGCATTAATTTTTTTTTAACCAATGGAGATACTACTAATCACTTTACTGAATCTGTTCGATAAAAAGGACCAGTCTATCATGCACATGATTACCCCAGAGGTATGCCCTCTACCTAACATCAAAGGATGCTTTCAGGTTAATCCAAACTCTCTGTGGGTCAGAGAGAGGTGACTATTTCTATCTTCTAGCTCCATCCTTTTAATGGATCATTATGCCCTTACCCGCTGGAGGGAAATTACCTTCTTCCTTTTCTCTGAGTTCCATTGGAGTCAGTAACACAAGCACAGTACAACTGTATGCACAGCTTTCATTATGACTGTAGAAAGAAAGCCAAATATATTCAACCATCACCACGTATATTGTGCACCCATGGCTCCTCCCAGACCAAGCAATTCCAAGCCTGTAAGTCTTTGGGCAGCCCCCAAAACCTGAGAGTTAAAAGAACAGTTCTTGAGCTCACATTCAGACTTACCTGTTATCTCTAGGTAAGCCCTGGAAAAAAAATCAGAAGCTTAAAGAAATATAGTTCAGAGCATAGGAATATAGATTTAGAATTACAAGAGGTTTTAAAAGTCATCTGGTCCAACCACATCATTTTACAGATGAGGTCACTACCTCCCAGAGACTCAGTAGAGTCCAGAGCTTGATTCCCTGATGCATGGTGATGTTACCTCTGCCCATTGCCAGATGCTGACCATACCTCTAGCATCCTACTGCCATGAATCTCCACTACTTCTCTCCAGGTCTTCTTTTACTCATCAAAGTCTTACTTACTATGGGAAACAGTAGTAGGGCCAGAAATAAGTTCCTTCCCTTCTAATAGTCATTTTTCCCCCCTAAGGCTCTTCCTGTCTATGGAAATCCCTGCGTAGGCAGGCTCTGTTTCTTCTTTAGCATTAGGCATGTGCCAACTTTCTCCTCCCCATATGAGGAGGTGGAGACTTCAAGGGAGGGGGAGAAGTTACATTTAAATGAAAAAAAAATTCATTGTTTTCTTATCTACAAGTTAAAAAAATTCATGGATAATTTAGGAGTGAAATACAAGAAGTCATAGATAACTGCTTAATTTTTTTCTTCTAGAGTAACAAGGATTTGTCAAAATGTTAAGAAAAATTAGATTTCAGGAACTAGAAAATTTTACTTCTATATTTTGGTGGGGTTATGATTTTTATCAATGTGGATATTTACTCCATTATTTTGGACCGGAAACCATGTATCTGTACCTTCTCATGTTGTGTAATTCTTGCCTGTGTCCTCCCATAAATCCATCTTGCACGGATTCAACAAACATGGTGGGGCTTCCTTCTAGGTATTATGTAGGTATCAATAGCTATCTGCTAGCCTTCATTCTTGCCATATGAGTAACTCATATAATTTTCATATATCTCTTGAGTCTTTTAGACCACTTTAAGTACGTAGTTTATCAATGGTAACATGCTGAAATTTATGTCTATATCCTGCATCTCTCTTCATTGACTGTTGTATGACCCATATTCTTGGTTTTTGCATTCACTGAATTAATTTTGATATTAAAAAATAGGGATTTTGCTTCATGGAGAAGTTTGGGGGTTAATGAATGTGGTAAGTAATTTCCTAAGTGCAATCTAGCCAAATCACTTCCTCCTCTTCATTTTGGGACCTGGCTAACTATGTGTAACATTTCTTCAAGATATATGTACTCATGGAGCACTAGTATCATACGCTATCATATCAGAGTCTGGACAATAGGCAAGTTTTATTCAATTGGTCTTTCCTATGTGGATAGTTAGGTTGAACTCTTTTGCATGATTACTGATTTCATTGAGGTGACTCTCCAATGCAAAGGTCTGGAGGGAATCAGCATAAGTCACCTGCAGAGAAGAGCATTTGAAGAATCTCACCATCTGTGGGGCATTCTTCCATTTGAACTCTGCACTGGACTTCTAACAAACATTTCTGGTGAGCGTGTTCCCATGTTTTATTCCTCACATTCTACTAATAACTAAAAGATTGTCAAAATTATCTGTGTTGGTACATTTGTAAAGAAATTTTGAATGATCATGACATACATGGGACAAGAAACATCTTATTGGAGGAGAGTCTTTAAAGTCATATTTCACTCTACTGAATTAAATGCTTTTTGAAAAAGTCAACAAACAATGAGCCCAATGGAATCTTGAATCCTCAGTACCTTACAGTTAATAGTGTAACTGTAAAGCCTTGTTCTGCTACGAATTATTTGCTAAAGCTAGCCTATCCTCATAGTTTCATCAAGGATGACCTTGATGGCTGTATGGATTATTCCAGTAAAGAATTTGTAGAAATTACAAAGAAGACATGTGGATCAGTAGTTCCTGATCTTCTTTTAGTGACATCTTTATTTAGGTCGTAATGACATACTCAATTATTTCTAGCTGTGGGCTATCATATCTTCTTTCACACATTTTGAGAATGGATACTCAACAGAGAGATAGTGTTGTATAGTGAGTAGAGATCTGACTGCAAACTAGGAAGATAGAGATTGAAGTTCTATTTCTGCCACACACTAGCTATGATACCCTAGCCTAGACAAATCTCCTAATTTCTTAGGAAGTTCTTTAAGACTTAATATTGGCCTCTGCATCTGTGACTTGATTAATGTGAGTAATGAATATCTTCAAGTGGTTTCATGTATTCAAATTCACATTATTTCAAGTTATAATGATGTAAAACAAGGTAATTGGTTCCAGCCCAATGGAAATATATCTCGTGAATTCAAATAATGCTCCTACTTTAGAGAATTCATTATTTGTACTGATGAATACCTAGTTATTTATTAGGAGTAGGTGTTTCCCCATTCAGGGATTTCCCTATTGTATCACAGGTCCAGTCCTTAGTCTCAAAGTCATTAAAATAGTACAAAGGGCTAGGCCCTGAGGATGAGGAAAAAGGAATAATGTGAAATGTATTGATTTTACTAACCTATATCTTTTGTGGGGAGGGGAAAGAGAGGGCTTGGTTGGTTAATTATAAATTTATTGGGGATTGTGCTTTTTCAAAAGATTGATTTAAAATGACTTTATAAAGAATGTAAAAGCTTCCTTTTATATAATAATCTAAAGGTTTTTTCTTTTAAAGAAAACCAAACCTTTTTTTCTATTAATAATTTTCTTTCTCCCACTGTCTCCTCCATATTGAACTAAAGATATTGAAGTCGCATAACAAATATGCATAGTTAAGCAAAGAAAATTCCCTCATTGGCCATATTCAAAAATGTATGTCTAATTCAGCAACTTGAGTCCATTACCTTTAAGTTAGGAGGTGGGTAGCATGCTTCATATTCAGATCTTGGGCATTGTGGTCATTGTGTTAACTAGAGCTCTCAAGTCTTTCAAAGTTGTTTTACTTTATAATGCTATTGTTACTGTGTAACTTGTTCTTCTGTCTCTACTTACTTCCCTCTACCTCAGTTCATATACATTTTCCCAGCCTTCTCTAACACTTTCTATTTTGTCACTTCTTATGACATAATATTCCATTATGTTGATATATCATGTTTTTTTAAAGTTGAAAAAAATTCTTCAGTAGATGAACACCCCCTTTAATTTCCAGTTCTTTTTGCTATTACCAAAAGATCTGAGATAAGTAGTTTTATACATATGAGTCTTTTTTTTCCTTTGATTTCTTTGGAGGCATAGCCCTATTTCCTGGGTCAAAGAGTTTACCAGTTTAGTAACTTTTGAGACATAGTTCCAAATTGCTTTTGTGAAACTGAAAATTGATACCCCACTTTGTTTTATATTATTTATTAATTATTGAGAATCTGTAATCTAATTGGCATATTAATACTTACGAATCAGATTTGGACTTGATTGTATAGACCTTAGTGGTAGAGTTTGTAAGAGTTTAACATTCCTATTTCTAGGGGCTCAGTCTGACCACAAAGACACAAAATCAGTAAGTTTTTGGAAGGGAAGAGGGAGAAGGAAAAAATGATTCAACATGGTCATAAGATGTTTGCCCACCAAGAGACTTTCCAGGGAATTGTGAGTCAACTCTGTGTTTTTCCTTGTTGCCCTGGGTTATGGAATTCCCCCTCTGAGTCAAGCCAAGGAAAGCACACCCTTCATCTGTCTGTGACCAATCACAGTCTTAGTTTAGTCTGCATCACTGGACCACTTCTGGTATCATATGCAACCAACTGTAAATAAACTTCTTTGTCAGATAGGTTTTTGGTTATTGAGAGGCCTTAGATCCCTTTTATTGGTGATTGCTAGCCTTACTAATAAATTAATCATGCTCAGACCTTTGTGCCTCAGTTTCCCTTGTTTGCAGATTTTAAAAAATCTTGACTCTTTCAAGTGAATAGACTGATTCATAGCTCCATCAACAGTGTACTTATGTGACTATTTTCCTTCAGCCCCTCTGACAACTGTTATATTGCTTTTCTTTAAAAAAAAATCATCCTTGCTAATCTGATGGGCATGATGAAGAAACTCAGATTGCTTTAATTTGCATTTTTCTAATTAATAGTGATTTGGAGCATTTTTATCACTTTTGTTGATAGCTTGGATTCCTTCCTTTGAAAACTGCTTTTGGCTATTTATGATCTGAAACTGAATAAAGAATTAAGTATATATAAACAAGGATTTGCTCATATATTTTAAAGAGTGTGCTCAACACAGAGTTTGTCCTATATACATTAAAGGAGAATGAAAGGGCCCAAGTGCTAGGATGAATTATGCAAGTTGGATATGGAATCTTGTTCTCTGAAGGGAAGGTCTTTAAAAAATAGTCTCATTTCTTTGGTGTGATTTATATTTGACTCTTTCCTGTAGTTTTAGATGACCATGACCCTGTAAGAAATGTGTCAAAAAGGAAAAAAATATCTCAATCCCTGAAGCCTGGAAAAAGCTAAAATTTTCAAAAAACTGATAAGAGTAATACAGAAGTCTTTTTAAAAGTGTATTCAGAGCAAGAAGGAGAGAGTCCTGCCATGTGAGGCACATGCATGCTGTGAGTACAGAGGCATGGAGAGGGCAGTTAAATTCTTCCTGAATTGATGACCCAGAGAAGGTGGGATGGTCAGTTTTCTAGTCTGCTTCCAACTTTCTCTGTTAGTGAATATAGTTCTCCTGTGGCATTCCTCAACAAATTAGCAGAGAGGAAATTAAAGACCATGGTATTTGCAAGAAAATAAAATCACAAAAAAAAGCATTTAGCTATTTTATAGGAGCTTAAGTCTCTAAGACCAGACAAATCACAGCCTAGGGTTCTGGAAGACCTAGCAGATATGATAATCCTTGAGGAACTGGACTAGTACTGCAGGACTGGGGGTAGACAAATGTATTAATTTTCAAAAAGGGGGGAAAGGGTGCATTCCAGAACCTTTTAGATGAGTGAGCTCATTGTTGATCACCAATAACTAAATAAATAAATCTGAAAAAGTTGTGATAAGGTATTAATCAAAGGGTCTATTTTGTTGATGTGCAGTAATTTTCAGTCATATCTGACTTTTTGTGACCCCATCTGGAGTTTCCTTGGCAGACATACTGGGAGTGATTTGCCATTTCCTTCCCCAGCTCATTTTACAGACAAGGAAATTGAGGTAAACAGGGTTAAGTGACTTGCCCAGGGTCACACAGCTAGTCAGTATTAGAACTTGGAGTAGTACTTGGGTCTCTTCACTCCCCAGTCCATTATTCTTTCTATTACACCAATGGAATTTCTTCAAGGATGTTGTTGCTGTTGTTCAGTTGTTTTCAGTCGTGTCTGACTCTGTGACCCCACTTGGGGTTTTCCTGGCAAAGATACTGGTGTGGTTTGCCATTTCCTTCTCCAACTCATTTTACAAATGAGGAAACTGAGACAACAGGGTTAAGTGACTTGCTACCTACTTCAGAGGTTTATTGTGAAGAAAACTCTAAGTTGTAATGATTAATAAAGCAACGATCACTAAGGGGCAGCATGAATTCATTCACACTAAATTAACTTAATTTCCTTTTTTGACAGTGACACTGAGATGGTAGGTAGGTTGGGGGGAGTGTTGTTGATATAATTTGTATTGCACCTGAAAGGCATTTGATAAATTTTCCTATTCCTTCTCTGAATAAAACATGAAGAAAACTGCTGGATTATTGATACTGGACGAGCCATACTTATGGAATGTCAATTGATTACTATATTGATTCCTGTGTGTAAGGTGAGCTCCACAAGATTGGCAACGTGCTGTTTCCTTGACTTTCTCCTGTTCCGTATTTGCTTTTTATCAGTGACTTAGAGGAATATATACAAGACATACTTATCAAATTTGTGGATGACACAAAGCTGCGGCAGAAAGACTGACCTCAAGCAAGTTACTTCTCTCAATACCTCAATTTCCTGATGAATGAATGAATGAACAAATGATTTAAGAACTTACTCTGCAAAGATACTACACCAAGCACTGCAGGTACAAATAGAAAAGTAGGACAGGGAAAGCGGCCAACATGGCGGACAGACTGGCCCGGTTCCTGAAGGAGGCCTGGGCCAAGGAGCCGGTGCTGACCGCGTCCTTCGCCATCGGCACCCTGGCGCTGCTCGTGCCCCCCTTCCCCCCACCCCCCGAGCCCCTACACCAAGTACGCAGGCATGATCAACCGCGCGACCCTCTACAACTACCCTGTTCCCCTCCGAGATGACGGCAACATGCCCGATGTGCCCAGCCATCCCCAGGATTCCCAGGGGCCGTCCCTCCAGTGGCTGAACAACCTGTGAACTCTCCACCTGCTCCCACCCCCCAATAAACATGTTGGCTTCTCAAAAAAAAAAAGAAGAGAAAAGAAAAGAAAAGCAGGACAGTCCCTGCCCTCAAGGAGCTTACCTTCTGATGGGGAGTCAACACATTTGGGAAGTTTTATCTATTAATCAGATGGAAAAGTCCCACGGTCCTTAGAGTACAGCTGCAAAAGATGATAATGAAGGTGGTAAAGAGAGAAAATGTGGGCTAGGGAAAAGAGAAATGGCCTTGGAGTCAGAAAATTTCAATTTGCAGCCACTGATACAAGCATAACACTTTCTACTGTTGAATTATTTGAAAATTCTGGGAACTTTGGTCTCCAGAAGATGTGGCTGTAGCTTCTATAGGAGCAGGCACCCAGTCATGTCTTCCCAGTATGATGTTTAAGGATGCTGAACTGGCAGCAGTATTCTTCCTAGGGCTCTTTGGGTTCAAGTCTTTGGCTGTTTCCATCAGGGTCTGAGGAGACATGGTGGTCAAAGTAGTGGTAGAGTTTTGACTTGCCTGGCACATGCTGCCTCCTCTCCCTCAGGGTACCTTGCTGCTCCAGCTAGGTTAGCTTGCCTTGCCTAAGTCTGGATGTCATATCTATAAAACAATTGTGATTGGATAGTCTCTAAGGACCCTTCCAGTTTTAAATATCTTGTAATATATTGAAGGTCAGCTAGGTGGTGCAGTGGATAGAGGGCTGGGTCTGAAGCCAAGAAGGCTCATCTTTATGACTAAAAATCTGACCTCAGACATTTACTAGCTGTGTGACCCTGGGCAAATCACTTAACTATGGTTGCCTCAGTTTCCTTGTCTGTCAAATGAATTGGAGAAGGAAATGGCAAACCACTCCAGTATCTTTACAAAGAAAATCCCAAATGGCATCATGAAGAGTTGGACATGACTGAACGATATATTTTTAAGTCAGAATCAAGATTCTCAAGAACCAATAAAACAATATATCTTAAGTCAGAATCAAGATTCTCAAGAGCCAAATTGTAGTCTTGCCTTGTCCACTAAGCAGCTGTGGGACCTTGGACACATTGCTTAGCTTCTCTGGGCCTCAGGTTCCTCATTTGTAAAAGTAAGGGACTAGTCTAGATCATATCTAAGGTGACTTCTAGGTTTAACATGACTACAAGCTTAACATGAAGCAATAATGTGATGAGGTTGCCAAAAGGAAAAAAACCACAACCAAACAACCACACTTCTATAGCCTTAGGCCTCATTGATAGAAGCAGGGTATCAGGATCAAGGAACAGTCTTGTTCAACTGTGTGTTGGTCAATATGCACTTGGACTTTGGTTCTGAGCAACCTACTTTAAGAGACACAGTGATAAATAATTGCATATCCTGAGAAGGGTCTCTAGAATGGTTACTGGTCTGGAGGCTGTGTCATAGGAGAGGTAGTCGAAGAAATTTGCAGATGGTTAGCCTAAAGAAGAGGAGAGTTAAAGATGATAAGATTGCCGTTTGGTCCATCCTATGGAAGACAAAAGACTTATTCTCTTATGTCTCTGAGAGACAGAACTAGGGCTGGGGGAAGAACCGATAAGAATGTAGAATTTGGTCCAACAGAAGGGAAACTTTTTGAAAGACTAGAGTTCATGTTAAAAAAAATGGAGCTGGATGATTTGTGAGGTGATGAGCTTCCCATCACTAGAAGTGTTTAAGTTAAGGTGGGATAATGATTTGTTAGGCATTTTGTAGTGGGAAAACACTGCACTGGGTGGAAAGTTGGACAAGGCAACATCCAGGTATCCTTCTATGTTAAGGTTCTAGGCTTCTACTACAACGTTGTTAAGATTCTTTTATTGGGATTCCAGTTTGGCTTCATATGTCATCTGGTATGTACCCTGGTCACCTTGACATCAGCTCTACCCTTCCTAGAATAGCACCTCCAGAAATCATACCCTTCAGTCCTTGGGGAAGTTCATCCACTCAGCTTTGGAACTCTTGTCATGCATTTGAACTCTCTCGACTGATTGAATGCATATTCACCTAGCCCCTTATGTCTAGCCACTCTTGGGAGTAGATCATGCTTTGCATCCCATCCAGCTGTTCACCTCAGCCATTTTGGCATTGGGCTATGCCACCTTTTGCATACTATCTGCCTCCTCCCCAACACACACACACACACACACACACACACACACACACACACACACACTTCCACCTCCTGCTTTGGGCACAGTAATCAAAATATCAGTTAATTGATAAACATTCCTCAAGTGCCTACTATGTGCCAGACACTCTGCTAAACATTGGAGATACAAAAAGAGATAAAAAATAGTCCATGCCCTCAAGGAGCTTACACGCTAATCAGGGAGACAACATGCAAATAAATATATGAGAAGGAAACTATATATAGGATAAGTAGGAAATAATTAACAGAGGGAAGGAACTAGAATTAAGAGGACTAGGGGAAAGCTTCCAGTAAAAGATGGGATTTTAGGTAAGACTTAATGGAAGCTAGGGAGGTCAGTAGGTGAAGCAGAGGAACGTTCCAGGCATGGGGAACAGCCATTGCTTCTGGAAAGTGTGTGTCAGTCCATTGCCCCATGTATCACCACCCCCATGACTCATTGGACCCAAACTCCATTTCCTTGGCCACCACTCCCTTGTGTGTATTGTCCACCATCTCATTCAAGCTCCTTGAAATCAGAAGCTGTCTCACTTTTTTATTTGTATCCCTGGCACTTAGCACATTCTTGGCCCATAGGAGGCACTTAATTAATGCTTTTTCATTCATTTATCTATTTGCACTGCTTCCAGAGGACCATTTTTTTCATGTTATTTCATGTCAGAGCCTTGCTGGGCTGTATTAATTACTAGAGTACAAAGTTACGGCTATAAACAATGAGACTATTTCCCCCAAGACACAGGAAAATGGGTCTCCTTACTGTATGGAAAACTGGATCTTGCTGACAGATTTCAGGGAGGTATGGGCTAGCATTTAAAAAGCCGGGTCTTGAGGGAGTCAATGGAAGAGTAAGATGATGAACCTGGCATTTGGGGCCCTCGAATTGTCCCCAGAAGCACATACTGTGGCAGGGCACCACGGGAGCTTTTATTTTTCACAGATGTGTATTATCTTCATTTTCCCCCTAAAGTCACAAAACTCCTGAGAACATCTCAAATACATCAAACTCTTTTCTTAATTGGTGAAATCTGCCTGGGGTGCTTTGATAATTGCAGCATACAGCATGGAGTTGCTTTTATTATCATTCATTTATTTGCTCCATTTTTATTGCTCTTTTCCTGAGAAATGCTTAAGGTGTTCTATAGATGGATGATTCTTTCTTTGCTGTGAATACCCTTTGAACATCGTAACAGCCCAAAGCAGCAGAGGGCAAGGACAGTGCTTATTATATATGTAGAATGGGGGCCCATGGAGATGAAAGGCAGTGAGGTGCCATGGCAGATAGAGGGCTGGCGCTGGAGTCAGGAAGACCTAAGTTTGAATCCAGGCTCAGACACTGCCTAGCTGTGTGACCTTGGACAAATCTCTTAACCTCTGTCTACCTTAATTTCCTCAGCTGTAAAATGGGAATAATGCTATCCTACCGCGTTGGGTTGTTGTAAGAATCAAATGTGCCTGGCATACAGCAGGTGATGTAAGAAATGCTACCTATGATGATAATAATTCTTAATTAATATTGAGTACTAATTATTATTAATGAATTGTTATTGTTAATATGAGATAAATATTTATAAAGTATTTAGCACAGTTCCTTGTACATTGCAGTACTATATAAAAGCTAGCTATCATCATCATCATCATTATGTGAGATGAATATTTATAAAGCACTTATCACAGTGCCTGGCAAATAATAGGTACTTAATAAATGTTTCATTCATTCAAAAACATAAGATTGGGAGAAGAGAATAAGAAATGATAAATTCAACTGACACTGGGCAGATTTTACTGGTAACAACAATTATGAAACAAGATTTCCAAGCCACAAGGACAGTATTCATTCATAAATTGATTTGTTTATGAAAAATTCTGAAACAATAGTGGGAAAGAGGGCTGGTGCCAGAATCTGATCCCAGGTTCAGATTCTGCCTCTGACACATTATTTAGGTGACATCTTCCTGGGACTCAGTTTTCTGTAAAGTGAAGGAGCCAGACTCAATGGCCCCTGGAGTCCCTTCTAACTGTAGTCCTAGGATGCTATTATTGAAAGCTTTAGGGACACAGCAGAGTGTGATACAATGGAAGGAGCCAAAAGTTAGGATCCCTGGTTTGGAATATTTGCCTTTGACACTAACTGTCTGTGTGGCCATCGGATTATTACTTAGCAATAATACTTAGACTGCCTGTTGTGTTTCTGGTTTTTTTTTTTGTGGGGGGGAGGGAGGAAGGCAAGCAATTAGAGTTAAGTGACTTGCCCAAGGTCACACAGCTAGTAAGTGTTCCGTGTCCTCAACCACATTTGAACTCAGTCCTCCTGACTCCAGGGTCAGTGCTCTATTCACTACACCACCTAGCTACCCCTGCCTATTATGTTTCTGTAAACCTTAAAGCCCTATATAGATTAAAGTTTTTATTACCCAGTCAACAAACATTTATTGAAGGTCCATAGGAAGTCATTGTTAGTCACAGTGGGGCTTGAGGCCATCCCGATTATGCTAGTTATTAGGAAAGGAAAATTATAATTAGAAAAAGTCATCTAATTTTCTCCTTATTCATAATTTCCCTTAAGGGAGGGAATAAGCATTTATTAAGTGCCTCCTATGTGCCGGGCACTGGACTAAGTACTTTACAAATATTGTCTCATTTGATCCTCACAACAATCCTGGGAGGTAAGTATTGTTATTATTCCCATTTTTCAGTTGAGGCAACTGAGGCAAACAGAGAATAAGTGACTTGCCCAGGGTCACACAGATAGTGTCTGAGACTGCATTTGAATTCAGTTCTTCCTAACTCTAGGTCTAGCACTCTGTGCACTCTGGTGCCACCTAGCTGCCATTTGACCTATGAGGCTTTAAGGATTTGGAGTTAATGTGGTATAGAGAAAAGATTATTGGGTTTAGAGTTATTGAGCTTTGGGTTTAAATCTCTGCTCTGCCACTTACTGTATGACCTTGGACAAGTCACTTAGGCAAGTCTTCTTAGGGCTTAGTTTCTCTGTTGATAAAATCAGAGGATTGGCTACACTCTTGCTTCTTAACCTTCTTGAGTATATAGATCTCTTATTATCATAAAAGTGTCATGGACAGATCCCTCCATCCTATGTGTTAGAAGTTGTACTTCATTGCTTGAGAAAATAGATGTAAATTCAAAAGTGCTTTTAAATAAATTTGTGTTTTATTAATTGTGATGACATCCATATGTATTTAAAAACGATAAAAACATATATCTGAGGTATTATTTATGCAGCCTATAGAGCACTGATTTATTTATTATACCAAGTAAAGTTTTATGTTTTGTTAGAGCTAAATAAGGATCAGAATAACAATGCAAGGTATGCACATAGATTCAAGGACCCCTTGCAATAAGTCCCCTGAGGTCCTCAGTCCACATACAAGTGGGACACCACAGAAGTAAATGATCTTGAAAGATTGCTATAGCTCTAAGTCTTATGATCTTATAATACTCTTATAATCCAATTACCCATCTTAGCAAAAAGGTTGTACAGTGGAGAGAGTACCGGGCTTGCAATCAGGAAGACTCATTTTCATAAGTTCAAATGCAGCCTTAGACATTTACTAGCTGTGTGACCCTGGGCAAGTCATTTAACCCTGTTTTCCTCATTTTTTTTTATCTGTAAAACAAGCTGGAGAAGGAAACTGCACACCTCTCCAGTATCTTTGCTAGAGTCAGACACAACTGAAATGACTGCATATAACCACAAAATATTCTACCATAAATACAGTTTAGATCTCCATATTTCTAAATTACTTTTCACAGTGCTCTACATGGACAGATGCTTAATTTTTATGTTCTTTCCAAATATTGCCCACATGGAAATTGATTTTTTTTTATTGTAAATAGAACTGATTTACAAGTAGGGTTACTTGATACTGGGTTTGAAGTAAAAAAAAAATAGACCTGGTTTTCAAATCCTGCCTCAGCTGTTCAGTAGCCTGGGCGATTTGTTTAACTTCCCTGTGCCTCAGACAACTACTTAGGACTTCTTCATTAAGTCATAGTACCACTGAATTAGAGCTATGGGAACCTCAGAGACCATCTTGTCCAATCCCCTTATTTTACATATTAGGTCAGGAGGGTTAAGGGACTTGCCCAAAGACACATAAGTGCTAAGGAACTGAGCTAGGATTTGAACCCAGGTCCTTGGCCTCTGAAACCAATGCATGTCCCATCATGGATTTGCATGGCTAGGTGAAGGGATCTCTCATGCTGAGAGTTCACTATATTGATGAAATTACAGATAATAAATGCTTCAGAAACAACTGTGTTCAATGGTTCTCTGACTTTTGATATCAAGGAAGGCATAAAACAAGATGTCAAAGGTATTCACATTTGTTTTGTGGCCTGTTGTAGAGCCAATGCAATATTTACAGTACCCGGAGCCAAGATGGC
>CM053580.1:142994227-143028046 GCA_028627135.1 Pseudochirops cupreus | reverse complement strand
GGGGAAATACTGGGATGGCTGTTTTGGGGTGGTGGGCGGGGGAAAGACGGGGAGAAAAGATGTAACTCAAAAAATTTAATAAAGAATCTCATATAAAAAAAAATAAATAAAATAAAATAAAATTCAAAAATAAATAAATAAATAAATAAATACCAAAAAAAAAAAAAAAAATTGAGCTATTACCGCAAAGAGTGCTCAGGCAAAGGAGAAAAAAATCCAACCAGAGAAAGCTATTATGGGAATAGAGATGACCGTACTTCATCTTCTGAGGAGGATATTGAAGTAAAAAAACCCCCAAAGAGTAACATCAAATAGTCACCTGCCCCAAAAGAATTCATAGAAGATCTTACAAAAGACTTAAAAAATCAAATGACAGAGATGGAAGAAAAACTAAAAAAGAAAATAAGAATAATCCAAGAAAAACAAGAAGGGCATGAAAGGAAAATCAACCAATTAGAAAAGGAGATCCCAACTCTTAAGGAAGAAAATGATACCTTGAAAATTAGATTTGGGAAAGAGGAAGTCAGTGAAATTATAAGAGATCAAAAATGATTAAAGTATGAATAATGAAAAAAATAGAAGAGAAAGTGAAATATCTTAGAAGAAAAACAACAGATTTGGAGAACAGATCAAAAAGAGAAAGCATAAAAATAATTGAACTAACTGAAAGTTAAGATCAAAAAAAGAATCTTGATACAATAATACAAGAAATAATTAAAGAAAATTGTCCTGAAGCATTAGAACGGGGGTGGGGGGGGAGTAGAAATAGAAAAAATCCATTGATCATCACTTAAAAGAGATCCTATGAGGAAAACTCATAGGAATATCATAGTCAAATTCCTAGACCCCCAGCTCAAGGAAAAAATATTAAAAACATCAAGATTAAAACAATTTAAATATGATGGTGCCAGAATTATAATTTTACAAGGTCTAGTAGCAGAGATATTAAAAGACCACAAATTGTGGAATTCAACATATCAAAGAGCAAATGAACTGGGGTTCTGGCCAAAAATATCATACCCTGCAAAGTTAAGTATTATCCTGAATGAAAAAAAATGGACATTTGATAAACTCTCAGACTTTCAGGACTTTGTTAAAAAAAAATCCTGAATTTAATAGAAGATTCGACATACAATAACCAAGAGGAATATAAGGCACATAACGAAGACTGATTATAAGTTAGGATCCATAAGGACAGACAGTGTACTTTTTATATATGTAAAATGTATGTCTAAGATTCTTATCAATAATTGGATAGCTCATAAGAAAGATTGGGACAAACCTGAATATGATATGAATTTAAAAACATTAGGAACAGCTTAAAAGAGTAATTATTTTATACAAATGAGGTACAAAAGGAAGAATTGATACAGAGGAATTAGACAGGAAAGGAGGGCCAGTAGTTCTGGTAACCTACTTTCATCGGGAATGGGTTTAAGAGGAAACAATACATAAGAAGAGTATAAAAGTCTTCTAAATTCAGAAGAAATAAACTGGTAGGGGCATAGGGAGGGGAGAGAGGACAAGGGAGGGATCTTTAGAGGGGAGGGTGAGGGAATAGGTAAATAAGGGTATAGAAGGGTGTTTAGATTTATGGGAATGGGAGGATAGGGGAGGGATCCTTGGAGGGGGGTAGACAAGTCATAAGATGGCAAGGTAGTGGGTAGAAGTAAAGTAGAGGAGGCAAGAGGAATAGGAAACAAGAGCTATGCACATACATAAAAAACAAAGATCAGGAGGAGAATAGGTTTGGGAAAGTATGTGTCTATATACGTATGTATATATCGACGTGTGTATCTGTCTATCTATCTATCGTTACAGAGAAACATGTCTAAGTTTTATTGTAGCCTTCTGGGGGTTGGGGTAGGGTATGTGTATATTTATGGCTATAGAGAAACATATCTAAACTTTATTGTGACCTTCTTGGGGTGCGTTGGTGGGTGGGAAAAAAAGAACAAAATAAAAAAGTGCACAGCATAGAACAAAAGAAAACTCACAAGGAAGGAAAGAAAAGATGGACAATTCTCAACACAAAAAATAGTATTTGTCATATAGGCTTTCTTGAAATGAAAATTTGTTGTTACATATTTTGAATCCTCTCTTATGTTTTGTTTTGCACATGATATGCTTTTTTTTCTTTCTAACTTTGTATTTGAGTTCCAGTATTTGTTTACGATATGTTTTTGTTTCTTTTCTCTATTCTGTATTTGTATTCTGTTTGAGTCTAAAATAAAATTTTGAAGGAAAAAAGTCCTATTTATAAAGATAGGAAGTGGCTTCTCCTGGCAAGTTTCTTCATAACTTTAGATAGTCCTGGAGTAGGATAGAAGGAAAACACACACATAATTGGCTTCAAAGTAGAATCAGAGAATCAGAGACCTAAAAGTGATTTGAAAAACCATGGGATTGCAATCTGGAAGGAATCTTGGAGAGTATGCTGACTTTACAGATGACAAAATGATGGATCAGTGAGGTAGTAGCTTACCCAAGGACATATAGTAAAATAATAGGCAAGACAGAAATGAACAAACTGTAATGCCTAATGAGAGATGGTTATCTTTGGAGAGAAATGAGATGTGGGAAGTTTTGAGTGGTGGAGGTAGAAGAGATGGCCAGATAGTGGAATTGACATGATTGGGCATGGGTAGCAGTAGGGGCTGAATGACCAGGAACACAGAGCAGATTGCTGATTATTTGCAACTTGTACGTAGAAGGAGCAAGATTCCATACCATCTTCCATAAGTGTCTGAATTATCTTGTCTCCTCATTTATCATGGAGATGAAAGGGATAACTGGGAGGTGGTGAACCTGCCCATGTCCCTCTCTTATTTTATTGAACACACAGCGGGAAAAGTAGAGATGAATGGATTCACATACCTCTTGTCTCTGAAAGTCTGAAAGGAATTGTCAATGGAGTACTAGCTTCTTTTCTTACTTGCTATTCATACTGAATTCTGTTTTAAGTAAATGTCTTTTTATGTGACCATGCCATTGTGTGATTGATTCTGACTGATAGTCAAAGGAAGATGGGACCCAAAAGATTCTAGGGAACTGAGTGTGATTTGGGGTGCTATAATAGTAGCATAGTAAATATTTAAATCCAGGGCCACTGGTTCCAAATTCAATGCTTTATTTATTTGTTTGTTTGTTTTCTTTTTTGGAGGGGGGAGGGCAGGGCAATTGGGGTTAAGTGACTTGCCCAAGGTCACACAGCTAGTAAGTGTTAAATGTCTGAGGCCAGATTTGAACTCACATCCTCCTGACTCCAGGGCCAGTGCTCTATTCACTGCACCACCAAGCTGCCCCAATTCAATGCTTTATTACAGCACATTGCCTCTAACATAGTTTAGTCCCATAAAGTCCCAAGAGGTAAATGATTGGCTCCAGGTCAGGCACCTTGTTAGAGGAAGAACTGAGAGTAGAATCTAGGTTTCTTGACTCCGAAGTCAAAGACTTTTTCATGATAACCAGCTGTCTTCACAATAGACCTTGGATCTATCCAAATTAAATCTGTCAAATCAATGACATGTTGTCATCTGACTCAACTTTCCAACTCAGATCAAATAAAATCAACCAGTAAATACTGAACTTATGTAACCTGGAGTGCTTTGAGGAGCCAAAAAAAATCACAGATACATGTAACCCAAAGGGCAATGAAGAATTGTATGATAGATATTAGTAGATTCAAACACATTAACAAAAGATATATTATTAAAGGCGTTTTCAATTATGTGCATGACCAGGAAAAAAATGGGCAGGTTACATATTGAGCGTGAAGGTTTCTTAATAATACATGGGCAACCTGAATGTTGTACTGCCTTTCATGAAATGTTACCAACACATTGGATAGGTGGTCATTGGAAGATCCATAGGAGGACATGGGCAAGACACATATAGGATGAGAAGCCATGGATAAGTTACCCTCTGTGCTGATGGAGGGAGTAGACAAAGATGAGACCATGGCTCTGTGATGCATTAAAATACTTCCTGTGTACATTGACTATGTTTAATAAGCTTGGTTTAGTGGAAAGAACACTGGATCTGGAATCAGAAGACCAGAGTTTGAATCCTTCATTTGATACTTACCAATTGTGTGCTCTTATGCAAACACTTTATCTCTGTGGCTCACAGTTTCCTCATCTATAAAAAAAAGGAATTAATAGTAAAAATAATAGCTAGCATTTCTAGAGTGCTTTAAGGCTTGAAAAGTTCTTTACAAACATTATTTCATGGATCCTCACAGCAGTCCTGGGAGGAAGGTGTTATTATTATCCCTCTTTAACAGATGTAGTGTTTAAAGTAAGTTAGGTGCTTATAAAAGTTATGTGTAATGTGAAATCACTAAATGTAAGGGAAGGCAAAAGCTATGCCTTTTCCATTTCCGGACAACCTCAAGTCTAGAATACTATTCTATACATGAGAGGGTATTGGAATGTTGGTAATGCATTATTAACTATTAACACTATTGACTAATAATTGATCTACAATTGGCTATCTCTGTCTTTCAGGAGCCTGAAAAAGGATATTAAGGCTCCAAAAATATGAGTTGGAGAAAAACTTCCTTCCTTCCTTCCTTCCTTCCTTCCTTCCTTCCTTCCTTCCTTCCTTCCTTCCATCCTTCCTTCCTTCGTTTCTTCTTTCCTTCCTTTCATTCTTCCTTCCCTCTCTCTTCTCCTTCTTTTCCTCCCTTTCTATCTCACCCAGGCTGGAAGTGAAGTGGCCACTCACTATCCTGATCCCAGTACTGATTGATAGAGAATTTTTCTGATCTGGTCTGGTTCATCCCTCCTTAGGCATTCTGGCAGCCTTCCTGGAGGCTCCTGGGAGTTCACCATATTGGTACTGGATTTAGTATAATAAAATGATCAGTTTTAGTCCCATTAGAACTTCTGAACTCAATCCACTTGCTTCACTCCCTAAAAACAGCAGGCATATGCCACTACACCCAGGTTGGACCTGCGATTTAAAAAAATGTAAGGGACTCTTGCTGCGGAAACTCTCTTCACTGATGCAGATTTGAAATAAGAGAATCTGGCTCAATGTGG
The DNA here is from genome assembly GCA_028627135.1 of Pseudochirops cupreus. NCBI lineage: Eukaryota > Metazoa > Chordata > Mammalia > Diprotodontia > Pseudocheiridae > Pseudochirops > Pseudochirops cupreus. The sequence goes on along the minus strand of CM053580.1, from coordinate 143,023,001 downwards.
AAATGTTTGTTGTGTTTAATTAGCATTTACTTATTGAGAACTGACTTCTACCAGGGCTCAGCGTTGTATTAGAAGCTATGATGTTCCTGGGTGGTTGATGTTTGTCTTTCGTTCTAGCAGAGGACCACGACATCAGGAAGGTGATGCCATGACATGCAAGTGAATTGGATTTAAGTGAGGAAGGACTGTGCAAGGGCACCACCCTCACTTTCTCCTCCAGAGCCTTCTGGGTCCAATGGCAGGATCAGGACAACTGGAGATGGCCCAGGATACAGTGGGAGACCTTGACCTTTTTGAGCTAAGGTCTTTAATAGGTCTCAGTTTGAGGCAATACCCATTCCACTACTGACTGAAAAGGGTATCTTATTTAGTTCCAGGTACAGATTTCACTGGCTGGTGAAAAATCAAAGTATTATGGTTGAGTGTTTGTGGCACGGGAATTCAATGGAAAGTTTTCATTATGCAGGGAACCTGCTGAGTATATTTGTAACTGCTTTCTGCTGATTTGTTAATTTTCCTTCCTGTTGCTTCTGCCTTTGATGTTGAGCGATGAGTGCAGTCAGAAAGGAAATATGACATACAGTAAAGATTTGAAAATAGAGAAAGCACTGTTTGCAAGACCAACAAAGAGAGCCATGCATGGTGAACACAGAGAAAGTAAACACATGCTGATGCTGTTCAAAGACTGGCCGTTCAAAGGAATATTGCCACAAATAAGACAAGCAAGAACAAGAACCCTCTGATAACCCTTCACACAATTGGGGAAATTGAGGGACTTCAAGTGAGTGAGATCCAGGTTAGAATGCCCCTTGTAACCTCTTGAATTTGGTTTTACAAAGGGCAGTCAAACAGCTTTTATGTGGCTGTTTGTGGAAGATGTGAAAAAAAATTCTCAAAAGTCACGGATTCCAGTTTAAATGAGACATTTATTAGATGAACTCAGCTACAAATGGCAGATAGTAACACTGCATTTAGCAACATTATCAGTCCCAGATGGAAACAACTAGAGTATTAGCAGTAATATAATAATGAAGAACAGTGGGCTTATAAATCACAACTCTCATGAGATGAAGATATTAGGAAGACTGACAGAGCATGGAGTTTCATGTAAAGTATAGATTTTCTTTTGTTTTATGATGATCATTATGAAGGTGCCACAGATTATTTTTTTCCTTGTGATTTCTTCTATCCTTATGATAAGTTAAAACTTAAAAGTCTTGAGCAAAAGGTATGTCTTTATTTAAAAAATGGAAAAACTGAAATACAATTGATTCTTGAATCTGCCATGCCCTCCTCCCCAACCCAGTTTCTTACTTAAGAAGTCACACTTGTTCACTCATTTAGTCCTGCCCTGTCCATGGGATTTTCTTGGCAAAGATACTGGGAGTACTTTGTCATTTCCTTCTTCAGTGTGTTCCCACTTTTACAGATGAGGAACTGAGACAAATGGGGTTAAGTGACTTGCCCAGTGTCAACAGCTTAGTAGGTTTCTGAGGCTGGATTTTAACTAGGAGCTTCCTGACTCCAGGCCTGGTGCTCTGTCCACTGCACCACTTAACTACTCAAGAAATCACATTAGCTAACTACAAATTCTGCCAAAGAGAATGATGGGTTCCTTTTAGAGCATCAATAGAGCAGGGTTGGGTTTTTTTTTTTTGGTAGTAGTAAGCTCCCCATCATTAAATGTGTTCATGTAGTATCTGGATGGCCTCCTCCCAAGGATATGTAGAAGAGATTTTGGCATTGGTTGGGAAGTTGAACTATTTTGTATATATTTTATGTGTGTGTATATATTACACACATACACATGCATACATATATATGTACATATATATACATATGTATGTATGTGTATGTCTCACAAATTTTGAGAGTGGTCCCCCCACATCTGTCATGGAGATGTCATTATGTGAGTTAGACAGAAGCAGAATAGATCTCTCTAGCCTCTCCTCCCCTCCCCTTCTCTGAAAGAGATTTTAATTCCTGCTAGGAGTGGAAGCAGGAACTTGGGGCCAGAAGTCACTCTCTTCTCCTCAGAGGGAGGTTACTGGACTAAAATTACATATATCTGCTCCCTTAATTATTGTTATTCTAGGGGATGAGATTTTCAGGTTCACAATAACTTCTAATCACTGATTCATTATTGGAGTGGGGAGGATCCCAAGCTTTATATCCAAGACTTGACTCTCTCCCGCACCAATTTTTCCAAATCATAGCAAAACATAAATCAGAGAAGGTATACATAGAATAATATATATCAAAAAGTGTGGAGTGAAGGAGCTCTCCCATTGGGAGAAAGGAAACTCAGTTCAAACAGTGGAGAGAGATGTGGATCTCCCCCAAGGGTAAGTGTCTGTTGTAGCAAGCTGGGAATGAGGACATGATGGAGACTACTGGTTCCTCTTGTGTCTTCCTAGAATCTTTTCCGTTAGCAACCTGAAGTGGAATTGGCCTTCTCCATCTTCCGTTTTGAAGGTGGAAGCCAAAAGCATTTGAAGTGACTTCAGGGCACTAAGTGACTCAAAGTTTGAAGCGAAGTCTGAGGCTTCAAATTTGGTGATTTGAAGAAAGTTTGAGGAAGAACATGTAGACTAATGCGACTGAAACTCTCTCAGGCACTCACCATCTCCATCCTGTTTCTCCAGCGGGGTGGCACATTCATCCCCATCAATGAAGAGATTCTCATACCAATGGACTTTGGAACTTGTATCCCCTCTCAGACATGCAGGCCCACATATATACACATGTATAAATACATGTATACATATGTATATATCAATGTAGTGTGTATGACTAAGAATATAAACATGACATAGATGTGTATATGCAATACACATGTATACGTGAACACATATACATACATACATACATGCACACACACAGAACTAGGTGGTGAAGTGGAGAGAGTACCTGGCCTGGAGTAAGGCAGGCTCATCTTCCTGAGTTCAAATCTGGGCTCAGATACTTACCAGCTGTGTGACCCTGGAGAAGTCACTTAACCCTTGTTGCCTAAGTTCCTCATGTGTAAAATGAGATGGAGAAGGAAATAGCAAATTATCATAGTATCTTTGCCAAGAAAACCCCAAATGGGGTCACAAAGAGTTGGATACGGCTAAAATGACTGAGAAACTCTGTGTGTATACATATACAGATACAGAAACATATTCTTCCCTGAAGGTATATAAGCTTCTTGAGGGCAAGAACCTTCATTTTTGTCTTTGCCATCTCCAGGGCTGACACACGGTAGGCATTATAAAAATGCTTGTTGATTGATCGCTAAGGTCCTACAATTTCAACAATATTGCTCAGACAACCAAACTTGCAAGGGTGCAAACTGCCTTCTTTCTGTGAACCGAAATCATTTCAAGCACATGTTTGGGGAACTTTTCAGGATAGGGGAAAAAAAATAGAAACTGTTGGAAACTTGTCTTGAAAGAGAGGTCAGGGCTGAGGTATTAGCAGCTGTGAACCCTAGTTTAGGTGACATAAATGGATTCCAGATAGGTTGTTTATGTTTTTCACAGTGCCAACAATTCACTAAGCACCCAATAAATGGCAAGCAATGCCAAGCCTGAATATTTCTTCCTAAGTGAACATCTGAATCTGAACATCAGGCAAAATATGAATCCATGTGCTGAATCACTTCTGGCAGAAGAAGTCTTGTAAAAAGAATGGAGGAATGAGAATGGATAGATTCAGTTTTTCAGGTGAATTTGTTATAGAGGATTCATGGTAGAGTGGAAGGAGAATCATAGCCTTAGAATGAAAAGACCTGGGTTCAAGTTCAGGCTTCCTCATTAAGCAAATCACTTTCTCTGAATCTGTTTCCTCATCTGCCAAATGGGGATAATAAACATTTGCAACTACAGTGCTCACAGGGTTGTGAGGCTCAAATGAGCAAATCCATGTAAAGTCCTTTATGAACTTTAAAGTAGGCTATGAAAGTCAGACATTGCAATTATAACGTAGTGGTGCCAAACTTAATGTGAAAACAGAAATATGATCCTAAAGGTTGTCAAGGATGAAGGAGGGTTAATTAAAGAGATGGAGTGGAAAGAACCTGAGTTCTGGTTTCTGAGGACTTGGGTTTGAATCTTGACATTGCTATTAGTTATGTGACTTTAGGAAAATCATTTCATCTCCCTCAATTCTCAGTTTCCATGGGGCAACAAAATGAGTGTGGCTAATTAGCTGATGTTTAAGGTCCCTTGTATCCTAAATCCTCTGATTTAGTGCAATATACCCACCTGACAGAGGCATAGGTTGCATTGCTTTGGCACACCCATCAAATGCTGGAGAGCTGGGGCTACCTAGTAGCTAACTCATTGATTAGCAATTACACCAAGAAAAGAGTCTTTGGATACGGTCCAGGGTAGGATAATGGAGGCAGAAAACCAATTTAGGGATGGAAGCACAGTGGAGAATTTAAAGTAGGGGCTATCTTACTTTCCTGTTTGTATCCCAAGTGCTTAGTACAGTGACAGGCACATTGTAAGTATTTAACAAATGCTTTTTCATCCATTCATTCATTTGCTCACTCCTTCATTAATTCAGTATAATCCCAGAATTTTAGAGTTGGGAGAGCTCTTGGAGAATGAATGAATGAGTGAATAAAAAATATTTATTAAGTAAAGTAGTGTGCTAAGTGCTGAGGATACCAATAAAAAAGGAAGTCCTAGCTCTCAAGAAGGTCACATTCTAATGGAATTCACATATGGAAGGTTTTAGCTGTAAGTGAGATAGAAAAGTCCCCTTTGTCCTTAGATGCCAAGGTCATCCACTGCATCCTGGGCCACTACCAGTCATCCTGACTTTTGTCTTGCCACTGGACTTTTTTTTTTTTTGGAGGGGAGAGGGCAGGGCAATTGGGGTTAAATCACATAACTAGTAAGTGTCGAGTGTCTGAGGCTGGATTTGAACTCAGGTCCTCCTGACTCCAGGGCCAGTGCTCTATTCTCTGCACCACCTAGCCACCCCGCCACTGGACTTCGATGCCTCTGGAAGAGAGGGTGAAGTTGATGGGTTTGCACAACTCTGCCTCACTTAAATCCAGTTCATCTATGAGTCAAGAATTACCTGTAATGTCATTGGTCCTCTTCAAAAATGAAGGACCAACAACAACAATGGTGCAGAAGAAAAGCAGATAGTAATACCTAATATTTAATGTCATTTCCACTGAAAAAAATCACATCAGTTTCTGATGTTGAACCGAGGACTTTGGTGACACGACCTTTGTGTTCTAGGTCTCCAAAAGCAGCAGGATCAGTTGCCAAGCTTTATCTTCACAATCCCGGGAGACAGCTGTGGGCACTGGGATCATTAAATTCAACTCTTTTATTTTGCAGATGAGGAAACTGAGGTTTAGAGGTGAAATGCCTAGTCCAAGGAAATCCCAGATTGAGCCAGTTAAGGAGAAGAATGACGATGCCAGTCTCTGTGATCAATTGTAATCCAAACAAAGTCTCTGTAATCAATTGATGCTCTTCCCGGTGAAGAGAGGTGTTGCTGAATGGATAGCATTATTTTTGGCTTTGTATTCTTTATTTAAAAAATGAGAATCAGGAAGATGAAGTGAGGCTGATGATCAGGCTTTTCAGATGATTAAGGTCTACAGAATTTAGTAGGGTGTCCCTTTGACCTTTGCAAAGGGACCACCAACCTTATTTGCCTTGACCTGTTTGTTATGCCTGGCATGAATGAGGTGTCAAGTTGTAGTGCTGCCCTGGCTTTTATGTGGGTGCATGCCCTGTATCTTCCAGTAATGCCAGATTTATGTCAGGAGCATATTTTTAGTAATGATACCCTCAAGTTTTATCTTTAGCCTCCAGATGACAGGGAAAAGTCTCCTACATCAAGATCCTGTTACATAGTTACCCCTTTGGTCATTCAGCTGGGATGGTTTGGAACCATGGAGGTGATGAACAAGAGGAGAAAAACTTGTTATGAAAAGTTATGAAAAGGCAAAGATTATGATTTTTTCCTTTTTGTTGTTCAGACATTTCAGACTTTTTGTGAACACATTTGGGGTTTTTCTTGGCAAAAATCCTGTTGGAGTGCTTTTCCATTTCCTTCTCCAGCTCGTTTTACAGATGAGGAAGCTTTGTCAAACAGGGTTAAGTGACTTTCCCAGGATCACGCAGCCAGTAAGTGTCTGTGGCTGGGTTTGAACTCAGGAAGATGAATCTTCCTGACTCCAGACCAGGCACGATACACACTATGGAGCCACCTAGCTGCCTGTTATGCACTGAGGACACAAAGAAGGCAAAAACAGTCTTTACCCTAATGAGGTTGACAACATGCAAGATATACTAGGTGAATTGGAGAGAAGGTTACTCTTTTGGGTGCCAAAATGTGTTTTTTTGATAAGTCCTATCCCCTTCCTTCCTAAAGCAGAAGATGGGAAATGAATAGGGACTGGGAGCTGTGATTTCACTGGTATGATGAACTCCTGGATAAGGATACTACCTCTGCAGATGCAAGTCAGCATTTTTTCTGCAATTTGTAGTCTTAAAAAGCTGCCTGGTGCACTAAGAGATTAAATTATTTGTCTTGGGATGCATGACAGAAGCAGGATATGATCCCAGGTCTCTCTGGCTTAGAATCCAGCTTTCTACTGAACAATATATGGAATATTTATAAACTCCATCTATATATCTGTCTATCTGTCTAAATATCTACCTTCTTCCTTCCTTCCTTCCTTCCTTCCTCTCTTCCTCCCTCCTTCTCTCCCTTTCTTTCTTTCTTTCGGTCCATCTATCTATTCCTCTATCTGTCCATCCATTAATCTATCTATTCATCTATCTATCTATCTATCTATCTATCTATCTATCTATCATCTGTTGACATGGAAAATTAAGTTCTCACCATCATGCTCCTTGGTATTGTCAAGTGGTTTCACATTAGAAACTGACGTGATTTTATCAGTGGAAAAGACGTTAAAGAAACATGACCATCTGCTTAGCTACTGCATCCCAAGGACCACAGGACTTTGACATCTTACTTACAGTTGAAACCTCCTACATGTGTTGTTTCTCCCATCATAATATAAGTTGCCTGAGAGCAGAGACTGTCTTTGCTTTTTTATTTGTACCCTCAGAACTTATCATAGTGTTTTGCACATAGTAGGCACCTAATACGTATTTTTTTCACTCATTCAATATAATTTGACCTTTACCTTATGACTCAGGCTTATCATTATAAACATCCACTATTAGACTGAGCTGTCATGCCGTGATGCCTCTGGGAGCTGTTGTGGTAAGGAGGGCTTTTTGCTCTGCTCTGGCTAAATGACCCCAGCCTGAACATTACAGAGCTAACAAGCAGACAGAAGTCCTAGTCTGCTTTTTATGTTCTTCTGTCTCCTCCATGTGCCATCAGCTGTCACTTCTTACTGCTCTGTGTCTCCTGACACTAAAATCTGTTACCTTATTTTCTACACAATTTGTTTGTGCATTTCCTGTGGTGGAAAACATGCCATGCAGTGATTCAGTGCACAAAGGACTTTTTCTTTTGCTTATTTCAGGTCAAGCTATGTTTTATTTGATTGTTAAGATTGCTAGAAATCTGACTTCTGGATAAATGGAATCTTACTCCCTTTGTTTATGTGTATATACACATTACATATACATGTATGTTATATTTAGATGATATACATGTAGAAAAGTGTATATGTTTTTACATGTCAGTCCCATGTGGCTATAAATTCTTATATATTTTTACATGTAAATTACCAAAAATACATGGTTTCTAAATAATATCTTACCAATAATAGAATGATCAAATGTAATTATTCATTGACAAAAGCTTTCTAAGTGCTTACTATGAAGTGTGGGAGGAGATACTATGATTAGCCACTGGGGTAAATACAGAGATAAAGAAATCAAATTCAAAGAACAACAGGCTTCCGTGACGGACTTGTTTTGCATCCCAAGACAAATAATTTAATCTCTTAGTGCACCAGGCAGCTTTCTAAGACTACAAATTGCAGAAAAAGTGTTGATTTGCATCTGCAGAGGTAGTGTCCTCATCCAGGAGTTCCTCATACCAGTGAAATCACAGCTCCCAGCTGAATAAAAAAAGTATTTACTAAGCACCTACTATGATCCAGGCATTTTGCTAAGCACTTGGGTTACAAATACAAGCATACAAGACAGTCCTTGCTCTCAGAGTGTTACATTCTCATGGGTGAAGACATTGTAGATAAAGGGAGCTTGAAAGGGAAGGGGCCGGGTAAGTCCATTCTAGGCAAGACAAAACCAAACCTGATCTATCAGAACACAGGATCCTGGGGAGAAGAGACTAGATTCTGGTGGGAGCTGAATGAGTAGCATGACCAGAGTGCCGGCAGTCTTGTTTGGAAAAGGCTGAGAATATTTCTTAAATGCTTATTATGCAGAAGACATTAGGGATACAAATAAAACTGTCCCTTTTTTTGAAGAGTACACATTCAATCAGGGAAGAGGAAATAGGCATAATTAAACAAATGTGGAGCATATACATAGTTATACAAAGCAATTTCAAAAGGGAGAGAACAACTGATACCACCTGAATTGAGCTTTGAAGGAAACTAGAGATTCCAAGTCAGGAAGACCTGAGTTCAAATTTGGGCTCAGACCCTTAACTATCTATGTCTCTGGGCAAACCCTGTTTGCCTCAGTTTCCTCATCTATAAAATGAGCTGGAGAAGGAAATGGTAAACTGCTTTGCCAAGAAAACTCCAAATGGGAACATGAAGAGTTGAGTACAAATGAAACAAATGAACAAGATTCAAAAAAATGGAGGTGAGGAGGTAGTACCTTCCAGACATTGTAAACGCTTGGAGACAGGAGACAGAAGATTGTAAATGGAGAATAGAAAGCAGGTCAGTTTGACTGGAACAGATTGAGTATGAAGAGAAAAATTCTGATATAAAGCACAGAGAAGTAGGTGGGAGACAAAGTGTAGAGGGCTTTAAATGGCATACCGAGATTATTATACTTCATCCTAGAGGCAACAGGAAACCAGAGAAAGTTCTTTTTCTTTTTATCTATTTTAGACAAATACTAAAACTTAAACGCATAATAGGAAAAGAAAAAGAAATACATTATAAACTTAGATATAAAATAAGGAAAAAAACCCACATCATGTATACATCAGAACATAAGAGAGGATTCAGAATACATAATAACCCAGAAGGTTTTTGATAAGAGAAATAACATGGTTAGATCTGAGTTTTAATATCAATCTGGTAAGGGCATGGAGATGATGAATCAGAGAGAGAAGAAACTGTAGGTAGGGAGACAACTCCTATACTAGCCCAGGTAAGAGGTGAGGAAAGCCTTTCAGTTATGTAGGGAAGATGACATGTACAATAACGACTATACTACATGACAGAATGTAAGGATAATAAATATATTATGCAGGATAAATAAAATGTGATGAGCATTCAGAGGAGGGAAAGATTACCTCTTGGCTTTGCATGACAGGCATTTGAGAACTGGCAGGATTTCAATGATGAGAGATAGGGGGAAGCACATTTTGAGTGTGGGGGGAAAGTGTGATCAGAGAAACTGAAGCAGAAAAGCAAGAGGGTAGCCATTTGGGCAGGGGGTACAGTGTTCACGGGGGCAGTCGTGTGAGAAAAGTAGCATGGGTCCGCTGGCTGCTTCTCAGAGGAGTGAACTCGGTCAGTTCATGGTTGCAGATAAGGGTACTAGCCTGTAACTCTAATGACCCTTTACTTCTCCAGTTCTGGTACGGACTGTTCATGGTCTCTAGAGCAATGTGAGGCTCAACCCTAGACCAATACAGACACCTGTGAATGTGCCCACTCACCATGATGATACTGCCAGGGGAGAATCAGCATCTGTGTTGAGGGGGCGCTAGTGCCACATCTGTATTAAAGCTCCCTACATTTTCTTGCTCCACTTACTCTTACGGCATACTTTGATTACCATTGTGTATTGGTTAGTCTGATCAAGGCACAATAATCCTTTTCCCTAAAACTCCCCTAAATATTTTTACTTACTCTACTAACAATTGGAAAGGTAAATTAGAGTTAGATTGTGGATAGTCTTGAATGTTAAGCTGGTGTGTTTGGACTTTATTTGGGAGCTATCAAAAGGTTTTGTTCAGGGAAGTGACAAGATCAGAACTATGTATCAGGACAATTAATCTGGTAAAATTGGATTATGACGTTATTTTGTTGTTGTGATTTGGCCTTCTTTCTCAAAGAGGACCAATGACATCAACAGGATGATGTCTTGACTTGTAAGTGAATTGGATTTAAGTGAAGCAGGGCTGCACAAAGTACTCAGCCCCACTATTTCCTCCAGAGTCATTTGAGTCCAGTGACCAATAGATTATGATGCAGAATAGGAAGGGAAGAAGAATGAAGTAAGTGAAGCTGGTGAAGGAGGTCAGTCAGTTAACAAGCTCAGTACCTACTGTATGCTAGACATCATGTTAGGCATTGGGGATACAAAGAAAGGCAAAAAAAAAAAAAAAGAAAGAAACGAAACTGACCCAAGCCAAAACACCCTCACACCTTCCACCAAAGTCTCTGCTCACAGTCTAATAGTCTAGGTGAGAGCTAATGAAGGCCTTTTTGAAGATGGTGGCAGTGTGAATTGAAGGACAGGACTGATGCTAGAGGTTTTGCAGACATAGAATTCAAATCACCAAACATCTATTAAGTGCGATGGTGGTGTAGTGTAGAGAGTGCCCAGCCCGGAGTCAGGAGGACCCAAATTCAAATCTTACTAGCTGTGTGATCCTGGGCAAATCTCTTTGCCTTAGTTCCTAATCCGTAAAAAAGAGCTGGAGAAGGAAATGGCAAACCACTCCAGTATCCTTGCCAAGAAAACCCCAAATGAGGTCATGAAGAGTCAGATACAACTGAAACAAATAGACACATAAAGGGTTTATATTCTACTGGCAACAGCTCTTGATGATTGATTGAAGGGTAGGTTGAAAGTGAGGAACTAAAAATAACTTTAGGATTCTGAATGAATAATTAGGAGAACAGTGGCAACATTATCTGCAGTAGGGGATTCTGGAGTAGGAACAGATGGTAGTGGAAAGTTGATGAGCTCAATTTAAACATATTGATTTGGAGGTTCTGGGAGATGTCTTTTAACTGGAGATGGATGGATAGTCTGGAGCTAGAAATAAAAAGTTGGGGCTGGGAAATTTGCAGTTAATTTGAATAGAGGTCATAGTTCAACCTATTGGAGAAGACTAAAGTCACCAAAAGAAAGGAGCATAGAGAAGAAAATTAGGCTAAAGGCATATTCCTTCCTTATTTGAAAGTATTCAACAAAAGGATCAGAAAGTCCATCAGTAGTTCTTAACCAGTTTTATACAGGCCATAGAATCAGATAGTGGATTAAGGTCATAGTCCAACCCCTTCAAAAATAAAGATGAAGAAACCAAGACCTAGAGATGTTAAGTGACCTTCCCAGGATCACAGAGCTAAATAGTGTCTGAGGTGGAATTCAAACCTACATCTTCCTGATTCCAAGTCCAAAACTTGATCTACTATACTACACTATCAATAAAATATTCCAAGTTGAGCCTGCAATTGAAAGGTATAAGAGAAACTTCTAGAGCTCACTCCAGGTCTTGCTTGCTTCAGCTCACAGAGATCTATATCTACTTTGTCCTCTGTCAGAGAGACAGGAACAAAGAAAGATTTCATTTGGATATTCAGAGTAGAGGTAGGGATGGTAAATATATGCAAGGACACCCAGCAACAAACCAACCAACCAAATTACTAGGGAGGGAATCTTACACAGACATAGGCATAGACATAGACATAGACACAGAGACAGACGTAGACTTAGACATGGACACAGACATGGACATAGACATAGATATAGACACAGACACAGAGATAGACATAGACATAGGCATAGGCACAGAGACAGACATAGACATGGACATAGACACAGACACAGACATGGACACAGACACAGACATGGACATAGACATAGATATAGACATAGACATAGAGACAAACATAGACAGACATAGACACAGAGAGAGACATAGACATAAACATAGACACAGACATAGACATAGACACAGACATAGACACAGAGACAGACATAGACATAGACATATAGACGTAGACACATTGAGATAGACATGGGTGTGAAGGCAGAACAAAAGTATGTAAAATACCAACCTGAATGGAAGTACAATATCCAGGGTCACATATTCAATCTTCAGAAAGTCCTGTTGACTTGCTATAGAGAAAATAAATTTCATAGCCATAGACTATACCTTCTGGGCTTAGCCATTTGGCTTATGAATATATGTTAAATCTTCTGTTAACCCTAATCTCATATTTAAAAAAAATTGAAGCATCTAGGAGGCACAATAGAGAGAACACTGGGCCTGGAGTCAGGAAGACCTGAGTTCAAATCTTGCCTCAGTCACTCACTGACTGTGTGATGCTGGGCAAGTCACATAACCTCTCTGTATCAGTTTCCTCAACTATAAAATGGGGATAATAATATCACCTGCCTTCTGGGGTTGTTGTGAGGAGCAAATGAAATATTTGTAAAGTGCTTAACAGAGGGCCTGGAGAATACTAGCTGCTTAATAAATGTTTGTTCCCTTCTCTTTCTCTTATAGCCAATCCTCTAACAAAGCCTAGTGATTCTACCCTTGCAATATCCTCTCTTCTTTATTCCCATTATTACTATCCTAGTTCATGCTCCCATTATAAACCAGCTGGACTAGGCCTCCTACCAGATGTTCCTATCTCTCTTTTCTTCCTGCTCCAAATCTCCTATCACAATGCTGTGAGTCTTATTTTCCTAATATAGGTTGTTCCAAAGTCTTAGTGCAATTCTGAGCTTTGAAAGCTTGGAACTGCACTAAGACTTTTGTAGCACCCTGTACACTCATCTATTGAAAACTCTTCAACTGTTACCTGTTACCTATGGAATAAAGTTGAAATTTCTTAGTCTGGCATTCAAGACTCTCTACAATCTGTTGCCACTTAGCTTTTTCAGCTGTATCACCTCATCCTGGATGTCTTGCCATATATCGTATCCCTGGTTTTTCCCTCCACCGTACTTTTTCCTACCTAGAACAGATGGGCAGGACCATGCTTGCTCCCTAGCAGAGTTTATCCACTCAGTTTTGGAATTCCTTGACAGCCCCAGTTGTACTGATTGGTAAGTGCAAACTTTGAATCTAGCCAGTCCTAGACCATGCTTCACATCCCTCTGTTCTCTACCTCTTGAGCTAGATAATAATCTCAAACCAATGCTACCACTGCTTCTGGAAAAAATCTAGGTATGCAATGGGCCAAGTGTGTTAGCATATCCCACTCCCAATGGCTGGTATTACCATTGGGTCTTTCCTTTCTCCATGGAGGTGGGGAAGGGAACCAGAAGAGTGAGGACCATAGAAACAAAATGAAACAGAATATATTATTTTTCCTCTGAAACCTACTATCTCTTCTCCTTTAATATTTTTGAGTGGGACTGAAAGGCAAGAAAGGTTTTAAAAGCACTAATTACATTATGTGTTAAATATAAGCAAAAACCACCAACAAAAAAAATCCATACTTTCAAGTAGCTCATATTCTAATGGGAGAAAATAATCAATCCATAAAATTTATTAAGTGCCTACTCATTACTACTATGTGCCAGGCACTGTGCTAAGTACAAAAAGATACAAAAAGAGGCAAAAGATAGTCCTTGCCCTCAAAGAACTAACATGAGAGACAATATGCGAACCAATGTATACAAAGCAAGCTATATATATATATGTGTGTGTGTGTGTGTGTGTATATATATATATGTATATATAAAACACTCAAAAGGAACTGAAAAGATTGTGTGTGTGTGTGTGTGTGTGTGTGTGTGTGTGTGTGTGTGCACGCAGAGGAATGGCATGATTTTGAAGTTTGGAAAGCCAATCTGAAAGATTGGCCAACCTGGGCACCTCCCCAAAATGGAGGCCCCAGGAGAGAACCCCCCACTGGGGAAAAGGGCCAGCATAGCAGAGGGGTGTTCTAGGGTGGAAGACACCAGGTAATGAGGGGGGTTCTAGGGCGAGACTGCATCTAAGCCATTATGTTGAAAATGGAAAAGTTAGAAGTATGACAGAGAGGGGCACCATCATTCACCTTCTGTCAGGGTGAGGGCAAAGGATGAAGAGTATGCAGGTATACACACATTCAAACATACCCATACACACACCCACAGACACAGACACATACACACAAACACACGCAGAGGCCCACAAGGCCCATATTCTATGTACAGTTTTGGGAAAAGGTCTGATAATCCACCATCCTATGGCTGTACTCTATAATTTTCCAGTCCAAGACTCTCTACTTGTAAGAGTTGTCTTCCCTTGTAGTCTCATTGAAGGCAGTGCCTATCTCATTTTCTAGTGCCCAGCACAATGCCTAACACTTAATAATTACATATCATCGTGGTAAAGTATATGAGGTGCTGCACTTGTAGTCAAGAAGAGCTGAGTTCAGATCTCACCTTAGACAATTAGTCACTTAACCTGTCTATGCCTTTGTTTTCTTATCCATAAAACAAGGGTTTGGACTCAATGGCCTCTAAGGTTCATTTTAGCTCTCAGCCTAAGACCTTGTTTTCGATAAATTCATAATAAATAGATTTTTCATTCACCCATTAGTTCTTTCAGTCATACAGTTCTCCTTCATGTACTCTGTGCTTCAAAGGATTACTTGTATCCTTCACATACACCCCATGCTTTCCCACTTCTGTGCTTTGACTCATGACGTTCCCTGTGTCTGGGATATCCTTTTCTTCATCCCATCCTGGTAAAATTCTACTTGTCTTTTAAAGTCCAGTTCACAAAGTGCTTCCTTCATGAAACCCTTTCTAATCATTCCAATTCATAATGATATCTAATATGGTGATCTGAATGTGGATTGTAGATATTTCTCACCTGGACTATAAACTCTAGGAGATAAGGTCTGTTTCTTATATAAATGTTTTATCTCTCCATTCCAGCATTTAGTATAGTGATTTGCATCCAGTAGGGATGATCGTTGACTTGAATTTTATCATTATTACTGTGAAACAGTTCAAAGGATACATCTTATTGAAAGGAAATAATTAGCATAACTTTCGTCTATGAATAATTTCAAATGGGAAGTTGGGCAAGGTTTTCAATGATTTCAAGCTGTCCTCTTCGATAAAAGTCATTTTTTAAACATCAATATTCTTTCTCCCCATGGTGCTATATGAATCACGAACACCACAATCACAGAAGAATTAAAACTGTGGATGGTCCAAAGGGCCACAGTGGGCATTGTGTTAGGACCTATTTTAATGCTAGGCATTTATCTGCAGGCTCCTCTCATAGATGCAAACCACCCTAGCATAAGAAAAGACCCCAGTGAATGCTGAACTGATTGGTTCACCTTTGGCATGCTTTAGATCAGAAGTTTTCAACCTGGGGTCAGTGAACTTAAAATTTTTCAAAAATAATTATATTTAAATATAATTGGTTTCCCTTGTAATCCTATGTATTTTATCTTATACATTTAAAAACATTATTCTGCAAGGGATCCATGGACTTCACCAGACTTCCAAAGCAGTCTATGATACAAAAAAAAAATGGCTAATACTTTCCGTTCTAGAGGTAGGAGACTGGTTCAGGATAGTTGAAAGTTAAATAATAAATTCAGACCCTGAAGGAACTTTGGCACCTTTGTTTTTCTGTATGAGCTCATGACCAGCTGTGCTGGGAAGAGTTTCTTAGAAGTCCAGCCAAGGCCATAAAGACCAAGGCTCCTATCTCTATGAGAATGGGCCCAAAGTCAACCATGGAACAAACCACAGACTCTCTCCCAGTCTTTCCCCCTTCTTCTTCCTCAGACCTCTCAGCCAATGATAATGCTAAAAAATCACAAAACATAGATCTAGGAACAGATGTAACCAACATCTCAATACCTCCTTGCTTCCCCAATCAATCACCACTCTGGAACTTCTAAAAAGCAAAGGAGCATCCTGACACATGTCAGATGTGGGAGTTTTCCTATATAAAAGAGGAAGGCTAGGAAACTGTTTTTGGGGGGATCTGCCACACCACCACTCCCCCTGGAACACAGACTTGGAGGATTCCAGCATTCCTCTCATCTTCGGGGTATTCTTTAATAACTCTCCCTCCAACATATAATTCTTGTGTGTGGGTTTTCTCTTCTTCCCTTCCTTGTATGGATATTGACATTACCATTAGTTTGGCAAGACCTTGTTGCAAAATATAGGAACTGAAGTGGGTGGGAGGACCTAATCATGTCTTCTCCTTTGAAAACTCCTGAAACTCACAGAAATAGCCCTCATTTAAATGACTGCAATGAGTGGTCCTAAGTTAATTGGGCATAAGAATGAGGTTTTTCAGTTGGGGTATTCTAATCAGCCCAAGGACAGGGCTTCCTTAAGTAGGGCTAATTCCTGCACATGTACAGGATCTTCAGGCTAGAGTGTGGTTTGGTGATGGGTAAGCCTGGTCCTGTCTCACCCAAGTACTAACGTCACTAATTCTCTGGTGCTAGAGAGGAAGGAAGCCTGGACTTGGAAGACAAAAGAGATGTTTGTTTGTTTGTTTGTTTGTTTTTCTTTGGGAGGAGGAGGAAGAAGGGCCTGGTAGTAGCAAGTCAAAGATGGTGATAGGGAGAGTGGAATGCAGTGAAGGAAGAGGAAGGTTCTACTCTCTACTTCTGGAGTGGGTGTCTCCCAGGCAATCTGGGGTGAACCCTCAGAGCAGGATCTGGCCTACCTACACAAGAAACAAAGCCTGGATCTAGTAAGAGAGGCTTTTTGAGAAGCTCTGGTATGAGGATAAGGTGTATGATGGGAAGCCGTGCTATGTAGAGCCCTGTAGGACTGTAGGACATTATCTCCATTTTACAGATAAAGAAACTGAAGTGTAGGGAAGTTAAGTGACTTGCCCAATCATGTGGCTGCTATGTAATATTACAGTTGGGATAAAACCCAGGTCTAGGATAGCACACTTTCATTTATGGAAAACTTTTGCTAAAAAGAAAATATGAGGCTTGTTATGTTCTTCTAGGCTCTCTCACTTATTATATATTCCTGTTCCCAGCAATTCAATGACATTCAGTTCAATTCACTAACTATTCATTAAATTCCTCTTACATGAAAGAAAGGCACCAGCCTACCTCTAACCTACTCTTGTTCCTCTTGCACTCCCACTGTCCCTCACTTCTCCCCTCCCCCATCATCATCCTTCTCCACTGTCTAGTTCTCTTCTCCT
This sequence comes from Pseudochirops cupreus, assembly GCA_028627135.1. Lineage (NCBI taxonomy): Eukaryota > Metazoa > Chordata > Mammalia > Diprotodontia > Pseudocheiridae > Pseudochirops > Pseudochirops cupreus. The sequence continues at coordinate 143,005,739 of CM053580.1, read as the reverse complement.
TTCCCTCTATCTGTCTTTCACTTTCTCTGCCCCACTTCTTTAACATTTTTCCACCTAAAATCCCATTTTTGATTCTCTTGGCTTATTTATTGTGCCTAAGTAGCAAGTTAGTGGAAACAAGAGAAAATACACAGGGGAAAGGGTAAGAGGGTTGTTGAGAGCTATAGTTTCTGTTATACCATAGGCTTTAAGTAAATGAAACCTTTAAAAATTAGACCAAAAGTAAAGATTTTAAAAGATAATATATTTTCCCCTTCCCTTAAAACCTCTCTCTCCCTCTCTCTCTGTCTCTGTCTCTCTCTCTGTCTCTCTGTCTCTCTCTCCCTCTCTCCTTCCCTTCTCTTTCTCTCTCCTCTGCTCTGTCTCTGTCTCTCTCTCTCTGTCTCTGTCTCTCTCTCTGTCTCTCTGTCTCTGTCTCTGTCTCTGTCTCTCGCCCCCTCTATCTCTCTTCCCCTTCCTCCCTCCTTCCCCCCTCTCCCTCTGTCTCTCTGTGTCTGTCTTGCTTCCTCCTTCCTTCTCTCTCTCCCTCCCCTCTCACTCTCTCTTGTCTTTTCTTTTGTGCACAGATAGAGAGGTGGGTAGGCTTGTGCCTGGGGTATGATATCCAAACTGAGAGTCACCAGGTAAGCAGAAAACAAATTCCACTCTTGGGCTCTGGGCCAATTCTTCTAGCAAGGCCTAGGTTCCGGTCTTTACAATGATTGTTAACCTCCCTCACTTCTGCTCAAACGAAGCTGTGTAGCTGTGGGCTGTGTTCTTGGCAGATCAAAGCTATGTCTCCTGCTGATGAAAGGGGAAAAAAAACCCCACAAAACTCCTTAGCTCAGGGCTTTGCAGGTGACATTTTTAATATTTATGGCTGAATTTTGATTTACAAAATTGTGAGCGCTGCCTAGGACGCTTGACTAACATAAAGCATGAAGCCACTGTTCATTGACTATCAATAGCATGTCAGCTTGATGCTACTAAGTTAGGGACAGGCCTGTCTTTGCTTTGTAGCACAAAGTTAGCCCTTGTACTATTAGCCTTCTCTATCTCTCATTGACTGTTCTCTTCCTTAAACTTAAAAATCATTTTTTCAAGTACTTGTGTCCCTACCTCTAAGGATGGGACAGTAATTGAGGGATGACTTAGGAAGTTTGCCTCATAGTTACCTGATCAGTACTGGGGTTAAGCACCCTTCAGGTCATGGCAGTAACAATATGGTGTGGTGGATAGAGTAGTTAAGCCTAGAGTCAAGAAGACCTGAGTTCAAATCTAGTCTCAGATGCTTCCTAGCTGTGTGACCTTGCTCAGGTCACTTAACATTGTCTGCCTCAGTTTCTTCAACTGTAAAGTGGGGACAACAATTGCACCTACTTCCCATGGTTGTTGTAAGGATCAAATGAGATACAAATCATAAAACAGCCCAGTGCCAGGCATTCAAACACTACATCAATTAGGTTTGGAGAGGCCCATTAATAGAAGGCCGATTACTGGGTGATGGGAGATTGTCATATTGGACAATATGATCTCTTGGATTGCCTTCACATCATGGTTCTGAGGATCAGATGAATTATTATATATAAAAGCACTTTGGCATTGCTAGTATTATTATTTTATCATTGTTATTATTACAGTGGCTCTCATTCAAACAATAGGCCAATTAAGTTTGGAGAGGCCCATTAGGAGAAGACTGATTAACAGGTGATAGAGTGACCCCAAATGAGATCATGGAGAGTCAGAACATATGAAAAACAAATGCACAGCAACAAAAAAACTTTTTTAGCCACAGTAACTCATGCAGACCACATGCCAAACTTCAGAGGGGAAACATCTAATTTTTCAACTAATGGTGTGTATTTCATGCCTAATGAAGCATAGAAGTAAAGCAAAATTATCACCACTAATAGGTCAGCCATGACCTCTCACATTAGTGCTGGATCTTCTGAAACACACGTGTACATGCATGTACACAAATGCACATTAACCCTTGCTTCATGTAGAGTTGGTAGTCTGATACATTATCCATTTGTTGTTCTCCGATCATTCCTATGTGTTAACTTTCCTTCAGCTTCCCTTCTGTCCCTCTTGCTATGTAAAATCAGAGAAATATTCAGTAAATGAACAATTTCCATATTATAAAATAGCAGAAATTGATCAGAAGAGAGTAATAAAGACAAAAGAAGGACTTCAATATGAAGCCGCTTCATTGCGGAATAGTAAAAAGCAGTCAGAGGACCTGAGTTCAAATCACACCTTTTATGCCTAATTATCTGGATAAACTTGAGCAAGATAAGTCATCTTTCTGGGCCTTGATTTGCTTGCCTCTATAATGAAAGTGATTGGAGCAGATAGCATCAGAGGTCTCTTCAGCTTTTGATCTAGAGGGAACATTATAAGGGAATAAGAGCTTCTGGGGAGAGTAGTGATAGCACAGTCCCCACTTGGTGTCGTTCATTAAGCTCTTTTCCACTAAAGGTTATCAAAGTGAGTCTTCCTTATATTCTTGTAAGGGAGGCTTGTTACAGCTTGTTAGTTTCATTATCCCGTTGGAAAACCTAGTTTCAAAAAGAGTGAAATGACAAGGCATGCACCAAGTCTGGCCATTTATCTCAATATTATCCCCTTGAAAAAACAAAGAGAGGGCTAGTCCTGATGAGAATTATGGAGAAGCTTTATTTCAGTGCCTCCAAAGGTCCCTTCCGTTCCCTTTCCTTTCTTCATGTAGTTTTCTTCTTTTCTTCTGCTTCAAGTGCCCAGTGACCCCATGCCCTCTCTTCTTTCCTCCCTGCTCTGAAAGCCCGCCTTCAGGAAAGCATTCGTATCAGTCATTGTGTGTGTGTGCGCGCGCGCGCGTGTGTATACGTAACTTCAGTTAATACACTGTATTAAGTTAAATAAAGGCTTGCAGAATTGAATGTATCGCCAAGGGTGTTTGCATTTTAAGTCTTCTCTAGTAACTGTTAAACAGGTCTTTTTGAATTTAAAATTTTATTCATACTTTTATTTTTATATCACCTTAATTTCAAATTTATCTTCCCCTTTCCTCCTCCCAGAGAATTGTCCCTTATAACAAAGAATAAAAGGGAGGGGTGGAAGAATTGTTAAGCAAAACTAACCAAAACAATCAAGTCCAAAATTATATAAAGTATTCACACCTCCAGAAAGAAGAGAGGGAGGGAGATTTATTCTTTTCTTTTTAGGCAATGGGTTAAATGACTTGCCCAGGGTCACATAACTAGTAAGAGTCAAGTTGGATTTGAACTCAGATCCTCCTGACTTCAGGGCTGGTGCTCTATCCACTGCACCACCTAGCTGCTGGGGCAGATTCATTTTTACAGATATTCTTTGGGGACGAGCTTGGCCTTTATAATTTCACAGCATTTTGATTCTTTCTGTTTACATTGTATCATTGTATATATATATATTTTTTATTCTGTTTCCTTCCCCTTGCAGCAATTCCCATGAGTTCTCCTATGTTCTGCTGTAGCCTTCATATTTATTATAGTTCTGTAATATCCTGTTGTATCTAGGTATCACAGTATTTTTAGGCATTCCTCAATTGGTGAATATCTATTTAATTTTCAAAAACATGTCTTTCCCATCTAGCAACATCAGTTTCTTTAGATAGCACCTCCATTTTTAAAGTATCCATAATATTTATATGTATTCCTTAATGCTCCTTCAATTTCCTTCTGCCACACTTGCTATGTAAAATCAGTGAAATATCCAGCAAACAAAACAATTTACATATTACAAAGTGGCAGAAGTTTTGCAGTTGACTGGGGAACCAGCCAACTCTGACAACTTCCTTCCCTTGTGACAATTCCATGATTCTGTAACTAGATGACCCCTCTTTCAAGCATCCAAAGAGTAGTTAGAAAGAATTTTTTTAGAAATAGGGAACCTGCCTTTGATCAAACTGAGTTTCCAAGGATGTACTACTCATGTTTTCTGTAAGTTCCAGAATATCTATGAGGCAATAAACAAAATTAATTAGATATGTTAGCACAAGGAGAGTTATATTCAGCCTCTTAAGTACCATTGAAACTTGATGGAGTGTGATTCATGACTAGACTTTCTATGGAAGGGCATGCTGTATTCAAAAGGCATGAGATTAAAATAATGGTAGCATTATATATGAAGAAGATATGCTTCTTTGAGGAAATCCACAAACTGGAAGGAGTAAAGGGCAATGGAGAAACAGAAATAATATTGAGATGGAGATAATGTTATGGATCATGTGACCAGAGGCAAGAAATGGATAAGTTCCAGAAGTATGTAATAAATCTGGCACAAGGTCATGGAACTGTGATGGGAATTTGAATTATTAGGACATCTGTTGGGTCATTTGCTCTGCTAAAACAGAACAGGTGACAAATACTGGACTTCATTTAATGCAAAAGTAGATGAATAGATGAGGAGAATTGCCATACTGTGTCTGATTCTTACCACTAGTAAGGATTTGGTTGCCAAAATAGAAATTATGGGAAATTTGAGAGGGAGTGACCATGGCATTGAAAATCTGATGGGTGATGTATATCAAAGACATACAGTCTAAAGAAATTGATGTGTTTGCATAGGAAACTTGTTTACTCAGATTTAGAAAGGCATATATAGGAGATGGCAGAAAATTGAAAATGAACACAAAAGGGTGGTGTGGTTCTTTAAGAATAATATCAATCAAGATTGCTAAAGATTAAAATGAATGGAAGTCTATGATAAAGGCTGAGAAGAACAAAATGAGGTTTCAAAACCATTCTGGGGGTCAGGGGCAAAATGTAAGAAAGGATAAGGTCATTGCTTTGGGAATAGATGAGAGAATGATATTGCAAAATGTAGAGAAGGGAGAATTACTTGATTTTTAGTATTTTTCTTTTTTCTCTGGCAATGAGAATTTTAAACTGGGGTGGTGGTGGTGGAGAACATAATAGTTAACATGGAGTTTAAGTCAGAGATAAATGAAGAGATATTGAGAAAGTATCTATCTTCCCTCAGTGATGAATTCAAGGCCCCAGGTACAGAGAAAGAATTTACTGTGCTGCTCTGGACTAAGGGTATGAGAATAGATCCTGATTTCCAAAAGGAGAAGATAATGGATTCTTCCTACTCTACACAGATATGCTTGACTTGACTTCCCAGAAAAATTCTAGATGTATTATTAAAAGGGATACTTTGTGAGAAAGGGAAGCAGTAATCATTTGGGGCCAGCATGGGTTCATCAATAACAAGTTATGGCAGACTAACCTCATTTCGTTGTTTGAAATAAGACAATTGCTCACAGGATAGACTATCCTTGGGAAAATAATTGGATTTCAGTAAAGCATTTGACAAAGTCTTTTTGCAATGTAACTGTGAACTCTACAGAAAAATGCATGCTATATATTATAGTTAAATAATATATAATACTATAAAATATAAATTATAAATAAATAAAATTAATATAATATATAAAATATAATAGTTAAATAATATGTAATAATATATAAGCTATAATATTATAGTTAAATGTATTTAGAATGAGTTGAATGCTTCCCCACCCCTGGACCATTCATTATGAATCATGTCAGTTTAGTCTGTAGTGTAGTATTGTAGGGTCTTGCCTTTGAGCCTTTCTTTGTCCACTATTTAGCATAACATTGTATTAATACATAGACGGCACACTATCATTGGCATCTTATTTTGGACAAATATATAGATGGAATACTTTTCAAATTTACAAATGACCTGAAGTTGGGGAGCAAGTTTGTACATTGGATGATGGAATCAGGATCCCAAAAATATTCTGGTAAACTAGAACTTCTCTAAAAGCGTGAATTTTAGTAGGGATAAACCTAAAGTCCTACGTTTAGGCTCAGACAATCAGCTAAAGGAATACTGGCTATTGGAGACATGATTAATGTGAAAAAGTCGCTGGGATTTTAATAGACAAGTTCAGTGAGTTAATAATGTAACGTGGATGCCAAAAAAGCTAATGTGAACTTGGGTGGTCTTCATAGGAGCATAATATCCAGGATGAGGGAGTTCAGAGTCCCGTTTGTATTGATCAAGTCACATTAAGTCTTGGGTTCAGTTCTGGCTGCCACATTTTAGGAAGGACCATTGACAAGCTGGAGCTTATCCAGAGGCAGGAAACCAGGATGATGAAGAGACTCAAAACTTGTCAAATAAGGTTCAGTGCAAGGAAATGAGGAGGTTTAGCTCGGAGAAAAGAAGACTTAAGGGGGACAAGATAGCTGTCTTACAGTATCTGAAGGCCTGTCGTGTGGAAGAGGGATTATATGTGTTCTGTTTGTCCCTAGGGGGTAGAACAAGAAGCAGTGGGTGGGAGCTGCTGAGACTAGTATCGGCTGGATGTGAGGAACAACTTTCTAACACACTGAGCTTTTCAAAAATACCTTAGGAAAGCAGGGATTTCCCTCTTCTTGGGGATATCACGGAGCAGAATCCTCACATGTGAGCTGGAGTAGACAATAACGACTAATACCTGCAGACTACTCTCACATTTGTGTTTTTTTCATTTGACACTCATGGCAACCCCATGAGGTACATACTTTCTACAGGTGTTATCACCCCGATTTTACAGGTGAGGAAACTGAGGCTCAGAAAGGTTAAATGATAGCCATGATCACATGATTTGGACACAGGTCTCTTTTGACACCAAATCAAGAACTTTCTCTACTCTACCACACAACCTCTCTGGCGACCTTCAAGGTCCTTGCTTATTATGAGATTTTATGATTCTTTAATATGAGCTCTATCACTTTGGGAGACCTAGTCAATTTCCTTTCTTTCTTTTTTTTGGAGGGCAAGTGGGGTCAAGTGACTTGCCCAAGATCACACAGCTAGTTTTTGGGTTGTGTCTGAGGCCGGATTTGAACTCAGGTCCTCCTGACTCCAGGGCCAGTGCTTATTCACTGCACCACCTAGCTGCCCCAACCTACTCAATTTTCAAAGCTTTATGTGTCTTACACAAGGTTAGGGGCTTCCTTAGGATGAGGTCATTTTGTTATTCTTGTCCCTGAGTAAATAGAGTCTCATTATGAAGCCCCTCTTGTGTTAAATGTGCTATTAGGGCTCGGTGGTTCTTGGAATGTGGTCTTATACTGTCAGACCTACCCAGAGGTCAGTGAGGCTTGGTTCACTGAGATCTGGAAATCTGAGATGCCTCCTTTTCTTAAGAATACACATCAGATAGAAGCTGGGGAACCAGCCAACCATGATAATTCTTTTTTTGGCTTCTATTTCTAAATCTTTTTTAAAAATGAGACTATTGGCCTGGCATAGTAGATAAACTGCTGGACTTAGCATTGGGAATACCTGGGTTCAAATTCCATAGCTACATGAACATGAGGGAGTAACAACTTCTCTGGGCCTCAGTTTCCTGTTCTGTAAAATGAAGAAGTGCTGAAGGAGTCACAAGTGGAAAAAAGTTGGAAAGCCCTGGACAACTTCTGAGGACTCTTCCAGTTCTAAATCTGTGATACAATGATCTCTAAAGTGGGGGTTCTTACACTTTTTTTTGTGTCATGGACTCCATCAGCAGTCTAGTAAGCCCTATGAACTCTTTCCTGGGGTATTTTTAAATGCACAAATTAAAATACATAGGATTACAAAAAAACCCAAATATATTGAAATAACAAAATAGTAAAACAATTCACAGACCCCAGGGTAAGAACCCTTCCTCTAGAATCTGTTCTAACTCTAATATTCCATGATTCAATATGTAGTCTGAAAGCTACATGAGGGCAGAGACTGTGTTATATATGTTTTTGTACATGCATGCTATGCACACATACATGCACATGTATTTGTATATAGATATATGTGTGCACATACATATACAATGTATATATATACATATAAATATATACAAATGCATACATATATATATATATATATATATATATATATACACATATATGTATTGTAGTCTTATTTCCTCTTTTAGCATATGAGACAGTGTCTGGCATAGGGTGAGTGGGCACCCTATATAGATTCTTTGCCTGAATTTGGTTTAGAATGCCCCAAGTATCCAGTCATTCTTGGAAGCTGGGCTCCCATCACAAGTATTCCTTATTGCTCCCTCAGTGACTCTTGGGGATACATACACCACAGATACCACTTGACTTTTCTGAAATCTTCCCTTCCTGTTCACACCCAGCTCTGGTGAGCTCAGCACCGTTTCTCCAGAAACTTCTTGTTAGGGGTCCTTTTTCATCATTTCAATGTAGCAATAGGTTTGGAGGTGACACAAATGAAATTAGGGGATGACACTCATGGCAAGGTCAAGTTCACTAAGACTATTGCCCACATAACCATCCCAGCCAGAAGGCTCCTTCTCTCTTTTTGGTGTATTTATCTCTAGATTCCAATTTCATTAAAAGAAATTCATAACTTCTTTTTAACATAAAAGCTACACCTCCCCCATCCTCAGTCTCTCTTCCTCTCCCCTTTACCCCCCCCCCCCACTTCCGTTCTTCTCTTTGACCTCTTGCCAAAAGCTCTATTTCTTAACATTCTGCCCCCGCACCATTTCATTTTCCTTCTATGTTTCAGGGACCATCAGTTCTCCCTGTTCAAATCCCCTAAGGTTACATAAACAGTTCTTTGAATTTATCTTCTTTTCTTCTCTTTCTTCAGGGCTTTGTTTTCAGATTCACGAAAGAACTTCCTCTGGGTGTAATTATGATCATTTAGTTTGAGTACTGCCCACTCAGGTGTGTGTGTGTGTGTGTGTGTGTGTGTGTGTGTGTGTGTGCGTGTGTGTGCACATACGTGTGTTTTACTGTCTTTAATTCAAAGCTTTTCTGTGGATTCTTTCCAGGTTTGAAGTTGTATTGCCTGTCTGCTCATCAATCTTGTTGATTCTGACTGTTTTAAGGTCTTTTCCTGGGTGAGCATCTATACATTGTTTTCTCTTTCTTCTGGTCATTTTTCTTTCTTCTTTCTTGTCCTTTCTGAACAAATTCCATCCACTTATTCCTCTTTTATAAGAAAGTGAAATATAGCTGAAGGAAGGAACAGGACCCAAAATCATAATGTCTTCAAGCCAATAGCATGGCCCCTTCTCTCTCTTACCTTGTAAAACTGTTATTTGTGGTGAAATCAATTGCACACATGTAGGTTTTCAGAGATGTCATAGCATTAGTTTACATCATAAAAAAATGTATTCATTTCTTTCTCCATTTCACTAATGGACTCTCCATTAATGGCTCTGCCCTCCCCCCATGCTAGTTCACATTTCCCCTGGTTGAGTGGAAGGGCATATCCTAGAGCTTTGATAAATCAAACCTTTTCTCCAAGTCACACTTAGGCCTCCTCTACACTCCGGCTCAGATAGGTAGTTTAAATGAAACTCAAATTGAGACTCACAGATAGTCTGATTAAAGCTAACATGGATTGGAATTCTCAGGTAAAAGTGGAAAATTAATTTCCCTAGAGTTGCAGGTGTAGCTGTTAAGGAGCAATCACCTGATCTCACAACAGAACTTGCTAATTCTGAAGGCTTAAATGGCAGCTCCTCTTAGACCATTATGAGCCAACAATTGCACCATATGTCAGAGAATTTTCCCTCAATGTGTAGGAAGGTCTCAGATTTGACCTGGGCCTTGGAATGACCTCATGTCAATCCCCTCTAAGCTATTAAAAGTTGAAAGTTGTGACATCTGTCTTAGGAAATATAATTTCTTCAGACTTGAAATAAGGTTTCTGATTTGACCTTTGACTTCAGCGCTGCAATAATGTTACATACTTAGACAGCCATTCCATCTCTGCCAGACACTTCCCCAGGAGCCAGAAGGTTGGGGGATAACCCAGATGTTCCAGTATTTGTTTGGAATAATTGAACAAACCCAATTTGCTTTTTTTACTTGGATTGTCTCTGATTACTTCAACTCTGAGATTGGTGTTTCCAGACTTTTAAAGACCCTTGGAGCTGCTCTGAATCTCTGCGGCAAAATTGACCAAGATTCAAGACAGTTGAATTGAATTGTCCTATCCGCAAAGCACCCTTCCAACTCCATTCTTAATAGCCCATTTCAAGTCTTAGAGTCCCCTGTGGGTCTCACTGATGCCATTCTTTCTTTGGCTAGGTATTTTTTCTTTATCCATTTAAGAAATTGAGGAGACTTCTTTTATCACAGAAGGAGTTTAAGTTAAACCTACACTCTCTATTTCATTCAACTCACCAAACACTTATACTATAACTCTATAGAGGCAGCTAGGTGGTGTGGTGAAGAGAGCTTTGGACTTGGAGTCAGGAAGATCTGAGTTTAAATCCTGCCTCAGATACTTGCTAGCTTTGTGACCTTGGACAAGTCACTTAACCTCTATCTGCCTCTGTTTCCTTCTCTGTAAAATGGCCAAGGTTGTTATAAGGATCAACTGAGATATTATAAAGTGCTATAGTAATGTTTGCTATTTTTTTTGTTATAGATTTATGTATATTCCCATTGTCTATTCTGCCTTGATCGTAAGCCCCTTGAAGTCAGAGGCTGCTTCATTTTGCCTTTGTATCTTCAGTGCCTAGGTTGCTGGCTGGCACACAGAAGGTGCTTAATAAATGTTTGTTGCTTGATTGATCAAAATTCAGAGCATCCTTTGTGGGGTATACACTCATGTATGTAGGTTTCCAGAGATGTCATAGTATACACTCATATGACCACACCCTCATAAGTTCATCATAGTCTTTGACCTCAAAGAGCTTGTTTTTCAATGGAGGTAAGAAAACAAAGAAAAAGAAGCTGAAAGGGGGAGAGAGATACCCATAAGGGGGCAAAGTTGAAGAGTAGTTGGGGGAATCAAGAGCTAAACCAGCTTTGGAATGATGGTTATCATGAGTGCTTCCTTACAGGGAAGGTCTGGGTATGAAATTATCAACCAGAAAAGGAGACTGAGAGGCAGAGGTATTATTGTTAATTTTAGGAGACTGCTGGACCAAAATGGAGAAGTAATCTGTGGGGTCTTGGGCTAAGCTTGGTTTAGAGTGAGTGTAGTTGGCATAGGTGCTTCCCCTTTTTGGGGGCAAACTCACCAATAAAAGGATTGACTACTCAATGAATATGAGCTTTAAAAACAATAAAGTCAGATTGGCTAAGATCACGAAACAGGAAAATGACAAATGCTGGAAAAGATGTGGAAAAATTGGAACACTAATCCATTGTTGGTGGAGTTGTGAACTGATTCAACCATTTTGGAGAGCAATCTGGAACTATGCCGAAAGGGCTATAAATAATTGCATACCCTTTGACTCAGTAATACCACTTCAAGGGTTGTATCCCAAAGGGATCATAGAAGTGGGAGGAAGACCTGTATGTACAAAAATATTTTTTGCAGTTCTCTTTGTGGTGGCAAAAAATTGGAAATTAAGGGGATGCCCAACAATTGGGGAATGGCTAAACAAGTTGTGGTATATGAATGTAATGAAATACTATTGTGCTATAAGAAATGGGGAGGAGATGGACTTCATGTTTACCTGGAGAAGGTTATATGAACTGATGCTAAGTGAGAAGAGCAGAACCAGGAGAAA
>CM053580.1:142978649-142993727 GCA_028627135.1 Pseudochirops cupreus | reverse complement strand
ACTTATAGGTATATACATATAGTCATACATATTATCTTTATATGCCATATTGTATATATGGTCTTTTAAATTTGATATATACATATATACACATATGTATATAGTATATGGTATTTATATACAAGTGTGTGGTCTTTTAAATTTCTGCTATATATACATATATGTATATATACATATATGTATACACCTATAACTTCCTCTAATTGTGGGCTGGGTATATAGCCAATCAGAATGCTTAGAATGTGATGTCACAATGCCCTTCCAATTTTGTCTCCCAAGCATGCCTATGAGCATGGCATGAATAGTGGATAGAAAACTTATCCTGGAATCCTGAATATTCATTTTAACTCACCTGGGCTTACTTCTTTCTTACATTGGGATGTTTGAGAGACTAATACTTAACATTTGCTTCGAGTTTTACAGATTACAAAGTGTTTTCCCAGGCTTGATCTGCTTGGATCATCCTCAGAACTACTTGATGTTAGGTAGGGCAGGGATTTTTCCAGAAACGGAAACTGAGGCTCAGATTTGCTCAAGATTCTTCAAGGTTAAATGACAGACTACTGAGACTCTTCCACCCACTCCACCGTCACTACCTGATTCTTTTTTACACATTCACTTGAGGAAATATTTCCAGTTATATGTTATTTGTACAAACTTCCTACTTCTTTGCAAAGTGACAGACCCTTACAGATCCAAGAGCAAGGAGAAAATTGTTATTTTAGCCGAGACATATTCAGTATTTGAGTGCCATTGGGCATAGAATTTAGGCATCAACCTCACCTGGGCTTTGATTAGATTTTCCCACCAACTTGTCTTAACAATTAGCTATTATTTACCCTAATTATAATAATAACTCACGTCTATATAATGCTTTAAGGCATCCAAAGCACTTTCTCCAGAACAACCCTATTGTTAGCAGTATTACTGATACTTCTCCCATTTTAGAGATGAGAAAACTGAGATGCTGAAAGGTTAAAGGGCTTGCCCATGACCACATAGCTAGAGAGTATCTAAGGCAATTTTTGATTTTTTTTCTTTGTTTTATTTTTTTACTGTAAGGCCTCCTGACTGTAGCTCTAATATTTTATTCCGTGAGCCATCAAGCAAGTCACTTTTATGTGCCAGGTTTGTGCTAGGCATAAGGAATACAAATAAAAAGAATGAAATTATCCCTATTTTCAATCAATAAACATTTATTAAGCACCTACTATGTTCCAGGCATTACTAAGTACTGGGGATGCAAAAAGAAGCAAAAGACAATCCTTAACCTCAGGGAGCTTATAGTCTAATGGGGGGAGACAAGTTGCAAAGAAATATATACAAAGCAAGCTATACATAGAATAAATAGAAAATAATTAATAGAGAGAAGAATCTAGACTGAAGAGGGGATGGGAAAGCCTTCCTGGAGAAGATGGGATTATAGTTCAGACTTAAAGGAAGCCAGGGGAGTGAGTAGTATAGTTGAATTGGGAGAACATTCCAGGTGGAACCAGAGAAAATTCCCAGAGCTGAGAGCTGGAATGTCTTGTTTGTGGATGGCCAGGAGGCCATTATCATTGAATGGAAGAGTACATGGCAGGGAGTAAGGTGTAAGAAGACTGGAAATGTAGGAGGGGGCTAGGCAATGAAGGGTTTTGAATGCCAAACAGAGCATTTTGTATTTGATCCTGGAGGCAATAGGGAGCCATTAGAATTTATCAAAGGGGAGAGGGGGCAGTTAGGGTGATATGGTTGAACGTTAGCTTTGGAAAAATCACTTTGGTGGCAGAATGGAGGGTGGAAGTCATGCCACCTCTTATACATAAGCTTAGTTGCCTAATTATATATACAATAGTCATGTGTACAGGACTTCCATAATATTAGCCATTAATGGGCTACTTACATACAGTTTTCCAAATGAACCAGAGCCCGCTGCTGTAATAAGACACTTCTAATTGCTTTTTTTTTTTGCTGGAATCTATGGTAATTCCATTTGTATAGGGTATTCCCACTGAGGATGCTCCTTATACCAAGGCAGATTACCACCTACTCTGCAATTTATCATTTTAGAGAGTTACCTGGGGGCACTGAGAGCTTGACTGTCTTGCCCAAAGTCACACAGTCAATATGGGATGGAGGTGAAAATCAAAACCAGGTCTTCTTGTCAACAAGGTTCATTTTTATCCCCTATACCACAATGCCCCTGATTGCTTAGGTGTTTCCTTTTCTGTGCTTCTTAGAGAGATTTGCTTTAAAGGGTCATAATTTAGTGGGAACTTGGGGGTTTTCTAGTCCAGAGAGGAAGGTGTTGGGACTTCCCTAAGGTTCAGAGTAATAGAGTTAGGATTTAAACCCAGGTTTTTGGACTCCAAATTCTGCACTCTCTCCACTATACCAAATGACAAATCTCACTGTACCATGGTACTATCTAGTGACTACCACATTTCCTGGTCAATTTCCATGTGGCCCTGAAATGAGGGCTTTGCAGGTAATTAAGTTGGTGAATGTTATGCATGGAGAAAGGGCCAGACTGGACAGAATTGGCTAACCTACTCTTAGCTCATCATGAATTAGGACTATAGTCTACATTAGGGCTAGAATGGATAAGCCCCTGGAGACAATGCTAGGGGATGTTTTTACAGTAATTTATATGGCCAAGATTTAAGAGCATGCTATGAGCATTAAAAGTGAAGAATGATATATTTCAGAAGGAATGATGGAGGGGAGGGACAAGAATTATGCTTGATTTTTTTCCACTAAATAATAGAATCATAAAAATCAAAGGCATTCCAAGAAGGAAAAGAGGAACTTGCTAGAGATTGGGAAAATGACATATCTTATGAAAGCTGACTGGTGAATCAAGATCTATCGTGGCTGTGGTATTGATAACATACAGAACAGGGGAGAATTCAGTCCCTGGAGTTGCCCAGATCTGTTTACTGGGAGCAAGTAGCTTACTTTGAAGCTTTCACAGTCTCAGAGCAAACACTTCTGGTCAAAATGACTAAATGCAATACTCCAGGTAAAGATGCTGGAGCTCTGCCTATGGTCCTTTCATGACACTAGATAACTAGAAAAAGACAACAGAGACCGCTTCTGCCCTTCAAGACACATATTGATTTGCCCTGGAGCTGATCATTGTGAGTTTAGACTCCTTTAGTAACAGGGGGGTGAGGTTCTGCTCCATTGCAGATGAAAGGCTACAGGGGAGATGTTAACAGAGCCTTAACTAGCAGCCTTCTCAGACTGAGAAAATATCAACAAGCAATATCAATTAGATTTCCTGTGTTTAGAAGGGGCATGAAAAGAAACAACTCACAAAGGAGGCATTGCCCACCACAAAGCCTGGAGGCCAGAGGCAAAGATTTGCAGGGTCATTAACTGGCAGGTGGAGAGTCCTAGGGATTCATTAGTGTATCTAAAGATGAATCTTCTTTATTCACACTCAACTCTCCATTATCCAGAGACAGGCCATCTCGTTTCTCAATTATTCATAGCTTGCAGTTTCTCCAGCCTTTTCTTGCAATTTGCCCCTTAGTTATTTTAAGTGTGACTACCAGCACATTTTTTCCATTGATATGAACCTCCAGGGTTGCACTAGGTGGTCACAAATACTAGGTCAGTAGCATATAAACTCTGAAAGGGAAGGGAATAAGCATTTATAGAGTGCCTGCTATGTTCCCAGAACTGTGCTAAGCACTTTACAAATATTAATTCATTTGAACCTCACAACATCCCTGCAAGATAGGTGCTGTTATAATCCCCACTTTATAATTGAGGAAACTGAGGCAAACAAAGAGGGCTAAAGCGATTTGCCCAGGATCACATGAGCCAGGAAGGCTAAATTTGAACTCAGTTCTTTCTGACTCCAGGTCTAGTGCTCTATCCACTGTGCCTTCTAGCTGCCTCTACAAGGTTGGAAAGACTTCCAATATAGTTAGAGTAGAAAATTGTGTGGCTGCTGTTTGTGGACCACCCTATGTACTTCAGAGAGGTCCCTCCCCAGAAGATTGGCCAGCAAATGGGAAGTATTTTTCAGGTATACCAATTTTACTTCAGAAATACATATCATATTGAATTGAAGCCAATTCCCAATGGACAGTTATGGTTTCAATTGTTAAGTTTGTGGTAAGCTCCTCCATAAAGACCTGTTCTTTAATGCTTCATCAAAATATGGAGGTAATCCTAACTTCTATAAGGCAAAGAAAGTGGACTATGAGCTCTGGAAGATCCTACCAAGTTGGAAAGGCTTCATGTACTGTTCTGGAAATAGGTTGAGCCTACTTTCCAAAAATGAGACTAGTCAAGTATAACAAAGAGCTGCATAGAGCCTGCCCCTCCTGATTACCAGAAGGCTATGCAGTGACTCAGTACATTTGAGATAAGACAATCTCCCTCTTGGGTAGAGAGCATGAAAAGCTAATGATTCAGTCAATCTTAAAAAAAAAAAAGTGATTCTGTCCCAGGCCTCTCTTCTATCAATTCTTTCCATGGCAAGTAGTGTGTACTCTCAACTTCCCTATGAAGGGATGGTCATAGGTAAGGCAGCTTGCTCTATCACCTAGCTGTGTATCCACATAGCTATAAGTACATGGCAAATAAAGCCCATGTCCTGCCTAGGCAAGCCTGAACCTAGATTTTTGGCTTCCTATTTCATGTTTGTTTTTTCTTGATCTTATGTAAATAAGTGTTGGTATAGAGATGGACATGTCCAGGCTTCCTGGTGAGTTCAAGAGATTGTTCAAGAGATTTGATGCTCTTGAGTCCTTTGATTGGATCCATTTGGAGGGAGAAATACTTAACGACTACACTAACACTTCGTGAAGAAGATGACTACAAGCATAAGGATGAACTCAAACCCCAACCTGGCTTGACAGAAAACATCTGCTATGAAAGAGTATAGGGTCAAGGTGAATTGTGGAATGCCTATCCAATTGTCCCTCAGACTGCTTTATGTTAAGAGGATATTTTAAGTGTCAACTGTCCATGAGAACATAAATTAAGCTACCAAATCCTGTTTTAAGTGCTTCTTCCCATACATACTTACTAGGGTTCTGTATTTGGCACTTCTTAAATGTGTAGGAAATGGTTGGTTGCTGTCCTTTGTTTGAAAAGAGAACCAAAATGACTTCATTATTTTAGAGTGCCCGACCAGCTGTTAAAAACCAATATAAGCTCAGAAGGCTCTACCACAGATTGGGCATAAATAGTCCATATAACATGTGCAGTGAAGATGTGTCTAAATTTGCACATCTCATGTTTCTTTTGAGCTACTGAAATTCTGCTTTGCTCATAGAGCACAGTGCCTTCTCTGATACAGGCATGCCATGCTGGGCAGTACTGTGCCAGTGTCTCCCATGTCATACAATCAATTACAAAGATCTTCAGAGAGACCTTGAGAGTGTCCTATCACTTCTTCTGACCTCCACAGGAGTGCTTGCCTTGTGTGAGTTCTCCATAAAATAGTCTTTTAGGCAAACATACTTTTAGCATTCAAACTCTGCAGGAGAGAAAGGACCCCTTAAGAAAGGACCACAATGTCCCATACCTTTTCTTGCTAGGTGATCTTCAGAATCTTCCTAAGACAATTCAAATGGAAGTGATTCAGTTTCCTGAAATGGTGCTGATATACTGCCCAGGTTTCACAGGCGCACAACAATAAAATCAGCACAATGGCTCGGTAGACCTTCAGTTTGGTAGGCAGTCTAATACCTCTTCTCTCCCAAACTTCCTTTCAGATCCTCCCAAACACTGAGCTAGCTCTGGCAATGAGTGAGTCCACTTTATCATCTACATGTACATCCCTGGAAAGCATACTGCCATGGTAAGTGAACTTATCAGTATTCAATATTTCTCTATTTGCTGTAACCAATGGTTCCACAATGTATGTATGGTAGGGAATCTGTGTTTTCTTGGTGTTAATTGTTTGGCCAGAATTATGATCCATATTTTGTTGCATCTTGACCTCAGAGGCTTAATTTAGTGCAATCATCTGAAGACAAAAAAATTATACACCAACTTTTCCTCCACTTTAATCTGAATGTTGGAAATACATACTTGTCTGGTACCTGATGCATAATACATATTGAGTATTTTTCTTTTAAGGAGACGCTGGTATGAGCCAAAATGTAACTTTTAAGAAATTCTTCACTTGGTCCCCAAGGTAGGAGTGTCACAAGCTAAAGAGCACAAGAAAAAGGAAACCAAATCTCTCATTAGAAGATAGGTTTCCCAAGATTGAACCTGATTCAAACCATGCTTATGGATCCAGAGAATATAGGACCCCTTAGTGCAGTGGTTCTCAACCTGTGGGTTATATTCAATTTGCAACAATGAAAATACATCCTGCATATCAGATATTTACATTGCGATTCATAAGAGTAGCAAAATTACAGTTATGAAGTAGCAATGAAAATAATTTTATGGTTGGGGGTCACCACAACATGAGGAACTGTATTAAAGGGTCACGGCATTAGGAAGGTTAAGAACCACTGCCTTAGTGGAAATGGAATTGGTATAGTGCTCTAGCCCTCTGGGTAGGTATTACTGTTGTTATCTGAGCACAAAGAGGCTTGTCACTGACAATGTGGTCATGGAGTAGTAAATTCTTTAATGTATCAACCCAGGAAACAAAAAAAAACCTTCAGAATGAGCCTCAGTTCTATGGAGTTCCCTTCTATATCTGCAGTGACGGTGGCAAGTGAGTGAAAAGGCAGGGCAGAGGGTGCTAACACACAGTTTTTAAGACCATTTATAATCTTTAACTTAGCTGTTAATGTGGGATCTTTATCCAGTGATCCATGAGAGGATAGAAGTTGAATTGCATCAGTTGCATATATTCTCAACTAAAACAAAACCAAAAAACAGAAGGAAGGTGAAACTATTTGGAGAAAAGATGACTCACAGATTCTTCTTAGAAAGGCAAATAGAGCTGTTAGTTTTATTGTTCATACAAAGGCAATTGTTAAAAATCATTTCATGGTCATCTTGTGTTGCAATGCTCATATAATTATTTGTTAAAAGACCACCATGAAAATAATAATAGCTTATACATCACTACCAATCATGAGGATAAAAAGGTAGAAAAATTCTAATAATAATTCACTAAGACACTCCAAATGAAGTCAGCACATACTTTGATCTTTGGTAAATTCTATGCAAAGAGAAAATAAGAGGGGATGGTAAAAAATATGCTGAAAAATAAGGATCAGAAATAATGAATGAGAAGCCAAAAACATGGAAACTAGACAGAAACCACAGACATACGGACATACAGACATATACATATATATATATATATATATGTGTGTGTGTGATACTTTTTTCAAAAAACAATCAACAGGTGCTAAATATGCTAAGTCCTGACCACCATCACCAAAAAGAGTGAAGTGATTCTATTTTAACATAAAGGGAATGCCTTATAATTGATGTGGAAATCAGCACGGAGTCAGCAGTCTCTCAAGTCAACTTGTTACAGCAAATCATAGAAGTCTTACAAAACTTGAAGAAAAAACTTAAAATGAGATCATAAGTGTGCATATAGTACTTACTCTGTACCAGGCATTGTTTGCTAAGCACTATTTACAAAAATTTTCTTGTTTGATCCTTACAACAACCCTGCAAGGTAGGCGCTTTTATTATCCCCATTTTACAGTTAAGGAAACTGAGGCAAAGAAAGATCAAGAGACTTGCCTTGGGTCATGTAGCAAGTAATTGTCTACTGAACTCAGGTCTCCTTTTTCCAGACTTAGCATTTTATTAACTTAGCCATTTAAAAAGCCTCTTAGCCTGGTAAAATGATATGGTGTACAATTAAACAACTCCAACCTGACCTATTTAAACAAGTTATTGACAGAGAAAGTGAGAAAGGATATATAGAGAATGATTATAATAATTCATGTAGACATTAAACTGACGTCAATCACGTGCCTTACTGAGCTCCACAGAGCCTAAAAACGCCTTAATCAGCAACCCCTTGACTTATTTGCTGAATGGATATGTATGGCAGCCAAGAGCAACACTGATTTAGAATATAATCTCATTTACAAAATTTTATGGAGAAGAATAGAAGAAGAAAAAGAAGACTAAGAAATCTATAAACAATTTTATAGTAAACTCTTTTAATCAAATACAGTGGAGTTACTGAATTTGGTCTCTAACACCACTGTCCCAGATGTACTTTCAGAGGAAAAACTGGCATTAGGGGATCAATTCACAAAATCTCTTCCCATGCCAAAGCAATGGAAAATATTCCAGATATCACTAAGAGGCACTACATGGCACAGTGGATAGAGTACAGAGCCTGGAGTCAACAAGATCTGAGTTCAAATGTGGCCTCAGACAAGTATCACCTTTCTGCCTCCATTTCCTCATCTGTAAAATGGGGATCATAATAGCAATTACCTCAAAGGCTGGTTTTGAGGATCAAATGAGATATTCATAAAGTGCTTAGCACAGTGCCAGGCACCTAGTAGGTGTTTAATAAATGTTGTTCCTTCCCTCTGCTTCCTAACAATAATAACAAAAGGTGTCAAATAGAACAACTTCTGATTTATATGCCATTTATCATTAAAAAGCTCTGAGCTCAAACATGGCCTCAGACACTAATTAGCTGCATCACATCCGTCTGCCTCCATTTCCCCAAGCACAAAATGGCGATGATAACACCTCGCTCCCAGGGTTGTTGTAAGGATCAAACGAGGTGACATTTATAAAATGCTTAGCACAGTGCCTGGGACAAAGAAGGTGCTTCATAAGTGCTTATTTCCTTTCTTCCATCAATATGAGAATTTTATGAGAATACTATACATACATTGAAGGTGTCTTTTATGAGGGTATTATTTGAGAACAGGCAGACTTTCACAGGCAATACTCCACAATAAAACCACATCTTTACCATCACATGAAGAATACACATCCCACTCTGCTTACTATTTGTTGACCATAAATAAGCATTTGATTTGGAGGTGCTGCTTAAAAGGCTCTCTTCTAGCATCTCTAAGTATTTTCTGTTTTATAAAGTACATTACAAATTTTATCTCTTTTTATCTTCACAGCAATACTCTGAGGTAATTCCACTTTACAAAAGGAGAAATTGAGATGCAGAGAAGGAAGATACTTTGTCCAAGGTCACAAAGCTAGTCAGAGGTAAGAATGGATTCAAGAATGGGATTCAAATTCTGCTGTCCTCATGCCAACTGCAGGGTTCTTTCCACTTATTCCATAGCTCCCTCCATTATAAGTACTATTTATTATTGGGTTATTGGCGAAGGTTTTCCAATTAAAGTGAACCAAAATTAAATGTGCATTGAGAATTTCCTGAAATACGATACTAGGGGTGGGGAATCTGCAGCCTCGAGGCCACATGTAACCTTCTAGGTCCTTGGGTATGGCTTTTTGACTGAGTCTAAGTTTTACAAAACAAATCTTTTTATTAAGGGGATTTGTTCTGTGAAGTTTGGATTTAGTCAAAGGGCAGCACTTGAGGACTTAGAGGGCCACATGTGGCCTCAAGGCTACAGGTTCCCTACCTCTGAGACCCTGTATTTTCATAGCTAAACCTCACTCTCAATACAAAACTGGTCTACCTCCTTTTCTAATTATACATTTCTCTCTCTTCCTTCAGCTTTCATGTCACTTCCATGCATTTATCTGACAATCTCTTTTATGCCACCTCTCTTATGCAATCCTTTACTGGTAATATGATTCAGCCTACTCATATCCATCATGCATTCCTCCACTGTCCTCTGGGTGACCCATAGCTCTAATTCTTCAGAGACCATTGTATTATATTCTTTGAAACCATGTAGAATCTTGGGATTAATATTGGTATTAAAAAGATAGGCTTTTGTTCCATTGAGAAGCATGAAGTCATTATAATACTGCGTACATCTCCCTGTTTTATACCTTGCTTGATATTTATAATTAGAAGGTCACTGAGCAAAGTTACCTCTGTTATTACATCTTTCAAGGAATGTTAGTGTGATTTATACACTGACAGGATACATTTTATTAGAGAAATACCTTCAAGGTGGAATTTTGTTCTATCAAATCAAACACTTTTTTAAAAAAATAATTAATGAGGGGGCAGAACCAAGATGGTGGAGTAAAAGCAAGGACTTGCCAGAGCTTTCCTCAAACCCCTCCAAGCACCTGTAAAAATTTCTCTAAAATTCTAGAGCAGGAGAACCCACAAAAAGATAGAATAAAACAAATCTCCAACCCAAGACAACCTGGAAGGTCTACAGGAAAGATCTGTTGCACTAGGCTGAGAGAGGAGCACAGTCCAGCACAGGCTGTGATAGCACAGATCCGGCCCCAGTAAATCTGGAGCAGGCCTCAGGGGACCGAATCACTGTCAGCTATGATGGTTTCCAGACTTCTCAACCCACAAAAGCCAAAGACAACTTAGAAGGTCAGTAGAAAAGGGCTGTCAGACCTGAGTGAGAGAAAGGAGCACAGTCAAGCCTCAGCCCCAACACAGCCCCAGCCCCAGCAAACCAGTAACAAACCTTGGGAGTGATTGAATCAGCAGTGGTGGTGGTGGGAGCAGTGGCAACAGCTGTTTCTGGAGCTCTCAGCCCACAATCAGTAAGGGGAATGAACAACTGGTCAGAAGGAGATTACAGGGGTTTCTATGCTGGCACTGAGGCAAGACTGTTGCTTTGCTCCCCTTGGATCTGGGTTGCAGTCCTGGGTGGCAGTCCTGGGGTGAGGAGGGGCACTGGTATAGCAGAGTTTATAGCACCAGTAGAGAGGGGACCCTCCTCACAGTTCCAAGGCAGAAAAGAGGGCTTGTGGTCACTCACAGACCAGAGCACAGGGCAGGAGAGGAGTAAACACTTCACTTTAGATCATACCACCTGGGAAGAGCTGAAATTTTACAGGACTCTAGAAGTGTCTCTGAAAACAGTTGCATAAAACCCCTGAAACTTTGGATGGTACACCTTCCACACTGGAAATAGAACCCTATCTTAACAGTTAAAATGTCAAGAAATAGGCTGGGAAAACAAGGAAACAATGGAAAAAACTCAGACAATAGAATCTTACTTTGGCAACAAGGAAGAACAAAACATACACTCAGAAGAAGACAACAAAGTGAAAGCTCCTATATTAAAAGCCTCCAAGACAAGCAAAATTGGCCAAGTGGAAAAGGAGGTCCAAAAGCTCACTGAAGAACATAATTCCTTAAAAATTAGAATGAACCAAATAGAAGCTAATGACCCTGTGAGAAATCAAGAAATTATAAAACAGAACAAAAAGAATAAAGAAAGACAATGTGAAATATCTCATTGGAAAAACTACTGACCTGGAAAATAGATCCAGGAGAGGTAATTTAAAAATTATTGGACTACCTGAAGGCCAGGATCAATAAAAGAACTTAGATATCATCTTTCACGAAATTATCAAAGAAAACTGCCCTGATATTCTAGAACCAGAGGGCAAAATAGAAATTAAAAGAATCCAACAATCACCTCCTGAAAGAGATTGTGAAATGAAAACTCTCAGGAATATTATAGCCAATTTTATATTATAGCCAAGTTCCAGAGTTCCCAGGTCAAAGAGAAACTATTGCAAGCAGCCAGAAAGAAACAATTCAAGTATTGTAGAACCAAAACCACAAGGATAATACAAGATTTAGCAGCTTCTACATTAAGGGATCAGAGGGCTTGGAATACGATATTCTAAAGGTCAAAGGAGATAAGATTAAAACCAAAAATCACCTACCCAGCAAAACAGTATAATCCATGAGGGGAAAAACCGACATTCAATGACACAGAGGAATTTAATGCAGTCTTAAGAGAAAAACAAACAGAGCTAAATAGAAAATTTGACTTTCAAATATAAGAATCAAGAGAAGCATGAAAAGGTAAACAAGAAAGAGAAATCATAAGGGACTTATTAAAGTTGAACTGTTTACCTTCCTACATGGAAAGACAATATTTGTAACTCATGAGACCTTCCTCATTATTAGGGTAGTTGGAGGGAATATATATAGACAGAGGGCACAGGATGAGGTGAATATGAAGGAATGATACCTAAAAAATAAAATTTAGGGTGAGAGAGGGATGTACCAAGAGAAGGAGAAAAGGAGAGGTAGAATGGGGTAAATTAGCTCACATAAAAGAGGCAAGAAAAAACTTTTATGGTTGGAAGGGTTGGACCGGGGGGAGTTGGGAGGGAATGAGTGAACCTTACTTTCATTGGAATTGGCTTAAGGAGGGAATAACATACACACTCAATTGGATATGGAAATCTATCTTATCCTACAGGAAAGTAGAGGGGAAAGGGATGAGAGTGGGAGGGGGGACAATAGAAGGGAAGGCAGATTGGGGGAGAGGGCAATCAGAAATACTCTTGAGAAGGGACAGGGTGAAAGGAAACAACATGACTATTATGGAAATGTTATGTAGTAAAACATGGAATATGTTTTACTACATATGTATAACCCATATCAAATTACTTGCTTTCTCAATGATGGTGAGTAGGAAGGGAGGAAGGGTGAGAATTTGGAACTCACAGTTATAAAAACAAATGTTAAAAATTGTTTTTATATATCACTGGGAAATAAGATGCACAGGCAATGAGGTATACAAATCTATCTTACCCTTGAGGAAAATAGAAGGGGGGGGGATAGAAGAGAGGGCAGAATTGGGGAAGGGGTAATCAGAAGCAAAATGCTTTTGAGGAGGGGCAGGGTGGAAGAAGAGAGAATAGAATAAACAAGTGTAAGGGGAATAGGGTGGAGGGAAATACAGTTAACAATAGTAACTGGGGGAAAAATCTTTTTGAAGCAAGTTTCTCTGATAAAGGCCTCATTTCTCTAACCTATAGAGAACTGTGTCAAATTTATAAAAATAAGAGCCATTCCCCAATTTGTAAATCAACAAAAGATATAATCAGTTTTTAGATGAAGTAATTAAAGCTATCTATAGCCATATGAAAAAATATTCCAACTCACTACCGATTGGAATAAATGGAAGTTAAAATAATTCTGAAGTGCTACCTCATACCTATTAGATTAGATAATAGGACAGAAAAGAGAAATGATAAATGTTGGGAGATGTTGGAAAAATGAGACAGTAATGTACTGTTGTCAGACTTGTGAATTGATTAAACTATTACATAGAACAATTTGGAACTATTCCCAAGGGACTGTGGAAACATGCATACCCTTTGACATAGCAATACCACTACTAGGTCTGTATCCCAAAAGTGATATAAAAGGAAAAAGAAAAGGAAAAGGACCTAGATGTACAAAAATAGTTATAGCAGCTCTTTTCTTGGGGCAAAGAATTGGAAATTGAGGGGATGTACATCAATTGGGGAATGGCTGAATAAGTTGTGGCATGTAATCATGATGGAATACTATTGTACTATAAGAAATGATGAGCAGGATGCTCTCTGAAAAACTTAGAAAGATTTGCATGGGATTGATGCAAACTGAAATGTAAGAGGTACAAAGTAACAGCAATATTTTAAGATGATCCGCTGTGAATGACCTAGCTATTCTCAGCAATACAATGATCCATGATAACTCTGAAGGACTTAGGATGAAAAATTCCATCCATCCCTAGAGAAAGAACTGATGGCGTCTGAAAACAGATTGAAGCAACTTTTTCTTTATTTTTCTTGAGTTTTATATCTATGTTTCCTTTCACAACATGACTATTACAGATATTTTGCATGACTACATATGTATAACCTATATGGAATTTCTTGCCTTCTCAGTGGGGGGGGGAGAGAGAAGGAGGGAGAAAGAGAGAGAATTTGGAACTCAAAGTTTTAAATACAAATGTTAAAAATTATTGTTTACATGTAACTGGGGGAAATTAAATACTAAATAAATACCCAAAAAAGTTATTCCTAAATAAAAAACAAAAGAATGTCAAAAACTTTGAAAAATGTAATTGCAAAAATAAATAAATTATTAAACTAAAATAAACAATTCACCAAGAAATAAACACGGTAGAACCTTACAATTGTATCATTGTCGAGATATGGTCTGATGTGTGTTATCACTTGTGAAAACATATCTCTTTCTAATAAATGTACCAAAGATACCCCAATACACGTTAAAGTTATTCTCCTAGATCTCGCAGGCATGCGGAATTAAGCGTCTTGGCAGGAAGTTAGTGATGTTTTCTTAGTTGCCTTCTTGAACTAGAAAGCCAGCTTGGCGTCAGAAAAACCCAGATTCAAGAGCTGTCTGAGAACTTGAACAAGTCACTTAACCTTTCAGTGACCCGGGCAATTCCCTAAGATAAGAAGTTGCAGAACAATTTCCAATCTGCATTGGTAGAAGGAACTTTCTCATTGAGAGCTTCCTGTACCAACTGAATTAAAGATTTCAATGAAATAAATATTGTATATACACATATATATTACATATACAAATTTAACTATATAATTATGTATCATTTATATATTAAAAAAATGTATATGGCCCTCACCATATCCACAGCATCTCCCTATTCTTCTTGAAAAAAGTACTCACAATATGGGCAGCTAAGTGGCATGGCATACGGTAAGGAAGATTCATCTTTCTGAGTTCAAATATGGCCTCAGATACTCATACTAGCTGTGTGAACCTAGGCAAGTCACTTAATCCTGTTTGCCTCAGTTTCCTCATCTGTAAAATGAGCTGGAGAAGGAAATGGCAAAGCACTCCAGTATCTTTGCCAAAAAAATCCCAAACTGGGTCACAAAGACTCAAACACAATTGAAACAACTGAATGACAACAACAAAACAACACCAAGCACTAAAGCGCATATTGATTTAATTCAGTGTGTATTACCAAATTCTTTATAGATTTTCCCTACATCCTCATCTTCTTTATAAATGCTGCATAAACTGCTATTATCCTCATTGAGGTAATATACTACAATCTGTTTGTACCCACTAGGAAAATTTTCTTTACCCTTTATGTCACCTACAATTAGTTTTGTCTGAAATTATGATTCACAGCCATATGTCACGGAGAGAGACTGGTATTACAAAGAGATGGATTTTCTAGCAATGAGCACCTTAACATGTGGGAAACATGTACAGTTTTTCCTAAAATGACTTCACAAGCCCCTCCCCACCCCAACATG
>CM053580.1:142960473-142978149 GCA_028627135.1 Pseudochirops cupreus | reverse complement strand
GTTGCCCCATGAGTGGAAGTTTGATTATTCTATTGTTTTTTGTTAATGATTGAGTTGCCCCATGAGTGGAAGTTTGATTATTCTATTGTTTCTTGTTAATGATTAAGTACTGAGTTGCCCCATGAGTGGAAGTTTGATTATTCTATTGTGAATTGATTGAATGATTAAGTATTGAGTTGCCCTATGACCGGAAGTTTGATTGTTCTATTGTTCCTTGTTCTAAATATTGTGGCCACTGTAGTGAAAACTGTGTGGCCATTTTCTGTGATAAGATGTAATGTTGTGAATATTATATTGTGATATATTGTGAATGTTTGTCTTGATTTGTAATGGAATAAACAGTGTTCACTATATTGTGTAATCCGAACTCTAAAAGCTGTTCATAGTAGCATTTTTTTGGGAATTTGCTGGTGCATGGCATTACACACACCCACATGCATATACATGTCTATGTGTATGTATATATGTATATATACATATGTACACACAGCTAAGTAATTTAGTGGACAGAGTGTTGGACCCGGAGTCATCAGACATTTACTAGCTGTTTGACAATGGGCAAGTCACTTTACTTCTATTTGCCTCAGTTTTCTCATATATAAAATGTAGTACTGGGGGCAGCTAGGAGGTGCAGTGAATAGAGCACTGGCCCTGGAGTCAGGAGGACCTGAGTTCAAATCTGGCCTCAGACACTTAACACTAGCCTTGTGACCTTGGGCAAGTCACTTAATCCCAATTGCCCTGCCTTCCCCCCCTCCAAAAAGCAAAGAAATAAAAAATAAAATAAAATAAAATGGAGTACCTACCTCCTGTGGTTATATTGAGGATCAAATGAGACAATAATTATAAAACACTTAGCACAGTGCCTAGCACAGAGTAAGTACGATTTAAATGTTAACTATCACCATCATCATCATCATGATGACAATCATATGACAAGGTCCTCTAGACACTTTTTTTTAGCTTTTTTTTTGGAGGGGGAAGTGCAGGGCAATGGGGGTTAAATGACTTGCCTAAGGTCACATAGCTAGTAAGTGTTAAGTGTCTGAAGCCAGATTTGAACCCAGGTCCTCCTGACTCCAGGGTCAGAGCTCTATTCACTGCACCACCTAGCCACGCCTAGACACTCCTTTTTGCTAGTGACTCTACACTGATTATTGTATCATGCCCCCAGAAGACTGTGGGAGTACCTAAATGAGATCCACAAACACTCAAAAGAGTTTGACCTAACTATCCACACTGGAAAAATCAAGTGGCTATAAAATGCCAATTGTTCAGCTACCATATGCAGTTGGATATGTATCCATCAGTATGTCTGTCTTAAACAAATACTATAGATGGTCAGTAAGCTGGGCCCGGAATTAAGCAGGCTGAAGTTATCCTAACCTGATTCAGACATGTCTGATTATTCAGGATTGTAATTGGACAAAATAGGACTCGTAAAACATTTAACAATGAACCTTTAAAGGGAGGTTTACTTAGCCATACTATAGAATGGATTCTCAGCAAGGATACTGAATGGATTCAGTTGAGCATAGCATCCCTGTCTCTGTGTTAGCCATTCTGGATTGTTGGCCAGACGTCAAAGGAAGAAGTTCCTGATTTTTCATGTTCTGGTTTTTGGAGCACTAGGAAGTTACCTCAGTGCCCTAAGCTTAGTCCCTTGAACCAATTAAATCAAAAGAAGGCTTTCAGCCCAGTAACTTTTTAAGAAAAACTATCTAAGCCTACTTCGCAGATATTGTTCCTGCCACCGAAGAGAACAGAAGACCTTGGGAAATTCTCTAGTGCTTTTAATAATGCAAAGATTCTCCCTAAACAAAGACTCCCCAAATGCTATTAGCATTAATATTCTTCCTATAACATTGTATGTCTTCAAGTCATAGAATACGACTCTCTGAAGAAATAAGATGAAATGGAGAAATTTGTGGTGAATGTGCTGTTCAGTCGCTTTTCAGTCATGTCTGACTCTTTGTGACCCCATTTGGAGTTTTCTTGGCACAGATACTAGATCAGTTTGCCATTTCCTTCTCCAGCTTATTTTACAGATGAGGAAAGTAAGGCATACAGGTTTAATTGACTTGCCCAGTGTCACCCAGCTAGTCAGTGTCTGCGGTTCGATTTGATCTCAGGAAGATATGTCTTCCTACCTCCAGGCCCAGGCCTCTCTCCACTGTGCCACCTAGCTGCCCTGTAACATGCTACCAGTGAAGAATTGCATTAAAGCAGTGAAAGGGATATCATCAGAAATATGTGATCTCAAAAGAAGATAGGTCTGTCATGTATAATTCCCGGCCCAGCTTACTGACCATCTATAGTATTTGTTTAAGATAGACATACTGATGGATACATATCCAACTGCATATGGTAGCTGGAACAATTGGCATTTTATAGCCACTTGATTTTTCCAGTGTGGATAGTTAGGTCAAACTCTTTTGAGTGTTTGTGGATCTCATTTAGGTACTTCTACAGTCTTCTGGGGGCATGATACAATAATCAGTGTAGAGTCACTAGCAAAAAGGAGTGTCTAGGCGTGGGTAGGTGGTGCAGTGAATAGAGCTCTGACCCTGGAGTCAGGAGGACCTGGGTTTAGTCAACAAACATTTATTAAGGGCTTGCTATGTGCCTGACATTGTGCTAAGCACTAGGGATACAAGAAAGATAAAAATACAAAAAAAGAGATGAAAAGTCCACACGTTCAAGGAGTTTGCATTCCAGTGAGTGATCACATGAAAATAATGATACACATGGCAGAAAGCAATTTCCGAGAGAATACACTGAGAGTTGGGGAATGGGATGAGGAAAGCATCTTACAGAAGGTGGAATGTGAACTGAATCTTGAAGGAAACCAGGGAAGCTGGGAGGAAAGGTGAGGAGGAACGCATTCCCGTCATCATCATCCTCCTGTCTCAGTGCCTTTGCACTTTTGGCCACCTGTTAGAATCCACCAGCTTCTGTCGAGACTGTGAAGAAAGCCTTTACTGGTTCCTCCTCACCTACTAATGCCCTCCCCTGCCCAAGGCTATCTTACTCAGCCTGATACAAGCTCCACAAGGCCTTTGAAGTATGAGCAGGCACTGTTTCAGGTCTGCTTACTTCATGAAGAAAGGCTTTTCACTTG
Organism: Pseudochirops cupreus; assembly: GCA_028627135.1. NCBI lineage: Eukaryota > Metazoa > Chordata > Mammalia > Diprotodontia > Pseudocheiridae > Pseudochirops > Pseudochirops cupreus. The sequence goes on along the minus strand of CM053580.1, from coordinate 142,975,028 downwards.
GCTACTCTTTGGAACTGATAATGCTTATAAAAAACATTGACTGTATGAAAGAGCTGACCCTCTTTCCTCCCTGACTGCAACAGTAAAGGCTTGCTATAAGCCCATAGGTAGAATGAGGTTTGTGAATGAATGACTCCTGTTTTTGCCTCTGCCTTTGTTCTTTCCTGCTCTTAAGGGAAGAATTCACACTAGTCCATAGCCCTATGAACTTCAAAAGATCAGGAGAGAGAGCTGCCAGAAAGAGATCCAGAATCCATGCCAGACCGAGCAAACCTCACATAAGCCTACTGAGAGGGAAGTCCTGAAAGACCAGCATAGAAGCGGGTCAAAGGGAGTGTAACAAACTTGGTGGGGAAAAGAAACTGCCTTGTTTCTCCTCACTCTCCCAGGGACCAAGATAATATAGGGGAGATCATGCTCCATAGCATGTTAGGGGAAAATATTTGTACGTCTGTTCTTGCTAGAGCTTCTCATTAAAAAATGTCTTTGTAAGACCTAAATCATAATAAATGGTTAAGCATTTAGCATAGTGTCTGGCACATAGTAGGAAATTAATAAATGATATTGATTGATTAATTGACTGATTAAAAGAAACAGAACACTAATCACTAAAGATTATCAATAGCATAAGGGAGATAATAACAGTAATGGGTGCTTGATATTGGAGAAAGAACATCATGGGACACTAATACATTATTGGTGTAACTATGAACTTATTTGATCATTTTGGAGAGCAATCTGGAATTCTGCCCAAGGAGTATACCCTCTGGACCCAGTGATACCACTATTAGATCTGTTTCCCAAGATGATGAGGGGAAAAGGAAAAGAACCTACATGTTCTAAAATATTTGTAGTAGCTCTCTTTGTGGTAGCAAGGAATTGGAAATAGAGGAGAAGCCCATCAATTGGGGAATGGCTAAACAAGTTGTGGTATGTGATTGGGATGGATTACCATTGTGCTGTAAGAAATGATGATCAGGTTGATTTTAGAAAAACGTGGAAAGACTTGCATGAAAATAAAATAATGAAAAGTGAAATAGGCAGGACCAAGAGAATGCTGTATACAGTAACAGCAACAGTTCTTGAATAATAACTGTGAATGACTTATTCTGAGTCATAATAATTAATTATTAATAAATAGTATTAATATATTATCTTTATATTCATAAATATTTTTTATTATAGATACTCAAATCAACTACAAAGGACCTATGAAGGAAGATACTATCTACCTCCAAAGAAAGCACTGATAAATAGGAGTATGTATAGTATGATTTTACATATCTATACATAATACATGTACATATACACACATATGTGTAAGTGCATGCTTGTGTGAAATCGCAGCCTTCTCTAGTGTGGGAAGTGGAAGGAGGGAGGGAGGGAAACAGTGTCGAACTTAAAATGGAAAAAAAACCCTAAATTAGAAAAAATTAAAATAAAATGGTTGAGCTATTTAAAAACATTAAAATAGGGTCTTAAGTTGATGATATTAGGGAAGAGATCCACAGTCCCTCCCTGGTACGCCTATAACTCTGAAAGTAGAGAGTCAGCTTTGCCCTAGGGACCCAACTCAATGAAAATGGAAGCCATGGTAAGTGTCTTCAGAGTTTATAAAGGCTACCTTTGGGGTGTGTGTGTGTGTGTGTGTGTGTGTGTGTGTGTGTGTGTGTATGTATGTGGGTGGGTGTATTTATATATGTATGTATGTGTATTTATATGTATACATACAAACCCACACATACATACACATATACATACATGTGTATGTTATTTCTCCAATTATAATATACATTCCTTGGAGACAAGGACCATTTTGATTTTGGTTTTGTACCCCCTGTACTTAGCCCAGTGCATAGAATATAATAGGAACTTAACAAATGTTTGTTGACTCCTACTGGGAAAATTTCTTTATTCTCTTAATAAGGACCAAAGTTTGACAATACATACAAACCAATGAGAGGGTAAATCAACCCTCATGGGAGAATGTTCTGGGCCTCAATTGGGAAAGTAGTCTCCATTCTTCCCTAGAGCATAGTTGTTCAGTCATTTCTGTCAGATCTCACTGTTCATGACCCCATTTGGGGTCTTCTTGGCAAAGATACTAGAGTAGTTTTCCATTTCCTTCTCCAGCTCATTTTACAAATTAGGAAACTAAGGCAAACAGGGTTAAATGACTTGCCTGAGATCACAAAAATGGTAAGTGTCTGAGGCCAGATTTGAACTCACGTCCTCCTGACTCCAGACCCAGTTCTCTATCCACTGTTCCACCTAGCTGCCCTTCTGGGAGAATACATTTTATCACCAGTATTTCCTAAAAACCATCAAGTCCAAACAACACACTGCATCTTTTTTCTCTCACACAAATATTGTCACATCTAATCATTGGATTCAATGGTTTCTTAGGTCTCTTTCAACCCTCTTCGGAAAAGACCTAAGAAGCCATTGAATCTGATGATTAGATATGACAATACATAAATGTCAATTACCTTCACCACTAATACTAATAGCTGGTATTTATATATAACTTGAAAGTTTGCAAACCACTTTACAAATATTGTCTCACTACCTTTATTCAGAAAGATTAAAGCAATATGAAGTAGCCTAGGTCAGTCTTAAAATAAATCCTTAATTCCAGCATCAGAGAGGTCACCTTGTTCAGTTAGATCCATAGAAAAGGATTCACTGTGATTTCATTTATGATTTTGTTCCTTATTTTGAATACTTATGTGTATTCTTATTGATTTTTTAAAAAAAAATTATGGTTAATACATTTATAATTTTAAGAAGAAAAGTAATTACTTGGGGCAGCTAGGTGGCCCAGTGAATAGAACGACTCTGGAGTCAGGAGGACCTGAGTCCAAATCTGACCTACAACACTTGATACACCCTACTAGCTGTGTGACTTTGGGCAAGTCACTTAACCCCAATTGCCTTGCCTTCCTCCTTCCAAAAAAGAAAGAAAGAAAAATAATTACTCTAATAATCCAGCTAAAAATAGACTGCTTAAATCCACTGCTTCTTAACTAGACACTTTTAATACCAAGAAGTATATATGTTGTCGGTTTCCCAAGATCAGTTTATTGGGTACACAGAATGGTTGGGCAGGGTATTGGAAATATTGGTGTGTTTACACAAACACACACACACACACACACACACACACACACATACACAATGTAATTTGAAAGAGACTGAGAGGAAAGGAAGAACTTGTAGTTGAATTCAGGGGGAAGAAAAAAGAAACCTTAGTTACGAATTTTTTAAAAGATAAAATTATATTGGGAGAAATACAGCTGGTCATTCATCAAAAGGAACACTTAATTTCTTAATTAAACTATCAGTAATTTATGTATAAAGAGGCACACGGCTGTATAAAGTCTAAATGAAATATAACATTGAGGAAAACTAGCTTCGTGACACTACGCTCACAGCATCAGATGTAGTAATAAATTTTTTTTTTTAAGATATGGGAAAATGGAGAGGGAAGACTTTGGAATTAAGATTCATTGAGGTAAAGTTGGTTTTCTAAGAAACAGTGTGGAAGCTTTGTCATTTCTCCAGTAATTTCCACACATTATCTGTGTCTGTAAACTGTAATTAATGACATTTGCTAATTAAGGAAACCAGGAAGGAAGGGATGCCAAAATCTAATGTTGATACATGATCTAGGCCAATAGTTTTATACTGAGTCCAACTCTCTTCCTCTGACTTAGACATGTGCCTTTGTACCCAAGACAAAAATAAGCTTCCCCATGGCCCTTCCCTGATAATATCCTCTCCCATCATCTCTGTGCTTTGGGGTCATCCTTTTTTCTAGCTCATGTAACCTATTGGGTAGTGTTAAGGGTCCAGCAGAACTGCATAGAAACACTATCACTATACTAAAAAGAAAAGAGTAAATATGACATAGTAGAAAGAACATTAGACTTGGAGTCTGATGCCCTGTTCTCTAGAGCAGCTCTGATATTGATAGTACCAGCTATGAGACAAGGAGCAAATTACTTAACCTCTCTGAACCTCAGTATCTTCATCTGCAAAATGGAGAAAAAGTACCTGTCTCACAGAGTTGTCAAGAAGATGGCTCTTTATAAATGGAAGGTCCAAGAATAATGTATTCCAACTATGAGAGATTATCTTTACATCTCAGGATATAAGGAGAAGCAAGGACTTTCAGAAATAGAATAATAGAATTATAAAGTCTCAAGGGACATTAGAAATCATCTAGTTCAGCCACCCTCATTTTCTAAAGGGAAAACCAAGGTGCAAAGAGAATTGTACAAGGTCTTTTTTTCACAGTGCTTAAAATGCTGGACCTGGAATCAAGATGACCTGAGTTCAAATTTGAATTCAGATACCTACTAGCTGTGTTACCCTGGGTAAGTCCACTTAACCTCTGTCTATCTCTCTTCAGCTGTGAAATGGGGATAATAATAGCACCTCCCAGAGTTGTTGTAAGGATAAAATACTTGTTCCCTTCCCCCACCCCACTCATAAAAGGCTATGATTTCATGAGGGGTTAGGTTCATATGACATAGCTTCAGAGGACAGCACTAGATGGATGTAAGGTGAAGACAAAGTTAGTATCAAAATGAGGAAGAATTTTCTGACAATTACAGGCATCTAACCATGGATTAAGATGCTGTGAGTTTCCTGTCACTGGAAGTATTCAAGCTAGATCTCTGTCAGGGTTATTGTAGAGAAAATTCCAGCATTGGATAGGTGACTGGATTATATGATCTCACTGAATTCCAATTCAATTCAATTCATATCCCAAAATTACAGGATTTTCTCCACCTACACCCAGACCAGTTGTGAGTAAATTAGATCCCAGTTATACTAGAGCACTGTCTTGCAAGTGAACTGGATTTAAATTAGGCAAAGTTAGTAATGGTAGGAAGGAGATTCCTCACATTCAAATGCTTTGCAGTCAAATCCATTCATACTCCACATTCCCAAACAAGGGGCTCACTTGTGAGAATGCCCTTGAATACCTGTGGATTATTGTTTGTTGTTTGGCCTTCATTCTCAAAAGAGGACCATGACATCAGAATAGGAGCCATCTATAAGAAATCTTTTTAGGGTTGTTAAGAGATCCTCTGCCCAAAAATATCTCTCCAAAATACCATCTGAAATTCTCACCCTAAAGGTAAGAGCAACTCTTTTGGGCTTGTTTCCGGAAGACATGTTATTTATGATGAAAATATCTGGAAGTTGTAACCCATTAATTCATTAGCCTCTATTATCATGTTAGCATAAATTAGTTTATCAGATAAGACATCTGGCATGGATGCTTGAGGAGGAACAGAAGGAATGATACACAGGGCAGGCAAGTTTTGATAGCCTGAGGGGTAAGGAAACATGGAGGACACTACTTAGAATATGCAGACTTGGGATGAAGAGCTACTATAGCTGTCTTGGGCAGGAAAGTGACAGCAATAAAACATGGGATAACCAAAACAGAGATAATAATAATGAGAGGAAAGGAATGAATGGAGAAACCTCCAAAGTCAATGACAGCTAGATCTAGCCCTAAAGAAATTCCTCACAGATAGTTTCAAAAGAAGAAAAAAAAAAATATATATATATATACACACACATACATTTACATATATACATATATATATATATACTATACACGTATGTGTATATGTGTATCTCAGCTGTAAAATATTCACTGACTTTTATCATACCCAGCAGCACAGAAATGTAGCCAAGTAGATAATTCATGGATACCTTCAAAGATACTATCTCCCTAAATAACAGCTTACTCCTATATGGGGGCTTCCTAGTAGTTGGGGCCATACCAAGTCACATGTTCAAAACTCTCCCACACTTCTTATACATTGGAAGGAGGTGGGAAATACCGGTCTCATCTCCATAACCCTACTTGAGAAAGAGATGTGAAGACCCAAGTGATCCATGAGGCTCTATCAAAGGGGTAGGAACTCAAGATACGATTTTAATGGCATAGCAAATTGTCAATTGAAGGACCAAGGATTGTGTCTCATTTAAACTTTATATTTCTCTCAGCACCTAGCACAGTAGAGGCTTAGTAAATGTTTGGTGATTATCATTCCACACAAGTAGACATGTCCCTCAAAAGCTGAATGTAAATCAAAATCTTGCAAATCAAATTTTTTTTCTTTTTCTAATTACTGCAACTGAAATGCACAATAAGAAAAATAAGAAACATTATAAACTTAAATATTGAAACTTAAATACAAAATATTAGAAAAGGGGAAAAAAGTATGTCATGTGCACAGTAGAATATGAGAGGATTCAGAATATATAACAATAAATTCCCATTTCAAGAAAGTCTACATAATAAATACTATGCATTGTGTTGAGAGCTATTCATCTTTTCTTTGCTTCCTTCTTAGTTTTCTTTTGTTCTCTACTGTGCACATTTAGCTTTGTTCTTTTTCCCCCTTTCCCCCTCTCTCCCCCTACCCAAGGCTACAATTAAGCATGGATATACTTACATGATATAGACATAGAGATACACATATACATGCACAAATGCATAGATATATGCTTTCCCTAACAAATTCTACTACTGATCTGTTTTTTGTATTTGTGCATATCTCTTATTTCCTATCCTTCCAGACTCCTCTACCTTACTTTTACCTGTTACATTACCCTTCTATTACTTAACCTACCTCTCCCCCCTCCCCCCTCTTCCCTCCCTCACTTTTCCATTCCCATAAATCTAAACACCCTTCTAAATCTCCTTTTGACCTATTCCCTCCCCCTCCTAGAGATCCCTTCCCTATCTTCTTTTCCCCACACCGCCCATCCCCTTAGCATTTTATTTCTTTCTGAATTGAGAAGACTTTTACACTCTTCTGGATACATATGCATTGTTCCAGATGAAAATAGGTTTCCAGAACTAACAGCCCTCTCCTCCCTCATCTAATTTCTCTGTGTCAGTTCTTCCTCTTGTACCTCATTTGTATAAAATAATTACTCTTTATAGCTGTTTCTAAACGGTTTTGCTTTTTAAAGTCATATCATACTCAGGTCTACCTCAATCTTTCTTACAAACCACCCAACTCCTAATAACTTAGACATACTTTTTACATTTTACACACATAAAAGGGAAACAGTCTATTCTTATTGAGTTCCTTATACTTAGCTTTTGGTATGCACCTTAAATTCTTCTTGGTTCTTGTATGTCAAATCTTCTATTAAGTTGGGGGAGGGGGGGGGGGTTAACAAAGTCCTGAAAGTCTGACAGTTCATTAAATGTCAATTTTTTTATTATTCAGGATTATGCTTAGCTTTGCTGGGTACGATATTTTCAGCTGGAACCCCAGTTCTATCGTCCTTCAATATGTAATGTTCCAAGACTCCTTCAATATGTAATGTTCCAAGACCTGCAGTCTTTTAGTGTTACTGCTAGGTCTTATTCTAATCATGGCACCACCATATTTAAATTGTTTTTTTTTCTTGTTGCTTGTAATATTTTATCCTTGAGCTAGGGGTTTCAGAATTTGTCTATAATATTCCTATGGGTTTTCCTCATAGGGGTTCTTTCAGGTAGTAATTGGTGGGTTTTTTCTATTTCTACTTTCCCCTCTCATTCTAACCCTTCAGGACAATATTCTTTAATTATTTCTTGTATTATTTTATCAAGATTCTTTTTTTGGTCATAGCTTTCAGGTAGTCTGGTTATTCTTATGTTTTCTCTGCTTGAGCTATTCTCCAGATCTGTTGTTTTTCTTATAAGATATTTTCCTTTCTCTTCTATTTTTTTCATTATTCTTATTTTTGTTTAATTATTTCTTGATCTCTTATAACTTTGTTAGCTTTCCCCTTGCCCAATTCTGATTTTCAAGAAGTTCTTTTCTTCCTTAAGATTCTGGATCTCCTTTTCTAATTGGTTTACTTTCTTTTCAGTCTTTTTGTTTTTCTTGGATTGTTCTTTTTTGCTTTTTGTTGGTTTTTTTTTTTTTAGTTTTTCCTTAATCTCTCATTTGATTTTTAAAGTTTTTTTTTTAAGTTCTTCTCTGAATTCTTTTTGAGCAGGTGACCATTTGACATCACTCTTTGGGGTAAAGGAAGGTTTCTTTGCTTTAGTATCCTCCTCATAAGATGAACCCCGGTCTTCTCTATTCCCATAACAACTTTCTATGGTTAGATTCTTTCTTCTTTGCCTGTGCTTTTTTTTTTATTTGTAGTAGCTTAGTTTTTATAATCATTTCTAGTCCTAGGGTATGGCAGGATGTTTCCTCTAGCCTCAGATCCTCCTTCTGTTCTCCCATCTGGCCTGGAACTGTAACCAAGACACCCAGCCTCCTGTAAGTGCCCACAATCAGCAGCATCTGCACCCCATTGCTTCTTCACTCACCAGGCATGTGTTGGTTCTCACACACACACACACCCCTGCGCTCCTCAACACTGGATCTGGCATTCCGTGTCAGCAGAGGTTCCCTCAATCTTCCCTACCTCTGACACCCAACTCCCTTCATTGTCTAAGGGGTAAAAAGTTCTGAGGCAGCCAGCCAACTTAGCTAAAGGACTTGCCACTTGTTTTTTAAGTGGATCAAGGACCTAGCCTGGAGATGTTTACTCTTCATAGGGATCAAACCTCATCCTGGGACTTTTCTTCAGATCTCCTCCAATTGTCCCAGGAGGACCTATGTTCTGCCCCTACTCATTTATTTTTATCATTCAATATTTGCCCTGTGATGCTATTTCATCTCTTTGGTGGGAGAAAATCTTGAGAGCTTGGAATTTTCTGACCTATTCCGCCATCTTCCCAGAATCCTCTCTAAATCAAAACATTTTTTAAGGGTGATTTCAAAACTCTCCAGGCTTTAACTGGTTAAATCTAAATATGAAAGACTGAGCAGGTAGAAAAAGACAATGATCTTCCTCATAAGCTTATCTTTGTCTCTGCCTTCTCCTCAGTCTCTCATCTTACATGGCAAAGCAGAAGAAATTTAATGCTGGAAAACTGAGGACCCCCACCCCCACTCCAGAGATATTTGTTGGTTATTGGGTAAATAGTCTCTTCGTAACTTAGAGTCTATTCTTCAGAGATGAAAACCAGAAGGAATAGGGAATGTTCATCTTGAACTAAAGTGAGGTTGCCTACTTAAGCCAAGTAACTAGAAAACTTAATCCAAAAAGAAAAGACTAATCATAAAGGCACTACCTTTCTCAGAGGATTCTATTCTTTGTTCTAAAGAGCTCAGTGCCTCAGGAGGAGAATCTCATATTAGAGGTAAATCATCTAAGATTTTGAAAAGACCAAGCCAGGGAAAGCTTTTTGACATTCCTAGATTTGAACTAGGGGAGCATAGATATACCTGCCCTTCTCATAAGGAAGAGCTAAGGATTTCAACTGAGTCAGAAGATGGAAACAGAAGTTCTGCCACCATATAATCGGTGTACTATGCCTGACAGGGTCCGGCAAAGGCTACATGTCCAGAAAAAGACTAGCAGGGGAAGCTTAATGATATTGCTAAAAGACATCAGCAACCTTGCAAGATATGAGTTTCCTTTCTACCATCTGCCCTATCCACATATTCCCTTACATGTGAGCCCACACACATGTGCCCTGGCCATACATGTTCACTGTGTATATTCTTTTCATACTTGCTCCCTATGTGAGTCCACTCTTCCTATTGATTATATGTATGTATTTGTGGCTGCTGGTGCGTGTATTTTCTGTACCTGGCCCATCTCCAAACCCTGAAGATACCATAGAACTAGAAAGTATGGATGCAGGGCCTGAGTTCCAGAGATTTAGGATACAGCTTTAAAAGGCAACCACGGTATAGTGGATAGAGAACTAGCCTCAGATCCTGGAAGACCTGGGTTTATGCCCTAGTGACCCTGTGTAAGTCAGGTAACTTCTTAGTGCTTTAGGATACTAAATAAATTATAAGATTCTCTGTCTGTCTCTCTACATATATATATGTGTGTGTGTGTGTGTGTGTGTGTGTGTGTGTGTGTGTGTGTGTGTGTGTGTGTGTGTGTGTGTGTGTGTGTGTACGTATATAAAACAAATATATAGGACAATAAATTATAGAGAAGGAGCTAACCTGCATTGGTAGAAAGAGTTTCTTCATCTGGATGTTGGCTACACCAATGAAATCACAGGCCTAGTCACTATCCTTATCACTTGGCATCATTGTAGGCTTTAAACAGCTTCAATTCAGGCAAAGTACATATATATATGGGACAAGGCTCTCCTTTTTTTGATTCCTTCCAATGGATCAAGAGAATAGAAAATACACACAAGGCCCAGTTTGTAGTATTTGTAAATTTTCAAGGTGCAAATGCTCATTAGCAATCAGCAGCTGGCCTGAATTGTCTCCAGAACACCCGTAATTGGAAAGTCATAGAGTACCTGGAACCTAGGTTAGCTGCCTCCCTAAAGAAGGCACCCTCAGAGTTGGGGTGCTCCCAGGTCCTACATTTTCAATGTCCTGAAATGCTCACAATTTTAAGACTTTTTAAGAAGAAATTTTGTATTACAAATATCATTGGTGGGAAGACGAAGAAGATGAAGGAGGAAGAGGAGAAGGAGGAGAATGAGAAGAAGAAGGAAGAGGAGGAGGAAGAGGAGGAGGAGAAGGAGAAGGAGAAGAAGAAGAAAAACAGGCATCTAGGTGGTGCAGTGAATAGAGCACCAGTCCTGGAGTCAGGAGGATCTGAATTCAAGCCAGCCTCAGACACTTAACACAAAACTAGCCGTGTGACCTTGGGCAAGTTACTTAACCCCAACTGCCTTACCTTCCCCCCTCCAAAAAGCAAAAATAAAAGAAGAAGAAGAATTCCCTGGTTACCCACGGCCACACAGCTAGTAAGTGGCAAAGTGCAGATTTTAACCCAGGTCTTTTGACTCCAAATTTAGTCATCTTTCCACTGTATGAGGCTGCCTCTAGTCTAGACACTGGGTTTTCTTTAAGTTCATCTATATGGTTGTTATTGAACTCCACTGGCTACATTATAATTTATTTACTTGACAAACTAAAGGTTCGCGAAGATTATTTCTTGTCCATTCCAATTTTTTTTCTCCACCTTAATTTCCTTCCAGATCCTGAACCAACTGGCTGCTACTTGGGGGTCGATGAAGAGTTTGGAGGCACCAGATGTATTAAGTGCATTAAATATTGTCCTGTGACACATTAGCAATTATGAAATCATAGTTTTTTCCTACCCTAACAACTCAACTGCAGAACTCCCAGGGACATGAGAAAGACTCGATCAATCAATCAATATTGATGGAGTGTACCCTACTGAACAGATGCTTCCATCTGTAGCCACACTGTAGGCTAATATTCCCCTGTTAATGAACATCCACTGAGAACAAACTGATGAATGCCATTAAACGCTAATCCTATTACCCCAAAGACACAGAGGGTAGAAATTATTAATGTTCTAAACAAATATGAACTCTCATATTAAAAGAATGAGACTGTTGATTTTTAAATGGGAACATAAATATGCCACAATTCTAAACTCAGGGTTTCTCTCTCTCTCTCTCTGTCTCTCTCTCTCTCTCTTTCTCATTTCTCTCTCTGTCTGTTTCTCTAGTACAGTGCAAATAGGTTTTCAATGTACTCCTGAGATTTGCTTTATTAGAAAAATGTAGTGATCTATACTGTTCAGCTAAATGACAATATTACAGATCATAAAGGAGATTTAGTATTTGATCCATTGAACTATTCGAGCTCCAGAAACCTTTCTAAGCTAAGATCAATTTCAATTATGATTCTGCTACTTACATAGTTTGGGAGTTGGAGAGGCACAGTCACAGCATGGATAAATAAATGGAATAACTGGGACCTGGAAAGGTCTCCAAGGTATCTTTTAGACTCAGCATGTAACCTTGAACTTTCCCACATCTGGGTCTCAGATTCCTCACTCACAAGAAAGGGCTAAAGTATTAAAAAATTGTTTTAAAATGTAACTGGGGGGAAAATAAAATATATATTAATAAAAGGGTTAAAGCCACTTTCTTTGTATGGATTGATTTATCAATAGGTGTCTGGACCTTGGTCATAAATTTAGAGTTTAAAAGTACCTTAGAAACCCTCTAATTTTAAGAATGAGGAAACTGAGGTCAAGAGAAGTTAAGAAACTTGTCCAAGGTCACATAGGTTGTAAAGGCAGCATTTGAACCAAAGTCTTCTAACTCCAAATCCAGCCCTTTTTCTACTGAGCCACTGCTTCACTATTAACTGAAAAGGGTATCAAATATATGTAATTTAATTTAGTTTCAGCTTTCACCGGAGAAATAATGGCAAAAAAAAAAACAACCAAGTTTCTCTATGGGAACCTTTTCATCCCATCCAGCTTTAGCTAGAAGATCAATGATCCTATCACTTTGCCACTCTCTACCCCCAAATCTAATGTCCTTGAAGATAGAGACTGTTTTTTTTTTCTTACATTTTCAGCCCTGTATGTTATCTGGAGCACTTGATAAATGTTTGTAGGATTGAATTGGTGTTTAAGAAACACAGGTACCTCAAACAAGAGCCAGAAAGAGTATGCCTAAGGCCTAAAGAGAAAAGGAACTTAATTCTTCAAAGACACAAAAGTGTGGAGGAGGTATAAAATACTTAGTTGAAATCAACAAAGTAAGAACTAGCCAGAGGAACCATAAATCCAAAGCTAAAGACCCTAGCCTAAAGGAAGAGTCCACCAACTGAAGGAGAGTATTGACAAGAAGCACCTGGAAAGGACTGCTTAGAGCTTTAATGCTGAGCCAAGCTAAGGAACAGGAGCCTGCACCTGTAATTTACCTTAATAACGTCTAGCCTATATTAGACAGGGAATGACAATGGTCAGACCTGGGCTTTAGTAAATCACATTGGCAGCTGTGGAGGATGAATTGAAGTGGAGAGAGACTCAAGGTAGGGAGACCAATTGTAAGGCTACTGCAGTGATCCAAGGAAGAGAAGATATAGACCTGAACTAATGTGTTGGAGATAATAACAATAACCAGCATTTATGCCCACTATGTGCTGGGCAGTCTGCTAAGTACTTTACAAATATTGTCTCCTTTGAACATATACAAGAAATGTGAAGATAGACAAGGTTTGGTAAGGGATTGAGTACTTGGAATGAGTGGTAATAACACTAAGGTTGGGTAGCTGGGAGGATGGTGGTACACTCAACAGTAATACAGAACTTTGGAAATAGGGCAAGGTTTAGGACAAAAGACAAGTTCTTTTTTGGACATGATGAGTTGGAGATACTTAGTCTGAGATATCCAAAAGATAGCACTGTGGCTTAGGAAAGAGACTAGAGCTGCTTATGGACCTGGGAATTTTCCTCATAGAGATAAAAACTGGACCCATGAAAGATGATGAGAGTATCAAGTAATATGGCACAGAGTGAATCATGATACAGGCTTTGGATACACACATGGTTAGTGGGCAGGATATGGATGAAGAAACAGCCATATGACTATGGTTGGTAAAAAAAAAAAAACGGCACAATAGAAAAATAGAATTTAGAACCTAGCTGTTGTTTTAGAGCATGGGCTTTTATGAGGTTCTAATCAGGGTTTGTAATGGCTCCAGCCTCCATTCTCTGTGCACTAAGTTTCTAGGTGCCAAAAGGGAGAAGGGGAGAGGAAAAGGTTTACTGGATGAATGTGTGCATCCTTATAGCTTTTTCTCAAGGGGTCATATACTTTGATTGTACTTTTTTTTCCAGTTGTACATGTATTAAGCAAGAAAGAAAAAGAAACACTAATGGAACATCCAATGAGGGAAATGTTAGGATTTTGGAATTTAACCTCTGATAGAGAAATCATTCCCAAGCTGAAGAATTTGCACATGGTGGGCACTCAAATGCTTGTTGAATAGAACTGAATTGGCAATGAAGAGAACAGTAGAAATCTATCAGTCATCTACCAGCCTTACCTTGTAGATGGAAGGACCAGCAGACCTGGATACCTGCCATCATTTTACTGGTTTGGGTAGGCAAATCCAGACCTTCTTCCACATTGTGACTTTCCCCATTGCAGGTTTTGAAAAATAACAGGTTGGCATAAGAAGTTAAATGGAAATTTGGGGGAGTTTTGTGGAAGCTGAAGACAACATGCAAAGGCCAGCAAATGATATAGACTCTATAATCAAATACTTGATCAAATTTTACAATAAAGTTCTACAAATACCTCATAAAAGAAAATGGGGGGCGGAGCCAAGATGGCGGCATAGCAGCAGCAACATATCGCAGCTCTCACATAGCCACGCCAAAATACCCATAAAACAGGACTCTAAACCAATCCTAGAACTCCAAAACGCACACAGATACTTCCCACTAAAGTCAGCTCAGCTATGAGGAACCATATCAGCACTGCAAACCGAAACCAGCCTGCCCTGAAGCCACGGCTGTGCCCCGCAGGCGACTGGACGGGAGGAGTGGAGGAGCCTCTCAGGTGAGCAGATTAGCAGCAGCTGCGAGTGGGGATTGCAAAAGAGGGACATAAGCAGTCTGGCGAAAGGCCTCCAGAGCAGAAAAGCGAACGGCAGAGGTTTTGCACCCGCCTCTGCTTTGTAGCTTCCCGCCCGTGGCCTGCAGAC
>CM053580.1:142954020-142959973 GCA_028627135.1 Pseudochirops cupreus | reverse complement strand
ACTGGAACTTGAGATACACAGGCACTGCAGTTGGGAGATCCATCCTGCCCTACCAAAAAGTGACATAGGAGAGAATAGACTGGGGGAGGGGGGACACACTGGGATGGCTGTTTTGGGGTGGTGGGCAGGGGAAAGACGGGGAGAAAATATGTAACTCAAAATCTTGTGGAAATGAATGATGCAAACTATAATAAAATTTAAAAAAAAACAAACAGTTGAACAATGAAAAAAAAAAAAAGAAAATGAAAAAAATTCAGACTTCTTCTCTGGTATGAAGGACCAAACAATTTTATGTGGATTTTCTAGCTCGTTGGGCCCCCGGGTCCCTAAGCCAGGGATGTGGGAGGGATAACTGTAATGCATATCTGCAATTGAGGTATCTGCCATCCCATGAGTGGATGATAGATTTAGAGTTGGAAAGTATATGGCAGGGGAGGTATATAGCTCCTGTTCATTTTACAAATGAGGACGCTAAAAAGAGTCTAGTGACTTACACAGAGTATTTAAGAGCAAAATCAGATTAAACTCAGGTGCCCCGACTCCAAATCCAATGTTTTGAGTCAACAAAGTCTAAAAGCCACATAAGCCTTGAATGATAAATGGATTTCAACTATTCTCAGTTTTTAAAAAAATAACTGTAAATAGTGGTTTGGGGCTAGATCAGGTAAAATTACATTTATTATAAGTTGTTTTAAAAAAAAAGCAGTATACTGTTTATATTTCAGATTTTTGTTCCTTTGATATATAGTTTGGTAATGTATTGTTATCAATGTGTTTCCCCACTGAACCACTACCTCACACCCAGGAAGATATGGAGATGAGCTGTGGTTGCCTGAAGACTGCGTGTGATATTACTGGAAGTTCCTTGTTGAAGCCCAGATTCTTCCTTTGATCTAATACTTACTTTTGGTCTTAGAATCTTGTTTCTCTCTCTCCCCTGACTTCCCCTGCTTCTCTACTGCTGACCACATCACTATCTCCTCTTTCTTCATTGTTATTCAATTGTATCTAGCTCTTTGTGACCCCAGTTGGAGTTTTCTTGACAAAGATACTGGAGTAGTTTGCCATTTCCAACTCCAGCTCATTTTTTACAGATGAGTAAACTGAGGCAAATAGGGCTAAGTGACTTGCCCAGGGTCACGCAGCTAGTGTCTAAGATCACATTGGAACTCAGGCCTTCCTGTCTCCAGTCCTGGCACCCTATCCACAGCACCAGTCACATAGCTGCCCGTACTTTGCCTTATACTCTGAGTTGAAATCCTCTCTCCAACTCTACGTGTCATCTCCATTTGTTCCTGGATCCTGTTTTGACATCCTTTCTTCCCCCAACTTGTCTCTGTATCCTACAAGTCCTCAGTTGGTACCATCGAAGAAGCCTAGAGTCCCAGCTCTTATCCCAAGATTCTAAGATTTCAGGGAAATGGCTGGTCCTGGAGTCAGAAAGACCTGAGTTCAAACCCAACCTTAAACGCTTACTAGCCATGTGACTCCAGGCACATGGCTTAACCCTGTTTGCCTCAGTTTCCTCTTCTGTAAAATGAGCTGGAGAAGGAAATGACAAACCATTCCAGTACCTTTGCCAGGAAAACCCCATGGACAGTAATGGTCCATGGGATCATGAAGAGTCAGACACAAGAGAAGAACAGGAAGATTCCAGAAGTTTGGTCAGAATCTTTACCTACTTATTATAAAAGAGGAATTTTAATTTGCCTTCTGAACATTCCCAATTGACTCTCAGGCTGTTTATTCTCTTTTTTCTTTGCCTCTTTTTCTCTAAATTGCTTTCATACCCCCATGACACTTTTCCTTTCTTCTTCCACTTCATTACATTTCTTCCTGTAAAGAATAAGAAACTAGAAGGTACACAAGAGTGTGAGGTAGTACAGAAATACCGTGAATTCAGTGGCAGAAAGTGATTCTTCCCCTGGTACCTCTCCTGAACAATTATGATTTTGAAAAAAGGCTAATTTGCATAAAAAAATTTTTTTTATACTTCCTCAGACACTAACACTGTGATGCTCTTGGTTACCTATTCTTAGCCTCAGTTTCCTCATTTGTAAAATAGCACCTTACAGGGTTATTGTGAGCATAAAACCTAATGAGGTGATATATGTAAAGTGTTTTGCAAACCCTAAAGTGCTGTATAAATGTTAGCTAGTACTACTGCTGAACTCTAAGGCAAATTCTTTATAGGTCTTATAATCTAGACTTTGACAGAGGCAACCTTTTAATCCTGAAATTGGCCAGACATTCTTTTCTTCTTTAAAAAAAATCTTTAAAAAATATTTGAACAAAGTGGAACAATTTTCAAACCAATACATACGAAGCTATTTTTTTCCCACAAAGGCCAAACATTAAAAAAAACTTGTCAACAAACCTATTTGTTGTTACTTTTTCAAAAAACCATTCCTTATATCCAAATAAATTCTGAATCAAACATGTTGCTGTCTGAATTGCTCCTTGTTTGGACACAGAAGGTTATTTTTATGACATCCCCAGCTCAGTCCATTCTCTTTTGAGGAATCTGGTTTTCATGGGGAATAAGTGTTTTAATATTTGGCAGCTGGGAAAAAATTTCCTTAAAGTGAGTGTAAATTAGAGTTTTGCTAAGTAGGTAAATGCAAAGTATGGGGGAGGGAGAAGGTGATGATGAAATAAAGAGCTACAATGTTCTTGCTTTACTCTACATACAAACTACTACAAGCCCTCCCCGCCCCCTTGTTGCATACTTTAGATAGATTTGTTACGGAGGTTAAGACTTCACTGAAATGGCATTTTTACCTCATTATGTTCAATTTCTGGGGACAGCTAAGTGGCACAGTGGATAGAGTCCTGGGCCAGGAGTCAGGAAGACTCATCTTCCTGAATTCAAATCTGACCTTGAACACCTACTAACTGTGTGACCCCAGGCAAGTCACTTAATTCTGTTTGACTCAATTTCCTCATCTGTAAAAAATGAGATGGAGGAGGACATGGCAGACTACTCCAATATCTTTGCCAGGAAAACCACAAATAGGGTCACAAGGCAGAAAATGACTGAATGACAACAAAAAGGTTAAATTTCTATAATGCTAAAGGACATAATCAAGGTAACATCCCAGCAATTAATATGCAATTGTTTCTGCCCCCATCCTCCCCTCTTTTGTGTTCCTGCACCAGCTAGTAAATGACGGTGCTGATTCCTCAACAAATATGGAAAAGACATCATTCCCATTTTTCCAGGAACTTGGTTCACAAAGAAAAGAAACAAGGTGCAGGAAGAAAAGATGATTAAGAATCCTACAACAAAAAAAGAAAGTAATTTTAACTTTGGTGAGCTAAACAGGTTAATCAGGACAACCTAACAGGGTATATAAGCAAGCTCTGAATTTTATCAGACAATACCATTCTTTAGTGTTACAAACCCTTGTAGATAACAATAAATGGACTGTTTCCCGTTTTGAGAATTAGAAAAACCTCAAAATGAGGGGTTAAAGGAAAGAGGACATAGTAGATTGAGGTCAGAACTGCAAAATACAGGGAAACAGATACCTGAATTGGCAGGATTAATCTAATGGGAGAGCATTTCCTTGGCAAACTCTAATCACAGTGGCTAAGTCATACATTAAAATAACCCTAAAATGTGCCCATTCATGCCAAGGTCTAATCTGTTTAGGTATAGTGACCATGACTGAATGTATACTCCTTGGAGTTGCTCTCTGGTATTTCTGAAAATACTTCCAAATTCTGCTAATTGATGGGGCTAACTCCTGTTTGTGATAGCTGATCAGCATCATTCCTGGTCATTCCCATATGTGAGCTAAGCTAAAGGTCAATGAAGAGAAACTATGCAGATCATGTGTTCTAAATTACATTGCATTTTTCATAACCCAAAAGACCCCATGTGCTCAGCAATGGTCTGAGCAATGTTGCTCAGCAATCTAACTCCATGTTCTTTTAAAGAATGCTGTTGATAACCTTTTGCTATTTTTACTCCAATCTTTTACAAGATGTATAAAATACAGAATCTTATCTTTGAAGGCTCTAAAATTACAATGATAATTATAAATGATAAATATGTAATCATAAGCAATACCCTCTCTTGTTTTGGGATGGGAGGGAGTTTTTGATCAACTGAATGAACATTCTCCATTTGATTTTGGCAGGTCTGAAAAGTATGCAAATTTTAAGGGTAACCACTAAGAAGCATTCTTTAAGGCTTAACGTTTAAGGTAATGGTTCATAGGAACAGTCTTGCTCCTTATTAGAGTTCTCATTTCCTCATTCCTATTTTTTTCTTTCTCTTTTTTCACAAGAGGAGTGACATTTCTGTCTGACATCGTCAAGGTCCTTTTCCATTTTTACTAGAGGAAGGAAATAAACATTTATCCAAGCATTTACTATGTACCAGACACTGTGCTAAGTGCTTTACAAAATTATCTCATTTAATCCCCATTTTCAAGAGAATTTAAACCTTAACAAGTCTCCATCTTCAAACATACCTGTCAGAGTGGAAATGTCAGAAGTTAGCCCTAGGTAGAAGGACAAATTGTCCCAGGAATACTAACCCCTTATCTTTCCAGACCATACAAAATTTAGTATTAATTATTATTACCATTATCATTGTACAGGTGGATAAAGAGCTGGCCTTGGGCCCAGAAGACCTAGTTTCAAGTTCTGTCTTTGACACGTATTGGATGTATGACCCTGGACAAGTCCTTTAATCTCATGGTAAACAGACAACTCTCCAAGAATATAAATTAAAAATATGTCCACTGAATTGGTAGAGGAATTTCCTCATCTGGGAATTTCCCATATATCTGTAAAGTCACAATAACAGTCCCTAGTTCTGTCATCATCTTGGGTCCATGCAGTAGAAAATGAATGGCCATTTACCATGCAGATGACCAAACCAGATAATTCAAGGTAAAATATTCACCCCAGTATGTGTATTACTTGTTTGCATTGGTCCCATGAATCAGGCAATTGCAACTCTAGGTTCTATTTTATTCTATGTAGACTTAACCTTAATGATCTCACACACACACACACACACACACACACACACACACACACACACACACATAACTCTTCTGTTTTCCTCTCAAGTATGCTCTTTTTTTGCTTGTGAATACCTTTTTGTTGCCTGCCATCCAAGAGAAAAAAACCACAGAATGGGGGAAAGAAAATATAGAAATCCAAATCATTTATTGTATAGTATGGAGGAGCTGTTCTTATCACATCCCTGACCTCTATCACTGCCAGGTCACAAAAGCTGCAATCTTTTTTTTCTAAAGTTTAAAATAAATACATTTTTAAAATTCCATTTCTGAGGAAGAATAGACCAATATCAGACCACAGGATTTAGTGCTAGAAGGCACCTGAGAGATAATCTATACCAACACTGTCAATTTTTCCCAGCTGAGGAAATTGAAGCCCAAATGAAGTTAAGTGATTTGCCCAAGATGACATAAACATCACGGGATTTTAGGCTAGAAGGGACACACTGGAGGTGTCGGGGAAGGGGGGGTTTGTGCAAAGAGTGGTAAATTAGAAATCAGAGGACATGAATTCAAACACTGGGCCTGCTTGTATCCTGTTGTCACTTTATCAGTTTCCTCAAGTGTGAAATGAGTGTAGACTCAATGACCTTTAAAAGCCCAGCTCTAAATCCCTTTTATTTTATAGATGAAGAAATGTCATTTAAGTTCTCTGGGGCTCAGTTTCCTAAACTGTAAAATGACTGAGTTGACCTCCATGGCCTTTAAAGTCCCTTCCAGCCCTAAGATCCAAGTGAAAACCTATGCTCTTCCACCCTGAGGCCCATTCTCCTGATTGGTGAGTCCCAAGCCTAGCCAACTATTTCATGAGAAGCACAGGCTGTGATGACTTCAATCCCCACTTCAGCCACTCTTCAGACTTTCCCAGCTCCTAGCCAGTAGCCTTTGTCTCCTTGAAGGTAGCCCTCCCCACA
>CM053580.1:142929020-142949020 GCA_028627135.1 Pseudochirops cupreus | reverse complement strand
ATGGACCCTTGGTCACCTGACTCTCCCAGTCCCAGATCCAGGTAAAGCCTGTGGGTTAACAAAGAATGGAATTTGTGCTAAGGAAAATGCACAGGCTCATAACTTCAAAGAATCAACCAAATCTGAAATTCAAACACTGCAGACGTAAACATGATTGATTTTTGGAACCCAGCCCCACTGCTAAGTGTCTCCTTCACCTCCCATTCTGTTTTCTTGCTGTTCTCTTCCTGACTTCAAGGAACATACCTTGCACACCACCTCTGCCCTTGGGCCCTTTTCTCTTCCACTATCACAGAAGACACCTATCCCATTCTCTATCTTGGCAGCTATTGCATGATCTGAGTGATATCATCCCCTCCAATATCATAGTTAATTTATATGTAATGATCATACTTCATTAAACTAATGGGTGTAGGGGAGACCAGATCCAATTCCCTATTTTAAGTAAGAGGTTCAGTGTTTAGATATCTCGTCCTCTCTAGTTGGTTAGGGTTAGTCCAGCTTACACCTCTCTCTTTCCTTAAAAGAATGAAGCAAGGGAAAATAGAACATGAAATGAGTTTCCTTGAGAGGTGAGGGGTTTGCCCTCCTTGGAAGACTTTAACATTCTTTTGTGAATGGGTTGGACAAGATTGCTGCTGAGGTCCCTTCCGATACTCAGAGTAGATTCAAAGGAACCTTTGAAGGAAAGGCACAAGCCTCTGGAAGAATGGTAGGTTTTTAATCCTTGTGAGCCATCTTGATGAAAGGTCCAGTAAGGAAGAATGTTGAAGCTAGCAAGTAAAATAAGGTTTTTGGATGACTTGTGGTCTGTAGTCCAAGCAACTCTTGTCTTTTGTTAACAAAATACAACAACAGCAACAACAACTAAGAATTGACTTTTTTTCTTTCCCCTCATCAATGTTGTTCTCTGGGGTCTCAAAACATGGCCAAGACTTGGTTGAGCCCATCCAGCAACACTATGTGAAAATGCATCTGACTCAGCTCTCAGGGTTGAAGTAGGGTCCCTCGCTCTTTCCAGTGGCACAGCTGGGAGTGGGTACCAGACCACCAAGGTCCCCAGAGTAAACAAAGACACAGATTCCAGCTGGCAGCTGTGTACCTCTTGGGCTTTTGCAGTCGAAATTGGAGGCATTTAACATTTCTCAACAATCACATGCCTGAGGATGCAAAATCTCCTTCTTGGCTTCAGAGAAGCACAGCTGCCTCAGTATTATCAGAGCCTCAGGCCAACGTCATCTACTCCAGCCGCTACTGCCTGCCTGCCTGCTTCCCCTCTTCTGCTATCTCCTCGTTTTATGTGGAGATTTGCATATGTAGCTAACCAGGTATGCTTTTGTTCTCCATTTCCTACAAATCAAATTACTCCACCATAGGGAACAATGATAAAGAGGTGTTGCATTTGTGGAGAGATACCACAGCCATGATAGACATCCAACATTTCATCAACAATTCACTTTACAAGCTAATAAATCCCATCTCTGTCTAGCAGATTGTTGTTATTTTTCCCAGTGAGTCAGTGATGAAATCAGCTATAAGTGTAACAACAACAATAACAAAGCTGCCACTAATAGTAAGAGGAATCAAAGCCAGTAGTCTTGAGATCCGAGTGGAGGTTCTAAGATTTCTTACACATATATTTACATTTTGTATTATGAAAATGACAATAGGCAAAGCTAAAAAAGCATGTGTAAATGCATGGAAGATCATGAGATTGCAGATTTAGAGCTAGAATTCATCAGTCCAAACCTCTCATTTTATCAATGAGGAAACAGGGCCAGAGATGAAATACTGGACTGAGCTCACATAGGCAGTTAAAGGACAGAGTTGGCATTCAAATCCTGGTCTTCTCACTCCAAATCCCATGCTCTTTATATGAGAAATGTAATCCCGGTCCTCCTACCCCCAATAGCAACAACCAATTCAACAGTAAAATAAGATAACAGTACAATGTTGATAATTTCAAAAATTAACATCATGCCATAAGATCATAGCTCTCAGAAGTCATCTAATTCAATGCCCTCTTCTTGAGAATCACAGAAAGCCTAAACACATAAGCATAAACATCAAATGGAAAATGACAGGTGACTAAATAAATATGAGACCATTCATTGCCAAATCTTCTTGTAAAACTTGCAGCAATCTCTTAGATATTGCTCAAGATCCCATAGAATCTTCTCTTAAAAGGCTAGGTATTCAAACCCTAATTCTACTAAAACTACCTGTGTGACCCTGGGGCAAGTGCTTAAAGTGTCCCTAGACCTCAGTATTCGCATCTGTAATATGAAATGGTTGCATTCATTATAATTCTTCTATACAACATGACCAGTGTGAAAATATGTTTAATAGGAATATATATGTAAAGCCTATATCACATTACAGGCCATCTTGGGGGGGGGGAAGGGGAAGGGAGGGGGGAAAATTTAAAACTTATGGAAGTAAGTAAAATTTGAAAACTAAAAGTAAATAAATTAACTTTAAAAAATGAAGGGGTTGGACCCTTCTCAGAGGTCTTCAAGTAGAGGCTGAACAAGTATTTGTTAGGCATATGAGGGTTCCTGTGATGTTTGCTTTGGACTAGATTGCCAGTGAGGTCCCTTTCAACTCTGAAATTCTAAGTCTTCTGTATCAAAATGATTTCTAAGGTCCCTACTAGTTTTAAATCTATGATGCAATGATCCTACGTTACTAAGTCCTCCTCCATTGGCCTCATGGTGCCAATAAGACCCTTTGTTCTCAAGATAATGACACTGGAGTCCCAGCCCTAGCAGATCCTGACCCTGAGCATGAGTCCACATCTCTGTCAGCTGAAGACCAGCCTGGCCAAGTTCAGAGATGTTCATTAAGAGAAAGACGGTCATCAGGTGTTGAATCCAGTTTGGGGAGAGGCATGTATCGGTGTTTCTGGAGATTTTATTTGTAACCTAGAATTGAAACTCCATAACACATTTTAAGTTCATTTTCAACCTGAAAATGGCATCAGCGCCTAACCTGGTCATTGTTGTGTTTTTGTCCTCTGTTCTTGAAGAGGACCATACCATCATGGAGATGATGACATGACTTGCAATTGACTTTGATTTGAGTGAGGGAGGGCTACCTAGCCTGGTATCTGGCATGTGGTAGGTTTAATAAATGCTTGCTGAATTGAATGCTGTGCCAACAGAATAACATGCACAAAAGAAAAACAGATAAGTGTTTACAAGAAGGAATGTCACTGGGGAGGGGTAAAACATTTATATGGTGTCTACTATGTATCAGACACTGTGCTAAACGCTTTTTTAAACCAGTATTATTATCTCATTTGATCTTTATGCCAATCTTGGAGATAGATGTTACCCTTATTCTCATTTTTGAGTTGAGGAAACTGAAGCAAACAGAGGTTAACTGTTTTGCTCAGGGATACACAGGTAGTAAGTAGTCTGAGTTCAAATTTGAACTCAGGTCTTCCTGACTAGAGGCCCAGTGATTTATTCACTGTACCACCATCTGTTTCTTATAGCACTGGGTGAAGGCTTGGTATGCTATTCATTTCCACTTGATTAAGAGCTCAAATGGCGGAAACTGAAGAAGAGAGGTAAAGTCAGCATCAGAAGCAGCAGCATCCTCTTCCCAATTGGGAGGAAGTTGCATTTTGATGAGCAGAGGAGCATTCATCCAAGAGCAGGCAGCGTGTTTCCCTAAATGTTTTAAAAAGCCTCCTTTGCTGGGTGTGCCATCATGGAACCAATTTAGAGATCAATTTAGCTCCCAATTTGGCATGCCAACCTGTTGTTCTCAATTGCAGTAGGTATTTTATGGAGTTAGCAAAGAATCTGTCTCTACTAGGGCCTGGCTCTTCTGATTCCCCTGTGTACCACAGAGCTGGGCACACACTGCTATTAGGATCTGCAGACAACCTATAGAAAGAGATGGGTGGTCTCTGGAGACCATGAAAACAAATGACTGTGTCTTGTTATTGGAAAGGTACATAAATAGCTCATCAGAGGAGAATCAGAAGTTTGGATTCATTGAGCCAAAGTTCATGAGAGTACTACTGACAATGAACAAGATAGCCAGTCAAGTTTAAGAGGGTTTTAGGGGCTTGGGATGTAATGCGAATTTTCCCTGGGATAACATCTGTTTTATGTACCTAGATAGGTAAGATTTGTACTTTACTACTTCCACTGAGCTTCTGTGTCCACGTATAGTATTAACTTTGATTTTTAATTCTTTAAAAAAAAATAGAAAGGCATGGAGCTTTTGTAAAGGCACCTTGGAGGACTCTTAAAGTGTATTTTCTTAAGAGTTAGCCTTTAATATTGTCACATTGCACTTGTAACAGCTATTGCTAATACTTCCTGACCATAATGAAAAAAATAAATCAGAAAGTACACGTTGGGGATGTAGTTTTTTAGACATTCCATATTCTACAGAACTGAAGCACTTCTTGAAGAAGGATAGCCAATAGAATCTGGCAATAACAGCTTTTCTAAGAGTCGAATTTGTAATGAGAGCAAATCATCTCTGCACTGTTAGACTTGCAAAAATGTGGTTTTCTCCTGAAGAGATTCTTTGCATATTTAATAAAAATCACAGATAGTAAGTTAAATGCAGAAGAACTCCATCATAACACAGCAACTTGGTCCAAACGATCAATCAATAAGCATATGTTAAGCCTAATATGCGCCAGGCACTGTGATGGTGCTCAGGATACAATAACGAGACAGGCCTTTCCCCTTCAAAAGCTTACCTGCACACAAGGAAAGCACACTGAAACTCTACAAAGCTACAGAAGTGCAGAATCTGAAAAGAGAAGACACCAGGAGTCAAGATGGGCGGAGAGATTAGGGAAGAGATCATGTAGGAGAAGGTATTTGAGCTGAATCCTGAAGGAAACAGGAGATTCTAAGAGAGGGGGAATACATTCCAGGCACAGAGGACAGGCAACCAAAATATAGAGGAATAAAATAGAGTGTTGTGTCAGAGGACCAGCAAGAAGGTGGTTTGAGATGGACCATAAAGGAAGGGGCCTGGGGGTGAAAAGAATAAGAATGTATGTCACACTACTGTATGCTATTGAACATATGAACATATAGTTACTATATATATATATATATATATATATATGTATATGTGTATATATATATATACATATATATATATATATACATATATATATATATATATATATATTCTAAGCAACCATACATAAGTGCTTTGCAAATATTATCTTACTTCATCTTCACAACAACCCTTCGAGGTGAGTGCTGTTATCATACCCATTTCACAGCTGAGAAAACTGAGGCAAACATATGTTAAGTGACTTTCCCCGGGTCATACAGCACTAGTGTCTAAAACCTATTTGAATTTGGGTCTTCCTACCTCAAGGCTCAGCACTGTTATATATAACAAGTTTGGAGATGTAGGTTAGGGCGAGGTTGTGAATGACTTTAAATGCCAAACAGAATAGCTAACATTTGATCCTAAAAGAAAAAGGAAGCTATGCAGTTTACTGAGTAAGGGAGTGATAGGGCTGGATTTATACTTTAGAAAAGCAATAAAAATGTAAATGAAGCATGAGTCAAATAACATTTTCTGAAATAGAAATAAAAGTCTGATTTTTATTGTTGAGTCAGTCTCAGTTATGTCTGACTCTCCATGACCCCATCCAGGGTTTTTTGGAGTGGTTTGCCCCTTTCCTTCTCCAGTTCATTTTATAGAAGAGGAAACTGAAGTAAAGGATGTTAAGTGATTTGCCCAAGTAGGTATCTCAGGCCAGATCTGAACTCAGGTCCTCCTTGTTGCAGGCCAGGCACTCTCTCCACTGTGCCATCTAGCTACCCTAAAGTTTAATAGAAGAGGGACATAAAGAGTCAGCTGTGGCATTATAGATAGAGAGCTGACCTTTGAGTCAGGAAGGGTCTGAGTTCAAGTTCTGCCTCTGACACAGACTGATTGTGTGCAGTTCTGGACAAATAAATCACTTACTTGTTCTAGGCCAGTAATGTCAAACTTAAACAAAAACCAAAGGGCAGCATATTAACTTAGAAAACCGATTATTAGCATTATCTATGTTCTGTTGTATCTTTATTTATTTTGTTAATTATTTCTCAATTATATTTTCATCTGGTTTGGGTCACACTCAAGAGTGTTGCAGGCAAGCTTTTTGATCCCTCTACTATCTAGGCAACACTCTCAGGCTATAAATTGCAGAGAGGTGTTCTCCTGCATTGGTAGAAGGTTTTCCTCACCTGAGAGTTCTCAATATCATTAAAATCATAAATTCAGCCCCTATCACCCATAGTGAAACTAATTTGGAACCTATTTTTGTTGCTAGTCTTTTCTTGCTTTGATTAATGCTCTATCTATGGTCATTTGAAAGAGAGAAACTCTCCCTAAAAGTAGTATTATTATATATTTTCCAATTATTTTACTCTACTTTTGTGCCTTTAAGGGATCACTAAGTAAGTACATCTTGTATCTTCATTTGCTAGGGAAACTGAGGCAAAGGAAAGGTTTAGTGTCTTGCCCAAGGTGATAATTTCCTTTCTATAAAATAAGAAAAAAAAATATAGCAAATGACTGATCTTTAAAGGGAATTTAGGATCTTGGATCATTTGTCATCTGTGAAAATAAGGATCAACTTTCTCCCCTATTAGGGCCTGTGGGCTTTCAGCTAGAGGGTTCCACATGAAAATCATTATCCAAACAGACCACACACATCTATTCTACTCTATTCATTTGATGTGAGTGTGTAGAAAGCAGCAGAGCTGGAGAAGACTACACTGATGGTTATCATAGTTGTTGCTTTTGAAGGCAAATATTTATTTTTGCAAAGATTGCAAAACCAAGAACGGTAGAATATGAAATCTTCTGTATATGTTTACATAATAAACAGTGAGGAAGCACTGGTAGATTCTGCTTTCCCTCCTCCCAGGACTGGCTATTTCGCTCCTGAAGACACCAAATAAGTAGAAACAATGGCCTCCAAAGTGAAGGGCATCACTAGGGAAGATGGCAATCCTGTGTCGGTGTTTGTTCCCCATTCATGTTTTCTTGTCAAAGAAGTCGAGTGGGTTGGTTCTGAATTTGGTGGGAAGAGTTTGTTTGAAGCCACCCTTCATCTGGGGGATTGGCACCATCTCAGCCCTCCCAAGGTGGTTCCCTCATTAGTCAACAACATCATGACCTATGCATGAGGAGGAAATCCAGAAGGCTGAGAAAATATAGCCCCTGCCCTCAAGAAGTTTATAGTCCAGTGAAGGAAGAAGAACAAATGATAGAATGATAGAAAGAACAAATGAAAATTGCCATTGGCTATAAACGAAGTGCTGAAGAGAGATCAGAGCTGGGTGTGTCAAGATCACTTTCAGGAAGGAGGGGGATGAGGGAAGAGTATACATATTGATACACAAGTTAGTAAATTTTCTTACTAAGGGGTTAAATTCTACAATACATATGCACTTTCTAGATCTGTTCATCGGCTATCATCCAGATTCATTAGCCTCAGCTGCAGCTGTGAGGAGCTGGAGTGCAGGGAGGGATTTTGCAGAGTTGGAGAAGTGTGGAGGGGCAGGGCAGGGAAGAAAAGAGAGGACTTCTCTAACTCCTCTTTTAATGTCATCAGCAAATGATGATGTGTAGAGTAGCAATGACAAAACCATTTCAGGAGATTGGGAGAATCTATTTCTGAATAAATCACTTTCTTCCACCTCAGAAATACGTCTTCACTACTGAGGCTGGGAGTGAGATCCCAAATGGGGTGTGGCAGAGTGGAGCTTGAGCAGGTGTACTGGATATGCATGGTAATACTTGTTTCTGACTGGTCACTGGATACAGGGATGGACTGGCCTGCCTATATTTGCTATGCCATGTTCTAGCATTCTGTGAAACTCTTTTCAGCTTCAGTCTGAGGATTTTGTGGAGGCCAGCACCATCTGGAGAGTGATAGCCTCTGCCTTTGAGATCATCATGGCTAAAGTCATCAATTCAGAGACTGATTGGAAAGGTCTGCAGAGGTCACCTAGTCCACCATCCCATCTAAATTGTGACTCCTATGTACAACATCCCCAATAATATCTCCCTTCTATACAAAGCTACCTCATATAGAGCAGTTTTTAAAAATCTCCTTTTTTGTGATCTCCCTGACATGTATGTTGTATAAATATTATTTCCTTTCTTACAAATAAAGAAACTCATATAACTGGTTAAGTGGCAGAATTGGGAGAGATAGACAGAGATAGAGAAAGAGAATGCTTCATGAATTGGCATGTCATTCTGGAAATTCTGCAGAACTGGGGCAGTCTTCCAAATATCCTGGGGCAGTGGTACTCTTAGAATGACTGTGGTTGGATGTGTAATTGGGAAGGGCCATGAGTTGGTTCGTCTGCTGTCTCTCTTCTTGGGCTTCCTGGGATCTCTCTCTGTCTCTCTGTCTCTGTCTCTATCTCTGTCTCTCTGTCTCTGTCTCTCTTTGTCTCTCTCTCTCTGTCTCTCTCTCTCTCTCTCTCTGTCTCTCTCTCTCTCTCACTCATGCCCTCCTTATCTCCATGGTTACAGCCTCCCTCCCTCAACCCTAATATAATATGATTGTACTGCCCCATTGTGGGATGGTGACTACAATAGGAATCAAGTGCAGTCAAGTCAGAGTATCAGACAGGGTGTTGTCAATGGTATTTCCTGGCATTGGGGCTCCTGGCTCTCAGGAAAACTTCCAGGATAACACTGGCTTTATTATCCATTTCAATGGTAAATGTTCAATGCTGTTGAATGGGCGGCCATTTGAATCACAAGCTTAGAGTTGGACAGTATTCAGAAATCTCTCATTTAAAATTCGCCTTTAAAGTCTCGAGTGGCTAACTTTCCTTAATCAACATTCCATAGAAACACAACCATCAAAAGATGAGAACTTGTTTGCAAAATACCACAAAGTTATGATCCTGGAACAAATCTAAAATCTATATACAGGCTATTCCCTAAGTCTGTAAGCTGCAGAGAAGGTGCCAACCTGCATTCATAGATGGAGTTTCCTTACTTGTAAGTATGCCAATGGAATCCCTATCCCTGTACATAGTATAGATTTTAAAATGTTGATAGGGATGGAGCTGGATCTTTGATTTCCCCTGTATAGGAAATTCTTATATACGGAAATTCTCTCTAATCATAGAGGTTTCCACCTTCTATGTAAATTATATTCTTGTAGAACTGCCTAGAGCACTGAGTTTAGTGGCTTACCCAGGGTCTCACAGCCAATAAATTTAAGGGCAGGATTTGAACCTTGGTCTCGATATTGAGAATAATGAGGTACATGATAGAGTAGATACTGGCCTCAAACCATTATATACCTAAACATGTACATATACATATACACATTATATATGTACATATATGTCTAGATTCTAGAACTATGATTTTGGCAACATAGGGAACTGTCAGTGAAGAATTTCCTCTAACCAATGCAAATGCACATCTTAGAGCCTTTGAGAGTTTTGCATGTACTGAGGATACTAAGAGGTTAAGTGACCTGCCCAGTGTCAAACAGCCAGTCTGTGTCAGCAGTGGGACTTGAACCCCATCTTCCTGACTTCCAGGCACAAACCCTACCCACTGGGCTACATTACTACTAAACCATACATAGAGGTTATCAATAGGGCAACAAATTCCTCCACTGCTTCCCTCTAGTGCCTGATCATGGTAAGGAGGTGGCCCAGGTTTTCTGAAGGCTGTGTGAGCATGGACCCATGCTCCTAGAAGTCCACGCAAGGAGAGAAAGTTTTGAGCCAGATTGTGTCTCTACTTCTAGGATATATCTAGAAATGGAAGTTTGGGAGGGGCAGCTAGGTGATGTGGTGAATAGAGCACCAGCCCTGGAGTCAGGAGGATCTGAGTTCAAGTTTGCTCTCTGACACTTACTAGCTGTGTGACCTTGGGCAAGTCTCTTAACTGTAACTGTCTCCTCCCCAAAAAATTAAAGTTTGGGGGGTAAGTTGTGGAAACCACATTTCACTACATTTCATAGCATCATAGATTTGAGCCAAGAGGGACTTCAGAGATAATACAGTTATATCCATCTTCATCTTGAAGATAAAGGTATTAAAACCCAGAGAATTTTTTCACTTGCCAGAATTTTTTGAGAACTGCAGAAAGAATTCAAATCCTACATTTCCTGCTGGAACATTTCCACCTGGAAGTTCTGATATGTCTCAAATCAAACTGTAATTCAATTTAACAAACATGTTTATCAAGAACCTACAGTATTTAAGGTGTAAAGCAGGGTGGAATAATGGATAGATGATCAGCAATGGAGGCTGGAAAACCTGGGTTCAAGTGTTGCCTCTGACACATGCTAGCTATATAACCCAGGCAACTATCCTTTAAAGGCGATGGTGATAGTCCTCTAGGACTAGAAGTTTCAGATGATTTGCACATCTGCCACTGTGAAAAGTTAATCCCTGCCCTCAAGAAGCTTCCATTCTGTCTATAGAATCAACTTGTACATGTATAGGTATATACAGAAGAAACGTATCTGCATACACATATATGTATATGCATGTGTATGTGTGTATATAGATCTAGATGGACAGACAGACAGACAGACAGGTAGATAGATAGATAGATAGATAGATAGATAGATAGATAGATATGGTGATGAGGTGGGAGCATTAATTGCTGCAGGATCAGGCTTGGTCTAAAAGGGGGTGCTTGAGCTGAATCTTGAAGAAGATTAAGGGTTCTAAGAGGCCAAAGTGAGGAAGAAATGTATTCTAAGAATGGGGATAGCTAGTGAAAAGGTACAGAAATGAGAGATATGGGAAGAATAAGAAAGCCATTTTCATAGGGAATGTGAAAAGAATAATGTATAGTAAGGCTAGAAAGGTAAGTACAGTTATCCCTTCCACATCATGCCTTTTCCCATCTAAGTTTCAATATATCGTGGGTTGGCATAAGAAATTAAATAGTAATTTTGAGTGATTTTTGCAGAAGCTGCAGATGACATGTGAAGACCAACAGACAACACAGAAAAAGTTTAAAAACTCAAAAATGCATAAAATATATGTATAGTATTATATAACATCAACATATTTTACCTTTTAATACCATAATAATTCAGACCTTCTCTGGTAAGGAAGGGTCAAAAAATTTCACATGGATTTTCCAGATCAAGGAGGCACAGCGCCCCCAACACCACCCCACCCCCACTCCACTGCAGTATGAGAGAGATAACTATATAGGGCTGAATTATGAAGAACTTTAAATGCTAATCCTAGGAGCTTGTATTTGACTGTAAGGTATTTGAGAACCACTAGTTTATTGACCAAAGAAGTGTCAAACAAAGAAAGTCATACTTTCATTCCCTATCCAGATGCTTGTTACTGTCATCACTCTTCCTCCTCCCTCCCTAAATTCAGAGCCTGATGCAAAATTTTCTCTGCCCCAATCCCTAACCTTTAAGCACTATGAACTTCAATTTTTCAACTTCTTCAACTCCTATAAAGTTAGTCTCCAAATTGCCTTTGCCACAAACAGTAGTGATCAAACCTTGCGTTGGTTGTTCACCCTTGACTCCTCATGGACACACACAGTTCAAATGCATTGGCCCCAGGGGCCTGGATTTGTACTTAAGGCTATGATTTAAAGCATTATATGGCAATGAAAAAAAATGCTCAGAGGCAAAGTGAATATTCAAATCCCAGTTCTGACATTTACTACTTGTGTGGCCTTGGGCAAGTCACCAGCTCTGAGCCTCTTATATAAAATTAATGGGTTATATTGGGTAACTTCTGACTTTAAATTGGATGATCCTCTGATCCTGCTTCTCTATCTTTGCTAATCTCATTTCCCTCCACTTGGAATGCACTCCCAACTTCTGCCTACCCAAATCTGGTACCCATTCTTCAAAGCTCTTATCTAATTCAGCTCCACAAAGTCTTTCCTGACAAACCCTATCCTTCTTCTGAAGTCTTTTAGCACTTATGATTTGTACCATTAATTGCTGAATGGTGATTAATCATGTACTATCTTATTTCCATGACCTTGACTTACTGATGATTGGTATAGATAAAATAAGAAATATAATCATAGCTCTGTAACTTTTCTTAAGGTTTCCAGTAGTTGGTGCCCTCTTATTCATCATACCTATGGCATAAGTCTACAATGGGCCTATAAAGGTGCCTCATACTTTTTTTTTTAGCCTATGAATAACGTTGTGGGAAGTCAAATAAAAGCTTGGCCTGAAGATTAGAATACCTGAGGCCTATTTCACATGAGTTCCTCATCTGCAATAGTGGAAGGAGTTTCCACACTAGGAGTTCCCTACTCCCTGCCTCAGTTTCTCTCTCAGTCAGTAAAATGGGACTAAAACTATTTCTCTCATAAGAAAGCCACAAAGATTCTTTTGTAGCTTTTTGGGGGGAGAAGAAGGAACAAGAGGATGATTGCAAACTATAGCTATGGCAACCATATTTCCCAGAAATTCCCAGGTTAGAGAAAATCCAGTGAAAGAGAGCCTATTTTGTCATCACACTGCAAAAGGAATGCCCTTTGTCAGATCATGAAGCTTGCTTTTTGGTTTGGAAAATATGGTTGCCATAGTGACAGTCTGTTATCCTGACTTCTCTTCCCAGTGGCTTAATTGCAGGAATTTTCTGGACTTGATTTTGGAAGGTTACCGCACCCTGTCTGGTAAGTTCATGTCCTTTCCTCTTCCAGGGCCACTTGGCCTCAGTTTCTCTCTGTGCAAAATGGGACCAAAATTACCTTTCTCATAAGAAAGTGCTAAAGATTATTAAATCCTATCAGCATAGCAAAATCCTAATAGAATTCAGAAGTACTTGAGCTGCTGTTGTGTTCAAGGAAAAAAATAGTCATGAACTACCAATTTTTTCTTTCTAAAAAAAAACCCTTTTCCCGTGGAACCTCCTAGAATATATAGCTATTTAGTGGCTGTCAGTCAGAAAGAGGCATTGGCCCAGGTAACCTGGCTCTTTGTCGAGAAGTAAGAAGGCCTTAGGACCTGTAATGTAATTATATCTCTGCTGAATCCATTCAGGATATCTTCTGAATAGAGGCTGCCAAATGCAGCCATATCACATTTCCACCTTTAAACAAATGCAAGCTAAGTGTTCTTGTTTCAATAAAATGTTCATCGCCCTTGGCACAGACAGAGGGGTTTTTGCCAGGTTTGAACAAGGTCCAGGGCCAGGGAGTGAAAGTTATTCCCCATTTTAAAGGTGGTCAAGTGCCTTGTGTGAAATGAACGGTGACCTTGAGCCAGCTCCTTAGAAGCAGGCAGGCAGCTTCCTGATGTTAAGGACAAGCTGATGTCTTCATGAACTGCTGGGCCTCAAGGCCAGGGCCCAAATGTGTGTGGAACCCTGCCCGGCAGCTAGAGTCTCTTCATTCGTGTGCTCATATTCCTATCCAGCATTAAGGCATGCTCTCTTTCTCTCTCTCTGTCTCTCTCTGTCTCTGTCTCTCTCTCTGTTTCTCTTTCTCTGTCTCTCTATCTCTGTCTGTCTCTGTCTCTCTGTCTCTGCCTCTCTCTTTGTCTCTTTCTCTCTCTCTCCATCTCCATCTCTCTGTCTCTGTCTCTGTCTCTCTCTGTCTCTCTCTCTCTCTCTGTGTCTCCTCTGTCTCTATATCTCTCTCTCTGTCTCCATCTATGTCTCTGCCTCTCTCTTTGTCTCTTTCTCTCTCTCTCCATCTCCATCTCTCTGTCTGTCTCTGTCTCTCTCTGTCTCTCTCTCTCTCTGTGTCTCCTCTGTCTCTGTCTCTCTCTCTGTGTCTCTCTCTCTGTCTCCATCTATGTCTCTGTCTCTTTCTTTGTCTCTCTCTCTCTCTCTTTCTCCCTCCCTTTCTCTCTTTCTCTCATGGAGTCTTCCCAAAAGGGCAAGAGCTAATGAGTTAGGACTTGCTTGAAACACCGTATGAGAAGACCTAAGCTTAAATCCAACCTCAGGTACTTGCTATCTGTTTGATTCTAAGGAAGCCGGTTAACCTTTCTGAGCCAGAATTTCTTCTTCTGTCAAATGGAAATAATCATAGCATTGACTCGCTAATATTGTGAGAATCAGATGGGATCATGTATGTAAACACATCTTAAAGTGCTATATAAATGTAAACAATGTTTCCAGAGCCCTTTGCTCTGATTATTACAAAATTATCATCAAAGCAGTCAGTAGAGCCAATTGTTCTGGGAGACTTTTCATTTTAAATTGAATAGAGCAGGGAAACTACATCAGAGATGAAAGATACATAGACATTCACTAGACCAAGGTTCAAATCCTGCCTCCTAACTTCAGAAGTTTGGATTCACAGTTTGGATTCAGTCAAATGTTCACACTTTATTTGCTCTGTGAAGTTTGGCCACACTTGAGGACCTAGAAGGCCACATGTAGCCTCAAGGCCGCAGGTTCC
This sequence comes from Pseudochirops cupreus, assembly GCA_028627135.1. NCBI lineage: Eukaryota > Metazoa > Chordata > Mammalia > Diprotodontia > Pseudocheiridae > Pseudochirops > Pseudochirops cupreus. The sequence continues at coordinate 142,934,626 of CM053580.1, read as the reverse complement.
CCACCCCTGGCTTAGACCATGGGTGGGCCCATTGCAGAGTCAGGAGGCTTGTGATTAAACTGGGGCAGCAAAAGAAGCTTGGACAGAAATAGGGCCAAACTGTCATTTAGAGGGGACCACTCTACCTCTGAGGGCTTCTCTGCTGAAACTCTTTCTTGTCCCATCCTAGGGGACCCACCTCACCTATGCAGATAGACACTTCCCCCAATCTGGAGGATACAACAATATTAATATAGTCAACCTTTATTATGTGCTTTATTTTTAGGTGTTAGGGGAGGTAAGGATGCCTGGCCTCTGGGACCTGAATGTCTTGGAACAGAGTCCAAGGACCACCAGAGTTATGTTCGCTCCTGCACTGTAGCCTATGTTTGAACAAGTTTATATTTCTATTACAGTACTTCAAATAACTTAGTATGGTATAGTATAGCACTAGACTTGGCATCAGGAAGACCTAGGTTCAAATTCTGCCTCAGATACTTACTAGATGTGGGACTTGTGTGTCACAAATTAATCAATTAATAAGTATTTATTAAGCATCTACTATGGACCAGGAAGGATGGATACCAGGGATACAAATATCATGAATGAAATAATCCCTGCTCACAAATCACAGTTTCTTCCTCTGTAAAATTGTGGGGAGTGGACTTATTGACCTCTAAGCTTCCTTCCAGTTCTAAATTGATGATCCTATAATCTAGAGGAAGACATCCATTCATTGGATGAGTCATCTTTGACCTATCCAATTTGAAAATTTATAAAATTTATGGAAAGATCTGGACAAGTGCTACAAAGGATGGACAGACACAGATGAGTTGCAATCTGTACCACTGGAGGGAAGATCCACACAGATAAACTCATCAATCCATTGTGTTGAGGCCTGCTTAATGTCCAGCATTAAGCATGATCGGAGATGTGAATAAGAAAAGTGACCAGGCCATGTGGGTAGTTGAGAGAAGAACCATGAACTCCGTTTATTGATGCTTAGAACAAAGTTTTTAAAGATCCAAATGATAAAGGTTCGAGTATCCTTATCTCAATCATATCTTGGAATATTATTAGTAATAGAATGGTCTGCCATATCACAGAAGTAGCTTGGATAATACAAGGCTTGTTATCAAGGACCCAGGAAGTCCTGGGGAAGGTCAGTAGTCTTATCAAAATGTAAGGATGTTCCCTGAAAGCAGGCCACAATCTCAAAGACATCTGCATAGAAGCCAGATCCCCAAGAATCAAGGATTTTGACTTACAATAGTCTTTAGCATAATATGATAAGGAACATGTCCTGAAGTTTGGGGACAAAGGTTTTGATCTCAGGATATCAAACAAAAGTCTTTTTAAGTGCACCCCTGAGGTTCTTTCAGGGGAGCCAGCCTTTGCAAGCCACCGTCACCTCGAGAGGAATTAGGGTACATAATTAAGGTGTCTTATCTGAGTCCTGGATCAGGCCTATTTGGCTCCCCACCCCCTTGAAATGCTGAAAAAGTATATTTAGTATCCTCAGACCTTTCGTTTGTTTGTTTTTGGATAAACCATAGGATAGAGTGGTTCCTTCAGGGACAGTGTGCTTGATGTTACTGAAAAGAGTGGCTTTTAAGTAGACTGTCTCATATCTCTTGCTAGCTGTGACCATGGGCAAAGTCACTTAATCTCTTTGAGCCATAGGCAACTCTCTCAAGAATAAACCACTGAGGGAGGGAGGAAGGAAACAAGCATTCATCAAGTGGGAACCAAGTCTTGAGGCCTAATCCATAGGGATAGGACAGCTAGGTGGCACAGTGAATAGTGTGTTGGGCCTGGAGAGGAAAACATTTGCATTCCAATCCAACCTCAGACACTTATTAGCTGTGTGACCGTGTAAACTACTACTACTCCATTTAGTAGTTGAGGGAATTGAGGCAAACAGAGGTTAAATCACTTGCCTTGTATCGCACAGCTAATAAGTTTTTTTGTTTTGTTTTGTTTTTTTTACTTTTTGGAGGGGGGGGGAAGGCAGGGCAATTGGGGTTAAGTGACTTGCCCAAGGTGTCTGAGTCTGGATTTGAACTCAGGTCCTCCTGACTCCAGGGCCGGTGCTCTATTCACTGTACCACCTAGCCGCCCCTAGCTAATAAGTTTTTGAGGCTGAATTTGAACTGAGGTCTTCCCGGCTTCCCTATGTCACCTAACTGCCCCTGTCTGTATGGAATAAGCCTCAAGAGAGACAGTTCCCACACTGCTGAAATCATGGATCTTTGATGTAATATTATAAATATTTTTATACATAATATAATTTTAAGTTACAATAATAACCATACTTCCAAATTCAACCAGGACTGCCTGTTCCAGTTGAAGTCTGTCCAGTTCTAGAGCTTTGTGTTTTATGTTGGAGTTGTTCATTCATATTAGAGCAAACAGAGTCTGCTTTGTCGGTTAATAAAGACACACCCAGTTGTGGGTTATTGCTCACAGAACCAGCTCCTTTAAATCTTGTAGATGGTCTAATTGTCTACATAGTATTAGACTGGTGGAGTCTTGCCGGGTTCAATCCTTAATCTGTTGCTGGTCTTGATTTATGGGTGTTTTTTTTTCCCCTTCTTATAATTGCAGAGTCCCAATACTCCCTGGTGATGTATAGCTTTATAATTCTATCAAAGAACCTTGGCACTGTCAGCCAGTCCAGCCTCTGAGCTGAGCTGAATCTGCCTTCCTATTACACCAAACATCTCCAAAGCTACAACAACTCAGTTTACAAAGTAGACACTTGAGCCCTTCATTTCAAATGGAATTTCTCTTCCTTATGCGCCCCTGGTGAACATGCTTGCAGTTTAATAGGGTCTTCTTGGAAGCCGTTCAAATTGGATCTGCTCAGGTTTACATAATCTGCTTCCCTCCGCCCCATTTGTGGATTATTTCTCCGCTTGGGTTCATTTAACCAGATCTGCAGCTGTGCTGACAAATTCATTGATGCTTTCCTGCTTCCAGAACTGATTTTCATTATTCTTTTTTTTACGGCTTTTCTAATAAACTGTTTCCATATTGCAATGGCCCTAGAGTTAGGCAGAATCTTTTTTGATTCCTGTTTCTCCCAAATGCTTCTCCTCAGACCAATCTCTACTGCCCCTCAGGTCCGACCAAAGCTAGTTATTTGATTTTAATTGTCCAAATTAATATTTTAATCACTATGAAATGTGCCCCTTCTTATGGCTTTCAACCTCCATGTTTATTAACATCACATTTGTATTCCATAAACATTAAGATCCCTTGGAGCTCTGCTCTTTAGAAATTCAATTTGGAGTTGAATCTTTAAAAAAAATCTTATAAGGGCTACTAGACTCACAACTACTGCCAAGTCCAATCTTTCTGTGATTTTTAATTAGCTCTTCTATATATAATTAGATTTAATGGGAAATGTGGCCACCTAATAACATTATGATTACTGAGTACCACAGAAATGCAAATAGGTGCTGCAGGCCCTTTGTTTCATGTACCTTTGAACTGGGACAGTTTATGCCCTCTGTTTGTTGGCACCTTCACTTTTCATACTGCTGCTATGCCCTCAGATCCTGTTTGCTTCAAGTCTCAAAGGCTGATTTCTTGGAGACATTTGGAGCTGTTCTTGAATAGAGGCAGCTAGGTGGCACAGTAGATAAGATGCTTGACCTTGAGGCAGGAAGACCTGATTTCAATCCAGCCTCAGACATATTCTACCTGTGGGACCTTAGGTAAGTCACTTCACCTCTGACTTCCTCCTTTTCCTCATCTGTAAAATAGGAATAATCCTACCCCCAGGGTTGTTGTGAGGATCAAATGAGGTAATAATTGTAAAGTACTTTAGCAAACCTTAAAGTGCCATATAAATGTTACCTATTATGATTAATATTATTTAAAGCATCATATGGTATTCGGGTATTTTAGAGGACCATGATTCAGTAGAATAGACAGACTTGGAGTCAGAGGGCCTGAAGTTCTGCCTTTTGTTACCTGTGAGACCTTGAGGAAATCATTTCTCCTTTCTAGGTATCTGTAAAATGGATGAGTGCATGGACTACATGATCCCACTGAGTCCTTCTAGCACCAAATCCTGTGATTCTATGACAGATGCCAGTTCTATGCCTTTCCCATATCTGGGCTATCAACTTATATTTCCCCCAACTCAACTCACCCCTCCTCTCTTCTCCTACATTAAGAAGAATTTCTCCAGACCTTCCTCTGCCTAGGATCTTTCTGAGTTCTCTTTTGTTTCAGATTTCCCACCCACCCCCAGACTCCCATTCAAAACCTGTAGTCCTGCTACCCAACTCTTATTCTCCAGCTCTGACCCAGATTCCTCAGTCTTGCACACCCAAGGCACTTTGCTGACTGCTGCTGAGGCTGTGGGGCTGTGCCTACCTGCCTCCCTCTGCTCCTATACCCTTGCCATCTACTCTACCAAATGTGTTCTTCCTATGAGCCCCACTGGCCTGATGCAAGATGGCACCCAGGGGTGAGGGGGTGGGGGGAAAATAAAGTGAATCTGAGTAGGCAGCCACGCCCTCTACCCACTGAGACAAATAAACCTGAGCATTTACCCCAAGCCCCGCCAAACTCATCTCAAACTCACACTCACATTCCCTCACCACCCTCTATGCCTGGAGAGCCAATCTGGTACCCTCTACGTTCAACTACAGCTAGGACATTGCCTAGCTTTCCCTGCCCTGGTTATGACTCTTATTGCTAAGCACTTGTAAGTTTAATTGATCCTAAACCTGATGATGGAGCTGTAAGGTTAAGCACTTTAGTTAGATTCCTAAAACCAGATGCCAAGGGCATGGTGGAAAAATCCAGCCAATCTGGGGTTCTAATGATGATAATGTCTCTAAGCCTGAGTTGGAGGAGATGACACGCTCCTTCTAGACAATGTCCACTTTTTGAAAGTAGCATGAAACTAGGAACACAACCATTATGTGAGTAGACATCCAGCCCCACAGTCTGCTTTCTCTCCACCAGGCTTTAAATCATAGCAATACCAAGAAAGAAAATTCTTCTTTTTAGTACAGTGAGCAAATTGTCAGCTGTTTGGCAGACAGAGGTGAGAAAATAGTGATGGTCCAAGTTCTCTAAGTATTTCCTATGGCTACAACTAGGCCTAGCCCTAGCCAAGATCAAAACAGAAATTGAACAGAGCTGCTCACTGCCATGGTTCAAACCCAAGTTAATGACATGAAAAATAAACCATCCTGAAACTAAAAACTCTGTAGACAGACCATCTTTATCATTTAAAGAAGTTGATTCAATAAGCAGTAACCACCAACAAGTGCACCTCTATCAATCAGCAAGGCAAATTCACCTTGCTCCCATACAACACAAAAATATACAGCTGAAGTCCAGATATCTCTGAAACATTTCTTAGTAAATTTGTTTGAGCATGATTCTAGATGCCATATTGCAGGGAGGATATTTTACAATTTGGAAAACATCCAGGAGAGGGTGACCAGAGTGGTCCGAGGATTGGAAAGCCTGACAAAAAAGATTCAGTCAAAGAAGTGAAGATGAGAAGACTTAAAAAAGAGACAAAACTTAGGTTTAGTGGTCAAGTCTTTACATATTTGATGGGCTATTGTTTAGGAGAGGGACTAAATTTTTTTTTT
>CM053580.1:142894460-142928520 GCA_028627135.1 Pseudochirops cupreus | reverse complement strand
CTTACTCTGCTTCTTATGCTTATTCTTACTCATGGTTCTTCAGACTGTGATTTTTTTTTTTAAATCTCTGTGGGGCTCTGCTTCCAGAAGGGAAAGCTCTGTCCCAAATCGCTGGGGTCCTCCCGGCTGCCGTAGCTCTCAGGAAGATGCTGGGAGTCTTCCTAAATACTTCCGGCAGACTGGATAATAAAGACTCCAAGATGGAGGCCCAAGACGGCAATCCGGATCCAGGCCACTCAACACGAGAGCACTGGCCTGAAAACAATCGCTAAGTCCCCCTGCTGTCTGCAGGCTGCAGGCAGGAAGCTACAAAGCAGAGGCGGGTGCCAAACCTCTGCCTTTTGCTTTTCTGCTCTGGAGGCCTTTCGCCAGACTGCTTATCTTCCCCTTTCACAATTCCCACTCGCAGGTGCTGCCAATCTGTTCACCTGAGAGGCTCCTCCACTCCTCCTGTCCAGTTGCCCCCAGGGCACAGCCGTGGCTTCAGGGCAGGCTGGTTTCGGTTTGCAGTGCTGATATGGTTCCTCATAGCTGAGCTGACTTTAGTGGGAAGTATCTTTGTGTGCATTTTGGAGTTCTGGGATTGGTTTAGAGTCCTGTTTTATGGGTATTTTGGGGTGGCTATGTGAGAGCTGCAATATGTTGCTGCTGCTACGCCGCCATCTTGGCTCCGCCCCTCTGTTCTCTTTTTTCACAAACCCTCAAATCATCTTTTCTACAATAGATTCACTGCAGCTTCAGGGGACTATGAATTATTAAAATCAAAGAAAATTCCAGCCTGGTTTTTTGCTCCTTTTTCTGGTTTCCTCCATGAATTATAAACCCACAAATAGTCCTTCTAGGTTCTTGATCTTGTCAGTAATCTGCTCCAAAAATCAAGACCACTTGACATATTGAGGAAATGTTTAGCAAAGAGAAACTTGCTTCTCTTTCTTCTCCCACTTGTTTTTAGGATGTATTGCATTTTTTTTCAGACTGATCTTTGGTCAAGATCAAGTTGTGACATAATCTGTTAAGTCTACACCACATGCCTGAGTTATAATTTCTGGGTCTCCTCTCTACAAATAAACAGAGCCCCTTTGACTTCATGCCCGTTGGTCTTGGTCTTTACACATAGCTGGTCAAAATGACTGACATAAAGCCACTATTTTAACAAAAGCAAGAGCTGTTGATTTGAAACTCAGATGAGCCCTACATAAAATTGGAATTGTATCTAAGACAAGTTTAGATCACTGTTAATGGTTTACATTCAATTATATATAGTAGAATTTCATTATAACTGTTATCTGTAAATCAAGATAACAGAGTCCTTTGTGAGTATTTAGAAAAGGAAGCAATGACCACTGCAAGCCAGCATGGGTTCATCAAAAACAAATTTTAACAGACTAATTTTATTTTCTTGTTGACAAGGCTGTCAATCTAGGAATAGCTAGTATAGTACTTATCAAGCAGCTTTGAAATTTGCAAACCCTGGGTTGTTGTTGTAGTTGTTCAATCAGTTCAGTCATGTCTGACTCTTTGTGACCCTATTTGGGGTTTTCTTGGCAAAGATAGTAGAGTGGCTTGCCATTTCCTTCTCTAGCTCATTTTATTAGAGGAAGAAACTGAGGCAAACAGGGTTAAGAGATTTCACCAGGGTCACAAAGCTAGTAAGTATGTGAGGCCAGATGTGAACTTAGGTGTTCCTGATTCCAGGCCCACTGCTCTATCTACTGAGCCACCTAGTAGAGTAGCTCTTTCTATTGTACCATACTTCCTGCTTAGCATGCCTGGGATTTCAGCACAACATTTGGCAATGTCTCCCATGCGATTGTAGACAAGATGGAGAGATAGAGGCTAAACCACAGAAAAGACAGATAAATTTGGAAATGGTTGAAGGACCAAACCCAAAGAGTGATGATTAATACATGAGGTCAATTTTGTCAGTTTGGAGGGAGTTCAGAGGGAAGAGTCCCAAGGCCCTGTTCTGTTTAACATTTTTGTCAGCAGCTTGGATAGAGGCATTGATGGCACACTTTCCAAATTTCCCTTGAAACTGAGAAGAAGAGCTAACCAGTAGAAGACAGTATTGAGATCAATCAATTAGTCAATAAGCATTTATTAATCATGTACTGGGAATACAGATATAAGCATAAAGAAAGACTGCCCCTACCCTCAAGAAACTTATATTCTAATGGGGGAAATTAACTCATAAAGGGCACTTAGGTGGAACAGTGGATTAGAGTCAGAGAGATTCATCTTCCTGAATTCAAATCCAGCCTCAGACACTTACTAGCTGTATGACCCTTGGTAAGTCATTTAACCTTGTTTGCCTGATTTTTCTCATCTATAAAATAAACTAGAGAAGGAAATAGCAAAACACTCCAAAATATTTGTCAAGAAAATCCCAAATGGGGTCATAAAGAGTTGGACATGACTGAAAATGATGTGACAAGAACAACTCATAAGAGGAAACTGGAGTGGGAGAAGAGGAGAAAGTTGAGAAGTTCAGAGTGCAAACAGATAATAAACAAAAAACATAACTGACCTGAGCATCCTTCTTAAATGGAGATTCTGGGAGAAGCCATCCAAACTGATGGAGGGCCAAAGGATCAAAAAGTACAGTTATCCCTTCCCCATCATGATGGTTAGGGGTGCTGCAGCTCCTGCGATCTAGAAAATCCACATAAAATTTGTTGGCCTTCCCTTCATACCAGAGAAGTCTGAATTATTATGGTATTAAAAGATAAAATGTGTTGATATTATTATAATACTATACACATATCTTATGCATTTCTGAGTTTCTAAATTTTTTCTGCGTCATCTGCTGGCCTTCGTGTGTCATCTGCGACTTTGACAAAACTCCGCCAAAATTCCCATTTGATTTCTTGTGCTGACCCATGTTATACTGAAACTGTAATGGGGAAAGCTGCAGTATGGAAGGGATAACTGTACTTCCAAGGGTGAATTCCAAAACAGGAGTGATCTTCCAAAATGTGAAAGTTTTTGAAAAAATAGCAGAGAAGATCTCAAGAAGATCACAAAAAATCTTGATAGGTTAGCTCATGGGTTAAATCTAAAAGGATGAAATTTAATAGAGGTAAATAAGTTTTTAAAAAAAAACCCAACTACACTGCAGATTATGTGAAAAATGACTCAGGGGTTTTGGTGGACTACAGGCTCAATACTAAGTTGACCTAGCAATCAGAAAAGCTGATGCAACTTTAGTCTTCACTAATAGAAACATGGCGTCCAAAATCAGTGAAGTGATTGTCCTTTTGTTATCTACGTTTATCAAATGAGGTCCAGTCTGGGTGCCACATATGAAGAGAGATATTGATAAGCTGGACCTTATCCCAAGGAGAATGGCCAGTAGGATACTGAGCATATAAGAATCTTTTGAAAGAAGTAGGGGCATTAAGCCTGAAGAAAAGAAGAGTTTAGGGTTTGGGTTTGGAGGGAGGAGAAAAACCACAATCCTTCCATTCATTCAATGAGTATTTATTAACCACCTGCTATATGCCAAACACATATTAGGCAATAGGGATTCGAAGACAAAAGAAAGAAAAAGAAAGGAAGGAAAGAAGGAAGGAAGGAAGGAAGTAAAGGAATGTAGGAAGGAAGGAAGGTAGGAAGAAAGGAAGGAAGGATGGAAGGAAGGAAGAAAGGAAAGAAGGTAGGTAGGAAGGAAGGAAGGAAGGCAGAAAGGGAAGAAGGAAGGTAGGAAGGAAGAAAGGAAGGAAGGAAGGAAGGAAGGAAGGAAGGGAGAGAGAAAGACAGAAAGAAAAAAGAAACCATCCCTATAAATTTTATATTCTACTGGGGGAAAACAACATGAACACACATAATAAATACAAAAAATATTCATATCATTTCCCAGAGAGAGAGAATTAGTGACTGTTAGTGAATGGTTTGTTCAGGCTAGGGCTTGTGTAGATGTGCCATTGGAGCTGAGCCTTTAGGGGAGCTAAGATATTAGGTGAAGCAAAGGTAAGCAGGGAGTACATTCCTGGCAAGGGGGGACAACCCATGAAAAGACAAGAGACTAGATGGAATGTCATGTATGGGAAAGAACAAGAAAGCTAGTTTATCAGGAATGTAGAATAATTGAAGGTGATTAATGTGCTATAAGCCTGAAAATATGGGCTGGGGCCAGATGACCAAGATCACCAGATCTGACTTTAAATGCCAAACAGAGGAGTTTGTATTTTATCTTAAAGGCAATCAAAAATGATTGTAGCTTCTTGAGAAAGGGAGTACCAAGGTCATACCTATGTTATCAGAATATCATGATAGAAATCTTCGAATACTGGTAGTGTTGGCACATGGCATACATCAAATAGGCGAATGTTGATAGATTGCTTCATTGGTTTCTATCAGGTGCAAGAGGGATTAAATTTATTTTAGTAAGCCCCAGAAGGTAGAACTAGAAGTAATGGGTAATGGTTAAAGAGAGGCAGAATAGAGCTTAATTAAAAAAAAAAAAAGGAAATTTCTCTAACAATTAGAACTGACCCAAAATGGAATGGGTTTCCATTTTGGAATGGAATGGAATGAAGAAGGAAGGTCTTCAAACAGAAGCTTCAGAGCCCTTGTTACAGCTGTTTTTGAGGAGATTCATGTTTCAGGTTAGAATAGATGACCTGTGAGGTCCTTTCTAATTCTGTGATTCTATGATTTTATGAATTTCATTATAGATTTGCCATATTGTAATATGGTAAGAGGGACGCATAGGGCATGTCTGTGTTCTCAGGGAATATGCTTTAAGACAAAGTCCCATTCATCTGTGACTTAACAAGGCACCTTATATTGGGGTCTTACCATCCTAATTCATAAGTATTATGCTGAAGCAAGAAAATACAGTAAGGGGCAACTAGATAGTGCAATGAATAGAGCACCAGCCCTGGAGTCAGGAGGACCTGAGTTCAAATTCAGCCTCAGACACTTAACACTTACTAACCATGTGACCTTGGGCAAGTCACTTAACCCTTATTGCTCTGCATTCCCCTCCCCAAAAAGAAAAAAAAATACAGAGCAATGCTTTTAAAAAAACTTCTTGTATAGTTGAACTATTAGGATTAGCAAATACGTTTCACCAAAAAGCTAAGTGGTAAATGTTGAGTTTATTCTATTGATACAGAAACTGTAATAGGAGAGCCAGAGCAATATAGGGAACTATCACACTGGTTCTGGAAGTCAGAGGGCAGAGCATAAATTCTGCCCTTTACTACCATGTCACCTTGAGCAAGTCATTTAACTTCCTTGGGCCTCAGTTTCCTCATCTGTAAAATCAGGGAGTTGAACAAGATTACCCTTTGAAGTCCCTTCCAATTCTAGATCATAAGTCCAATCATCTTGGTAGCAAGCATGATTGATTTATTTGGGAGTCTTTGAAATCCACTCTCATCTGATTTTAAAATGAAACTATAAAATTATATATAAACAAAAACTCTAAAACCCACCAAACTATAGGAAATGAGTGATTCAAAATGAGCGTGATCAAAGAGAGTCACTTTGATGAGGTCGTACCTTCCTTGTCAGGAAGTTCATTTCCATAAATTGTACAAGGTCCAGGGTCATGCTAATGTCAAGGACTGCTCATCATAGTTATCAACAATCCAAGTTAAGAGTTGGAAGGCATCATCCATAGCCAAGGGGAAAGCATGACATGGGATCTATATAATTCAGTCTCATTAGTTCTGTGTATTGGAAAATTATCTCTCTCAAGGTGCTGATACCCTGTTTTTCCAGTTTTCAGGAAATGGTCTTTTAGGGGAGGGAGAGTACATGCCAGATGGGAAGGTGGGGGGGCTACCCTCAGACAGTAAAGGTTTCCATATTCAAATTTCATTTGGGCTTTGAGGTAACTACTCACTTTCCCCTACATACCTGCCCATGCAGAAATAGCCCCACCTCCCTAACATCAAAGGTTCAATTAATATGAAGACTGGGAAAATGAGCAGAAAGCTTTCAACTCTCAATCACCAAAATGGGAAGCAAAGAAGTGCACAGCCAGGCAAAGGTAAGAAAAGACTATTCAAATCCCTCCAAACCCTGCCATGCTTAGGTAGAGAAAAATCCTTCCTGGTTAAAATTCTTTACAGGATTCTCCTATTTTTGCAAGTTCTTAGTTAGGATTCTATCCAGAAGTCAGTTTTAAAAGGGATCATAACTGTGGCATTTTGGTCTGTCAAAAACAATCCTAGAACTTCACAATTTATAATATGGGACAGCTTAGAAAAATGGAAGGCACATTCACTTAAGGTAGGACTATTTCCAATTTTATGAGATGATAGAAAAGCATTGATTGCTAATTTCAGTTTAATAGAATATAACTAAATTGAGAGTCATTTGCATACCTTAAATACACTATTAGATAATATGATTTTGCCTGAAAGTGTTTTTCTGAGATACTGTCTGCATGCAAATTATTTCTAGCTTTCTGTAATTGGGAAATATTGCTTGAGGTAGAATTACATGTAAGGATTGGTGCAATTTTGCACAGAAGAGTTACAGCTTGTAATAATATATGAACACCCATGAATTTACATTCAATGCTTTTTTTTTTCTATAGCCCTAAAGAGAGGCAAGCACTTTATTGCCTGGCTGTTCAATCCTATTATATGAGCAATGAGAACACTAAGTTTGGTGTTGGTTTGCTTTTTGTGATTATTTACTGTCTGTAGTAACTTTAGTAACTTGTCTCCTCTTTAAGCAATAATCAATCCTCTATTTTCTGGAAATGGATTCTATTTCATCTACCCTTTCACGAAATTACTTACCTCTATTTTCCATATATTTTCCATTTCCTGATCTATGAACATATTAGATCCCCAGGTAGAAGGTAAACTCCTTATAGACAGGAACTATTTCTTTTTTACTGTTTTTGTACCTCATTGTCTAGTGCCGTACTGGGCACATATTAGACAATTAATACCTGTTTTCTTGAATTGAACTGAACTGATTGAAGAAGTGTACATGGTGATGTAATAGCTGAATTATGATGTCATATTTGGGCTTGATCTTGATTTTGTTCCGTTTTGCTTAAAGACTGACATACATATACACAAAGCCATTCCTTTTTGTGTCCTCCAAATGTTTTTTGTCTTTATCGTACCCAAGCTTTCTTCACATTCAGATGAGATTATTCACCATGTCATATTGAATAACTCAAAAGCATGGCAAATACCCATAGGTTTCAATAGATCCCTTCTTGCTTCTCTGAGTTGGGTAGATTTGTTCACATAGGTATTTATGTTCAACTCTACTTCTGTTTATGCAAAAGTTATCAATTTCTTTATAACCGATAGTACAAATGGACTTCACCATTTGAAGTAGCATGTCATGCTGCCAAACATCCATTGGCTGAAGCAGCTCACCCACTCTGAACCACTGAATCTCAGATTCAAAGAAATTGACCTTCGGGAAGCAAATGCTGCATCTTCATAAAGCCCTTTGGCGGTTTTTAAACTTTGAAACTTTTAACTTTATGAATTTATTAATTTAGGTTTAGGACAGTCACATTGAAAGGCAAATCAAATTTTCTTTTCACAGTTGCTATGGCCTTCATTCTTAGGAGCCATAAGGCAAAGTTCACTTTCTGTCAGTTTTTCTGTTTATTTGTCAGAGGATTTAAACTATGAATAAGCTATGAAATATAAGGGCTTGACTTTGGGCAGTCTGCTTTATAAATACTATTTGTAAGTTATTCCCAACATGTTTCCATCCTTTTTTGTTGTTGTTGTTCATCCAAACCTGTGATCTCATTGGTATAAGGAAATTTCTCTACCATCTCAAATCACTATCTTCTCTGTGGCTTATATGACTGTGCCCCCTGAAAACTTAAGTGACTTGCCTGATGCAGCTAAAATAGTATGTCGGGGTAGGACTTAAGCCCAGATCTTCCAGCTCCTGATGCCCCATGCTATACCACCACACATGCAGCAGATATTAAACAACACTGTTTAAATGCACAAGGATTTCAGGAAGATTCGGCACTAGTATCTAGAAGTGACAACATCTCATCTCGATTGAGACACAGTAGAATTGGAAGGAGTTCCAGAGCAGCTACAAAAAGAGCTGCTTGGTACCAAGAAGGATAAGTTATAGCCCACCTTTTCCTCAGCGTCTCACCACTTCTGACTTTGGTGATATTAGTCACCGCAGAATAATACCTCCCTGATTGCATGTAGATTTTTGCTCTTACTCTTCAAGAGATAGTCAGTATAGCCTCCTTTTGTATGAATTCAAGAATACTTTGACTCTTGAATGAAATCAAGAAAACCTTCTGGGGTTGGAGCATATGACCCAGTGCGCTAAAGAAGAATTTTAAAACAAGGCAAAGGCAAGAAAGGGTGACATTGAAGAGGGATCATCTTGCAGTTGAAATATAATAGAGGTACTGCTGATTTTTTTAAAGGGTGTGAAAGGTGGGTGTGGAACACTGTATAGTGTCAAACTCAGCGGATGTGTCGGTTAGTTTTATGAACTGCTTTTTTCCCTTTTTCATAATCTGTTATAAGGGATGATTCTCTGGATGGGGGAATAAAAATTGAGATTGAGAGAAATTAAGATGATGTAAAAACTAAAGATGCCAGTGGAAAAAATATTTAAGGGCATGGAAAAAGATATCTTTTGTGGATGTAGAATGTTTTTGACGTATGACTTCTGCATTTTAACAACTAAAATTGTCCTTGGAAATTGCCTCCTCTGACACTTTCCCCAAACTCTGTTGTATTTGGGATTCACTCTGAAGAGTGAAAAATTCTAGCTTCAGTCTGACACCTGCATTTTCCCTTTGACATCTTTTTGCTTTCTGAATATAGATATGTATGTGTGTATACATATACACATATACATTTTTTCTGGACAACAGTAATTTGAAATAACTATGACACTTTTCAATGCTGCTCATTAAATCACCTCCTAAATTTCTTATAGCCCTGGATTTGTGTGGGACCCATATTTTGAAGTAATTTGTCAATAGAAGAATGACTAGATTTGGAGTCAGGGGATCTGGGTTCGAATCCTGCCTCTGTCAAGTGAGGGGGTAGACTAGATGACCTCTAAGGTACTTTCTAACTCGATACTTATGATCCTAGGATCCTATGAACTTTCCAACCTAAATCCTGAGATTACAGTAGTGGTTTGATGGTTGGTTCCCTGGAACAAATCACTCCTTCTAACGGGGCTGTCACAGGGCTATCCAGAGGCCAGCCAATAGCACTCTTATCCCTGAAGCCAATAGAGTAGAGATGATAGTTATAACACAAGTAGCCCCTCTGCCTAGGAATGCTGAATGTGTGTTTCACACATACTTTGATACTTCCCATAATATTCATAACCAAGTAAACAATTTTATCTTGGCCTCATGAAAAGTGATAGGAATCACATGTTTCTCGGAAATATCCAACAAACACCAGGTCAGGTGATAATCAGGGTTCGCCATGGAGAATTTGGCTGGTCCTGTCTTATTCCATTGCTTTCTTCTGCTCCAGCCAGAAGACATGGGTCATCTCCCATTCCACAGTCTGTGCTGAAGTGGCCTGATTTTCTTGAGAGACACAACATTAGCCCTCCCAAGGCAAAAAAAAAATCAAAGTAGCCAAAGGGCATTGTTGTTTCAGTCGTGTCTGACTCTGTGTGACCACATATGGGGTTTTCTTGGCAGAGATACTGGAGTGGTTTGCCACTTCCTTCTCCAGCTCATTTTACAGATGAGGAAACTGAAGCAAACACCCCTATGGGTAAATGTGTTACCTTCTTCAGGGGAAATACAAGCATTATTGTTGTGTTTGTCCTTCATCTTCAAAGAGGACCGTGGCATCAGGAAATAATGACATGACTTGCAGTGGACTTTGATTTGAGTGAGGGAGGGCTGTGCAAGGTCACCAGCCTCACTTTTTCCGCCAGAGCCATCTGGATCCAGTGACCAGATATTCATCAGGATGACTGGAGATGGCCCAGCATGCAGTGGAAGACCCTGGCCCTTTTAGGCTAAGGCCTTTTCACATACTCACTTAGAGTGAGGTACTATCCATTCAATGAATATGCCTCTTTAAGAAGTGAGTCAAGGGATGGCCTTCCTGGCATAGAGTGAATATCAAAGGTAACTGTTTCTCTTTGGAACAGCAACCCTGAGGGTCTCCACCTCCCCACCTGATAAGCATTATGGGTCTCAAAGAAGATAGATAGTGAAAGACTTGAGTCAGAAAACTTGTATTCAAATCTTGTCCCTATGGCTTACTGCCTATGTGACCTTGGGTAAATCACTTAATCTACCCATATTTCAGTTTTCTCACTTGTAAAATGAGAGAGATGGGAATTAGATGGCCTCAGACGTCTCTTCCAGGTCTGAATCTCTGATCCTGTGATTCTTCATCTCTATCCATGTTGTTGGCACCTGAGAACTGAAGGGTCAAGTTGGGAGAAGCCAGAGTGAAAAGGACAATGGCATAATGGACGATCTAGCCACAACAAGAAAATCAAACTCTCGTATCTGTCTATTCAGCTGGCTGGGTTGTGTAGCCCTGAGCATACACTGTAACCACTGGGAACTCCATCTATGTGACAGTAGTAAAAGATCATGACTACAGTTTGTGGTTCCAGGCTGGCAAAAGCAGGCAAGCCTTTTTTCTTGGGTTACATACCTCCTTTTTTAAAGGAGAATTCCCCTGTGTCATGACAAAGTGTTTAAGAAATAAAGGGGTTTGGAGCATTTTCTTCCTCCAAATTTGTTCATTTGTTCCGTCATTACCTACAAAGTTCATGATTATTCTTTTCTTGTCCCTGTGCCTCACAAAATTACCAGAAAGCAATGAGGTTCCTTGACTATGCTCCATTCTGTCTCTGCTAACTTGGTTATAAGCCATAGAACAGCCAGGACAGAAAGGTCATACCTCTTCAGTCCCACTCTTGGCATAACACTTGGGAGAAAGCTCGAAGACACCATTGGCCTACCCTGGGTTGGAGGGAATATATGTTGGGTCTACTACCCCTCTTAGTTTGATTCTGAATTATATCTATATCCCTTAGTCTTAGTTATGCTCTCAATGTATGTTATTTGGAACTTAGGTTCACGGAAAAACAGACGTTTAAAGTTGGAAAGGATGTCAGTTGCCAGCTAGTTTTACCTATACCTGGAAAGGAATCCCTATCGCAACATAACTAACAAGTGGTCATCCACCCCTTGTTTAAAGACATACAAGGAGGTAGAACCAATATGTCCCTAGAAGCCTATTTTACTTTGGAATAGCTCTAATTGTTAGGGAGTTTTTTTTCCTTTTATCAAACCTAAATTTCTTTCCTTATCACTTCTAGTCTCTGCTCCTGGTTTTGCCTTCTAGGGCCAAACTGAACAAGTCTCCTGGTTCCCAAGTTCCATTCAGCAGAAGGTCAGGAGCTTGTGGAAAGAGAATCAAGAGAAACAGGGAAGAGAAGGAAACAAGAAGTCAGTGAGGGTCAGGGAAGTGTTTTTATGTATCTACAGCCTAGATTCCTGAAATGCATTTATCCCATCCTGGATCATCATTGTTCCAAGAGGATTAGAATAAATTCCCAGATAGTAGTTTAGTTTTGAGATATTACCTTAATTTGTACTTGGGCATATGGAATCACAAGAATCTCTAGAGAGATTCAGAGAACTTGATGTCCACATAGTTCTGTATCTATAACTTTCCTTTTTAAGAAAAGTCCAAAAAAAAAAAACAGAGATTCAGCTTCCCTCAATAATAAATGGATGGAAAATCTGATGTTTTAGAAGAAAACTGCCTTCCTAACAATTTTCAAACAGCCCTTCGAGCCAAGAAGCTGACTATATTCCAAACATTTGGATAGAGTCATGTGATCTTACTCTTGGAGGCTCCCTTTTCTTCAGCCTCATCTGTGAAACTGATTTCCCCATCTTAGCTGCTTCATTGGATTCAGCAACCATTAGCTAGGTGTCAAGAGCTATATTTTCAGACCCCAGCCTGCCTCCCATCTGGGTGTGTCCATTCTGCATGTCATGGGGTGTGCTACATTTAGCATGGCACCCTACAGACCAACAATACCATCATGGAAATCTTGAAAAATCTGTGTTGTTTTTTGGCATCTGCTCAAAGATATACCAGTTAAAAAAGAAGATACCAATAAAGATTACTTGGTGAAAAATCCAGGAAAACTACAGAGAAAAAAAAAAGCCAGCTTCTTGGGAGTAGGCCTCAGTATCCCTCACATTTAAATATCTGAGGCTCATCCTTACAGCACAGATTTACCTACCACCTTCCCTCCCCCAACCCTCAACCCCAGGATTATTTTTTAACAATAGCTAAATCACAATTTGTTGTTTCCCTACATACTTCCATTAAAAATCACCTCTAGGATTACCAGCTAGCTCCTACTTCTCTCCCTGAGAAAAACTGAGAAAACATCCACAAACACTAAGAAACTATTATTTCCTTTCACATGGGCCACTCTCTGGAAAATAGGTCAGCAAATGCTCATTTTATTTAATGCTTGTTAAGTTTAGAATTAAATTAAATTAAGAAAAAAGAAAGAAGATTGACACTAGGCCGTGTTTCCAGGTTGGAATTAGGCTCCCTCCCCCCAAACATCACTGAGGTTGGCTAAGTTACTTAATCATCAGGGCCCTGGGGTTATAGCACCTGTGCTCCTCCCCAGATGTGTTAGTCCAGAGCAACCTCTGGATGGCCTTCTATGGAGCCTGAAGTTCTTTGCTGTCCTGCTCCCTCAATTCCATTAAGGCATTTTTCCAGTAATGTTTCCTAGGGTCAGAAACTGATGAGAAGCAGCAGGAAGGTGTTGACACGAAACGCGTTCCATTTTTTCTCCTCTGGCCGTGGCCCATGTTTACAGCAAGCCGAAGAGAGCACACTGTTCCATTTTTTGTGGGGTTTTGCCAATTCCAATTGCCTCATTGCTGACAATGCTTTGTGCTTGAGTGGAACCTGACAGAATTTGGATTCTTTATGGGAAGAAGGATCCCAGGACGCAGAATTGGAAGAGACCTCAAAAATCATCTAGTATGACCCCCCCCTCCCCATTTTAGAAATAAGGAAACTGAGGCTCAGGAGAGTGAAGGGTCTGGCTCAAGGGTCTAGATGAGAGCTAGAAAATAGCAAAGCTGGAATTTTAACCCATGTCTTCTAATAACCAGATCCCATCCTCTTTCCACTGCCCCTCAATCTATCCAAGGGTTCCTCAAGCAAACTCATGGGACATGGCAGTATCATCCCAATAACCTACTTCTTCAAGGAACCCTACCACAGATCTTGAATTGGAAAAGACCTTAGAAGCCATTTGATTCAACCCCTCATTTTTTTTTTTGTTTGGCTTTTTGGCTTTTTGGAGGGCAGGGGAGGGCAGGGCAATTGAGATTAAGTGACTTGCCCAAGGTCACATGGCTAGTGTTAAGTGTCTGAGGCTGGATTTGAACTCAGGTCCTCCTGACTCCAAGGCTGGTGCTTTATTCACTGCACTACCTAGCTGCCCCAACCCCCTCATTTTTTACAGATAAGGAAACTCAGGCCCACAAAGGTTTTATAAGTGATTTGCTCAAATGTTAAATAAGAAATAAATACCAGAGCTGGGATTTGAAATTAGCTCCTCTAATTCCAAATATTTCCCTTTCCACTATACCAAGTTGTCTCCAGAGCCCCCAAATAAGACTCTTCTCTAACTTTCTGATTGGCTTCAAGACCAAAATCCTCCCTACCTCAGCCTTTCAGAACCTTCACTCCCAGACATTTGAATCTTTTAGGTAACAAATTATTGGTTCTCAGAGATTCCAGCTCAGGTTAACTTATCTGGTAATTGGACTCCAGAACCCAAGTGGGAAAGGCAAGAGAACCTGGGCATTGGGTCTTCATCAGAGAGTGAGTATGGTGAGAGATGTGGACTTCCCCCCTCCACTTCCCATGTAGATTTCCTAGGGACAAGGGCAGACTTGATATGTAACCTCCTCCCACCACATGTGTTTGTTCTCCAGACCCTTCTCTCCTAAGATGTGACTGTAAGGCGCACACAAGCTCCTTTTAAGCTTCATTTCCAGACCCCACTTTCCTTACCCCATCATTCTAAATTCCTGGCGTCCACCCCTCAGGGACCACTCCCATCCCCCCATCTCCCACTAAACGCTTTAACTTGGGGGTCTGTATTTATTTATTTATTTCGGCCTCCTGACTATTTCATGGTTATTAATGAAAGTGATAGCGATCCCTGGTGTATTTATCTTAGATTATGCGGTCGCTATAAGATGAGGTACCCAAAGTAGTCAGTCTGCGGTTGATTTGCAAACAGACGAGTCTCAACAATGAGCTTAAGGAAAGGTGTCAGGTATAAATCTTGTCTTCAAACAGCCGGGGTGCATTCCAGACTTCAGAGACACTTCTTTGTGTAAAGTCTTTCTTTCTTTTTTTTCCTCTCTCTCTTTTTTTAAAAATTCTGCCGTTCTTTTCCTTGGGCCTGGAAGAGGATGAAAGTGCAGGGGTGTGTGCATTATGTTAGTCTGATAATGAGGGTGAGGCCCCCAGGCACAGTAATTTGGCAGCCCCAGCACTTCCTGTAACAGTTTTAAATTTTTTTTTTATCCAAGAGCTGCTTAAAGACAAACTTTTTTTGTTGTTGTTGTCGAACTGCTGGTGGTTCACTTTATGCAGGAACCGTGCAATTAATCTTGTTTATATTAAAGAGACAGGTTGCCTTTGTCAGCTTTCCTGAGCTATAATTAATAAAGATCAAAAACGTTACAAAGACATAATATTTGGCTTAATGCAGACGGGCTGTGCAACATCTGCCCCAATTACAGAAGCCAAAAGGAAAACAAAGATCCTGTGCCCTTTGGAATAGCTCAGTTATATTAGCAAAAGCGTATGATCAGGAGGTTTCTCTCAACTTTAACCCCTCCCATTAATTCCAGTGAAAATCTGGGGGCAGACATCAATTACATTGTTATTTTCCAACTTCTAGTGCTAAAGACCAATTGGGTTTCATACACGATTGGAGGCGGTAAAAGTTTCTCCATGCGAAGGCAGCCGAAAATTATTCAGGTGTGTGGGTGTAAATTAGAATGGCAGGAAGCCCAGGGAACTGGGACAGGGGCTAAGGAAGAGATTCTTCACGCGATATTTCATGTGAAGAAATCACAAGCAGCATTGCCACTAGGAACTTTATATAACTGCCCTGCTTGTCCACTGTTCCCTCCCCCCAGACCCTATTAAAGTCTTTTGTCCAAAGAAATGTCATTAGAAAATGAAGCTCAGGAGTTAATCGGAGGAAACAAAGACCTGTGGATTGTCTTTCTGAAGTATTATCAGCTTTTCCTATGGCAGGCAGTGTTAATGTAAAAGGTACTACTGCTGCCTACAAATGAAAGATCTCCAACTTACATCATGCTGTAAGCCATCACTATGGTGGCCATCACAAATCTGTTTCCATTCCACAAATTCAAAGACAAAGAAAAACCAAAAAAGCCTAAACTCTATAGGGAACCATTAGTTGACTGGTAGGTAGAAGGAATTGTCCATAGTGAGAAGTTTTAATCATCATCCAAAGGATTTGTGGAGCACCTACTATGTATTACAGGGTCCACTGACCTCTGATGACCGTGGTCCCACGAAATGTGACAAAGGTCCACCTGAGAGAAAAGGGAAGGGCTCAGAATGTTAAGAAAGTATTGCCAAGTTGAAATGGCCCTTTGGATGCAGGACCATCATCCTAATCCCCAGTAGAATGAAAGGTCTTTGAGGGAAAGGACTTTCATTTTCATCCTTGTATCCGTAACGCCCAGCACAGTGCCTAGCAAGTATCAGGTATTTAATACATGCTCATTGATTGATTATCACCCAAATCCTTTCATGCTTTCTGTACCCAAGACTTCAGGCAGCTTATAGCATAGTTCAAAGCAAAGGACTTTCCTAAGCACAACCACAACACAGGGAATGCAAATACTGACACACCAAGAAAACCAACAAGGTAACTACACCACCCAAAATTGTCTGGCATTGCCACAAGGAAGTCTAACCCAATTTTCTTGCTCTCCTGCTAAAACATTCAACTATCTGTTTGGCTTTATAATGGAGAGAACAGGCACCTGCATAGTTTGATTTGAAGAATACCAAAAAGAAACCCCCAGAATCCCAAGATGTCTCTCCTTCCTTGTTGTCCACTATTAGAGATTTATTACTTTGGATTAAATAATTCATTATCCCTAGAATGTGACTACCTAAAGGAAGAATGATTCACAAATGTTTGTTACTTTAGTTTGTCAGAACACTTTTTTTTAATGCTACTAGCTGAGAGAGATAAATATCTAAAGGAGTGGTTGGAGAGGGGAAAGAAGAAAGAGTTTTGGCCAATATAGAATTATCAAGGCAAGGCAATCCTAAATGATTTGCCAAATGAGCAAGAATAGGTGCTCAGCAATCTAGTGGGTAGGCAGGTGGTGGAATGGAGAAGAGAGCAGTAAAGTGCTCTTGTGAGGAGCATTCTTTCCAAATATAACTCAGAGTTTTAACTTGATAACCTAAAATTACAGTCCATGGATATGTGTGTTCCAGCAGAGTCCACAGGTCTGGGTGCTGAGGCTAAAGTAGAAGTAAGTTCCTATCAGTGGTCACAATATAACAACATAAAAAAAATTAAGAAAATGAAACTATTCCCCACCTCCCCAGTCCACAATACACTTTGAATCTTAACAAATAACCCCTTGTCTGAGATAAACACAGTCCTCCTATGGCAGTCACAAGACTCTAAACATACTTGTTCTAAGTCTCATTTTGGTCCACATATTATCCTGGATGTAACAGCTAAATTCACATAGCCCTACTGGCTCTCATCTTCCTACCTCTTAGTGTTTGCTCATGCTTTTCCTTCCATCTAAAATGCTCTCCTTCCCAACCAGCATCTCAGTAGAAACTGTAGTCATCTTCCAAGGCCCAGCTCAAATGATCCCTCCTCTATGTTCATTCCAATGAGTCCTTCCTCCTCTGAAGTTCTACAGCATTTATCTTCTGTCTCATTCACGCGGTACCTACCATACTGGAGACACGTTGTCTCCCCAGCTAGAGGATAAGCGTCGAGAACACAAGACTTCGTCTTTAACATTAGGGTGTCTCTTGTAACATCTGTGCCAACAGATTCGCAGACTGTTAGAGCCAGACCTGGTGAGCACGGTTATTCTCCAAGAAATTATCCATCAAAATGATAAGGAACAAAGGGAGCGTACCCAATGAGAGAGGAGAGGAAGGCCGAAGAAGGGAAAGGAAGGGAAAGGAGAGAGGAGCCGTGGAAAGAACACATTTTAAGGGTGATAATTGTGGCTGAAATGCTAGTTCTACCCTTTATTATTTACATGAATATAGACAAGTCTTTTAATTTCTCTAAACTTCTGTTTCTCT
This sequence comes from Pseudochirops cupreus, assembly GCA_028627135.1. Taxonomy (NCBI): domain Eukaryota; kingdom Metazoa; phylum Chordata; class Mammalia; order Diprotodontia; family Pseudocheiridae; genus Pseudochirops; species Pseudochirops cupreus. Next base: position 142,911,145 of record CM053580.1, on the reverse strand, counting down.
GTCTATAAGATGTGGATAATAATACCTATACTATCAATTTTATGGGCACTTGTGAGGGTGAAGGCACAAAGTGCCTTGTGAATTGTTTTACACACACACACACACACACACACACACACACACACACACGATGTGGAGATGTGAGCTATGATTGTTTCTGGATGCCCCCCTCTGATCCCTTACCTACTCAGGGATCTTGCTGATTTTAAGCAGGAGTTCCCTAACAGGCTCAGGTCCTCCTCACAATAGAGCTATCATGCCAAGACAAGTGAGTGCCGGACTTCAATTTATTTCATTATCTCCATGCTTTTCCAATGAGGAGGCAAAAACAACAAAAAAAAATTCCCATTTTCTCAACACCTGAAGAATCTCAAAAATGAAAAACGATTTTCCCTTCCATGAACAGATGACATTTTTAGTAATATATAAATTTATGTTTCACACAGGCAAATATATACTATGTTATTTCAAAAATGTCTTGCAAGAACTGAAATTTCCAATGTCTTTTGTTCAAAAAATTATGTTTACCAAGTTGCATGAAATTCAATTCAGCAGGAAAATAAAATTTTTGGTTATCATTTTTTCAAAAATGCAGGTTGAATTCAAAGACTAGTTGAAATAAAATTTAAGTTGTGCCTCCACAACCTATCAAGTCTCCTATTAACAAAAGAGAAAGTCCTATAGCATTTAATTGAAGTGTCTACCTGACTCCTGTGTTATGTTTTTGAAAGCAATTTGTAAAAACATAAATCACCAGCATAGAGATTGCCTGATCTCCCTGGCTGACAACAATTTCTTTCTCCTTCTTTGTACTTCTCATTGAATTTTACTTATGTCTACCCTAGACGTGCTGTATTATCTATATTTTTGTTATTATAATAATCTCTCCTCCTAACTCAGTGGTTCTCAACCTTCCTAATGCCGCGACCCTTTAATACAGTTCCTCATGTTGTGGTGACCCCCAACTATAAAATTATTTTCATTGCTACTTCATAACTGTAATTTTGCTACTGTTATGAATCGTAATGTAAATATCTGATATGCAGGATATATTTTTATTGTTACAAATTGAACATAACCCACAGGTTGAGAACTGCTGTCCTAGATGGTGTAAACTCCATGAGACAGAAACTGTGTTATTTGTTCCTGTTTTTATCCCTCATTAATCCTAGTATAATATCTTACACATAGTATATACACAATCAATGTTAAATTGTTCAAATTACATTAATTGTTAAAAATTTATGTTTTTGCAACATGAACCAAATATAATTCCAGTTTTATAAAATAACACACATTTTGATCCACATCTGAATACAATAGAAACCTATATACCAGGTAGACAGATAATATGGTTCCTCAATGATGTCAAATTAGATTGAATCAAATTAGATGAGTCAAATTAGATTATTCTAAAGTATTACTTTAAGTAATGGGTTAACCTGGTTAATCTTTTGTCAATGACAAGAACAAAACCAAATTGGAGCACCAGCATAATGTAGAAACCTGCCTTGGGTTTGAATCCTGCCTCCAGCTTTTACTACCTGTATTACCACGGGCATCATTTAACCCAGGGGTGGAGAACTTGCAGCCCCAAGGCGACATGTGGTCTTTTGGTCTTTGGGTCTAGGTCTTTGGATGCAGCCTTTTGAGTGAGTCCAAGTTTTACAGAACACATCTTTTTATTAAGGGCTTTTGTTCTGTGAAGTTTGGATTTAGTCAAAGGGTCCCACTTGAGGACCTAGAGGGCCACATTGGCCTTGAGGTCACAGATTCCCCACCCTGATTTAATCTGTAGGTCTCACCTCACTGAGTTGTTGTGAAGATCAAATGATATGTAGTATGTATGTAAACTACTTTTTTATTACTCTTTTCTTACTAGCTTTGTGATTTGGGGCAAGCTGTTTGCCTCTCTGAGTATCATTTTCAATGTTATGGGATTGAATGAATGAGTAAGTGAGTGAATGAATGAATAAATCAATGTATTAAAAAGCATTTATTAAGTGCTTACTGTGTCCAAAGAATAATTGAGTTTAGATCAGGGGTTCTCAACCCGTGAGTTGCGACCTCTTTGGGGGTCAAACAGGGTTGCCTAAGACTATTGGAAAACACATATTTCCCATGGTCTTAGGAACTGAGACACTGCTTCTCTATCCGTCTCCAGGCGGGTCCACCCACATGCAGATATGCCCACATACGAATATTAAAGGGTAACCACATTAGGAAGGTTGAGAACCAATGGATTAGATGATCTCTAAAGTTCTTTTCACCTCTCATAGTCTGACTGTTTGAGGTTTTTTCCTTGCTTTAGTGCTATTAGATTACTCTTGTACCATTCTATCCTGTTATAACAAGAGAACAGTGATATGGAGGAAATCATCTACCAATACAGATCTCAATGGAGTCTTACAACAACTCTGTGAGGTAGTTACAAGTATGGTTATTCTGAAGTTCAAAGGTCAAAAGATATATTCATTGCAGATCTACCCATCACGAGTACAAACCTCATAACTATAAAACTTCACATTTATATAATAATGAAATTATATTTTTAATTAGGTATTATGTCAACACCACATGTGTAAAGTCTCTACAAGTCTCTCAGTTGAACTTTCTACTGTCCTGGGTCAGTGTGTATGGCCCAGAGAAAGTTTCTAGTGATAGCCAAGTGGAAGAAGGTAATCACAATGGATAGAAAGCATGTTCAGCATATGTCAACCATGGTTTGATGAACTTCGGTGTTGATGTCCAGATTGCAGTGGGAGAATCATATTAGCACAGTGCAATTTAGATTAGACAGGAATGAATGAATTGAAGGATTAGAGGCTAGGGCCACAAACATCTATTGACAAAGAAAGGACTTACAGATGGACTGAACTATGAGAATGTCGTAGTTATTGGGGTGGGGTGGGAGAGAATTCCAGAATAATAGATAATAATAATACAATAATAATTATAAATAAATAAAATATTTATTTATATTATATATTTATATATACATAAATAAAAATATACAATAATATAATAATAATAGATAAATAGTTATGGGTATCAACAAGAGTGTCAGGGTTTCCAAAATCATTTGTGAGTATTCGATAAAAAATGAGAGGAAGTAGGTAATGCCTAAAAGGAGTTTGGTTAAGAGCTCAATTTAGAGCAAGAATGAGCATACCAGGAGAATAATTCACAAGGGAGTATTTTGGATCGATTCTTTAACCAGAAAGTTAGCTTTTTTTTTTAACGTTCTTAATTATTCGTGATAAAGATTAGGTATCTGATCTCAGGAGATTGTCTTCATGTTTAATGTATCTAGTATGTATTAAATGATAAAACCTGTATTTTATTACTTGTGCGATATTGGGGAAGTCATTAAATCTCTTGGGGCCTCCGTTTCCTCATATTTGTCAGAATACCTCTGATTACCTACTCTAAGATGCTATGAGCCTATGTTATGTGTGTATAGGGGCATAGGGACTGGACCTATGATTTTTTTGGTACTGGGAACTCTAAAGTGAGGAAACTCCTTTCAACAAAGCAAAAGGATACCTTCTCTGAAATATAGTCTTAAGAGAGTTCCCTAGCACTCTGAGATGTTAAATGCATTACCCAGGCTCATACAGCTAACATGTGTTAGACTGAGGAAGGATTTGAACCCTGATTTTCCTGGCTCTGATGCCAGCTCTCTATACTACACTGTCTGTCTGTAGTATTCATGATAGTCAGTCAAGAAGCCTTTAATAATTGCATACTATATGCCAGGCACTGTGCTAAATGCTGAGGATACAAAGGAGGACAAAAGACAATCACTTTCCTCAAGGAGATCAAGATTTAATGGTATATGTAAATATATTATAATATATATGTATAAAAATATATATGTATGAAAATTATATGCATGTATATTGATACAGTCTTCTGAGAAATGTCTAGGGGAAATTATCTATATTGTGTCATAATAAGAGAAGGGAACCCTTTGTAACTGCCCAATCATGTGGGTCCTGAAATCAGTTTGCCATTTATCTGAATAGAAGGGAATAGAGAAAGAGTAGAAAAGAGAGAGTGAGGGGCAAAGGCAAAGAAATAGGAAGAGGGAAAAGATAGAGAGGAGAGAGAGAAACAGAGATAGTGAAAAAGACAGGCAGATGATTTAAACAAGTTAATTTTAAACTTTGACTGCACCTTAAGTCTGGATTTCATTCAAAAGGATTTTTCAGTACAGTTATGGGGGATTGCCAGAAGGAGAGGGAGATCTTGTGTCCTTATAACTGTGAATCATTTCACATTCCTCACAATTGGCTATGATTCTATTATGCCTTAAGGATTAATTCTTCAAATAACAATGCAGAGAACCGGAGTAAGAATACTTAACCCAGCTGAACTCCTCTCACCCCACTCCACTTCTGACTTTCAGAAATTGGTCAGGAATTGAGATGTATCATCATCATCATCATCATTAGTGTTCATTGAGCATGCACTCCTTTCTCCTCCATAATCTTGTCATCTTTGATGATTCTTTTCATTGCTCTCACATCCAGTGTCAGCAAGACCATTCATATTTTCCATCTTCTCTTGTCCATTCTGCATCGGGATTTTCAGCTTCCTGTGGGCTTCTTGCTTTCCATCCCCTTCTCCCACTAATGCAGGAATTCTTATCCTTTTTTTGTGTCATAGGCCCCTTTAGCACCCTGGGAAAACTTATGGAACTTTTCTCAGAATAATGTTTTTAAATTGTTGAAGGAAATGTTATATTTCAGTTAAAGGTTAGTGAAAAATAAAGATGTAATTTTTTCCCCATCCAAGTTTACAGATGTCTGTCTCTCCACAGACCCCTTGGAGGGGAGGGGGATGAATCTCAGGTGAAAAACCCCTCCTCTGATCTATTCTCCATGCCTCAGGAAGCATAGTCTTCCTCTGATGTATTTTTGGTCTTAACACTCCATTTCTCAGAGCCAATAAACACCTTAATATTCCAATGAATCTGTGATTTCATTCATACTGGTATTCCCTCCAATGATGAATAACACAACCTGTTAGAGGAAGCGTGACATAGTGGACAGGGCATTGGACCTGGGTTCGAATCCCACCTCTGACAATTTCTAGCTATGTGATTATGAGCCCCAGTTTCCCTATCTGTAAAATGTGCAGGTTGGAGTAGATGGCCTTCAAGATTCTCTTCATTTTTAATTTTACTATCCCATGAACTACTCATGTGTGTCCATACTAGGTGACTCTCATCTATATCCTCCCTAAAGTTTGCAATAAGAGGTCCACTCGGCATGCATGGAGCCTCTCTCTCATTTTCTTGACACAAGAACACCAATGAAGCACAGATGTTCTCCACTGATTATTCCTCACTCCTTCTATGTAACTAACTTGTCATTTCCTTCAATTATACCTTTATTTAAAGACATCCTTTACACTGCAGGTAAGTGACAAAATGGATAGAGTACTGAGCCTGGCATTAGGAAGACAAGTTCAAATATGTGTGATCTTGGGCAAGTCACTTGCACTCTGTATGCCTCAATTTCTTTATATGCAAAATGGATATATTAATAGCACCTATCTCTCAGAGTTGTTTTAAGGCTCCAATAAGATATCTGTGAAGCCTTTAGCACAATGTCTGGCACACAGTAGGCACATATTAAATATTTGTTCCCTTCCTCTTCCTCTCAGAGCTTGCCTTCTTCTAGAGCACAATCAACCTTGACCTAATATTGAAGTCATTTCTTCTCAATTACATTTTGTTTCATACTTCCTAATCCCTCTAGGAATTTTGCTTTTTCCCATATGACTTGCCAACTCCAAGCACCCTTGAAGAAATAAGTCTTTCCCTTTCCCTTTTTCCCAAGTCATACTCTTCTTACTGCAAATCTCTGTTCAAGTCATACTTTCCATACAGGTCTTAGAAAAATATAGGTACTTGAAAACTTTTTCTAATATATATGCTAAGTGATTTTGAGTGGGTGTGGGTTTGTGATTTCACTGGTATACAGAACTTCCAGCATGAGAATTCAGACTCTCTCTACCTCAAACTTATACTTTTGGAAGTTTCTTTGAAGCACTGGAAGACTAAATGACTTGTCCATGGCCACACGGCTAGTTTATATTAAAGATAGGATCTGATTCCTGATTCCCAGTCCTTCTCTCTATTTTACTATATTGTCTCTGTTTAGAATTCAGTTAGTGATGCCGTTATGTATGCCTACTTTGTGCTAGGCGATGGGAAATCTGGCACAGTCCCTTTTCCTAGAAAGATTTAAATCTAAAGTGGGGAAAGTGTAAGTCAGAACTGGTCTATTATAAGCCACAATACAGTAGAGAAAGAGGCAAGTGTGTGAGGGACAGCCACCAGACTGACAACGTGGGATCAGAAGTCTCAGGCTGACAGGAGCTGGGAACACTGGACAGCCTCTCTCCTCATCAGGATGGATCAATGCGCGACCTCCTGCTTTGCTGTGCCCAAGTCACTGCTGCTGTTACTATAAACTGAGAGTGTTTGTTTTCCTAATTTGGGCAGATCCCTTGGAGTTTGTTTAAAGTTAAAGCTGCCTTAAAAGCTCTTGCTGAGTCAATGAGCTCCTAGTCCCTGTGATAACCTTTGCTGAAAGATCTTTTGCCAGCCTCACTCCGGCACTCACAATGAAAAGCTTTGGTCTTCTTCTCTTCTGAGTCTTTTAAAGACCATATATTGCCGGCAGCATAAACTTGCAACTTAAATTACACGGTAATTTAGATAAACCACGTGTCTTTAAAATATGCTTTTTAAACTCGTCAAATACCCAAGTTTAGAGAATATCTCCTTCTTTAGACAAGTGTTTGATGAAAGGAATATCTTTAAAAACTTAAGAACTTTGAAAATGATGACAGCACTCCTCCCTCATCTCTACCTTTGTAATCCAAGCCAACCTTTGAGGTCCAGTGAAGCCTTCCTTCAAGGAAAGTGCTGGGAACAGGGAAAGGGATGCCTGAGGAAAAAAGGGAAAGGAAAAAAGTTACTTCCTCAGGGGTTCAAGTCCTATGGGAAAAGGGGGCAAGCAAAATTCCTGTGATCATCTTATCAAATTCTATTCTTTTAAATGTGTGTGTGAGAGACAGAGAGACAGAAAGACACAGAGACAGACAGTGAGAGAGACAGACAGACAGACAGAGACAGAGACAGAGAGACTTCTCTCTAAAACTTAAAGCTCCATGAGGACAGGAATCATTTCTTAGTTATTGCTGTATCTCAGCCAGAGCATACATAGCACAATGGCTTGCTCATAGTAATAGCTATGTCACTAGATGAGGAAGGCTGCTGAACTCAATGTTGGAAAGACCTGGATTCAAGACACATAAACACTTACTAGTTTTTTTGACCCTGGAAAAATCATTTAAGTTCCAAAAGTAGCAATTTCTTCATCTATAAAGTGGGGCAAATAATAGTACGTATCTCACAGAGTTGGGTTGGTTTTTTTTGTTTTTGCTTTTTGGAGGGGAGAAAACAGGACAATTGGGGTTAAGTGATTTACCCAAGGTCACACGGCTAGTAAGTGTTAAGTGTCTGAGATCAGGTTTGAACTCAGGTTTTCCTCACTCCAAGGCCAGTGCTCTCTCTATTCACTGTACCACCTAGCCGCCCTTACCTATCTCACAGGATTGTTATGAGGCTAAGATGAGTGTATGAGTCTGTGTGTGTGTGTGTGTGTGTGTGTGTGTGTGTGTGTGTGTGTGGTATATATTCATTTGTAGACCTTGAAGTGCTTTACAAATCTGTTATTATTGTTATTATATAATATAATCATATATAAAAATAAAATATAATAAATAAATAAATTTTGTTTGAGTGAATAAATAAGACTATACACACTGGTATACATACATTCAGAAGACATGAAACTTCTAATGAAGTTGAAGAATTTTAAGGGAAGGTCAGCAAAATGACCTTTAGGTCAGAAAAGTGTTCCTACTAGAATGGGAGCTCCTTGAGGGAAGGGCTGTGTCACTTTTGTTCCTGTATCCCAAGCACCTAGCACAGAACCTGGTCCATTGCAGCACTTAATAAATGCCTGGTGGTTGATTTAAAGGAGACAGGGGAAGAGGTTTGGGAGATATTTCTACAAGAAATCAATTTAGTGCTAGCCAGAAATTCTCATCTGCCTTGGAACTATTTGCTGCTCATTCAGAGGCATCAGAAGTCCATGACACTGGAATAATGTTTCATTTCCTTCTTTTAGAATCCCTAGCTTCCTTCAAACTGAAGCTCAGCTCAAGTTCTACTTCCTTACATGAGACCTCTCCTTCTCCTTGAAACTTAATCTACATATTATTTGCATGTATACATATAATGTATGTATAATTTGTACTTCTTTTTATGTGTACATATTTCCTCAACAGAATGTAAGCTGCTTCAGGGCAGAAACTGGTTGTTTTTTTTACTTTGCATTCCAGCACCTGGTATATAACAGGCACGTAATAAATACTTTTTAATTAATTGAACTTTTTGTAATAGCTGTATATTTACTCTCAAATATATCTATATAATTTTATATAATAAATTTATATTTATTATATAATATTATATAATTGTTATATGATACTACATAATAACATTATATATTATATATTTACATAATAAATTTATATTTACTCTCAAATCATTTCAGTCTGATATTGCTCATGGTCAATAATTTTTTGGCAGTTCAAACAAGGCATCCTGGGTTCAGTTCAGAAATTTCTTAAGGACACAGAGACATTCTCCACTTTTAAGATTTTAATATTTTACCCTAATTAGTGGGTTTGGGGCAGGGGGTGTCTTATTATTTTCACTCTGGCATCCTCAGGCTCCAAACACTTTGGCATTGCTTTATGGGGCTTGGCATGGGAATCAATGGTATTCTGACTGCTGGTGAATGTGAAATTCATAATGAAACACCTCATAAAAGGCGTCTTTAAATACTACACCCTTTGATTCATAGGCAGTCTCCCTACAGGCCACAGAATAAACAAGAGCCATCTTTTAGGACTGGAGAACATTGGAAAAGCCACAAGAAGGAGAGTTAGTGCTGAAAGTCAACCCTTTTGTTTAGTCTCACCATAGAGCAACTGTTTGCTTCTTCCTGGATCTCTAGGACAAGTCCAGAATTACCAAGTCACCTTGGTGGTATAGAACCACCAAGCAGCATGGGTACAAACACAGCCATCAGAGCCTAAAGTTTAGTATCACAAGACTTGGGTTCAAACCAGTTATACTTGTGTGACTTTGGGCAAATTTCTTCACCTTTCTGGCCTCAGTTTCTTCATTTATAGAATGAAGGGATTGGATTAGATGACTTTCAAGGGCCAATTCTTAGGCATCAGAGATGGAGAGAGACATAAAAAGATTTATTGTATGTGCTAATATGTTGCCATCACTTTGAAATAGTGGGTGAAGTAATGTACTTAGACTGAGGAAGAAATGAACTTGAATCTTGCCTTTACTAGCTATGTGACCCTGAGCAAGTAGCTTAACTTCTTGTCCCATTTCTTCATCTACAATATAGGGGGGAAAAAATGACAGCACATGGTGTTTTGGGGATCAAATGAGATAATATATGGTAGGGGTGGGGACCCTATGACTTTGAACCCTCAGATATCCCACCCTTGACATATGTAAATCACTTTGCAAAACTTAAGTTGCTATAGAATATCACCTCTTGTGATTAGCTTTCAATCTAAGAAATTGTTGAGCATCCCTGCATTTCCTGCCTCCCCTGCTCCAGGAAATTCATTGATTCAAAAAAAGCTTACTAACAAAAGCAGATACCCAGAGAGCCATTTTTATTTTTCTTTTTTCAAAATCACCAACCTCCTTTAATAGAATACTTCTGAAACCCAGGACTATTTTCTACCAACAGAAATCAAATCTAAGAACCTGCAGTGATAAGTTGGCAGTCCTGCTCACTTCAAAGAACTTGGGAATACTTCCCAGCATAGTGCTAACCAGAGAACTAAATCTGCTCTTTGAAGGACAAGCTCTATCTTCAATTCCGGAGTTTATATTCTTTCCATAGCTAAGGGAGGCAAGGACCAAAAGACTCTGTATAAATCCCATTTTCAAAAAGAAAACAGTACTCCTTTAAAACGAAAGTACTCCTCCAAACCACATGATTTAACAGAAATCATATGCACAGGTTGCTGTATTACATTAATAACCTGTTTTCATTCAGTCCTCTGACGAAGACTTTGACATTTCATCTCCATTTATCGCTAGGATTTAAGGAAGGATTGGGCTGATATCAAGGCATAGTGGTTAGAAAGTCAGTACTGCAGTCACAAAGATCTGGGTTCAGGTGCTTCCTGACACATACTGGTTGGGTGAGCCGAGGTAAGTCACAACCTTAGAGTGCTCCAGGCAATAATAAGAGCTGACATTAGCATAACACTTGAAGGTTGCAAACTACTATAGGTACGTTTGCATTTTTTCCTGACCACACCCTTGTGTGTCTTAGGAGAGGTACCACTCTACACTGATAGAGGGAATTTTTTCACTGAGGTTTCCCTAAGCCATTAAAATCAGAGATGCTGTGCAAATTTTTTTTTTCTAAAATAGTCCCCTTTACAGGTGAGGAAACTGAAACAGGCAAATGTTTTGTCCAAAAGTCACTCAACTAGTTAATGGTTAAAATTGTCCTCATGCAGTGTTTTTTCTACCAAACTATAGAGAAGACACAAAGATTAAGGGGGAAACTTAGGATCATAGATTTAGAGTTAAGCTAGAGACTTTGTTTTTGTTTGACACAGACCAACAGAAACGTCAAATATTTAGTCTCTCTACTCAGTCAGTAAACATTTATTAAGCACCTACCTACTTTGTATAAGGCAGTCTGCTAAATGCACTGTGCTCCAGAAGCCTTCCTCAAAAGACCTCAATTCTTCATTCAGAAATTTAAAGTACCTTCTACCCAAACTTTTCCCCAGCTAGCGGTGAAATTCAAGGCTGGTCTCTGACTAGTTTCTGCCTGCCCTCATCTGAGGTGATGCTGCTGCTTTCAATCTCCTGAGAAAGCATTTGCATGTAGAAATTCACTCGTGACATCAGCCCCATGAATGCCTCAAAAGAAAGGCATGGAGTATGATGTGAATGCAGTGTCATTACAATATAATCTCTATTATATAAATGTATAACCTAATTATATTGCAAGGAATGAATTAAACCACTCATAAGAGGTTTCCATGTCAACCCCACTAATTCCCAAACCTCCTTCTCTATTTTCCAGACTGGTTCAATGATGAGAGGTATCCAGTTGGAGCTGTGGTGGTGGATGGTAACACCAGCCTAGCCTCGTATCTAGTGCCCATGTTAATTCAGCAACAGCTTTTGCTCATCTTGCTTCCTCCCCCCAAGGCCTTTGCATTACTTGAAAAGAAAGCGCTGAAAAACAAATTCTCTTTCAAACCGGTAGAACAAGGCCCTGCATTTGACAGGAAAGATCCAAATTTATGAGTTTACTTGCTTCGTGCTAGGACTCGAATTTTCTCAAAAGGCCTCTCCAAAGCTGGGGAGGGGGGGGGAAGAGACAGTAAATGGTTATTTATAACCACTGGAACATCCCAGTCACCTGCATGATCAAACACCAGATGGGGCTGGGTTATTTCCCTGACAGTCCCAACTGAGGAGGTGAGGGAGGGATTGGCTTAATCCTGAGATTAGGGAGGGGAGAAATTTAACATTGTGAACAAACAAACAAATGGAAAAATCCAGCCCCCTCCAATCTAAAAGGTTTGGGAGTATCCAATTTGAATGGGGTGGGGGGAGAGGTATTCTTCAGCCTTTGGAACAAGAAACACCCCCACTCACTTGGGGTAGGAATTCTGACTTTATGTGGTAGCCCAGACAACCACTCTTGTGCCCTGTGATTTTGATATATCTTATAACCAACAGAACTGGCTTGTTGAATGTGTGCATTTCTGTGAATGTATGTAACAGAGATATAGAGACAGAGACAAAGAAGAGAAAGAAAGGAAGAGAAGGAGAGAAAGGCTCTTGAATCTCAGCTACCTACCACTAATGATTCAATAATAATTCCTGTTGATAGAGCACTTAAAGGTTTACAGATTGCTTTCCTCACAACAACCCTGTATCCCCATTTTATAGATAAAGAAACCAAGACTACTACAACACCCAAATTCACATAGCTGGTAAGTATCAGAGCCAAACTATAAATGTAGGCTTATCCCAAGTCCAAGTCCAGGATTCTTTCTGCAATATCAAACCACCCCAATAGCCTTCATTCACCCTTTCTATAGTCAGAAAAGGAAGGCAGCAGGAAACCTTGAGTCCTGCCAAGAATTTTCAGAAGATTATTAAACCTACATTAACTAGGACAGAATTATGTCCACATGTACCAACAGCATGCTCTTCCAACTTCTCCCCCCAGATTTTCTCTTCTTTTTGCTCCATGTCCCCAAAGCAAGACAATGTTTGCCTGCAGCAAACACACTCAGCATCCCCCCTAGCCCCATACACACACATACACACACATACACTCTGTCTCTCTCTCTCTCTCTCTCTCTCTCTCTCTCTCTCTCTCCCCTCTTTCTCTCTCTCTCTCTCAAATTTTCCTCCTGATTTTCTCTAGAATCATCATTCAGTTGTAGTAGAATTCTAGGTCAAGTTGCAAAGGACCTCGGCGACCATCTGGTCCACCTCCATCTTACAGATGAGGAAACTGAAACCCAGAGAATACCCATGGGAAGGTGCCCCTTTTCCTCCCTGGCTTAAACACCAGTGGAGTTTTAAGATAGCAAGATGCCTTTGCCAAGAGTAATGAGAAAAAGGCAAATTCGTGCACTCTGTTATTACTCATCTTGCTTACACTTGTTCCTCAGTGCCTTTTAGAAATTACTTCTCAGCCAGTGAGTGTGCTGACTTGCCGTTAGGAACCAAGAGTCAAATATTTCACTGAGGAAAATTTAGATTGCTTGCTACTTTCTAGATCTTTGGTCCAATTTTATTCATGAACATAATGCTTGGAGTACAGTTGTTAGTGGGAATTGTTTGTAAGAGAAGTCTGGTGTAATGAATAAATATCTGGGTCTAGAGAAGAGTGGGAACCCGTGGTCTCAAGGCCATATGTGGCCCTCTAGGTCTGCCCCGAAGCCGCAGGTTCCCCATCCCTGGTCTAGAGAATCAGGCCGTCAGAATGGAGCACTGGGTTTGGAATCAGAAAGACCCAAGTACAAATCTGACCTCAGACTAGCTGTGTGACCCTAGACAACTCACTTAACCCACATCAACCTCAGTTTCCTCTTCTAGAAAATTGGGGTAATTATAACAGCATTTACCTTCCAGGGCTGTCATAAGGATCAAGTGAGATCATGTTCATAAATGTAAATGTTACATAAATGATAGCTGTTATTATTACTGTTACTTATTGGGTAGCTAAGTGGCGAGGGCACCGGGCCTGGAGTCAGGAAGACCTGAGTTCAAATCTGGCCTCAGACACTTACTAACTGTATGATCCTGGGCAAGTCACTTAACCCTGTTTGCCTCCATTTCCTCATCTGCAAAATGAGTGGAAGGAACTGGCAAGCTACTCTAGTATCTTTGCCAAGAAAACCCCAAAAGGGGTCACAAAGAGTGGGACACGACTGAAAATGACTAGACAACAAGACTGTTATCTTGGTTCAGATTCCATCTCTGAGACTAACCAGCAGTATAAGACTTGACTAGTCACTTGATCTCTAAGACTTACTGGGGTTATAATTTGCACTGGTTGAGGAAATAATAATTGCTCACATTTACATAGCATCTATTATGTGTGAAATATTGCACTCAGCACTTTGCAGATGTCTCATTTGACCCTCACAACAACTCTGGGAGGTAGATGCTATTATTATCCTCACTTTACAGTTGAAGAAACTGAGGGACACAGCAGTTAAGTGCCTTGCCCAGGGTCACCAGGTAGTATGTATCTGAGGGTGGATTTGAACTCAGATCTTTCTCCTGGTCTAACATTCTAGACACTGTGCCATCTAGAGTTTCCGCATAGGCAGTTCTCAAAACTGAGATGAAAATACAAATCTTTATTGCATGATAGCATTTAATCATTTGTAATGGCCAATAAGCTATTTCAACACAATCTGTTATATAGGGTGGTTGCTGTTGTGTGTTTAAGCATAACAGAGGTTAAAACCATTGCATTCACCAGATGAGACTTTGGCCAAACTCATCATTTCAATTCCTCCTTCATGTTTATCCTCTAGCCCCACACTAGAAAGATCCTGTATATTGAATTCCTATGTCACTGGTAACTAGTGTGTAGAGTTTCCATGGCAACCACCTGCTGAGCTAAAAGTGTTATTTGTAGGTCCCTGTAAGCTGTTCAAAGGGACCAATTCAAGGGAAAGCAGTTTGTCCTGGAGGGGAAAAGAAAAGGGTGCCCTGGTGTTTTCCAAATTGCTGTATGTGAATAGAAGCAGAGGTGGCTTTAGTCATTAAGTGTTCTATCACTCTCTTGTCAGAAGCAGGCTTAAACAACTAACAAAGGGAATGTCTCTGGGTCTCCAGAGCACCAAGAGCAGACAAACTCATATAGAGAAGTATTCCTAAATGGAAAGTGTCCCATTGACAGGTTGGCAAACCTACCTCAGGTGACCAGATTACCTAAATTTAAGGAATCTTTGAGAACTCCTGGAGATAGTCAATAAGCAATTATTAAGCTCCTACTAGGTTATCTGTCACTATGCTAAGCGCTGGGAATACAAAGAAAAGCAAACGACAATCCCTAACTTCGATGAGCTCACAGTCTAAATGGGGGGAAATAATTGAAATATTGACACACTTAGAAAGGTAGTTTATTGTAATGTAAATATTGTTTCCTCTGTTTGAAAAAAAAGCAGAATATACCAAACAATGAAACCCAAACATATCTATGAAACTTTGAGAACTCTGATTTAATAACTTTCTAAGGCAATGGAACTTGGATGTCCCTACCCATGAATGGTCAGGTTTATTCATGCAGGCCACACTGTGGCACTAAGTGGCTTTGGAATTTCATTGATGCCCTTGGTGCAGATCATAAGATATCCATTGCAATCCTGTGCTTGTCCTTGTCCTCCCATAAAAATCTGGTTAGAACCTAAGGATATCTTTCCACTTTGGAGCCCAAAACTCCTATTCCAATCTTTAAGCTTAAGTCATGTTCATTACCTTAGATTCCTTCACAGGAGGTCCACCCCAAGGTGCTAGAAGCCTTCCTTTAGAATTCGGGGGTCCTTAACCTTTTTTGTGACATGGATTCCTTTGGCTTTCTGAAGCATATGGACCTCTTCTCAGAATAACGCTTTTAAACGTACAAATTAAAATTATGTTACAAAGAATTACCAAAGAAACCAAATATATTGAAATAACTATCCATTTTTTTAAAAAGTTCCCTGACCCCAGGTTAAGAATCCCTGGGGTCTTAACATTATGTGTATACTAATGGACTCCACGAACTGTCCATTACTTTCTCTTTGCTCTTGCTACATGACCCACTAACTGTCTCCGAGGGTATCCTTTGGGCCACTATTCTAGCCAAATTTCTCAATAGTAATAACCAGTCAACTCCCATGATGTACCTCTTCATTTCCCTTTATACCTGTAATTCATCAGAGGCTGTAATATATTCCATGCCTTGAAGTCATTTTGGATTACTGGAAAAAAACATTGGTTTTAAAAAGATGGACCTTTTTTTCAGGGAGAAGCTTTAAAAAGTACTACAGGTTTTCCAAAAGCAATCCCACCTACTTCCCTTCCTCCTGTATAGGACATGTCATATATCACACAGAACAATGTGGGGTTTTGTTTTGTTTTGTTTTTGCCTTATGACACATTTTATTGTATTACAAATCTTATAAATAATTGTATATTAACATTATATATAACAATGAGATGATGAATTTTTGAGAATGGATAGTACATATAGAATGTAGCACCATACATATAGAATATATCTAGGCTATTTAATCTGTACCAACTGATTTTTCTCTCTAGGGCTATGGGAGCGCATGCCTACCTTAGAACAGTCAAGCTCTAGGCATTGGCTCTGGGCCAGACTTGGCATCCTCTCCCCTCACTGAATCTCTTTCCTGTTAAGAGCTCCTATAGACTTCAAAGGGAGTCAATGGGCTGAAGAAGAGAACTGAGATGGGTAGGAGGATGGGAAAAGAATCGAGAGGGTGAGAGTGAGAGCTAAGTACCCCCTTGTGTTTCAAGTAACAAGGTCTTTAACCCTTGCCTGAGTTTGGCATGCAGATATTCATTACAAAACACAGGATGATTGACAGCTCTCTTGGGCTTCAGACTATACACCTTCACCCTGTGGAATGTCCTTTGACCCCTACCATGATGGAAGCCTTCTAAATTACTACAGCACTTTTATAATCCTTCAGATGAACATCAAACCCTCTAAGCCTCCTCCAGGGCCAAAAATAAGAATTTTGAAAGCCTCCTTGCTTCAATGCTCTCTCAGCTTTGTAGCTAATTTAGAACCTCTTGATCCTAGTGCCAATAGAGGTTTATCTCTTAAAATTGTCGACTTAAAGACATATCTTTGCTGTCAAATTAATGCCTTGTATTTGTTTTTTTGTTGTTTTTTTTAAATTTTAAATTTATTTTATTAAATTTTTTTTGAGTTACATATTTTCTCCCCGTCTTTCCCCCGCCCACCACCCCAAAACAGCCA
>CM053580.1:142854411-142893960 GCA_028627135.1 Pseudochirops cupreus | reverse complement strand
TGTTTATTATGCATGTGTTCTGGTTTTGCTTTAAAGCAAAACTGACCTGCTTGAAATGCATTCACACAACAAACCTCATTTCATAAGCCAGTACAAATATTTTAATTTATGTGCTAATTTGCTGCCATCCAGTGGACTCTGGATTCAGGATCAATTGCTGTTTGGATTCTATAGGCTGGTCACTGGTTAGCCTTTGTCCCTACCATCTCAGTAACCAAAAACAACAAAGAAATAGGGGTGGGGGCAAGGAATTGGCAGTGTCCCATCTGATTAGTAAGAATCAGAAAGCAATTCCTGATTCATCCAAATGCAGTTGCAGAGACAATTAAGTTGTGACATTCTCTTCCTTGCTAAACAGAAAAGCATAGAGTTGTTACTGGAAAGGAATTGGCTAGAGCTATATTGAGTGTCACGCATCACAGGGCACTGGAGGATGAATTATATCATGTCATTACAAAAAGACTAGCAAATCAACTCATTCTTTGAGAATAGCAAATAGTATAGATAGATGGGTAGATAGATAAATGGATGATGAAGGGATGGCTAGATAGCGATGGAAAGATAAGAGTATAGATAGATAAATAGATAAATTAATGAATGGATGTATACATGGATGGATAGATAGATAGATGTAAAGGAAGCCCCCGATTTAAAAACAGGATGGGTTCAGAAAATTCATTTGTAAACTGATTGTTTGAAACTCAGAATTTGCCAACCAGTCAATAAACATTTATTAAGCACCAACCACATTTTAGACACTGTGCTAAGAGCTGGGAATAGAACAAGACAGGCCCTGCTCTCAAGGCTCACAATGTTATCACAATCATTTCCCCACAGACACAACGTAAGGAGTGATAGCTGGGTACCCCAGCAGCCCAAAGAGGCTTATTTAATCCAGAATGTACTAGAAGTATAGGCCTATTAGAAGTATAAAACCTAACCACTATGGGAAAATTTGTTAACGGTTCCAACTTGAGAGGCTAGGTGGGAGCATGTCTTCCTCTGCTGGTGGGGCCTCTCTGACCTGAAGCAAAAACCCTCATTAGGGTGGAAGTTGGGGATGATGGAGGGTTATAGGCATTTAACATTGAAAGGGCCTTAAGAAATCATCTAGGCCCTAGATTCTAGGTAGTAAGAGTACAGGTAGTAAATAGAAGAGCTGGGGATCAAATGCAGGCCTTCTGACCCAAAATCATCTGATTTTTTTTTCTCTCCTATTGTATGGGAAATGGACAAGGAGCAGGAATGGGGGTTCTATAAAGACAGGAGCTCTAAAAGATCTATGGATTTTCTGCTGGAGACAGTCTCCTAAAGAGTCCTCTGGAAAATCTCTTTCTTTTTCTTCTGAGGGATCCAGGGATTAGCCCACCCATTTTGCTCTGCATTGCTACTGGTATAGCTTTACGCCAGGGTTTCTCTTTTGCTTTGGCCTACTGTGAAACAGAATATAATCTCATAACTTCTTCCCTATGTTCCTGTTACTATGTTAAGCACATAGTCCACCTTCAGGTGTTCTCCCAAAAAGTCACCCACAAACACCAGTGCTGGGTCTTTGTTCTCAAGGGACTGAAGTTAGCTGCATCTACATTTTGGAAGTTAACCAGAGTCTGGTATTTTGTCCAGAAGCTGGGCAGGGTTAGGGGACTGTGGAGAGAGGATAAGAATGAGGGCTATGACCTGGGAGCAAAACAGCTTAGAACGCTCAGGGATACTGGCCAAGGACCAGTAAGAATAAGAGTTACTTTTTGTTTTCTTCTAACTTGCTCCCACCAAGGCCTATCCTTTAGACCCCATCCACATCTAGCTCTAGGGTGAGGGGAAATTCAAAGGTGGGCATGGGTAAGGATAAAAGGAAGTTTCAGGTAGCACCTGTAGAAGGGAACAACTGAGGAAGAGCCTGAAGAGATGCATGGGGAGAAAAGGGGGAATTCCTGTGGTCACCAGAAGCAACCACACAGCTGTTCTTAAAGAAAGGAAATACAACAGGCAAAAGAGGAAAGGTGTATATATGATGGTGACTGCTGACATTTTATTCGCATCTCCCTTTCTAACTTCACCTTAAGAATACTTTGCCTTAATTTGAAGAAGGTGATGAAAGAAGAGTTGTTTGTTTTGAGTTCAAGGCTCATAGTATCTAAAAGAAGACTTAAGTTAGGTGAATAACTGCCCTCTTGATGCCCTCTGAAGATGAAAGTTTGCTAACTGTATTCTTTTCATAAGAAAGTCTTCCAAATGCATCCAATCCCAAGCCCCCCTGGATATTTGGTTTATATTCGAGTCTAAATACTGGTGAAAGCTTCTCTTCACTATTTATTCTCCATCCCCAATACTGTCATTTCACGGATCCCTGTTCCTGTAATAATGTAATTAGTGTTCTGGGCAATTCAAGCCTTCTCTGACAATGCCAATAATCACGTTGGGCACTTAGAGATGCTTTTAAGCCAAGGCTGTCTGCAGCACTTCAGAAACAATTACAGCTGTCATCATCGGTTTATATGTGAAAAAGCAGGAGCTGCAGAGCAGTTCAGCAACACTACCAATCCATCAGGGAATTGACAGCAAAGGTAAGGAAGTTCTAGGCTCTAGATTTCTCCCAGAATTAGTTACATGCTTCAGAAGGCCTTTTTCAATAGCCTCATGGAGCCTCTAATTCAAAATCCTCAACTGAATGACTCCTACCCCTCAGACACCAAATAGGATCACATAGCTATTCCAGGGTTCTCCAAACTACAGATTTGAGTTCTACCAAATAAAATATATCTTGAATCTTCATCTGTTAGGCTTCCAAAACAGCTGCCACCACCACTAAACACCCGTTTTTTGAAATTTCTTGGGGGAGAGGAGCAGTCAGAAGCAAAGCCCTTTTTCTGTTATGCTCAATGATTTAACCCATCTCTGTCCCCTGATAATTCTTCCCAAATGATCTCAGTGCTTTGGGGCAACATAAATATCACCTCCTCATAGAAGGTTAGGATTCTCTAGCCTATCTTACAAATTATTTAATCAATCAATAGGTATTTATTAAATATCTACTATGTGCTAGCCACTATGCTAAGTGCTGAAGATCCAAGTACAGAGAGTGAAAGAATATTCATTCACAAGGAGTTTACATTCTAATGGGGGAGAAAACAAATACATGTAGTTCATATATGTAGGTATATATGTATGTATATATGCAGCATAAATAAAAAGTTAATAAATACATATATGTATATATTAAAAATAGTTAAATAGTATGTAGTTTGGGAGAGAGGGCTTAAGAAAAATTACTTGGGCAACAATGTGTAGAATGGAATGGAGTATTGAGAGCCTTGAGATAAGGAGACAAATTAGGAGGCTATTGTAATAATTTGGGTGAGAGGTGATGAAGGCCTACACCAAGGTACAAAATTCCTCATAATGCCTAGTTCAAAAGTCCCTTCTAAAAGTATGTGGTTCTATGGGATTGGTACAGTTCCATGCCTACAATGGGCACTCAAGAAGTATTTTGAAGTCACGATCTTAGATTTCAGCATCATTTTATTCCCCTGATACACTGGGCATGGGCCAGCAGAAAGAATATAGCTACAACTAGGAATTTTTGTGACTGGAACAAATACTACAAACTGTACCTGGGGCAAGCAGCACAAAACATGCTCTCAGTTGAAGGGGGACTGGGAAGAAGGGGGAGGTGGAAGAGTCTCATTCTAGAATACTGCTTCTTCTTCTGAGACAGCCACCAGGTGTGGGCAAAGGTCAGTGGAAACAGAAAGGAAGAACATAAATTATCCCAGTCTACTTGGTATCAGTTAGCTTCTGACTTCAGTGCATCATTCTTGATAATTAAACACAAAACTCCATTGCTTTTTATGAAAGACCACGTGAGCTGAAATAGTCCTCCAAATTTGGCATCCTAGGACAAAGCCCTGCTCACCTTATGCTAGTTATGGTTCTGGCAAATATGAAAGTCTAGGGAAATATCTATTTTTTAAAAAAAAAACCTTTGCTCTCATGCTTTAGGGAAAGAACTAAGTTTTATAGTGTTCCTAAGCACTTATAGAATACAAATCATCAAGGGGATTTTTATGTTGCTGTTTCATTTTATTTCATCCCAAATTATGGCAGACAGATAGCTGTCCTTATGGGAAGACTGAGAGCTAAAGGGATGGTCCAGAAGACCTTTGCAGGTCCATATCAAATCTTTGATTCTCTGATTCTAATTTTGTCATTGATAACCACAGCCCCATCACTTCCTCATGATAACCATTGTTATGGACAAAGAACTTGAGTAAGAAAGAGTCCTCAGCATTCATCATCACTCAGAGTGTTTAGCTGGCCCTCCCTGCTGTTGTAGTAACATGTTGGGTTCTGCCTGTGGGTTGGAGTAATTTGGGGGGATTATGGGATCAGAGATTTAGAACCAGAATGGTTCTTAGAAGTTATCAAGCCCAACCTTCCCTTTAACTTACAAATGAGGAAACTGAGCCCATGGAAGTTAAGTGGTTTACCCAGAATCACACAGCTGGTAAGTGTCTGAGGTGGGATTTTAATCCAGGTGTTCCTGATTCTAGGTCCAAGTTTCTATCCACTACACCAATAGTGTTTGGGTTTTGTGGTTTTTTGTTTTGCTTTATTTTGTCAGGGACCTCTTTGGCAGCCTGGCAAAGTCTATTGGACCCCTCTTCAGAATATTTTTAAATGCATAAAATAAAATATATAGAATTATGAAGAAAACATAATTAAATTGAAATAGTTATCAAAATATTTTAAATATAAAGTTCATGAGCCCCAGGGTAAGAACTCTTTCTATATACCATGCTGCCTCTCTCTGCCCACAGTATAGTGACTGAGATATTGACTTTTCTCTGGTCTCCCATCAGTGTTTCTTCCATATCTTTGATGAAATAAACCTGCCTTTTAATAACACTGAATAGAGAATGAATTAATCTCTTCGCAATCTAGCATTAATTAGCATTCTCCAGCAGAGACTATGGAAGCTGCACAGACATAAATCATGTCAAATAAAATTATTTTCCGTTGTTCTGATAATGAGATCCACAGCGTCCTAGAGAGTGAATAAAAGGTCTGTTCCTGAGAATGGGAAGTCAGAGAAAGCCTCCTGGGAAGTCTGGGGAATGGAGAATCTCATTGACAATATGGGAAGGCCACCAACAGCCTTCCTTTCCTTCACCCCACCCCAACCCCTGAGGGTTCTTATTGCTTGAAGATGAATGGGATAGAGTTAGGAATCAGGGGAGGGGCATTGGAGGTAGGGAATGGAGAATCAAGCAATACAGCTCCTTTTACCTACAACATGAGCAGCTGCAGGTTTGAGGACTGGATTGCTAACTGCCTCACTTCTTTCTCCAAGATGGAGAGGGGAAGGGAAGAGGAACCAAGGCTCACAAAATGAAGATGCCAGCCAACAGATATTTTTTTTTTTGCCCAAAGATCTAAGGGCTGAGAAATCTGCTATATTCCTTTTCCCACCTCCCTGTGATCCCAGTGCAGTAGATGCTACTGGTGTAGGTCAAACTGTAGAGCAAAAGTTCCTCACCAGGAGTACATGGATAGACTTCAGGGCCCATGAACCTGGATGAGGAAAAAAAAATTCTCTATCCTTATTTCAATGTAATTGGTTTCTTTTATAATCCAATGTATTTTATTTTATACATTGAGAATCATGATTTTTAAAAGGAAAGGGGTTCATTGGCTTCCCCAGACTGCCAAATGGGTCCATTCCGTACACAAAAAAGATTTAAAATACCTGCTATAGCACTGGTTTGGTGTGTTGGTGGTGCTAGTGGCAGCCTTCTTGTCCAACCACTACGAGGTGGGGTTTCTGGAAGCTGCCCACTTAGGACCCAGTTCATGTTTACTCTCTAAGAGAATTCTGTCCCTGGGTTGCTCTTTTCCATTCACATTCAATCTACTTCTGTAGTTCACAGCTTTTTGATGTTAGTTACAACTTGCTAAGAAAGAATGATAATTACCAGGGAAATCTGATATCTGAAAAAACAGCAGCCTGATGGACAAGAGTGGTATTAGCATTTCAGGTGGTGGGGTAGGGGAGGGAAAACTAGATTTCCGGAATTTTGGAACCTCCTTTCCTTTTCTTCCCTTCTGTGCTGAATCTTCTAGTCTAGAACTAGCCTAGCACTGATTTGCTGGATGCTATCTGAGGTGCTTTTTTTGGGCTACTTCATATTCTCTGTGGTAACAGAAAACAGGATAGGAAGTGCCAGGAAAGTATAAATGCATAATGCCTACAAGTAATTAGAGAGATTGTCACATAGGTAGGTAGGTAGGTAGATGGATAGATAGATGATAGATAGATAGATAGATAGATAGATAGATAGATAGATGGATGGATGGATAGATAGGGAGACAGAGACAGAGGGAGAGAAAAACAGAGAGAGAGAGAGAGAAGAAGGAGGAGGAAGAAGAGAGGTAAGTAGATCTTAAATTCCCAGCACCTGTGAAGGAAGCTTTGGGCCAGGTACCGCACTAGGCATGGAGTATGCAAATACAAAAGAAACAGTTCTGACTTGAAGGAGCTTGTCTTCTATGAGAGAGATACAATATGCTCACAGATAAAACAGTGTAGGATGTATACCAAAAAAAAAATACAGAGTAATGGATAAGAGGGTGGTAGAATACTGGTAAATAGTAAAAAATGGGCTCTCCCAAGACACACTTTTAATTGTTAACATTTTCTCAGTTGCTTTCTTAAATCTAGACAATCAACAAAATAATAAATCAAGCCCTGACTTTTAGTGTAGATTTCTGAGGTGTAAACGCTCACAATGAAAATTTAACAGTGGGCTCTGGAGAACACTCAGGAGCTGGTTCCAGTATACTACCAGGGAGAGTATCACTAACAAGTAAGGGACTTAGAAAAGGTCTTTTGAAAGAGATGGCATTTCAGCTGAATCTTGAAGTGAACAAGAGTTTCCAAGAGGCAACTCTAGAGCATTTCAGCTAAGAGGGACAGAGGCAGGAGATGGGACAGATGGAGGACAAAAAGAAGGCCAGTTTGTCTGAGTCCTAGTGTACATGGGGAGTAGGAGGGACAAGGATAATATATAATTAACCTGGAAATACATTCCAGAGCCCAATTGTGACGAAAACTCCAGGGCTTGTATTTTGTAAAGCTTCTATTAATTGTGAAGAAAACTCCAGAGCCTAAAGGGGATGGGTAGCCACTGAAGTTCCTTGATCACAGAATAGACATGGTTAGACCTGTGCTTTAGGATTATCATTGTAGATGCTGCATGGAGGATGGAGGGTGCTATAGAGAGGAGAGAAACTGGAATCAAAAATATCAGTTAGGAGGGTATTGCAATATTCCAGGAAAGAGGCAATGATGGACTGGACTAGGATGGTTACAGTATAAATAGAGAGAAAGGGATAAATGTAAGAGATGTTGAAGAAGTAGAATATACAAGACTTGGATGTAGGATGGAAGCGGTGAGTGAGAGTAGAGAGTTGAAGATCACTTGTAGGTTATAAATTCAGGTGACTGGAAGAATGATGATACCTTGATAATTATAGGAAGTTAAGAGGAGGGGTGGGATTAAGAGAAAGATAGTAAGTTTCATTTCAGACATGTAGAGTCTAAGGCTTTTGTAGAGATGTCCAGGAGACAGTTGCTTTTGTGGGACTTGAATTTATCATGCAAAGAGATGGTGGTTAAATCTATTGGAGCTCATGAAAGGGGATAAACAGAAACAGGAAAGAGAGAGAGAGAGAGAGAGAAGGGAAACCAAGGCAAACATTTAAAGAGCAAGAGTCAGCACAGTGTAAAAGACTGGCCTTGGAGTCCCAAATACCTGAGTTTAAGTCTTGATTCTGATACTACTAGCTCATCCATCCTGAGCAAGTCACTTATCCAAGGAAACAATAAAGCATTTCATTTTAGCCAACTCTCCCAGTATTCCCAACTTCCCACTTTAACAGTGCTTTTATCAAAATTGTTAATAAAGTTTAAAAAATGGAAAGGGCTGGGCTAAGTGCTCTTTGGGCAGCTAAGTGATTAGAGTGCTGGGCTGGGTTTAGGAAGACTCATATCCCAGAGTTCAAATCTGGTCTCAGAAACTAGCTGTGTGATCCTGGGCAAGTCACTTAACCCTGTTTGCCTCAGTTTCTTCATCTGTAAAACAAGATGGAGAAGGAAATGGCAAAGTACTCTAGTATCTTTGCCAAAGAAAACCCCCAAAGGGGTCATAAAGATTCGCACAAGACTGAAAATGACTATACAACAAAAAGTGCTTTTCACATCATTGCTTAATCTATGATTGTTGAGTACGTGAATAAATGAATTGATGACGAATGAATTGTAGCTGTATAATCCCACAAATTAAGTAAACAAGGTTAGAAGTAAACAAGGGCTAAGAAGATCCAGTACCACCCACTGGACCACCGGAACTATTTGCAGAATTAGCCTTCTCTATGGCAGGAAATGGTAAATGATAATGGGGAAAGATTTTAATGTCTAAGCCTATTATATTAGAGAAGTGATTTGTGATCATTTCATATCAAATTCTCAGAATCAAAACAGGCAGGATGCTAAAGCAGAAGGCATCTCCTAACACTGGTTCCTGACCAGCTTGGACTCCCTTAGGTGGAAATCCAAAAGATATTCCAAACCCACCTTCTCCACTGACGTTCTCAAGGCAACATTTCATTTTGCTAAGGCAAGTCTGGCTTCAGAAATAGAATATAAACTAGTGAAATATGCTATATCCCTTTCATCCTCCCCCTTTCACAGGAATGATATCAAAGCAACTACTCTCTCTTTTTCTCCTTCTGTCTGTCTGTCTCTCTGTGCCTGTCTCTGTCTCTGTCTCTCTCTCTCTTTCAACACTCAGCACGGAAAACCTGGGTTTGAATCCTCCCTCCTGACATTTGCTAGGTGAGTAACCACAGATAAGTCAGTTAATCACTCTTTCAACCTCCATTTCTTCACCTAGAGATACTTCAGTAGGAGAAACAGTATCTACCTATCATAGGCTTGTTGTGAGGATCAAATGACATGACATCTAGAGCATTTTGCAAACCTTAAAGTGATATATAAATTTTAGCTATTATTATTAATAAGTAGCAAAGTGGACAGTGGCCTCAAGCCTACCTCAAGTAGCCTCTCGGAACCTGTTTCATAAGCCTCTTGAGAAATGTTTCTGGTTTATACCAAATTGAGGCAGGCACAGCCCTCAACAGTATTTGTAGGGAGCCGCTCCAAGGCCCTGCTATAATTAGAAGTCAATTAAATTAGAAGCCATTCATATTATGCTTGGAAGGCCTCCAGCACACTTGGGCTCTCTGAGGGGGAGTCTCTGCCTCTTCTACCAGCTCAATAGAAACCCAAATGAGTGATCTACTAGGTCTTTGAGGGAAAGGAGCAATATTTAGGGAGTGCCTCTTCTGAGGGAGGAGGGACTCTACCCTTTTCCACTGGGTTTTCTTTTTGCTATTGCTCCTGCTTTTATCTCTCCCACTCTCCCCTTTCCCACCCCTTCACTCCCTTCACCCCACCCCTAACCGCTCTGCTCCCCTCCACCTCCACGAGTCATTTCCTGAAGAACTGAAGGTACCACACCACTCTAGCCTTTCCCCTGAGCTTCCTGTCCTGACCTGCTCCATTGCTGGAAGGCAAACATACAGTGAGTTCACTGCTGGGGTGGCAGGGTGCTTTAATCTTGTCTCAATCTATTTAGTGTTTAGAAATGTAAACTTTGGGGCTCTCTAAGTTAATTTAATAGTGTTGCAGACTGTGCTCTAGAAAGGAACAGCAACCAATAATTAGAATCTTTCTGGGAGGTTTTAAGATAAGGGCTTTTAGCCTGGGGTTCATGGACCACCCCTCCAAGAAGTCGATAGATAGATTTCTATGAGGGGGTCTGTGAGCTTGGATGGGAAAAAAAGAAATACATCTTTATTCTCACTCATCTTTTTAAATTTTATGCATTTTATTTTTTTCATTTGAAAACATTACTCCGAGAACAGGTCCAGGGGCATCATCAAAGGAGTCCATGACATAAAAAAAGATTAAAAACCCCTGATCTAGGAGAACCTGGAGCTTTTTACAAGACACATCATTGTGACTTGCCAGGATCAAATGTCAAAGCCACATATCACAGCCAGGATGTTTAATTTGTGAAACCCCTGGAGCAATGCCTCAACTTCCCATTTATACTTTTAAATGTGATCTCTTTTATCCCAGGAACTATTGAGGGGAGGATAGGAAGGCTGGGAAGGTGACCTTCCTTAGCAGCTGTAATCTCTACCTACTCAATCACCATCAGTTCTAATTCCAAGCTAAAGGAAGAATGCCATTTTAAAGTTCTGGTCATGTTTTAGTGGTGATTGACATATGAAAACCAAGAATTGATAGCCTAGTGTTTCCTGTGCTTTATTGAACCATGAGTAACAATGGGTAGCGTCTTTTAGAAAAAAGGATCACAGATGTAGAAGTTTAGAGAGGGAATGGAAGGGGTTAGACTAAGTTAACTACAAAGTCTCTTCCAAATCTTTACACATTTTATAAAACGTAGACATTAGGCCAGATCTCTTCCTGCTGCTGTAACCGTAATGGAGGTGAGCAGTGGTAATGGTAAAGTTCTTATCCTGGGTGCTGAGTCTGAGCCTCGCCTTGCTGAGGTGCCCAGAGGCCAGGATGGAGCCTAAGAGAGCAGCAAATGTTTAGTGCTTATGAAAAGACCTGAAGTTTTCACAGCCCATTCCACATATTAAACAATTAGTCACTAACCATAGGGTTTTATAATAGATTCTTCAGTGTTTTCCAAGGATCTTTTTTTCCTCTGGGATTTACTCCCATGAGTGGGTGCACTTCTGGGTTAGGGCCACAGAATCAGCCCAAGGTGGGAGGGAATGGGATTTAGTTTGAATACAGCTTTTCTTTTTTGGTGTGCATTGTTTATCCCTCTGTTTAGTTAGGGCTACATAATAGCCTCATGGGCCATACCCAACAGTAACCTGTATTTTTCTTAAAGGCAGTCTTGTTCACCAGGTTGGCGGGAAGAGAAAGCATTCATTTATTCATTCATTCATTCAACAAATATTTATCAGGAGTCAACTCTGTCCAAGGACACTTGTGCTAGGTATATCTCCAGGGGGAAAGAAGTCAGTTCCTGGAAGAAAAACACTGAGCTTTGTATTTAAAGTAGGGGCAAAGCATCCTGGCAAAGCAGGGACTTCTAACAATTGTGTGGCCTCTCTTGCACTGTGCTAATGAATGATGTCTTTTCAGGTGAATATCTCAGAAAATATGGCCCATATGAGGGACTATAAATGGACCCATTTCCTTCCCTTTCTGGTGGTGAGTATGCCTCATCTCTAAGATTAGATTTCTTCTTGACTATTTCAATTCACTCCTTCCCCTGCTCACTTTAAATAACTCTCATATTTTGGTGCAGAGATTGATTGCAAATAAGTTTTATGAGTTTATAGATTTAGCCTTTCCCTCCACCCATCCCCAAACCACTAAATGTGGAAGAAGCAGTTGGTATGAGAGCTGTGTAAAGCATCCTTTCACACATGTATGCATATAAAGAGAATGACTACTTAGCTGTGGCCTATTGTGCTGTGAGTGCCTAGGCTACAGACTAGCATTCATATAAACCTGGGTCATGTTGGGGTGGGGACTAGAGGGCAGGAAGGAGCCGCGGTAGGAATTTCCCATTAAATAGCTGTATATCAAAGTAACTCACAGGATGTGTAAGGCTAGAACTGGGCATTGGGCTCTACCACTTATATCCTCCCATAAGCAAAAGGGAGAAGGACTCTTACAAGTACAAAGTTCACAAATGGTAGTCTAGCTAATATGCAGGCATATGCGTAAAACTGTGTATTTATACCTTGTGTGTGTTCATTTGTCCTTACATATTATCTAAGCTTACCAAAAAAGACCAACCAGAAAAAAACAAATTTTATAAGAGAGAGAGAGAGTAAGGGAAAAATAAAAAAGCAGTAGGGAAAGAATGTTCTTAATTTCACAGAAAGGAAAAAAAATCACGATTAAGTTTATTATTAAGAACTCCCTTTGTAAAAAGCACTGTTATTTCATCTAATCATGACTTTAGAGCTGGAAAGGACCTTAGTTCCACCCCCACCCCCAATCTAGTTACATCCTCTCAGTTTACAGATGAAGAAACTGAGGCCCCGAGAACTTAAGTGATTTGCCCAAAGTCCTATGGGTAATGTATAGCCAAGCTGGAACTGGAATCCAGATCCTTAGACTAAAATTCAAAGTTCTTTCCATTGAGTGGATACCCACATTTTGTAGATAATTCAATAAATACTTATTGGATCAAATGAGATAATATATATGAATGGTTTTGTAAACCTTAATGTCCTAAATGAATATCAATCATCCTTCTCATCATTACTAATATTATTATGATTATTATTGTTATTTATTATTATTATGTACCTATATGAGCTGGTCCAAAGTCATTAGGAAAATAAATTATTCCAAAACAAAAAATGACTAAAAGCCCATAGGGGTAACCATGTTGGAAGAAAAATTATAAAGGTGAGTTCACAAACTGAATAAACGCTCCACTGAATGGGTCCCTTCTAAATACAAAAATACTTCTACATGCCATCACACCCTTGCTTCTTCCTCTACCATCACAATAGAAGCTGTGGAAGACTCCCCTTCCAAAAGGAAATCTTAGCTTTCTAAGCACTTATCATTGGGCAAATTCCAATGTTTGAAAAGAGTCAAGGAAGGCCAATGTGGATTCCTATTCTTGGTGACAGGTGTCTCTGATGTACCCAGCCAGCGCTGAGTATTCAAACTGTGGAGAGAATGAGTATTATAACCAGACCACAGGGATGTGCCATGACTGCCCCCAGTGTGAGCCTGGAGAAGAACCATATATGGTAAGTCCTAAATTCATCACTTTGACCAGGTTGTCTCACAAAGCAGACCAGCAAACTAGATCACTCCTGGGTGAATACAAAATACCAAGAACAAGGGTGACAGAGGAACAATGTGTTAACTTGCTGTAAAGATTCGAAAATATGGATGGATCTCTGCTTCATATTCACAAGACTTGGAGATATCTGGTCTTCCTCAATAACTAAACATTGAGATTGGATAGAGTAATCTCCAGTGATAGACTCTATGCTTAGTAGGATGAGGACCATTGACATCTTCTTCCAGTTTGATTAAACATATTTCAAGTAATCTTCAAGTATAACAGGAATTCATTTTTTTTTTTAAAAAAAGGATATCTGATCATAGGTTCAGAATCTGTTTTCTTTGGGTGGAAAGTCTACCACATGTAACCCTGTTAGAAACTTAAAATTCACAGGAAACCAAAAGAAACAAACAAAACCTTTCAAAGGTCCATGTCATAGGATCATAGATTAAGAGCTGAAAGAGATCTCGGAGGTCATTCAGTGAATAAATATTTCTGAAGCATCTACTATGTACCCGGCCTTGTATTTTCTGTGCATTCGTTTTTTGTAAAAAGAGGCAAAAGAGAGTCCCTGACCTCATGATCTAATGGAGAAAAGTGACCAGCAAGCAAATATTTATAAACAAGCTACATACAAAATAAATGGGAAATAATTAACAGAGGGAAGGTAGAAATAAGTGAGGAAGATTTCCTATAAAAGATGGGATTTTAGTCAGTATTTAAAATCAGCCTATAGGCAGAGATGAGGAGGAAGAATGTTCCAGGCATGGGGATAGTCAGAGAAATTAGTCCAAGGCCCCCTCTCATTGTACAGCTGAGGAAACTAGATCCCAGAGAGGTTTAAGTAACTCATCCTTCATCACACAAGGGATAAGTGACAAGACTTAGAGCAGCATAAGATTTAGAGCAAAGGTAAGATTTGAACTCCAATCCTCTGACTCCAAATCCAGTTTTCTTTCCACTGTACCAGGTTACTTAGCCTCATAGGCAAATGCCCAAAGTCAGATGCCAATATCCAACTTTACTAATAATTCCTACTCTATTCCCCTCCCTCTTTCTTCATAAATACAACTATCCATATTAGTGGGTGGTACTTAATGTAGAACTCAGATTTACTCCTTGACCATACTTGGATAGGTGCAGGCCAACTGAGCCAAAAGCCTAATTATTTGGCTATTGAGAAGTTGCATTATCTGGCATTATGAGCAATAGAATGCCAAGCAGTGACAGA
Organism: Pseudochirops cupreus; assembly: GCA_028627135.1. Taxonomy (NCBI): domain Eukaryota; kingdom Metazoa; phylum Chordata; class Mammalia; order Diprotodontia; family Pseudocheiridae; genus Pseudochirops; species Pseudochirops cupreus. The sequence goes on along the minus strand of CM053580.1, from coordinate 142,879,803 downwards.
GAGAGAGAGAGAGCAACCACTAACCCACATCAGTGTCCCATCGCCAAGCCAAATATGGTGGCTGCCAATGGTGAACTTAGAGAAACAACCTGCTAACTGTATTCACAGAGACAAGCTGGGGCCCAGTGTACCTCAAAGGCTATAGTAGGCCTCACTTGCATTATGGACTGAAAATAGTAAAATTTTGTAAAATTAAGATGATGATATTAGCACCACATGGTTCTTGCACTCACAGAGTTGTTGTAAGGTCTAAATGGGATAACATTTAAAAACCTTAGAGCACTATATAAATGCTAGTCATTGTTGTTATTAATACTATTAATAATAAATAAATAAGTGGAATAGGTATAAGCAAAAGCATGGGCATCCCATAAATTCAGTGATAAAGTTAACCAAATTATCCAGGTTTAATTAGCTTTTTCTGCCATTGTTCCCCTTCTTCATTTTGCCAAAAAAAAACAAACAAAAATGCTCAGACTTACTAATGTCTATAGGAAAAGGTGATATAAATTTTAAAACACAAGCTGACTCTCACCTTCCTGTAGAAAAAAAATGTTATAAATGGGGTTATATTCATATCCAATTTTTTATTGAAATAAACAAGAAAACACCAATTTGCTTAGCTAAAAATTATATAGCCATGACAGGTATGGTAACATAGTAGAGAATCAGCCTTGAAGTCAGGAACACCTGGGTTCTAGTCCTGCCTCTAGCATGTATAGTCTGTGGAACCAGGGGCACATCCCTCTCAGTGCCACAAGGAGCTCTTCAAGGGTATAAGGCATGAAGTAATTGCCCACCTACATTGGTAGAGGGGATTTACATATTAGAAGTTCCCTATGCTAATGAAATCACAGGTACAAACAAAAAAAACCCTCATACCCATAAAGGATGTTTTCTTACATGTATATAATTCTATTAAGTAACTTAAAAATCACATGTATTTTATTTTTTTTATTTGAGACTTAAGCAAAATTGGGAGTCAGAGGGACCTCTGGGACTCCTTAGAGGGGCTGTGGCTAAGGCCAGAAGCTAGAGAGGTCCATGAGCAAGTAGCTGGACCAAAGGAAAGAAGGCTGCATGTGATGAAAAACTGGAGGGTTCATGCCCCAGAGCATGGCAGCAAACAGACTAAAGGGTAGGATGTATGCTGTTGATGCCAGAAGTAGCAAACGGGAAGCTTTCTTGGTACCATTGTAAGTAGAAGCATTGAGCTTTGAGGACCTGCTGGATTTCCTTTTTGTTACAGACCTGTGGCTATGGCACCAAAGATGATGACTACGGCTGTGTCCCCTGCCCTTCAGAAAAATTCTCCAAAGGAGGCTACCAGATATGCAGGCGTCACAGGGACTGTGAAGGCTTCTTTCGAGCCACTGTCTTGACTCCAGGTGACATGGAGAATGATGCAGAATGTGGGCCGTGTCTCCCTGGGTAAGGACTGAATGTTGTTGGCTCTCCTTTCCTTTTCTAGAAAAAATCTTGAGTTCTATAGAAGAGAAGCTCTGCAGAATGAGATGAGGCCTTTATAGACCTTCCCTGATGAAAATGTAATTTTAAATGTTTTGTAATGGGTAATTCAGTTCTAATGTTAACAGCCCAATCCTGGACTCAGGAAATATGAATTCTAATAGGCATGACTCTGCTACAATCTAGCTATGGAACGGTAGGCAAGTAACTTAGCCATTCTGTGCCCGTTTCTTTATCTGTAAAACTCACCTAATGCTACTTGCCCTGAACCTTTTAGAGAACTGTCATGAGAACCAACTGGGAGAAAATGCTTTGGAAAATTAAAATCATTCTATGAATTCAAGGCATTATTATTCATATTTTATAGAAGGCAGTAGTAAAAACTCTGGCTCTGGAGTTTAAAGACCTAGCTTCAAATCCTACCACTGATGCTTATCACTAAGCCTCCTCAGATCTCAATCTCCTCAATTTCCTCATTTGCAAAAATGAAGAAATTGAATGAAATCACCCCTAAGGTCTCTCAATAGCTAAAGATCATTTATCCTAAAATGTTCAGAGGGCTACTGAAAATAAAGCAAGGGCTTTAATTGCACTGTAACTCACTACATCAGAAGGCTTTGGAGGGAAAGGTGTTGAAACATGATCTTGAAAAGTCTTCTTTTAGGGGGCAGCTAGGTGAATAGAGCACCAGCCCTGCAGTCAGGAAGACCTGAGTTCAAATCCAGCCTCATACACTTGACACACTTACTAGCCGTGTGACATTGGGCAAGTCATTTAACCCCAACTGCCCTTCCAAAAGCAAAAAAAAAAAAATCTTTTCAAAAAAAAAAAAGTGAAGATGTCAAGTCCTGACCTTATTATAGCAACAGCCTGAAAAGGTTTCTACTATGGTTATTGTTGCTAGCACCCTCTAGTGGCCTGATATTTAATAATCGTGCTATTATATGTGGTGCTTTCACTTAGAAATGGGGAGCTCAGTTTGGCACTTCAGGAACAGCAGGGGCGAGGAGGATTGGAATAGAAAAGAGAGAATCAGTGGAATAAAATTGTATCAGAACTTTGGACTATAACCTTTCTCAAGTGACATAGGCCCTATCATTCATTCATTTCAATTCTATTCAACTCCACAAACATTTATGGAGTGCCTGCCGCGTGTTAAAACATGGTAAATAGTCCTAGTTTAGGTCTTTACTTCAACCTGTTCTTAAAAATTGGAAAAAGTCAGACATGGTGGTACATACCTATAATTAAAACTGTCAGGGAAGCTGAGGTTGGTAAATCTCTTAAGCTTGGGAGTTCTGAGCTGCTGTGGGCTATGCCAGTAGAATGTCTACAACAAATCTGGCATTGATATGGTGATCCCATGGAAGCAGAGAACCACCAGTTTGACTAAAAAAGGACCAAAGAGCCTAGATCAGAAACAGAGCAGGTCAAAGTTCTGTGCAAATCAGTAAAGGGATCTGGTCCATGAATAGGCCCTACATTTCCAGTCTGGGCAAGATAAGGGAGAACCAATCTTTAAAAAAAAATTTTTTTTAGAAAAGCAGGTGTGGAGGTGTCTGGAAAAATTAAGACAAACATTTAGCATATGTTATACAACAAAAGCCACCTTGATACAATAATTTCCTCATGAGAATATGAGAGGAAATTGAAGGAGAGAAGTAGAATGGAATGCTTAGAGTACATGATTAAACTTTACTCTATTTCTTTAAAAATGTGTTTATATTTTCTACCAAGATATTTCTTGCCATTGCCTTTACTGGTAGATATAGTTAACCACATTTCTATCATAGGTTAATTGCATCCATGCAAACAGAAAAAGGAAGAGAATGGACCTGGCTCATTATTAAAAATAATCCATCCCCAAAGCCTGAAAGGTAGGGTGGAGCAATGGATAGAACACTGGACTTGAAGTTAGGAACTCTTGAATTCAAATCCTGCCTCAGACACTGGCTAGCTATATGACCCTGGACAGCTTTTCTATGCCAGTTTCTTCATCTATAAAATGAAGGGAAGGGGGTAGAACTTGCTGGCCTCTAAGGTCCCTTCCAACTCTTTAGATTTACAAAGACCAGAGCTATTAATAAAGAGGTGAAAAGTAAATCAATACTCATAAAGTGGAGGGACCGAAATTAAGTCTTAGGTTACAAATCCAGGTCTGACAGATGAAACATGGAAGAATCAAGGTTTTGTGCACCCAGTGGTGTTAGGAGCTATTTGCTTAGAGCTCTAGGCCCCACATCTACTTCTATACACACTATAGGAAGAGCCTCTATGCCACAATTCTGCACATGAAAGAAAATAATAACCTATATAATGTGTGGAAGACTTCCCTTCATGAATTTATGTCAGCCCTTTTCCCCCTCTTCAAGACTGTAAATTAGGAAGAATAAGAACTAGCCAGAGGCACAGGTTCAGTATATTTCTCTATAAACCAGGTGTGCACAACACCCAACAAACAGATTCTTGTTCAGACATTATTGGTCCAGATGCTGGCCATTGTATCAAATCCATTTATCTGGTTGTTTTACCGATGTGAAATTCTGCCCTCCAGTACAATCAGGCAATGCAGGTGGTGCAATAAGGATATAAGTCAAGCTGTAAACTTCATACTGACATCGGTTAATCTAGGGATTTCTAGCCAAGTTTTATGTGGCTGAAATCATAAAGTACCAAGGTCTCGAAAGAATTAACACTACAAATAGTTAAGAGCAATGGAAAGAAGCTCCACAGGCAATAGGTGTGAGCAGGCTGCTACCCATTTCTAGTAGCAGTTTGCACCTCAAAAAGGAGAAAAAATATATATTATTTAGGACAAGGAAAAGGAATTATGTCATAGCAAGAAAGAAAGAATTTGGGCAAAATGAGTCTTATCTTGGAATGCCCTCATTTAAAAAGAGCAAGAGGAAGGCTTTCAGCACATTGAGTAGATTCCTTATGGAGGATTATGGGAAAACATGGACAAGAATTACACAGGCTGTGAAGACGAAGAAGGACTGCGATCTGTATCAGTGGGGAAAATGTTCATATCACAAAAGTAGACCCAATAAAATAGTGGTTATTTAATTTGAGCTGCCTCTTCTACCATTCTCTTCACCTCAAAAGCCTTTGACATCATCTCCCATTCTCTTCTCGTTTCCCTCAGTCTCTGACAAAGAAGTAGCCCTTCTCTTTGCCAAGGTCAGCCTGTGCGTGTATACCCAATCTCATCCCTTCTCATCTTCTCCAGTAAATTACATCCTTCTCTCTTGCAAGAAATGGGAGAGGGGGAAGGAGAAAAAGCACAGAGTCAGTTTCCAGGTTGGTTCTGAGCCAAGATACTGCTATTTAAAATAAGCCCAACCAACCCCATGGCAACCCAAACCTAAAACAATGTCCATTAGTTCCAGCTTCTTCCTTACCACTGAGTTTTCTATCTCATGTCTTTATATCTTCCAATATATTCCCTAAGCTGTCCTTTTGAATGAAAGGTACATTATAAATAAATATTCCCCTTCCCTCTCCTTTTGAAATTAAATCTTTGGTCAGTGTCTGATCCAAGAGAACTCCCTGAGGTCAAGGGCTATTTTTCATTTTTATCAATATTCCTACTACCTAACATAGTACCTTACTCATTGTAGGCACTTAAAAAATAAATGCTGGTTAAAGTGAATAATGATGGGCCATCCTACTTCCTTATTTTACACTCCCACTTTGGAGCACAAAACTTAATCTTCCATGGCATTTTACTGGGAAGAATTGAAAAAAAAAGGATTGGCAGATTAGTTCAATTAGATTTATGAAAGGCTGTTTATCTTTCCTCAATCCACTGTGGCCATTAGGCTGTGGATCCATATTACCTTTTATTTATCTTTATAACTTCACAAGTACCTTTGGCCTTCCCTTCTTGATTGTGGTTTGGCAAAAGGCTCTTTCCTCATTTACTACAAGTTTTTCCATGCATCAGTATGTGGCAGTGGCACTCTTGAACAATAGCCAGTACTTGGGACTTTCCTACCTAGGAGGACTCAGGGGGGTGGACCAGGGGTTGGAAATACAAAAAAAAAAAGGAAAAGAGAAAGAAAAAGGAGGAGAGGTCAGATTTCAAAACCACCTCTCCTGCATCTGCTTAGGTAGTAAAGATGCTCAGCTTGCTGATTTGACATGCCTTGCACCTCTGCCCTTGAATGAGCCTATAGCAGATGACGAGAAGAATGGAAATGCCCCAAGTGGTCATTTTTATGCTTCAACATTTTTAGAGAGATGTAGCAAGTCCCCAGGGGTGCCTATTATAAGTCATATTTTCAACCAAGTGTGTCAAGTGAAAGGAAAACCTGTCTGTGCCTTTTTGGCTTAAGGGAAATTAGTCACATAAATAAGAGAGATTCAGAAAACTTAGGAAGGAATTTCACTCCCATGCTACCAGATCCATGTGCCAAGTCCAGGAAGATCTAACCCTTTCGTGCCTGGGACTCCTGCTCTGGTTCCCCCATTCATCCCACCTTTGATGGCTGCCTCAGTCACTCATTAGATACAGACCCAGGCTCTAGCAAAGTTTAACTTCACTCTCCAGTTATTTCTTTACCAGCTATTATGCTGTGTGCAAGTGCCCCATGCCCCTTCCCACCCCTCCACACAGTGCTTTGTGCATAGTAAAGGCTTAATAAATGTTTTCTTACTCCCCTGCCTCCCCTAATAGAAAATTTAGAGAATGTCTAGGGAAGATTCCAAATATGACCAATAAGTTGGCAGCTAGACTATACAGAGAGGTTCAGAGGATTATAGATTTAAATCTGGAAGGGTCCTGGAGAAATCGTCTAGTCCAACTGTCTAATTTTACAAATGAGGAAACTAATACCCAGAGAGGGCTAAATGACTTGTCCATGGTCGTATAATAAATCAGTAGCACAGCTGAGATTTGAACCCAGATTTTCTGACCTTAAATCCAGAGCTCCTGCTATACAATTGCAGGATCTACAATTATTTAGCATAAATAAAATATGACATGGCTCATTAATTAATAACTTTCAAACTATTTGGCTAGAGGCAGCTAGGTAGCGCAGTGAGTAGAGCATTAGCCCTGGAGTCAGGAGGACCTGAGTTCAAATCTGGCCTCAGACACTTAATACAAAAACTAGCCATGTGACCTTGGGCAAGTCACTTAACCCCAATTGCCCTACATTCCCTCTTCCACAAAGCAAAAAAAAAAAACTATTTGGTGAATTGAACATTAGTTCAAACTGTTTTCCATTTCCATCTAAACCAGGTCAAGAAGAATAGAGGAAATGCTAGTTATGTTAAATATAAATAGTAGAGAATTCTCAACAATAAAAACTTAAAACACTGACATATGTAAGCAAGATAAATGTAGATTATCTTTCCTGGGAGTTATTTTTAAATGGCATAGATTTTCATATGCCCAAGACACTTTTAGGTGTGGTTTTGCCAAAGGGCAGATAAAGCATACTAAATGATATCTGAGGTCCTTTTTCAACCCAGTGATTCAGTAGTTGATCAATACAGACACGTACCTCCTTAAGTAAGTTTAAAACTTAACTAGCATGGCCATTCTCATATAGGGCAAGACTTGTTGCTCCCAATGGGGAGACCTATTGCAAACACAAATAGTAATCAATTCACCAAGATAACTAAGGGCCTTGAATCTGTTTTAATATACAGATTAGTTGGAGGAACTGGGCGTGGGTAACCTGACAAAGAGACAAGCTGAAGGACCTGATAGATGTCTTTATGTATTTGAAGGGCTGTCATGAGGAACAGAAATTTAACTTTTTCTTTTTGGTCTCAGAGGGCAGAAGTTGCAAAAAGGCAAAATGAGGCTTGATATCTGGGAAAACTTCCTAACACAGTGGTTCTCAACCTTCCTAATACTGTGACCCTTTAATACAGTTCCTCATGGTGTGGTGACCCCAAACCATAAAATTATTTTTGTTGCTACTTCATAACTGTAATTTTGCTACTGTTATGAATCATAGTATAAATATCTGATATGCAGGATGTATTTTCATTGTTACAAATTGAACATAACCCACAGGTTGAGAACCGCTATAACAGAACTATCCCAAAATGGAATGAGTTGTTTCCAGAGATAGTGTTTCCCTTCGTTATAGTCTTCAAGCAAAATCTGAATAGAATTTGTTATTGTGGGACTTCACTTTGGGTATGGGTTGGGCTAGGTGGCCACTCTAAATTCTGTGATTCTGTTTGGATTTTCATCATTTTACCTGTACTGTTTCCTGCCTCACAGGAAAAAAAGATGGACACTTTCGTTTGGGAAGGAGTGTTTGAGAAATGGAGAACAGCTCCTAACCTGTCTCTTTCCAGAAAGGGTTAAATGTAGATGCCAAGACTAGTAGCTGTGTGTCATCGGAGAAATGTTTTGCATACTGATTAATTAATGTTTATGAGAAACAAAGGGATCCTAAGATTAAAAAAAAAACCATTGGAGAAAGGCAAAACAATTATTATAATAATGTTATTGGTAATGTTCCAAATTTATTAAGGTCTGAAGTTTAAATTCCTACACAACCACCACTGTGGAGACCAAGCTGTCAGTAATCATTGCTGTCAGCTGGATGTCTGTCTCTTTATAAAGCCAATAGGGAAAAATGAGGAATAAAAGAAATTATTAAACAACAACAATGGAAAAATCCAATAGCAGGGAAAGATTTTTCATCTCTTGAATTGTAATAAAAGAAAATGTTGGCACTCACTCTCTTTATTTAATATACTTTTCAGATTGTGATGAACAACATTCATGATCTTCTGCTGAATGTTTATGTCTCTGGAAAACTTGTGCACACTGAGACAGGAGCCAAAGCCAGTGGTTAGAAAAGCTCTGTTGTAACAAATTCAGGCTCTAATAGATGAGAAACACCTGCTCTGGCACAATGAATGAATGAATGAATGAGCATTTATTAAACACTTATTATGTACTAAATACTACAGAGGGAACAGGAATACCAGCAGCAGAGATCTCTGTTACTTGTACTAGATGGAATAGATCCTTTAGCCATTTGCTCTGATTCTTGGGTCTGTCCTTTAAAATTGTTAAGTCAGATTTTGCAGAGCAAATGCCACTTTGGGATAAAGAATGCAAAAAGTTTTAGCCTCACACTGTGATAAATTGTTGAGATCTATGTCATCTCCTTTCTACATTCCAATCAAAGTTTTACAGTTACATAGGTGTTTAAGACTAGAAACTACCCTCTAAGAAGGAGAGGACTGAATTTAGATTACAGCTGGATTGTATTTCATGCTACCTTAAAAAGCAGACCTCCAGAGACCTACACGAAACAATTAAGCAACTGCCTTTCTAACTCCTGTCACCATTATTGACAACCCACACGAATTGGATTATCTTTCTTCCAAAGGGCTCTTCTTTCCAGATTGGAGCTGAAGCAACACTCAGTCCAAGAGCCCTGAACATAGTAGGCACTTAATAAATGTTTATTATTGATGGAAATAATCTGAGCTACATTGTTGTTCAATCATTTCAGTCATGTCTAACTCTCTGTGGCCCCATTTGAGGTTGTCTTGGCAAAGATACTAGAGGAGTTTGCCATTTCCTTCTCCAGCACATTTCACAGATGAGGAGACTGCGGCAAACAGGGTTAGCCCATCAGATCTATGTACACAATGTCAAACAAACAGCAAAAAGAATTTTAAAAGAGGTTATATAGGTGGAGGACATTCAGTTCAAAGAATATTTATTAAGCACCTACTATGTGTTGGATAGAGAGCCAACTTTGGGATCAGGAGGACATAGATTCAACTCTGCCACTTACTGGCTATACGAACCTAGGCATGTCAAAACCTCTCAGAGCCCTGAGACAACTCTCAAAAGAGTATTAAGCCAAAAAGTAGGTGCCAGTCTGTATTGGAGAAAATAAAAGCAATTCTTATACCAACAAAACCATGGATCTAGTCCCCCCAAAATGGGCAACTACTATGTATGCTAGGAGGCTGGGGATTCAAAGACAAGTTTGAAACAGCCAGTCACCTCAAGGAGGTTACACGTGTCCTAATCATAAGGGAAAATTCCATTTCAGGGTAAGAAAAAGAGCCCCAGTTGGAACTCCTTGGCCAGAAGGTGGTTAGTTAGGCAACATTCCTGACTCACACTGTGTATGTGTGATTCACTGCTTTTGTCGAGGAACTTCTAGGCGAGTTGAAAGCTGGAAATAATCAGTCAAAACTGATAGGGTCATCAAACTGGCAATAAGGAGCCTGCTAAATCATAGTGATTTTATGTCCTACAGTAATTGGTCACTGCTTAGTTACTCCTGACTTTATGCTCACTCACCTACATTATTTGTTTTGTCTCATCTTGTCCCTTGCGGCAGTTACTACATGCTGGAAAACAGACCAAGGAATATCTATGGAATGGTTTGCTACTCCTGCTTACTTGCACCCCCAAACACCAAAGAATGTAAGTTGCTCTTTTGGTTTTATTTTGCATCTTTAAATAGGTAATGATAATAATATTAATTAATGATGATGATGATGATAATTGTCATCATAATATAAGCAAGAATCATTTTCATCCTTTCCAAGACTCTGCTGCACACTCAAGAAACAGCCTTAATTAACATGTCCTCTTTCTGAAGTTTTGGTAATTGGAGTGTTTGGGGAGCTGAAATAAATTAGTCCTAGGTCAGAATCTCAGAGTATTGGAACACAAAGAAAATAAAAGATCACATCATACAATCCCCACATTTTCCAAATGAAGAAATTCACTAGCAGTTTTTTTGACCCACAAAGCTTGAGAAGTTACTTTGGGGGGAAAAAAAACTTCCTAGGAAATAAACAGACACATTAGGACAACTGATTTGTAGCTAAAAGGGATTTTTAGAGGCTAGGTAGTCTAACGCCTTTTTAGAGGTGAGGAAACCAAAGCCCAGAAATATGATTTACCTGGGCAAGTCACTTAACCTCTGTGTACTAAGTCAATAGTGTCAAATTAAAATGAAAATAGGGCAACTAAACCACGCATAACAATTTCCGCAGGCCATATATTGACTTAGAAAACTACTACTGGGACAGCTAAATCGCTCAGTAGATAGAGTACCAGCTCCGGATTCAGGAGGACCTGAGTTCAAATCCAGCCTCAGATACTTATTAGCTCTGTGATCTTGGACAAGTCACAACACCGATTGCCTCAAAAAAGAAAGAAGAAAACTACATATTAGCATTATATGTATTTTGTTATATTTTTATTTGTTGTCATAAATATGTCTCAGTTATATTTTAATCTGGTTCCACACTCAGGAATGTAGTGGGCTATGTACGGCCCACATGCTCTAAAGCAGCTCCCTATAACTATGCATTGCAGAGAAGGTTCTGGCCTATATTGATAGAGGAAGTTTCCTTGCCTGGGAGTATCCTTTATCAATTAAATCTCAGGTCCAGTCCCTATCTCAATCCCTATAAACTTGGCAACAAACTAAAGATCTGGGCACCAGGAGACAACCCAGCTCAGTCAACCCAAAAAGGGTTGACCATTTGGGTGATAAATTTTGGAAAGGCAACAGTGATTCACAAAAGCTTTCTAAATTAATTAGTTTCATCCTCTCTTGAGGGACAAAAGTGAAAGCAATGTGGTGTGTTGTTCTTATATGACTGCTAGTGCATGAGAAGATAAGACAACATGTTACCTTCCTTTTCTCAGAGGATGCTGCCTTCTGAAAAGAAGAGAGTAGGACAAGGAACAGCTTTTTCGTTAATAGTTTATTATTTTTGGTTTTCAAGTAAGAAATATTTTTAGTCTGTTCCTCCCACAACTCTTCAAATCGAGCATACCGAAACAAAGGAAAAAACAAAGCCTTCAATGCACAGCTTGCATGGTCCAGCAAAACAAATTCCCACATTGACCATGTCTTGAAATGCATGTCTCTTTGTGCATTTTAAGTTAATCACCTCTCTGTCAGGTGATGAGCGGCATATTTTGTCTTCTTTCCTTTGGATTCATGGTTTAACATTGCATCAGAGTTCTAAAGTCTTGCAAAAATTTTTCTCTATAATGTCATCATTGTAGAGACCTTTCTAATTCTGCTTACTTTGCTCTCTGTGTGTTTGCAAAGACCTTCCGATTTTCCACTAAAATTCCTCATTTCATCATTTTTATGGCCCAATAACATTCCATTACATGCATATGACAATTTATTAACTAGTTTCTCAGGAAGGGGACACCTCATAGTTTCCGATCTTTGGGGATCAAGAAAAGAGCAGTTAGAAATATATGAGTACGTATAAATCCTTTTCCTCTTTCTTTTATTTCTTTGTGACTTTGGCTTAGTAGTGGTATAGAGGAAACCTTCATAAAAGAAAGAAGAAGAGAAAAAGGGAGAATATGTAAAAATATCTCCTCCTTCCCTCTACCTCCAATATTATGAACCTCTATCCATAGCATTCTCCTGAAGCTCAGAATGACTGTACTCTGAATTGGGGCAGGGAGGGTCTGAAGAGTGGGATAGAGCAACCTCTCTCTCCCACTTGGCAGGTCTTCAAAAGCATTAAAGTAGGCAAACATGGTGATGATGGATTTGCTTGCTTTTAAAATCTGAGATTGTCTACACCTCAATATGTAAATGACTACACAAATTAGGGGAAACCTGTGGGCTTCCCAGCAGGTTATCATAATGACCCCTGGTGAAACTGGCTACCACCACCAACCACCCCCCAAATGGGTCAGCCAATACAATTCAATCCCCAAAGGTTAGCAACATAAGTTCCTAATTTGACAGGGTTGTAAAACACTCCCTCTCTATTTAAAAACATCTCTTTCTAATTAGAAAACAAGAAAAATATTTTTCTTTCTTCTTGGGTGTTCATTTAGCTTGAATTCTTTTCAAATTTTCCAAAGTTCTGCCTTTGTGCATTTTTGATGCAAGTCATAAGTGTTTGATGTTAGTCCTGAAAAGAACAAGCCTTAGTTTCAGTAAGAAGGTCACAGTGGAAAAGAGGGCTGAGTTCCAGGGAATTTAGACTTGTTCATTTGAATGCACATGGATTGTACCAGGGAGTGCCTATTATTTTGCTAAGCTTGTCCTCAGTAGAGCAATGGAGTTTAAAATATGTGTAAATTAAACGTGCAATAACATATTACCATTAAGGTTGCAATCCTGGAAGAAGGTAGAGCAGCACTGATTGATAGAAATCAATCAGTGAGCATTTATTAAGGACCCATATGTGCTAGAAATTATGCTAGGAAGAGTTTCATGCTGACATGCATACAGAAACTCGGGACTCAGTCCTAGTCCTGTCACCAGCTAATTATGTGATCTTTAAGCATGTTATTTTACCTCTCTAGTCACCTCCTAAAATGATGGGGTTTGGAGTAGATGAAGTTTCAGAGTATAGCATGTGGAACAGAATACTGAACTAAATCAGGAAACCTGAGTCCTATCCCCCTCCCCTCCAAAGACACAGGAAAACATGTTACATGCAGCTTTCAGATGAGCTGAAGTAAGTGTTCTCTGCCTATCAAGCAGTTGTAAGCCTCCCTGTCTATGCTAGGTCTAACTCTATAGGTCCTTGCTGTCCTAGGACTTCTTCTGAAGGATCTTTCATAAGTTTTCATGTGCTTTCATGAGCACAACCATATGAAAAGCTTAAAATAGTTTGTTTTAGCCATCTTCACTGAGACTTTAACTCCTTTTGTGGTTGAGTCCATTCAAATAAGCCCAAGTGACACGAACAGCACTAAAAGTCTTTGTAATTCAGACCCATCAAAGACACTAAAAGGGCCCAAAGAGTGCCAGGAAATTTGAGGAAAATAACAAAGGGGAATAGCTTATGGCTACAAATCTTGGAACACTACAGCCTCCAAAGAATTATAATTGAGCATCCCTCATGGATGTAAGTGGTAGGTGTGGGGAAGCTGCAACATAAATCAAATGGAGAAGTCAAATTAGCTTGTAGACCTCTATTAAAAAACAGTCTTTTTCATGAGGCTTGAAGCAAAATAACATAGATTCCAGTCGCTCTCTCTTTCTCCCCCTGGTTACTTCAACTATTCCTTTCCATGTCCAGGAAGATGCTGTCCAGCTGCCAAAGCCAGCCTAAACAACACTTAGGTAATCCTTAAGTTCATGCACTTGACTCAGTAACTATCTGTTTCATGATAAGATGCACGTTGTGGAAGAGTCTGTATATAGTAATTATCCAGTCCCCTCCCACACATGATATATTTTCCTGTTTGCTAATACATATATATATGTATATATATAATATATATACATATACACACACACACATACATACAGGGTGTCCTAAAGTCTTAATGCAATTTTAAGCTATTAAAGCTTAATATATATTAAATGACATATTATGTATAGTGGACCCAACCCCACCACTGATCATCATAGAAACTTTGACCCACTTTGTTTCCAACTTACCAGTTAGCCTCTCCCTTAGACAGCCTGGTGCCTCTAGTGCACGCTCCTGAGGGCTTACCATATTGCTTCTAGATTTAGTGAGGACACCTGATTGGCTTTAGCCCAGCTGCAGCTCAGATCTCTTCAGGGGTGGGGAACTTGTGGCCTCGGGGTCACATGTGGCCCTCTAAGTCCTCAAGTGCATCCCTTTGACTAAATCCATACTTCCCAGAACAAATCCCCCTAATAAAAGGATTTATTCTGTAAAATTTGGACTCGGTCAAAAGGCCACACATGACCTTGAGACCACAGGTTCCCCACCTCTGGAACTTTAAGCCTTAGCCTCCCTGAGTAACAAGTATTACATATGTCTGCCACCATGCTTTGCACCAATTGTGTTTTTTAACTAAAACTCTGAGCAGTCTTAGCTATTAGGATAAAAGAAGAACTTTTTAATTCCATGAATAAGGAACTCCAAAGAAGAACAAAAGCAAAGGTATGTCATCAAAGAAATTTAAGTACTAAAAAGACAGACTTGTCATATATGCTAATAGATGGACATCTTGGTGATCTATTATGACATCAAGAAAAATCAAGGAAGGTCACCAGCACATTGGATGGACTCCCATTGTCAAACTTATAGGGTACATGGACAAGGATAAGACTATGGACAACCTTGGATGGGCTAAGATCTGTGTCACTGGAGGGAACATCCATATCTATGAGATCCCAAATCCATCTGAGGATATCTTAGGTAGACAACAATCACTTTTCAGCATTTAAATGAGATAGACTCTACACAGGCTCAGAATCAAATTCTCCTTTAGGTCCTATGTACAAATTTAAAAAAGGATAGGCTAGAGTAGGCTAAAGTTATTATTCTGTAAAATCAAGATTTTAAAGGCTCTATTTTCTAGCAAGGGTAGGAAACCTGCAGCCTCAGGGCCACATGTGGCCTTCTAGATCCTCAGGTATGGCCTTTTGACAGAGTCCAAGCTTTACAGAACAAATCCTTTTATTAACTAATTAACTAATTAATTAATTGATATTAACTAATAATCCTAATATTAACTAAGGGGATTTATTCTGTGAAGTTTGGATTCAGTCAAAGGGCTGTACTTGAGGACCCAGAGGGTCACATGTGGCCTTGAAGCCCAAGGTTCCCCACTCCTGATCTAGTCCATTGTCCCCTAAATACCCTTGCCACGTTTCCCCAGGGCCACCACATTTCATGGGCTCCAGTTAATCAGCAAACATTTATAGAACAAACATTTATAGAACACTTGCAGCATGCCCAGCTCTGGGTGGGACAGTGAAACAGTACTGTAGGCAGTAGTTTCACCAGTGCCTGTATGTTTTGGAGACTCGGAAGGGGCATTTGAACCATATTGCCCTACTGCGTGTGAATATCAATGCAATCGTCTCTAGTACTTCTTCAGGGATGTTTCAGCCTCTGGTGAGGAAGCACCATATAAAAATGGAAGGAAGACGGAATTGGGAGTCAAAGAATCCAAGTTCAAATTTGGGTTTTACCACTTACTACGTTTGTGATCTTAGGCAAGTTACTCAGTTCCCCTGGACCTCCCTTTCTTTATCTGTATAATGGGAGGGTTAAACCAAGTGACACTTTAATATCCTTCTAGAGTCATTTAGCCCTGAGATCTAATATGTTTTCATCCTCTCAGCTCTATCTAGGTGCATGCTGGCCTATTTATGTGATTAGCTAAAATCTCAAAAGCATCACTGCAATCTATGACTACATAACATAGAGATATCTCTGGCTGAGCATGCACCCTTAAGGGTTGGTTAGACAGCTCCATTGTAGAAGGACATAATCAGTACTGGGCATAGCTTTTTTCCAGCTTCCTCCTTAGTCAGACTGCTATGGAATCAGCACCAAGGAGACCAGAAGCAGACTAGTCTTTTTGATCTGGACATCATATCATGTCACACCAGTTCTAGCAGAGATAACCACTTTGTTTTCTGATATAAAGTGGTCACAGTCATCTTTATTTAACCTTTCTTAGAAAATGATTGAGGCAGTTAGGTTGTGCAGTCAATAGAGCACTGGCCCTGGAGTCAAGAGGAGCTGAGTTCAAATCCTGTCTCAGACACGTGCCCTTGGGCAAGTCATTTAACTCCAATTGCCCTGCCTTCTCCCCTTCAACAAGCAAAAAAAAAAAAAGAAAAGAAAATGATCCCTTTGGATCCAAATTTGTGATCTTTTCTCAGTCTTGTTACTTTAACAAACTAGTATTGTTGCTTAATCGTTTTCAGTTGTGTCCTACTCTTTGTGACCCCATTTGGGGTTTTCTTGGCAAAGATGCTAGAGTGGTTTGCCATTTCCTTCTCCAGCTCATTTTACAGATGAGGAAACTGAAGCAAACAAGGTTAAGTGACTTGCTCAGGGTAACATACCTCAGGAAGACAGATCTTCCTGCCTCTAGGCCCAGTTCTCTATCACTGTGCCACCCATCTGGCCAACAAATTAATGAAACACCCAATTCAAAATGCACTAGAAAAGGAGGAAGTAAGTGATTTACAGTATGCAATAGCTATGTGGCCCAGTAGAATTTGAAGAACATAATGTTTAATTTTCTTTTCCATATCGAAAGGACATTGATTCATCACATGAGCAAATAAACTGAAAAATACAGGGAAGAGAAGGGAATGAACCTTTATGTAGCACCTACTACATCCCATGCACTGTGTTAAACACTTTACAAATATTATCTCATTTGCTCCTCAAAACAACCCTGTGAGGTAAATGTTATTACAGCTGAGGAAACTGAAGCAAATAGACATTAGGTGACTTGTCCAGGGTCACACATCTAGTGTCTAAGGCCAAATCTGAACTCAGATCTTTGTGACTCCAGACCTAGCACTCTGTCCACTGCACCACCCAGCTTCTTTAATATGGCCGCTGGTAGGACAAAAAACCTCCTAACCCACCAGACTGCTTTTTAATCACTGCTGGGTTGATTCTTTATAGACCGGCTGAGAACCTGGAATGTGTTTTTATAGTTAAGTTGTAACCTCTAGGTAAAGAAGTTCATAGTGAAAAATTTGATGTCCCCAACCCTTATGGGGTATTGTTAATTCTCTCCTGTGCTATTCTAGCACATGGCTACAGTGTGGTAACCCAAGTTCAGACCACCATACCTCTCTTCTTCATCTATCCTGAGACTGACAAGCCAGGATGAAGTCTACATGGATTCTCTGGTTTCTGCCTGAATCCTGTTTAAATCTCACATACACACTACAAGATGTCAGAATTTCAACCAAAGTTGAGATCAAGGTTTAGACATCAAGCAGATTTTAGAATGTTGTAGTGTGTTCTTAACTCCAAAGAAAATAAAAACTCTTCTTTTATGGAAGAGGAGGAGGAGCAGGAGGGGTAGGTGCTTTTCTGCTTTGGGGAATTTTTCTTGTTCCCCCAAACTTTCACTTATAATTAACAAAAGATGTAGAGAAACTGGCTCTTTTGGATTCACCTTGTACTGCAGGTGCATTCATTGGCACACTCTTTAAAACCACATCCAAGGCCTGAAGTTGGCACTTTTTGACAAAATCTGCCCAATTATTCTCATTGATAATAGGCTTAGTGCACATGTAAAAACTGTAACACCTACTTATAAAAAGGAGAAAGATGCTGGCATTCCAAGGGTAGGGAGGAGCCACAAGGACACATGGTCTACAACCTTCAGGAGTAATAACATCCCATTCTAACAAATGGGGACAAGTGGGGAGAAGGTCCTAGCTGGACAGCTCCCATATGTCAAGGAGGACACTGTCTAAAGCCCACAGATGCATCACGTAAGATATGGTTTGAGAGCACCCAAAGTCTTTCTTTTCTTCCTTTGTGCTGTCATTGAGTCCCGTAAAAATGTCTAGTGTCCCACCAAGCAGTTCTTCATCTTGCAGACTTTCACTGTTGCTAAAAATGAAAGGACTAGGCAGGAACAGGGCTTGGGCATGCCTGCCAATCTAAGGTCACAGAGTTGGCAAAAGGAGAAAGAGAAATTATGGTGAACTCCCTAATTCTACAAAGTTAACTCATCTTCTGTAGAGTAAGTTATCCATGCCTTCTCTAGGACCCAAACATTAAAGGATCCCAATGGGCTAAGTCCTAAGAACATGTTTTCCCAGAAGACTCCAGCCTGAGTTAGACTACCATGGATACTCAGGCATCTGTGTACTTTTCCTGGTTCAGATGGGAGGGAATAGTAATAAATACCTTTAAACATACTGCCTTATTCTCTGGTGTTTTAGAACCTTCATGGTCTCCTCTTTGGGGCTTTTTTGACACAAATATGCTCTCCAAGAGGAAATACCACCTCAGTTATGGGGCTTGTTTCTCTGAAGCCTTTCTTAGCAAGAGGTTCTGACCCCTCTTTCCTTTCTCCATCCTCCAACTCTGGACCTAGATAAGATTCATTTGCTTTGGAAAACGAACAAGTGCATTATATATCATTAGGGAACCAGTAGATATCAGTATTGAAGAGCACAGGCTTCAATATTTCAATGGCTCTGTGTTCTCACTGCTGTAGGTACAGCTACTCCAATGGTACTAATCATTCTTTCTCACCCTATGAGATTCTTATCCTTGTCTTCCCATAGATCCTCCAGACACCTGCCAGAATTCTTCCTCTGATATTTTCATATTTCTTAGCTACCAGTGAAACATTTAGACTGTCCATTTGCCATCTCTTCCTCCCCCCACATGACCAGACCACCTCCTTTTCCAGCTATGCATTTTTTTCAATGATACCCCTTCTGCTGCTTTTGATGAGTAGGTCATTATGAGATGCCATAGACTATTTGTGCCAACAGAAAACCGAGAAATTTAACAAAGATACTCAAACACATCCAATGTGTTGGCTAGCCCAGGCCTTTCAATGAATGGATGGATGGCTAGCTGAAAAGACATTTTTAAGTTATTACTTTCTGCAAAATGTTGGAAATATGAATGGGAAAAACAAAACAGTCCCTTCTCTTGAGGAGCTCTTGTTTTCTAATAAAGGGAGAAAACACACATAGGAGGTTTCAGTTGCAAGTCAAATGGGAAGACCTAGTGGTACTTACAGGGCACCAGCAAATGTAACTTCATTAATTACTAAAGGGGCAAAAGAGAGAAAAGGGGATGGAAGCAGGTTCATGATGTCAACTAATGAAGCACAGTTTATTTAAAGAATTCTCTGAAGCAAGTTTGTAAATAAGTACAATATCAAAAAACTCACCATTGGCTAACTTTTGATTTGTGCCAGCCTATGTCCTCTCAGAAAAGTATGTTGGTATTAAAATAAGTGAAGAATTTAAAATAAATTAATTCTCTGCTATTCACTCATCTATACATGACATGAAATATTCATCCATCTCCTTGGGCAATTAACTATTTGTTAGGCCATTATACTCTGCCCCTAGTCCAATCAGACCCAATACTAAGGTCATTCTTTGAAAGATTAAGCCCCTGAACACTCTCTGGTGTTGCTAGCTATGTGTTAGAGGAAAGGCAATGTGACACAGCAGACAGAGCACTGGACTTGAAGTCAGGAAAACCTGGGCTCAAATCCTACCTTATACATTTACTAGCTATAGAACACTGGGCAAGGCAAGGTAAGTGATTTATCAGAGGCACAGGAAGGTTAAGTAATTTATCTAAAGTCACACAGCTGGTAAGTGACCTTGAACTATGTCTCATAGGATCATAGCTCTAGCACTGAAAAGGACCTCAAAAGCCTCCTAATCATTATTTTACTGCTGAGGAAACTGAGGCACAAGGAGGCTCAGTAATTTGCCCAAGGTCTCACAAAGAAGTAGGCATCAGAGATGGGATCTGAACTCAAGTCCTCATACTCCAGAGTTTCCATTCTTTCCAAACCATTGCTTCTACCTGTTCATTTATTTTTGCTGCATACTAAATTGCCTAAAATCTGTCCCTTTCTTTTCATTTTTTCCCACTGTCCCTTCAATCTCTTCCTTAGAACATCATGCTCTTTCATTTTTAAACTACATACACAAGTATTTGAGGAAACCACTGTAACATATTTTCCTTTAGAATTGCCTCTTTGCTCTGTCCCTGACCTCTTGACTGTGAGGCTAATTCCATTCCTGGCTGTTTAGCTATCATAAAAAGAGGCCATTTATGTGGAAATGGCACTCGGCCCTTTTCTCAGCTACCTATGGAAGAAGGCAGAGATTTAGGTACCATTCAGTTCCCTCTCCTTTGGACCAGGAAGTCATTCTCAGCACCTCTTTCCCACATCATGCTGGTTAAAATGCATTGGGGAACATCTAACCCCATTCCAACGGCTTTTATAAGACTCCTTTATGTAGTTAACACTTTGCAGATTAGAGGGATGGAAAACAGAGTCTGAAAGGCTCTTGTATGGGAGGGAGGCAAAGATATATATGGTCTGGAGGTGAGGAGTAGCCTATTTAATTCAAGGTCAGAAGTTTAGAAATACCATTTAGATAAATCAATGAAAGGTAAAATACCTTCTTTCTTGTTCCAGTCCTTCCCACAATCTGACCATTTGCTCTCTCCCACCCATCTTTCTGTCTTCTACCCAGAATGCAACATTTCTTTATTAGAACTTAGGGATAAATGAACCATTGGAGTGTGTCTGATACTGCTACTGAAGCCAAAAGAGCAGAGGAGGAATTATTCAAATAGCGTAAGCCAGAGTTCAGCTGTAGAAAAGGGAAAGGGGTGAAAAATTGGGGAGCTAGCAAGCCCCAGCCTGTCACTTAATCCAAAGGGCTGACAAAGCTTCATATAGTCAATTCTCGTTTTGTTCAGGCTAAGAAAAACTATTGTTGACTTGTTACAGCCTGCAAGAATTGTTTGGCATCATAATTGTTTAATCAACCTTTGCCAGAGGACGCAAAGAAATTTCGTAAATTTGATCAACTGTGTGGGCCAAGGTCTCAGCCCCCTCCCCAGACCACAGGCCTGGACTTCTTAGTGTTTTTCTTCCCAGCCTCCCTCAGCCTCATCTGGTCAGAAAGAAATGACAGGAAAGAGAGAGATGACCCCTATCTATACTGCCCAGGGTGCTTAAGGCCTTTCTTATGATTGCTTCTTACCAAAACATTAGTGGATAAATTTTTAATGTCTTGTTTGCTTTGCAAAGGAACTTTGGGCATGACTGAAGCTAGTTCTTAAATTTGTTTTTTTCTTTCATAGTATCTGTTAAACTTTGATAGGGTGTGACCTGATGCTACACAAATGTTGCATGAAACATGAAACTCATGTTCTCTGTGCAGCATATTCATTGGATTTGGAGTCTTAGTCAGAAGACCTGGGTTCAAATCCTGACTCTACCACTCATTACCTTGGGTAACACCAGGCAAGACATGTAATCTTTCTAGGTCTCAGCTTCCTTATCTGAAATGAAGTAGTTAAATTAAATGGCCTCTAAGGTCCCTTCCAGGGACACCTAGGTGGTACAATGGATAGAGCACTGGGCTTGGAATCAGGAAGGTTCATCTTCCTTAGTTCAGTCTGGCTTTGGATATTTACTAGCTGTGTGAACCTGGGCTAGTCACTTAACTGTCTGCCTCAGTTTCCTCATCTGTAAAATGAGCTGGAGAAGGAATTGGCAAACCTCTCCAGTATCTTTGTCAAGAAAACCCCAAATTGGGGCAACTAGGTGGTGCAGTGAATAGAGCCCCGGCCCTGGAGTCAGAAGGACCTGAGTTCAAATTCAGCCTCAGACACTTAACACTTACTAGCTGTGTGACCTTGAGTTTAACCCCAATTGCCCTCCAAAAAGCAAAAAAAAAATTAAAATTAAGAAAATCCTAAATGGGGTCACAAAGAGTTAAACATAACTGGATAACAACAACAGTTTTGAACCTACTTTTGAACTAAAACAGTTCAAAATAATGCACAAATCTCCTTATCATGTGGAGAGGACTTTCAACTGAAGGTGAAAGTTTGCTTGATTATTCATAGTCACTACTTTGTATATAGACTCTCCGAAGAATAAAGCATTTGTTGGGAGCTGGGGAGAGGGGGGTCTTGATAGCATGGATTTTAGCTTTTACCTCAGGAAAGCAGGAAGAAGCATATATTATCTCTATTTTACAAATGAAGAAACTGAGGTAGAGGTGGAAAGGACCCTGCTGTTCATCCAGTTCAAGCCACTCATTTTTCAGATAAGGAAAGTGAGGTCAAGTGATGTGCCCAGCATCCCAGGTTTCTTGAATCCAGGTCTGAAGCATTTTCTATCATACTATCCTGAAAAAGCTTTTTTTCCCCTCCAAATCACAAAATTTCTTAGTGACATATTTACTTGGCTCCATGTACTCTGTGATCCAGTGACAGTGGCCTTCTTGCTTGCACACAGCACTCTATCTCCCAACTTTGGGCACTTTCACTGACTGTCCCCCCATGCCTTGAATATTTTCCCTCCTTATCTCTGCCTCCTGGCTTCCCAGCCTTCCTTCAAGTTCCAGCTGAAGTCCTTTCTTCTGAAAGAAGTCTTTCTCAGTCTTAGTGCCTCCCTCTGAGACTACTCCATATATATGTCTATGTCTGTGTGTATACACCCATATAAACATACACACATATATACACACCCATATGTATATTTATATATTTATATGTATATATAAACATATATAACACACATTTGCATATGTGTATATCCCGTATGCACACATACACACACGCATTATTATCTGTACATAGTTGTTTGTAAATTGTCTCTCTGGTTAGTCTAAGTTCTTTGAAAGCAGGGACTGTTTTTTTGTTTCGTGCTAAGTGCATCCCTAGCACTTAGCACAGAGCCTGGTATGTAGTAGACAATAAATGTTAGTAGACCTTACTCAAGTAGGCTTGGCATAGTTGAGATGACAATTCCATTTTCCTGAGTATTGCTCAAGACAGTAAATCCATGACCCCCTGGGGGCACCAGGAGGTAGGGTATGGTTGGAGTTGGCAACTCAGTTAGTGACAAAATCACTTTTCTTCCAAAGAGACCCCTAAGAAGGCTCAGATGAAGTGATAAAGTCAAATGTAGCAAGCAGTACACATTTTCCTCTTTTTCCAATCCAAAGGAAACTATCCAACAAAGCTTTTCCTCTCCCCCTCCAGAAAGACAGAAGTAGTAGCCTCAATACGAAATAAATAGGTGGTACAAATGGATAGAGTGAAGGGTTTGGAGACAGGAATGCCCAAGTCAAATCTTGCCTCCAACACCTACTTGCTACGTGGCCAGGTCACTCTGAAGTTGAATTCAGTGGCCTCTAAGATTCTCACCAGCTCTAAATCCATGACCCTATGGAAATAGAGAAGGAGAAAAAAAAATAAATGAAATCTACAAACTTCATTTTCTTCTTCATTCAACCTTTGGTCAAACTGTTATTATGATTCAGTGTCTTTTTGTTGTAGATAGCTTCACTCTTTACCATGGCCAGGCTGAGTCCTTTTTCTCAGCCAGAAATTTTGAAAATGTCTTTCCTTGGGCACTACAGGAAATGTAGTCAACCAAATCTGCTACTACAACCAGAAGGACCAGTTGCATTATCTTAGGCTATGTTCTGTCTGTTCCTGGAGGGAGGGGAGAGGGGGAAAGGAAGCCTATTTGATTCTTAACCTACTTATCCTCTTATTCCCATTTCTGGTGGAAAACCAATAAAAATACTCAAAGTCAAGAATAAGAAAGGAAAGGGGAAAAAAGGTTAAGATGAAATTGAGAAACAGTAAGGGCTGACAATAGGGCCATTAGTGTCAGGTTGAAAGAATCCTTCCAAAAGAATTTGGTAAAGCTAAGCTAGGGCAAGCCTCCATGATGGATCCCTTGCTCCAACAAAGCTTCCAAGGAGAAGGTTGGCCAGCCAGAACTTTTAAGAAAATCCCTCAGCTGATAGTGTGTGGGTAAAGGGACAAAGATCCAGAATATATGAAGAATCTATGGACTCAAGAACAGGTCCAGAGGCTTGTATTAAGCTTACATAAATCTTTCAAAAGGTCTTTTTCATTTGATTTTGAAAAGGGTCTGCTTTAATAAATTACTCTGTTTGGGAGTTGTATAAAATTCAAATGTGGGTCTGGATTTAATAGATGACAAAGTAGGAAAACATATCCCTTCCCTTAACATTCTGTGCAAGTTTGATTCTCTCAGTCTTTTTTAAATCCCCATATTTAGAGAGAAAGTCCTTTGAAACTCATTTTGGTTGCAAAGTTATTAGCTCGAAAGTACATATATCATCTCCTTGATAGAGTACTGTTTCATGCTATGCGATGTTTCATAACATTAAGGTTCGTTATTTAAAGAGCATGTATATTTTGCTTCTTAGCAGGCTTTATGACATTTTTCATATACTAGCAGACAGTTTAATTTCCTGTCTAACCTGAGTGATGGGCTGGGGCCTGAGAGACTTTATGGTACTTAGCAGAACAGGAGAATATTATAGCATTTGCCATTTTTCAGTTGTGACATGGACCTGCCCAGATAAGCCAGTTTGCCACTCCTTTGCCTACTCCTCTTAAAGCATTTGGTACAGTTTGCATTTGTGGTAAAAGCTGCTATTATTCACAATGTTCTGACATCACCTCCTCAAGCCTGCCTGCCATCATGCCGACTAGACAGGTGAACTGAGCAGACTTTTTTTTCTCTGTGGTTTCCTGTGATTAACGTCCTTCTTAACCTGCAGTCCCTAGTCCACTAAGGGCTCCAAGAATAGATTTCAGGGTGAGGTCTGTGAATTTGAATGGGAAAAAAATTACCTTTGTTTTCATTAACCTTTAACTGAAATTTAGCATTTCCTTCAATTATTTAGCAACATTTTTTTTAAAAATATGGAATGCTTCATGAATTTACATGTCCTTGCATGGGGGCTATGTTAATGTTCTCTGTGTTGCTCCAATTCTACTACATGTGCTGGTAAACTGAACATTATCTTAAAAATATTCTTCTGAGAAGGAGTACATAGACTTCACCTGCTAAAATGGTCCATGGCACAAAAATGGTGAAGAAACTTGGCTCCAAAGTAATTATCCAAAAATTCACTAGCTCTCATGAAGATTTCTATGCTGCTTTTAAAATGATGCTTCCAGGGTGATTAGGAAGGGGGTATTTCTATATTTTCACTAAGATGTTTAAATATTCACTATTAAAAGAAACTTCCTCATTCCAGAATCTTATTTCTTTTTTTTTTTTACTAAATTGGTTTATTTACTTTTAGTTTACAACATTCAGTTCCACAGTCCCTTGAGTTTCAGATTTTCTCCCCTTCCTCCCCCCATCATGGTGGCATGCATGGGGATACAGGGTCTACCAATATCTTCCCATTAATCATTAGTCAGGTTGTAAAGAAGGATTGTAACTGATGGAATGCTCAGTGGGAAAAAGGAAACAAAACAAAACAAGAAAAAGAAACAGAGCAAGTAGTTTGTTTCAATCTGCACTCAGACTCTGCATCTCCTCCTCTGGATATGGATATCTCCTTCAATCATGAGTCTTTTGGAGTTGTCCTATAACCTTGTATTGCTGAGAGGAGCCCAGTCTATTGAAGTTAGTCATCACACATACGATGTGTC
>CM053580.1:142834093-142854311 GCA_028627135.1 Pseudochirops cupreus | reverse complement strand
TTCAGCCGTTCCCCAATTGATGGGCATCCCCTTGTTTTCCAATTTTTTGCCACCACAAAAAGAACTGCTATAAATATTTTTGTTCATGTGGGTCCTCTTCCCACTTGTCTGATCTCTTTGGAATATAACCCTAGAAGTGGTATTGCTGGATCAAAGGGTATGCACTTATTTATAGCCCTTTGGGCACAGTTCCAGATTGCTCTCTAGAATGGCTGGATCAGTTCACAGCTCCACCAACAATGCATTAGTGTTCTGATTTTTCCACATCCTCTCCAGCATTTGTCATTTTGCTGTTTTGTCATCTTAGCCAATCTGACTGGTGAGATGTGGCAGAATCTTGTTTCTTTGGGAAGTGTTTGCTACAAGGGACAATCAGTCAATTAATACATATTTATTAAATGCCTACTATGCACCAAGCACTGCACTGAGCACTTTACAAATATCTCATTGCATTCTCACAACAACCCTAGGAGATCGGTGCTGCTATGATACTCACTTCATAGTTGAGAAAACTGAAGCAAATGGAGGTTAAGAGACTTGACCAGAGTCAAATAGCCATTAGTATCTGAGGCCAAATTTGAACTTAGTTCTTCCTGATTCCAAGCTCAGTGTTCTATCCACTGTTCCACCTAACTGCCTTAACATAGATAGATACAGATATGGAGGCAGAATTATTTTCTATATGCATATATAGATAGATACATAGTATATTGAGAAACAGAGAAAAAAGAAAGAAATTATAATATGAGAACTGATTGAAGAAAATTAATTACCTGGAGAGGAAAAGACTCAGGAGGGGCATGATAGCTGTCTTCAATTACCTAAACAGCCATCATGAGGGGTGGCTAGGTGGCACAGTGAGTAGAGCACCAGCCCTGGAGTCAAGAGGACCTGAGTTCAAATCCGGCCTTAGACACTTAATACTTTACTAGTCATGTGAGCTTGGGCAAGTCACAACCCCAATTGCCCTGCTTTCCCCGCTCCAAAAAGCAAAAAGCAAAAAAAAAAGAGTCATCGTGAGGAAGAGGGGTCATGCTTGATCTGTCTGGCTGCAGAGGGCCCTCATCCCCACTCCAGGAGCAATGGGTAGAAGTTACAAAGAACGACTCAGGAAAAATGTGCTCGACGTCAGGAAAAAATGTCCCAACAATTAGAACTGTATAAAAGTGAAACGGGCTTCCTTGAGAGATGATGGGTTTCTCCTCATTGGAACTTTTCAAGCAGAAGCCCCTTACTTGTTGGGTGTGTTAGAGTGGAGATTCATTTCCTGCACATGTTGGACTAGGTGGCTCCTGAAGTCCCTTCCAAATCTCAAATTCTGTGATAATGTGATTTATCAGCGAGTGTGGTGGTTTTACTTTTGATTTGTAAACTGCTTTTCCATGGCCCAGTCACACTGAGTGAATTAATGTAGAGCTAGGAAGACAAAAGGGGAAAGAGGAAGAGAAAAATTTACAGACACAAGTATTTTTATTGATCGTGGCAACCAAAGAACCAAAAAGAGCCGCAAAAAAAAAAAAAAAAACCCAACCCCAACCCACCATTGCTTGTCTGGTCCTTGCCTGTATTTGGTAAATCTGTACTTATTAGTTTTTTCAAAAAAGAAAATTCCCAGTGCTTCATCCTACTACAATATCAGTTTCATTCCCCTCCTTACCACAATCCACTTCACCCCCATTACAGGGGTGTTCGATAAATCATTTTTCTGTTGCAAAATACATTTTAGCTCTAAGCAACTCAAAGAATTAGTCACTTGTCACTAAATGGGAATCGGGCCAAAGCCTCCTGTTAGCTCCACAGTATAACAATTGTTTACAGATTTTTTAATGCTTTATCGCCATTCACAGGAAAAGTCCCTTTCTGGAGTTTGTGAAAGCCCCCCAAAGGCTGAGATTTGCTTTTGGGGGGAGGCTAGTTGTTCATTTTTGTTTGTTCATTTATTTGTTTGGTTGGTTGGTTGGTTAATTTGAAAAGAAAGAAGCATCCAGAGTTGTGAAATCTCCTCAGTAGCAGGTGACACTAAGGTTCCCCTGTCTTCACCCCTGCATTGCAGTATCTCCTTCACTAACCACTCAAGGGTGGGATCCTTCCCAAGGGAACTTCAGAGGAATTTCTGCCAACTTTGTTCCCCTTGCAGGTGTGGGAGCCACCTCTGGAGTTTCCGCTAGTCTCCCAGGTACCTCTGGCATCAGCACCAGCTCTCCTTTCCAGCATGCCCATAAAGGTAAGGAAAGTGCTCGGGTATTGATATTCTGGATTTAACATCCTCAGAAATCTTGGGTAGGTTGGATGAAAGTTGAGAGGAAGAGAGGAAATAATTATTAGTAATGCTCCTGAAGAGTTTTCCCCACCTCAAATCACTTTTCTAACATGAGTTAATCCACTAAGCTGGGCTGGGTTGCTGGAAGTTAATAATTATCCCAGCATTGCACAGGATTGATCACTCTGTGTGTGTCCTGTGGCCATTAGCCTGTGTTCTAAAGAAGTGCACGTTTTTTCAAGGTCTTAACAGTTTCCTAAAGATATTGATTAACAGGAAACCTTCCCCCTCCCCGTCTTCCTCTTTCTCTTTGAAATGTGTAGTTGCAGCACAAAAATGATGTGACTGATAGAAGGGTCTTGAGTTAATGAGCAAAAAAAGATCTAAGGAGCTGCTTTCAGGTTTGCAAAGTGCATGCTTACCTACTCTATCTTATGGTAAGTACTTTAAATATTGTGCTCCTTATTCTACAGATGAAGACACTGAGATCTAGGAAGTTTGAGTAACTTGCCAGTGCCAGAGGTGATATCTTCATGACTCCTGGTGCAGCACTCTGTCCTTCTAATTCAGTATGGAAGGGCAAAAGAAAATTTCTGTGTAGCTGACTGTTTTTGCCACTGTCTTAGCTCTCTAGCATGCTTTCGAGTGAATTGCTTCACCTTAGCTCTTGAATATTTAATCAAATAAACATAGCTACCAGCCCTAAGCCTTTGGGTTTGAAATGGTTGAGAAGGGGCAGATTCTCATGTACCCCAAAGCCTAATATTTCTTTCAAGCAAGACCCTGGCACTATGTCAGGTTTGCCGCTGACCTTGGCCTCAATGCATTCCATTATTTCAACATTTTAAAAACATAATAACTGAGTAGTTTAGTGTCTTTTGCTAGACAACCTCCTTCTCAGCCTTTAAAACCTGACCCACCCGTGGACTTTTGTGGAGGATTAAGCCAGGAAACGTTGTGGAGATATATGAATCTCATTTTCATCAGGACTCAGGGGAAGCAATGCACAATGCTGAGAATATTAAAAAGATTATATCATCCATACCTGGCAACCAAAACTGTTACACATGCTCTTAAACTCACATACTGAGACCAATTACCCTGCATGCAAGTACTCTCATCAGCAGAACTGCTCCCTATGGTGCATTAATCCAAAGGAAAAAGTATAAGCTTTGGTTGCCAGAGCGGGTACCCAGTTCTGGACATAAGTTTGGAATTCTTCCATCAACAAGAACCACATGTGTTTTTAGTATGTCCACTTCGGTGAACTTGCCTCTTGGTGGGGTAAAGTGTAACATCCTGGCTTTTGAGAATTTCTGCCAAGACTTCCTTCACAGAATTAAAACTGGCTTTTGTAATTAATGTGTACCCCAACAAAGGAAGGAACTCATCAGTACAATGGTCCTATAACTTCCCAAGGTGGGGTAGGAGGTGGAGAAGACACCCTGAAAGGAATTGCCACAGAAATATGGTAAAAGTCAATCTGTGAGGTGACCTTTGCCCCATTGTTGTCATTGTGCAGTCCATTCAGACTACTGAGTCACAGCATACCTAAGGAGATGACAGCACACTGCAAGATAAGCAAAGGTGGCTAACCTAATACAGAGAGGCTGATCTTAGGTTTTCCGGTGAGGTCCCTTTCACTCTCTCATCCCAAAGAGCTCCCCAGGAAGTCTGAGTCCTCATGGTGGTGGAGACAGTATTTCTATCCTAACTTTGCAAGCTGAGGAAACATTCCCAAGGTCTCAGTGGAACTAGAGCACAACTTGCTAGAAGTCCAGAAACCTGGACTGAATTTTGGTTAGTTTGCTGGTTCATGTGTCTATCTTCCTGTCCTCACCACCCCATCTCAACCCCAGGTCCCCAAAGCAATTGAGACAAGAAAAAGGGTCAGCGAACTAGGACTGGGCATGAATCATGTGTGTCCTGTTAAAGTCTATAAAAGTTGCATTCAACTGGGGAAAGATAATCTAATAGAAACACATGATGTCATGGTTAAAGCCAGTGTCAGGAGCAAATCGATTTCATAAGTTCTTATGAATAAAAACTGAATTCAATGCAATTTTCGTCCTGGCTTTCCAGGTGCACTAAGTCAACAATTCAGTTTTCAGCAAAGGTTTCTTTACAGCCATCTAATGATACTTATATCCTCCTTTATTTCTCTGACTTCAGCAGATCTCTCGGGACAAGGGCATCTGGCCACTGCCCTGATCATCGCCATGTCCACCATCTTCATCATGGCTATCGCTATTGTCCTTATCATCATGTTTTACATCATGAAGACAAAGCCTTCTGCCCAAGGTAGCCCCAGCCCCAACTCGTGACCTCTACATGAACAATTGTACCTGTTTACTCAATGCAGCCCCTAAGTATGGCCACTAATGGACTTCTCATTTATGTTCCAGCCTGTTGCACCAGCCACTCTGTGAAAACTGTGGAGGCTCAAGTCAGCAAACAAGAAGAGAAAAAAGAAGTTCAAGGTCTGAACAAACTGTTTTATGCTTTTTAGCTTTCCCCTGGAGACCAGTAGGGATTTCATTTCCCTTTTATCAGCCATCTCTGAACAGCCTTCCCTCCTAATTGCTTAAGCTCTTGTACCATTTAGAAAAAAGACTAGGGGAAGTGGTATCAGGAGCACCCAAATTTTACTTAATCCTTGGGGAGTAATTAGAAGAACAGCATCATTCAGGGGGATTTACCTGGCACACACAGACTGCCAAAGAGGTAGCTTACTCTCCCACAGCCCCAGCATCACTTTCAACTCATCCTTCCATAAATCCTCTTATTCATCTGCAGAAAATGTCGTGATTTTTGCCGAGAAGGATGAGTTCGAGAAGCTGACAGCAACACCAGCAAAGACTGCCAAGAGGTAAGGTCAGACTAGGTGGCAGGGATGCTACAAGTGATGCTAAGTGGCCAGGCTTAAAAGCAGCTTCTGGCAGGGAACAAGAGAGACAACAGAGGAAGCCAGCCACTTAGTGGGCTCAAGAGATAACCACACTAATCAGTCTGTCCCATTCAGTTCTCCAGGCTTCTGCAGAGTATAGCAAGGAAGACAAGGATAGTCCGCAGCTAGGCTGAGGAAGGACACATTTGAGCATGGGCCCTACATGTTGCTGATGGAGTTTACATTGACTGGATTACTATGGATTAAGTCATCAAAGTCCCAGACTTACTTCCTTAAATCCTTACCTCCTTAGCCTACTATTTGTTATCAGGGGCTGGTTTAGGTCAATGGAAATTGATTTCTGCTTCTTGTTTTGGGTAGCAAAATTACCGCAGGTCTACATAAAAGCTAAGGTTAATCTAAGGCATGAAGGAAGCCATAGAGCCCAGAATTAGGGAGGCCAGAAATCCATTTCCCTGGTCAATCTACATCTTCTCATCCCATGTATGCAATTTCTATGTTGCGATGAGAAGGATTTAAGAGAAAGACACATTTGCTGTCTGTAATGGGGAAAGCCACAAGGTTGACTCAGCAGTCTAAGAATGAATTACCAGGACACATTTTTATCTGACATAATAAAGCAAATTCTCTGCCCTTTGAGTAAAGAAATCTTAATAATACTGTATGATCTGAAATAATATGATATAACCCACACTGACATATAACAAAGATTTATTAAGAAACTACTGTATGTAGAAGCACTGTGCATGGTGCTAAGGAGAGACACAAAATTTACACACGGCCCCTGTCTGAAAAGAGCTTACAATCTAATGAGGGATGAAATACCAGCATGGGTACCTATAATGCACAAGATTACAGGCTTCAGAGTTCATTAAAGAGTTAGAAAATAAAGTGCTTAGAGAAAAAGGAAAGGAGAGGAGAGGAAAGGGGAAGAAAGGAGAAGAGGGAAGGGGAGGGAAAAGGAGGGGAGAGGAGAAGAAA
The DNA here is from genome assembly GCA_028627135.1 of Pseudochirops cupreus. Taxonomy (NCBI): domain Eukaryota; kingdom Metazoa; phylum Chordata; class Mammalia; order Diprotodontia; family Pseudocheiridae; genus Pseudochirops; species Pseudochirops cupreus. The sequence goes on along the minus strand of CM053580.1, from coordinate 142,848,162 downwards.
GGAGAGGAGAGGAGAGAAGAGGAGAGGAGAGGAGGGAAAAAAAACTGTCTCTGCTGTTAAGTAGCATGAATGGGACATGAATGTGCAGAGAAAATCTTTAAAAGAATATGTTCTAGGAAAAATAGAAACCTGAAAATGGGACTGTAAAATCCACCCCAAAGCCCTGGTTTCATCTTTTCTGCCATCTCTGAAGTCATTAGGCAATGAATCTGAGTAAGGGACACAGGAGCTGACTTGCCAGTTCCTCCTTTCCCCATTGCCTTCCATCGTGGGTAGACAATGGATGAGCATCTGAGCTGACTCCCCATGAAAGTTTGAGATCAAATTAGAAAGTGGGCACACCATCCATTCCTTTTATTCTGTTTTTATCACGGTGCCTCCAGGGTCATTCTTGAGTGTGGGCTTTATTGCTCTAACCCAGTTACCCACAAATATAATCCTTTTCTTAAGACTTAAGCCAAACCACAAAAGAAGAACAGAATCCTTATGAAAGAATATTGTTTTCATATATTTTGAATGATTTTAATGAGCTGTGGAGAAATCTTTTTAGAACATTGACTCCTTAGCTAGCTTAATGCCCCAGTGCACACGTGCTTAGGGGTTAGAAATGCTACCCAGGTCGTTCCTTTGAAGCCTGACAGGGAGACTCAAGGGTCTAGATGACAAATTTTTCCTCATGGGAGATTTGGTCGACCCCTCCGTTCCCTTTGGCAAGGATTCCTTGGGCTAGATACATACATAACTTATCAAAAAAAAAAATGGACATCTCTGACAAGCTTTTCTAACAATAGATCCAATCTTCCTTTCTGTAACTTCTACCCATTTTTTGTTTCTTTATTTATTTTAAATTTCCCCTGTGATTAAATAGAACAAGTCTAACCACTCTTCCTGTAACAATTCTTCAAATATTTGAAGATAGCTACCATGTCCACCCTAAATTTTCTTTTCTTTTGAGTAAGTCTGCCAAGTTTCTTCAACTGATGTTTCTAGTTCTCTTACTATGTGAGATGCCTTCTTCTGGACACATGCCAGTTTGTTAGTGTCCTTAACTAAAAAGTGGCATCCAGAAATCTACCCACCTGCTAAGATCATTTTTCTAAAGCATTGTCTGACCATATCCTCCCTTCCCCCACCCTCACGCCTCTTGCTCTTTGAGCTCTAGGGGATCCTTTGTACCTCAACTATCAAAGAAAAAGTCTTCCCTTGGCACCTCTGGTTCTTTTTACCCTGACCTCTTCCTACCTTCTTACATTTACTCACCTCCACGTGCTAGACTATCCAGCTTTTACTTTCATTTCCTAGAATATGACTCTTGGTCCCCATCTCAGCTCCTTTGCACTTTGCAGAGGGAAAGAACTGGAGTACTCTGCCCTTCACCTCTACCCAGAGGCATGCTGGGGCCATTTCTTCCCAGTTTGCGAGACCCAGCTGTTAAACTTATCCCTCAGATATCAGCAAATACTACAAATCAGAGCTTAATTTATTATTTTGTCAATTATCTAGACTTAAGAAAGTGGTGGGCATGTTCATAATACCTTATGAACTTGAGAATGCATTGTACCTACATTTTTTAACTGGGGAGGTGGTTGTTAAACATTTACCAAGATACCATTTTCTTTTTCCCTTAGCTTCCCTGGCTTCCTTGAAGACTCAGTTCAAAGCCTACCTGCTGCAGGAGAGCCTTCCTAGTCTACCTCACTTCCAATATGCTAATGCCTTACCGTTTAAGATTGCCATCTACTCTAATATACCTTGATTCTATCTAGTTGCTTACAGGTTGCTTCCTCCATTAGGGTATATGACCCTGTAGGACAAATATGGGGCCTTTTTTTTGCCTTTCTTGTATCCCTAGGACAGTATCTGGCATACTCTGCTTACTAAATGCTTTTAGACTGACATATAATATTTCAAATGTTGTCTGACTCAGGTAGAATACAGTGTGACTCTCACCTCCCTTGTTCTACCTCTCTTCATGCATTCAAAGATTGCATTGACTTTGGAGTCACTGTGTTACCTTGTTTCTTCTTATTGGCCTTGTAAGTTCATCGAAACAGCAACAAAACCTGTCTTTTATCACATTAACTGCTGTGTAGTAAGAGCTTTTACATCCTCCCATCATCTTCGTGTACAGTTGATTATTTTTAACCCAAACGTAAGACTTCACCTTTATTCATATGAAAAGTCTTTTTATTAGCTCTGACCCATCATTCTTGTCTCTCAAGATTTTTGGCACAATGGGAAGATGATCACATTTTAGTTAGATGTTCAAATCTTGCCATTTAGTATGAGTGTGACCTTGGAAAAGTGACATTTGGGGCGACTAGGTGATGCAGTGAATAGAGCACTGGCCCTGGAGTCAGGAGGACCTGAGTTCAAATCTGACCTCAGACATTTAACACAAAAACTAGCCGTGTGACCTTGGGCAAGTCACTTAACCCCAACTGCCCTCCAAAAATAAAAAAAAAAGAAAAGTGACATTAATCTTTTCTTTCTTCTTCTGATGCAGTGGATAGAGCACTGGGCCTGGAGTCAAGAAGATCTGGATTCTAATTCAGCCTCAGACACTGTGACTCTGAGCAAGTCACTTAACCTCTGTTTGCCTCAGTTTCCTTATCTTTAAAATGGGGATAATAACAACACCCACCACTTGATGTTGTTGTGAGGGTCAAATGAGATAATAATTGTAAGGTGATTAGCACAGGGCCTGGCATATAAGTGCTACATAAATGTTTAGCTGTCATTATTATATTTTTCTGTTTACTAGTTATCTCTTATCTCTAGAAAGTAAACTCATTGAGGTCAAGGCTTACTTTTCTTATGTCTGTCTTTATATCCCCCACTCCTAGAATAGTGCCTGGTATATAACAGGCCCTGAGTAAATGCTTATTGAATTAAATTAAACTGAATATCAATCCTCACTTACATGATATACAAATTCTGACCAATTCACACCCATCGGGGAAGGGAGCTCTCTTGAACAGACCCTCTCTTGGTCCATTTGCAAACATGTTTTAATTTGCATCCTGATCAAAATCTGTGGCAAGAAGCAACCTAGGAGTTGAATTTTAGATGGTTCCCCTTTGAAAGATGCCACAAACATTCTCTTGGTCTTTCCCCCAGTGAGAATGATGCCTCTTCTGAGAATGAACAGCTCCTGAGTCGGAGTATGGACAGTGATGAAGAAGCCGCAGTTGATAAGCAAGGGTCCCCAGAGCTGTGCTTGTTATCATTAGTCCATTTGACGAGGGATAAATCTTCCACAAACAACAAATCAACTGGGGTAAGTTTCCAACATGCACACACCATTCTTTTACAAAACCCACAATTTATGGCTACACTAAAATGATGCTGTGCATTTATAATGGAGATCCAATTGATGGGAATTTATGGGCAAGAAGCTTCCTTTCAGCAATGTCTTCTAGCGCCAAAGTGTTCCTCCATGAAGTCATAGATGTTGAGCGCACTGAAAACTAATTCCTTTGTACCACTCTGTCTTAGTGATAGGACTATCAAATGGACCACTTTACAGGAAAATAAAGTTTTTTAAGTGGGTAGTGGACTAGACTTGTCTTAGAGGCTTTTCACAGCTGCCAAATTCACTACACACAAGTTTTTCATGCTCAAATCCACTTTGGAAGAGCAAAGCTGGGACTGGTCAAGGGGGCTGCTGGAAGGGGTCCCCAGCAGGCACTGCTTAGACCATTGTTTCCCCATCAATATGAAATCATTTGGGGGGGGGGGTTTTCTGTTTCTGTTCTTGCTTAAAGATTCAGAGTAGAAGAAAGAAGATCCTTGATGTGTATGCCAATGTATGTGGGGTGGCAGAAGGTAAGAACTGGGTTTTGGTTTTTGTTTTTGTCTGTCTCCCTAGGTCCTGGCACAGTAGCTGGCAAACACTAGGCACTAAATAAGTGCTTACAAAATTAAACTAATTTAAGTATCAGTCCTCACTCACATGATATTACACATTCCAGTTAACTTGAGATGTAAGCAAAGTAGGTAACTGTGGGGCAATGTGGCAGAAAAAATAGATGGCTCACCCCAAAAATCAGTAAGACAAGAGTTCAAATCCTACATCTGACACATTTCTTTACCTCTCAGTACTTCAGGAAATGCTCTAAGATTTTAAGTTACAGAGCAGTTATTAGTCTGCCTGGGTAAAAGGATCTTTCTCCTCAGGAGCTCTCTAAGTTGCAAGCCAAGACAACCCCAAGTGTGGGATCATAACTCGTTTCTAGGTGTATCTTAGATCCTTTTAACTTCATATCAGCAACAAGAGAATTGGCTTATGATTTCTAGTGTTCTTTGAAAGCAAGCTGAGCAAAATGGCCTATACTAAAGTATCAGATACTCTGGATTAGCCAACTCAACCAACCTCAGGAGGAAGGAGACGCAAAGGACTGAATTTGACCAATCCAATCTATGGTATAGTACAGGGGTCCTTTCCAAACAAGCCTCTCCCCTTCTCCCTTCTTAGCATGGATGAGCAAACACTTGGCCTCTCTTTGACAAGATCCTTGTGACACATTTTTGAAACCATGAGACAAAATACTTCTCCCAGCTAATATCCAAGTGGGCCCAGCAGCATATAAAGGCATGCTCTGTCACCAAAAGTATTACATGGTGCATTAAGGAATGAGCTAGGATTGGAGTCAGAGGGCATGGGTTGAAATCTCAGATCTGCCACTTACTACCTTTGTGACAAGGGACAAATACTTCACATCTCAGGGTACTGGTTTCTTCTTCTGCAAAATGAGGTACTTGGGTTAGATGGCATCTGAGGTCCCTTCCAACCCTAAATCTATGATCCCATGATCAGAAGCCAGGTAGGGAGAGTCAATTCAATAACCTTTTTTTTTGGAGGGGAGAAGGTAGGGCAATTGGGGTTAAGTGACTTGCCCAAGATCACATGGCTAGTAAGTGTTAAGTATCTGAGGCCAGATTTAAACTCAGGTCCTTCTGACTCCAGGGCCGGTGCTCTATTCACTGCGTCACCAAGCTGCCCCTCAATAACCATTTTTAAGCATTAAGTTATATATGGACAAGGCACATATATAGTCCTTTCCTAAATGCAAAAGGGCTTTGTTTGAGATGCAGTTTGGGGATCTTGTAACTAAATACAAGTTGGCACCACTATCATCATCAAAAATATTTATTAATCACCAGTTTATCTAACACATGACCAGCTTGAGAGGCAGTCTAGTGTAAAGAACTGGCCTCTGAACCAAGAAGACTTTGGTTCAAGTCTTACCTTGTGCATAAACTTGCTGTGTGACCCTGGGCAATCATTCAACCTCTCTGTACTCTAGGCAGTTCTCTAAAACTATAAGTTGCTGAGAAGATATTGATCCTCATTGGTAAAGGGAGTTCCCTTGTCCAGAAGTAACCCATATCAATGAAACCACAGGTCCATTCTCTATCCCCATGATCAACATGGTCCCTGATCTCCAGAAACCCATAATGTAAAACGGATGGGTGAAGAAGGTTTGGGCCTGCTGTGTACCACTCACTTGGCATCCTAAGTTAATGACCAAACCTGGCATTATTCTCTAATGGGCATCTGCAGTTGGAGAATTCACCATGAGGAGGCAGCAAAATGAGGAAAGGTCAAGATTTTTATATGACTAATAAACTACACTCCTCACGCCTTAGAAATCCTCCTAAAATAACTTACTTTTAAACTGATCAGTTTCTCTATGATGGCCAGTGGTTCAGCATGACCACCCAAACTGTTCTTCTGGGCCCTGTCCTCATTGCATGCGCCTGGCTCTGCCTCCCATCTCCAGGTTTTTACCTTTCTCTGGGGTAGCTAAGTGGCATCAAGAGGACCTGAGTTCAAATGTGACCTCAGATACTTGACTCTTAATAGCTTTGTGACCCTGGTCAAGTCACTTAACCCCAAATGCCTCACACACATGCCCAAAAAATGCAAAGTAAGCTAATAAAACCATTCTCAAAGTTTCCAAGTTAAATGACAGTCATCCAAGTGATACATATCCCTTCATCTCCATATGACAAATGGACAAATAAACACAAAGACTTAGGGAAAACTTACCTTGAGCTCAATAAGATTGAACAGAGACGAGAAAAATATAGAGATCCAATCCAACCCTCGCTAGACCTCCATTTCACAGAGAGCTCTCAGTCCCAAATTTTTTTCCTTTCTTTGTACTCCCAACACTTAGAATAGTGCCTGGCATATGATAGGCACTAAATAAATTCCAGCTGACTGAATGACTGCTAGATCTGGAGTCAGAGGTCTTAGGTTTGAATCCTGATCCGGCCTCTGACTTTCTGTGTGATCTTGGGTACATCGCTTAACTTTGCTCATCTTTAAAATGAGAGGATTGGACCAGATGACCTCAGAATCTTCTTCTAGTTCTAAATCTATCATTTCCCACCCATATTATGTGTAAAGGCAATAGTTTTCTGAGGTCACTAACACTCTAGAATTTTTTCTTCAAGGATTGAAAAGAAAATAAAATGTTAAGTCACCTTAAGGAAAGGAATAATAATAGCAATGTCTTATTTTAAGTATTTTTTTAATATTTCTAAAGAAAAAACACTTATGGATCCTTGGGCTGATGGAAATGATACTTCTTCATTCTAGAACCATAAGGGAGCTGGGTACAATTAGGACCTGGTTAGAACTCACTCACTGGAAACACCAAAGGTTTTTGTATTCAAGTCTTATCCTCAGACTCCACAATTTCAGAGGGTTTTTTTAAAGCAAGTTGTGTGAAAGCGATGTTTCTGGGCCTGTTTTACAAAGGACGCTCTAAGGACAGCTTTGTTTCTTTGTTTATAGCCTCTTCTGAGTGTGTGGAGCTATTTGTCCTTCTACCTCCCATAGCATCTTTTATCTAGGGAGCTAACAACATTTAACAAACAAGTAGTAGAGACATATTTCCTTTGCAGAGAGAGAAGCAGAGTAGTGGGGAGCTCCTTCTTCACTGCTGTGAATCAGTGCCAGGGCTAAGAATCCATCCTTTCCTCTATTTACCTCCAGCTGGCCCCTACTCCTTTTCCACCCATCTCCAAATATCACTTCACTGATAGCTACTGACCCACAAGATAATGAGGGTTTAATCTTCCTTTGGCCCACACTAAACATATAGTCTCATTAGGCCTGAATACTTAGGCAAAGGAAAAATCCAAGTGCAGTGGCTGTGTAGGGAACTAAGCCTGTCGTGGCTGAGATTGTGCTGCCACCAAACCCCTGAAAATAAATGGCTTCAGATCAGGCCACTGGAAGGTTGGCTGCTACTGCTGGCTGACTTGGAAATTGCTCAGTGAAACACCTGTGATCCAGACAGCTAGACACAGCTGCTCTTGGCTGCTTGGTCTGGGGATTTTTTACCTTATGCCAATGCATATCCCAATGCTTGAGAATAGCTTCATTATAAGAGAAAATACATCACTTAAGTAGGAAGGGATGGCCCCTGCCTTCAGGCTGTCCTTTTCTGACTTCTTTCCCTTCTGTTGTACTGTAGAAATGAGCTTGAAATTCTGTTTTCCAATGTGACCAAAGTATCATCAGATTGAACCTTTGACCTAATGGAATGAATCGTTGTTTCTTACCTACAAATGAGAGAGTACCTGGATTCAGACGTATCAAGAATGCTGCCAATAGCCTTTCTAGGAAAGTTTCAACAGAAATCAACATGCCAAATTCTTTTTTAAACTTTTTTTAATCTTATTTTTTGATATATTTTGTTTTTATATCACCTGTACCACCTAGCTGCCCTTCCCTGATTCCATACCATACCATACTATACCAAACTTGGTGGTAGGGCAGGATGAGGTTTCCCTTCTCAGAAGGCAGCTGCAAGCTTTGGAGCTTACATTTCCCATCTCCCAGACCCACATCCTGGAGATTATTAGTCAATATTATAGCACCACTATTATTATTAGTTGATAATTATTGTGTCAAGAGTTACCTGAATTGAAGAGTCGTGGAATATGCTTTTTTGAAATTGTTTTGTCCTCCTCATGCCTAAAATGTATGATTTCTGATTTGGACTCTCGGCTCTTCCAGGTCTCAGCCCCACAGAATTACCATTTGACTGCCTAGAGAAGACAAGCAGGATGCTCAGCTCCACCTACAACACAGAGAAAGCCATCGTGAAAACATGGCGCCACCTTGCTGAAAGCTTTGGGTTGAAGAGGGATGAGATAGGGGGGATGACAGATGGCATGCAGCTCTTTGACCGGATCAGCACAGCGGGCTACAGCATCCCAGAGCTGCTCACAAAACTCGTACAGATCGAGCGGCTAGATGCTGTCGAGTCTCTGTGTGCTGACATTTTGGAGTGGGCTCAGGTCATGCCCACACCTCAGCCTCCTGTCACAACCTGATGGTTCCTTGGGAACTGCCTCCCTTTTCCCTGGGATGTGGCTTCACTTCCCTCACCTGAGAACATTGCAGGGGTGATTGAGCTGAGAAACTTGGAACCAGCAATGGTGCCTACTCACAGGCTTCCTAAAAATTAAGGCTTTTCTCACATGTCACTAGGTCAAATCTTAGGCTGTTCTGTGGAGCTAGAGGAAGCCAAAGACAAAGCTAGTGATGTATCGGCTGGGGAATGCTAAGCCAAACACCGCACCTCATGAGGATGAATGAACAAACACATTCATTCAACAACCATGATTATTTAGCACTGTGCCGGGCACTATGGGAAGATGCAAAGATGTATAAAACATGCTCTCTGCTCTCAAAGAGCTTACAGTCTAGTTGGGGAGATGAAATACACATAATGGCAACACAAAGTGGTTCATTACTTGTGCTGTTGGAGTTGAGAGGAGGAAGAGAGTACTTCTGACAGGTAATCCAGGAAGCCTTCGTAGCAGAGGTGCTCTTTATGGGAAGTTCTGCTGAATGGTCGTAATGAACACATACTTCTCTCTATGCATCTTTCCATTTCCAATCCTAGTTCAGATTGGTCTATTAATATCCTAACTGGCTTTGCAGGGAAACAGTTTAATTACACTTGAGTCTGTGCATATTTCCTATGCCTCTCTCCCATCAATAATTTAGCAGCTCTCTCTGTGACTTATTTTGTAAAACAGATACACAAAGCCAGTCTCAATAGATGTAAGTGGTCACTAGTTTCATTGCTTCCCCATATCACAGATCTGTTCAGAATATCAGAGAGTGTCTTACTGCAGATTAATCACTTTGTATTTTCATAAGTAGCCCGATTTAGAGATGTCAAATTCAGGCATCAAGTCTATGCCCCTTGGTGGTAGATATGAAAACTGAGGGCCAGAGAGGTTAAGTAATCTACACGAATTAGTTAAGAGTACAAGAAAGGTCTTAAATTCAAGGTACCAGATACTTAGTCCAGGGCTCTTTCCTTTATATTATTTATTTTTTAGAGACTAGGGTATCCCCATCTTGCCCAGGCTGGAAATGCAGGGGTTACCCACAAGCCTGATCCCATTCCTGATCAGCAGGGGAGCTGTGACCGGCTCCATTTACAACCTGGTCAAGTTTGCCCCTCATGAGGGAACCTGGTGGCCCTAATTCCTGGGGCTCACCCAGTTGACAGTATACACTCGATTGGGTTAGCTCCACTGTGCCTTGGAACCCCCCAGCCTCATCACATGCCTCCGTGCCCATCTCTTTCCAGCTGAATTTTACTTTGGGAAGAAACATGCCTAAAGGCCAGTAGGCAGCTGGTATCACTCTTTAAAGAGGGAGAAATGAGGGCTTACTGATTAAGGGTTCTGTCAGGCACAAAGGCCATCTAATATTTCATGGAGGAACATCCCATTAGGAGAGCTTCATCCTCCAATACTCCATCTCTATAGAACCAATCAGGAAAGGGCAAAGATGGAAATTCGTTGGAAGGTAGCCAGTCCAAGCACCATATCAGGAACCTAGAAACCTACATCATAGCTTTAGCTACCCCTTCCGTATCTAGTTATGCAGTTATTGTACCTCTCTGGGCGTCAGTTTCCCTGTGCATAACAGAGTTCTGCTCACTGATTTATAAGATTACTTCCGGTTATGGAATTTCACAGTTCTATCATCGACAAAGTCCAATGAAGATGGAGATTTAGGAAAACAACAGTGTTGAAAAAGCTGAACATGGAAACCATATGGATTTGAAATGCAAAGTAGGAACCAAGGCCATAAAGACTTAGTTTTGAAGTTTTCCAAGGCAACTGTCTGCCATAACATTTAGAGATAAAGTTAGCAAAGTGACATTGTTCTTGGCAGGGTGGCTTTCCCAAACCTATAATTGCAAAGAGAGCTGCAGCCAGCCCCAGTTACCACCCCAGTGGGTTAATTTACAGTTCGTTGCTGAGATGCTGTAATGACAGGTTTCACTAGAGCTATTCCTAAATTAAAACAAATTCCGTAGCTTACAAAGTAATATTTTTTAAATTACAAGTTGCATGACTGAGCAATTGCTTCAGGGTGGGGGAGGTTTGGCAGGCGAGGAGGAGGGGAATCAGTCATCTGCTTGAAGCTCACAACTAATTTTCTACTGTTGCAAAAGTAGAACATACTGTGATAGGATCATAATTAGGTCCTGAATATTTAATATCACCATTTACAGTCTCTGTTTGCTGCTGTTTTCAGAACCTGTTTTGTATATCCTGTGAGTTACATACTCTGAGGTGAAACTTAATTATCCTTTTAATTCCTTTTTGAAATCCTACTGTGCACCCTCTTCACCTTCTTCCCCCTGCTTTGTGCTAATGATGATGAAAGCCTCTGCCTTAATTAGATGGCAAATGCCATATGTGATGAGCACTCTCTTCTCCAAGAGAGGTTTGTTGTTTGTTTCTTTTAAAAATTAGCTTCAATAGAGAAGGCAAAATGCTATTTCTGTCTTAGGGCATTTGGTCAAGTCCAGTGAGTATATTCTGCAGGCATAGGTTTGGCCTGAGTCTTGTCATCTTCCATCTTGTAGCCACAGGCCATTGACTCACCTGAAGGCAGAAATACTTTAAATGGCGCATACTAATGGAGCTTTGATGGGTAGCTGGCTTTCAGAATCAGCTGGGCTACCATGATGAGTGTGCCATTGGCTACACTTGTCAATTTCTGGGGATACAGCCATACTTTCATTATTGCTAAAATGCACAGGAGAGGAAGCAGAGCATGGTGGATAAAGAGTGAATAAAGTAAAACCTAGGTTTAAGACCTGTCTCTGACATGTACTAGCTGTGTAAACATGGGCAAATCTTTCAACCTCTCAGTAATCCCAGGCAACTCTTTAAAACTATACGTTATAGACAAGTTGCCAATCTGCATTAGTGCAAGGAGTTTCCATACCAGGATCTCCCAACACTGAGGAAATTGTAGGTTTGGACCGAAAAAAAGAGAGAGGAGAGAGAACCAAACCAGTATATGCCTGTGTCAGTGAAGTTTTAATTGATAATAATTTTGTCTGACTCTGTATATATAACTTATTATATTGTACAATCTAAATACATAAATGAGCTAATAAAGAGCATTAAATATGGTCTCTTTCATTATGGAAAATTCTTATCATGCATGAAATATTGGGATGCAGTATGGTACAATGGGAAAAGCTGTGGATTTGGACTCAGAAGACCTGGGTTTGAATCTCAGCTCTGTTACATGGGTGACCTGGGGTGATTCGCTTAACTTCCCTGGACTTCAGTTTTCTCATCTGTAAAATGAAGACATTAGACTGAATGACTTTTCAAATACCTTGCAGGCCAAAATCTAGGATATTCTGATTGTACAGTTGTGAGCACCAAATCTTGTTGCCCACAATTCATTGTTTGGGGGTTATTTGTTCCAAAGAATGGGTTATTGAAATATCATTGCAGCAACCATGTGGTACATCCTTTGCCAAGTTGCCGTGACTTATGGGGGTGGTTTGGAAATGGATTGTGAAACATAACAAGGCAATATAACTTTCAGAGCAGTACTCTGTCACCAGCACACTTTCCAGCTAGATTTATTTTATCACATTTATAAAGTGCAAAACAAGCAGTGGGCCAGCTTCCCAATGGAAATTCTAGGGAGAATTCATGGGTGAATTTCCAGATGGTTATAGATGAAGAAAGCTGAACCCAGCCACTTGTGAAATATCCTACCTAGTCAGAGGGTTCTCAATGCCAAAACCCTACAGATGAGCCCTACCCTGCCTTCTTCCTCTGTGACAAAGATAACCTCATTCCAAATCCAAGCCTGTTACGGGGCTGGGAGTGAGGCCACTCATCGACAAACTCCTATACTTTGGTTGAGTGATTCATGAGTTCTTCCATTTCATAAATTCATTATCCTGTAATATTTTTTTAGACATCACTAATGTTTGCTAGTGAAATCACTCACTTTGCGTGTAACAAGGACTAGGAGAGAGAAAGGAGAGGGGAGGCAGCTAGGTGACCCTGGACGCAGGGGGACTTGAATGCAAATCTGGCTTCAGACACTTAGTAGTTGTGTGACCTTGGGTAAGTCACTTAACCCTGATTGCCTCTTCCCATCACCACCCCCCAAAAACCTTGAGAACCCAAATGTGAGCTACTGACCTCCTACAGAACAGGCCTATGAGGGGAGAGGATCCCTCTACCTCTCTACCCATCCATTTGGACTCCCCTTTCTATCTCCCATTCCTCTGGCAGCAAAAGGCTGACCCAGGGTTTCTCTCTATGTGTATTTAGATATTGCTTAATGATTTTTTTTGTTTTAGTTTTTTAATGAAGAGGAAAAATTAAGAACTGAATATAGAAAAGAGAACTGGACCCAATAGAAAAAAGGTATACATTGGCCTTGGAGTCAGGAGGACCTGAGTTTAAATCCAGCCTCTGACACTTACTAGCTGTGTCACCCTGGGCAAGTCACTTAACCCTAACTGCCTCACACACCCCCCCCCAAAAAAAAAGAAAAAATGTACAGAGAGACAGGTTTTTAATTCAGCATATGAAAAAAATAGCAAGCAAGCTGACAACTCTTTAGCTATCTTTAAAGAGACATCTTGGTGCAGTGGATAGAGAGGACTGGTCTCAAATTCTGGAAGACCTGGGTTCATGTTCTGCCTTTGACACATATTGGCTTTAGATGACCGTGAGTAAGTCACTAAACCTTGTAAGTGCTCAAGGCAGCTCTGAAACACTATATATTACGGAGAAAATGTCAGCTTAAATTGTTAGAGTCTCCTCACATGAGATTTCTTTAAGTCCAGTGAAATCACAATTCTAGTCCCTAATTCCTGTTTTTAAAAAAGAAAGAAAGAAACTGCTTTACAGTTAAAGCTGTACAAAAATGGAGTGGGCCTTCATTTTGGGTTTTTTTTAATGTCTTTTTTTATAACAGTATTTTTTTTCCAATTTTATGTAAGGCAATTTTTAACATTCTTTTTTTTTTTATTTTGAGTTCCAAATTGTGTTCCTCCCTCACCAGTTCATACTCAAGATAGTAAGCAATTTGATATGGGTTATGTATCTGCAATCATGTAAAACATATTCCCTTATTGGTTGTGTTGTTGAAGAAGAAACAGGCCAAAAGAAAAGAATCACAAAGAAAATAAAACAAATGAAAATAGTCTGCTTTGATCTACATTCAGACTCCATAGTTCTTTCTCTGGATGTGGTTAGCATTTTCCATCATGAATCTTTTAGAATTATCTTGGATCACTGTATTGCTGAGAAGAACTAAGTTGTTCACAGTTGATTTTGCATAATGTTGCTGATTGTACATGTTCTGGTTCTGCTCATTTTACTTTGCATCAGTTCATGTAAGTCTTTCCAGATTTTTCTGAAATCTGTCTGATTATCATTTCTTTTTTTTTAACTTTTATTTTCAATTCCAAATTCTACCCTTCTTTTTACCTCCTCCCGCACCCACTGAGAAGGCACGAAAAGTGATATCCATTATACATCTGGAGAATAAGCATATCTTCTTTTTTTTTAAATTATATTGTGAAAGATTAACTGTATTTCCCTTCATCCTATCCCACCCCCTGCTTATTCTATTTTCTCCTTTGACCCTATCCCTTTTCGAAAATTTTTGCTTCTAACTACCCTCTCCCCCAATCTGCCCTCCCTTCTATCATCCCCCCTCTTATCCCCTACCCCCCTAT
>CM053580.1:142812373-142828048 GCA_028627135.1 Pseudochirops cupreus | reverse complement strand
TATTGTGAGAGACTGATTATATGTCCCTCCTTCCTATCCTGCCCCCCCCTTGTTCTATTGTCTACCCTGTCCCTGTCCCTTTATATAAATATGTACTTCCCTCAACCCTTCCCCCCACCTTCCCCTCTCCTCCATCATCCCACCTCTCATCTTCATCCCCCCTACTCTCCTGTGTGGCAAGACACCGAGTTTAGAGTTTATGTCATTCCTTCCCTAAGCCAAGTTCAATGAGAGTAAGGTTGAAAGTAGAGGCTATTATTATCCCCTTTTAGATAAAGAAAATAAAGAAGAGGAAATGGAATGAGGAAAACAGATGAGGAAAATGAACTAAGAGACATGGAATAACTTGCTGGAGTCATACAGGTCAATTGGTGCGTGAGGCGGAATTTGAACTTGGGTCTCCTGACACAAAGTCCTGTGTGCTATCCACTGTGCCACCTAAGTACCTCTCATGTTCAGCAGGCCTCCTAGCTCATGCCTCAACATCTTCTAGTAGTGGTCATCTAGCCTTTGATTGATGATCTCTACTGAGGGGGAACCTGCTACTTCCTGTGACAACCTGTTTCACTTTTGGGAAGATCTCATTCAAGGGCTTTTAACCACTTTTGTGTCATAGACTACTTTGGCAATCTTATGATGCTTATGGAACCATTCTCAGTAATGTTTTTTGATAAGATATGTATAGTTATCAAAATATCTTTAGATATCAAAATATCTAAAGAACAATCGGTGGTGTTCTAATTGTTGGGAATTTTATAAAAATCTCAGGCCTAAATCTGTTGTTCCACAATTTATACTTGTCGTTCCTACTACTACCTTCTCTCCAACCAGAACAAATCTAATCCCTTTTCCACATGAAAGCCTTTCAGATGTGTGAAGGAAACTCTGTCACCTCTAATTCTTATTTTCTCCAATTTAAACATCCTCAGTCCCTCCAGGTGATTCTCATATGTCATGGTTTTTAGTCTTTTCACTGTCCTAGTCAATAATTCTCAGAAGTCCTCTGTTTCATTAAAGATTAATTTTTTTCCTCTTTAGAATTATACTCAATTTGATTAAGTAAGTTACTCTTGGTTGTAAAAATGGTTATAATCCTATGGCCTTTGTCTTCTGGAATATTGTATTCCAAACTCTCCATTCTTTTATCGTGGTTGTTCCTAGATCTTGTAGTGATCCTGACTGGCTCCTGGGTGTTTGTATTCTTTCTTTCTAGTTCCTTGTTCGTGTGTGTGTGTGTGTGTGTGTGTGTGTGTGTGTTTGCATGTACTTTTTTTTAGTTGTGATTTTCAGATAAGTCTGACAATTCTTAGGTTATCTCTCAAGTGACCTATTTTTTAGGTTACTTGTTTTTGATAATATTTTTATTCCTTTTTTTCCCAATTGGGTGATTTTATATATGTCTTAGTGTCTCATTGAGTCAGTTTCTTTTTGTCTGGTTTTGATTTTCAGGGCATTGATTTCTCAGGTGAGGTTTTCCAACTTCTGTTCTAAGATGTCATTTCTTTCCTCTGTAGATATTTTGTTTTACATCTCTCATTCCATTTCTTCTGGGTAGTCTTGTTCTCATGGCCAGGACATTATTTTTCCCCTAGGATTTTAATTGGATTTGTTTTGAGGTCACTCTCTTCCTTGGAGTATATACTTCCTCATAGTGTGTGACGTTGTCTTTGGTTTGTCCATCTCAGCAGTTTCAGTGTCTCAATTGGGCAGGGAAGGGCTGTGCTTGGGTTATGTCTTGCTCCCGCCTTCTTGCATTGAGTGGCAGGCCTTGCGTAGATCTGCATGTAGTGGTCAAGACTAGGCTTTCCCTTTAAGAGTCTCCTGGGCTACTTAGGCTATGGGTTCTACCTAGGTTCTCCCTATTGCCACAGGGATCCTGAGCTGTCCTCTTTGTTAGACTTTTATCTGGGAGAGCCTTTCCCCTTCCTGCTGGGCTCAGGGGTTGCTAAGTCTGGGCTACCTCTGTGGTGTTCATTCTTACTGTGTTGTGTCAGTCCTATTCCTTCAGTCCTTCCTGAGGCCCTTCAGTCCTTCCTGAGGCCCTTTACCCTAGCTATTAGATTTGGGGGCTGCTTGCAGGAGTTCCCAAAATGACCTCCTTCCATAGAGCTTCAGTGTTCTCAGGGCTGATCTCCCCCTAGGGCCCTTCTCCTGGCTCAGATGTAGGCTTTTCCCCTCCCATTGCATATATCAAGGCTCTGGACTGTGCTGAACTACCCTCTTCCGTAACCCTGGAGCTATATTATTTCATGCTTTTGGCCTACAATAGTGGTTGTCAACCTGTGGGTTGCCATCCCTTTGAGGGTTGAATGACCCATTCACAGGGGCCCCTAAGACCTCAGAAAACACATATTTCCGATGGTCTTAGGAACAGAGACACCGCTTCTCTGTCTGTCTCCAGGTGGGTCCGCCCACATGCAGATATGCCCACATACGAATAAAGTGTCACTACATTAGGAAGGTTGAGAACCACTGACCTACAATGACTTAATTACTTCAAGATTCCAACAGTTCTTCTGTGCACACCTGGGCTGAGTATGGTAATTGTACTGGTGATTATTTTTTTTCTTTTCAAGTTAATAGTATACTTTAATTTTGTTGTTGTTTAGTTGTTTTCAGTCTTGTGTGACTCTTCATGACACCATTTTGGGGTTTTCTTGGCAAAGATGTTTGAGTGGTTTACCATTTCCTTTTCCAGCTCATTTTGCAGATGAGGAAACTGAGCAAATAGGATTAAGTGACTTACCCAGTGACTTACACAACTGTCTGAGAATGCATTTAAACTCGGATCTTCCTGACTCCAGGCCTGGCACTCTTATCCATTTTGCCACCTAGCTGCTCATGGTAGTAGTTGTCTGAGTCATTGCATATAAGCACAAGTGATGGGGATGGCAGGTGTCTGGGGACCTGAAAAGAGAAATAGCTGCTGTGAGACACTGTACGGGGTATTTCTTTATCCATAGGGTTTTATCTAAATTTGAATTCTCTGCGTTTCAATTTGCGTCCTGGCTGAAATCTTCACATTTATAAGGCATTGTCATTCAGAAGGCTTCACCATGAACATTTTTAGTTAGCTCTGGATGCAGCTCTGCTAACTTTTAGTAATCAACACATTGTTTTCTGACTGCTTGCATATTATCTCCTTAATAATTTGTCCTAGAATTTTGCTAGTATTAGAAAGCCAGATCTCTGGTGTGTACTTTGCAGGATCTTCCCTCTTCTTCTACCAAGTCTTTTAGAAAGTGATGATAGTGGCTTATCAATTTTCAGTACTCTGGGATCTGGTTGTCTAGGACTGGTGACCTGAACTCATTGAGGGCAGCTAGACACTGTTTGACAACCTGCTCACTTTATGTTGGCTTTCTATTACACACTAACATTTTTGTTAGTCTAAAGAGCATTCCTTTTGGAAAAGAAAATAGAAGCACAGTAAGAGTTAAATAATTCAGACTGTTGTCATCCCGGAAGAGCTGAAGAGCAATCCTTGTTTGATCAATAAAATTCTTCTAAAAGTGTCTAGAATATTTAAATAGGTACTAGTTGCATTGAGTTATTTTCATTATATTTAAGAATTTTGCAGTACTTATTATAATATTCTGGACATTGTAGAAACCTCAAAAAAACCCTGCTCTGAATGGAGAAGTAAATGAAAATCCTTGCCTTTCTCCTGTCTCATGTCTTCTCAACAGTTATAACAAATTATGTTTTCTTGTGCTATGTTGGTCACAGGAGAAAATGACCCTTCTAATACTATGTGTGGGTAAATCCTTGCTAAAATGTCAGACTGGAGGCTTCAGAACAAGCTGACTATGTAAAGTTGGTGGGAGGATAGAGACAATGCTGTTGTTTGCTGTTTGTCCTTCATTCTCGAAGAGGACTGTGACATCAGGGAGGGGATGCCATGCCGTGCATATAAAATGGGTTTAATTGAGGGAGGACAAGGAGAGTGCTAGGTATAGACTAGAAGAAGCATTTGGAGTTGACCAAATGTGAAGTCTTAGAAAGATGGTGTTCAGTATGCTTCTCCCGGAGCAGCGTGGCAACTGGCCCTATGGCCAGGTGAGGGCTGGTTAGGACGTCAGTCCTTGGAATAAGAGACTTGGATGTAACTAAGATTTCTGTGCTCTGTAAATATGTGGGGTTTTTTTTTTACCCCCTTTGCACAATTTTGAAAAATTATATCTGACCTCAGGTATGCTAAGCAAGGGGAAAAGAAGAGGACGTGTGCAGTGAGTGTAAAAATGGTGACAGTAGTGGTGATGTAGTTAAGTAGACAGCAGAAAAGAACTAAAATCCCAGGAACGACTGGGCTGGGATGTACAGAGTTCGAATCTCTTTTTGTGGAGGGCTGTCTTCTCACAGATATTTAAAAGTAAATATATATCGTGATTTAACGTGCCACTCACCTCACATTACAGAGGGTGATGGACTGAAAATTCAAGCAAAATGAGGGGTTTTTTTGTTTTATTTTTTGGACATAGCTTGTGTAGGAATTAGTTTTGCTTGACTATACATATTTGTAAGAGGGGATAGAAGGTAGAGGGGAAAGATGCAGGAGGAGAGTACGTGAACTTGAAAATAAAATTGAATTTTTTAAAAAATAAATGTGTGATTTTCACTCTTGAGTGATGTTTTCTTAAGAGTAGCCATTTATGGCCATGGCTAGTTTAGTGTGTTTGCAGTTGTAGTTTTTAAGATTAGATGCAATTCTCAAATGACAGAAAGAGCAGTGGACTTCATAGGAGTTAGGAGACATGGGTATTAGCCTTGGCTACCTAACAAGCTATGTGACCTTGTTATGGTTGTTTAACCTATCTGTGCCTCAGTTTCTTTATCTATAAAATAAGAGAATTTCACTAAATGATCTGGGGTCATGTTTTTATAGAGATAGAATGCTGATATATATTAAGTCTGCATTAATCCATTTTGATTTTACTTTGGTTAGAGATCTTTAGATGTTTTGTCTTAAGATTAGACCATTAATTACAAATTTTTGGATTAGATTTTAGTTTCTAAGAAGAATTTCATCAGAAGGCACATAATAACATATTAAATATTTATAATTACTTCCATGTTGTGGATAATTGTGAATTTAATTTTCCTATACATCTGTGTGTGTGAATGTTATATTCAATTGAACATAAAAATTTTCATGTGGAGTCTGTCACATAGGTTCTGCCAAATGCAGAGAAATATTTCTTGGCCTTCACAGCTAAAATCCAGTGAACTTTGAAAAAGGGCTATAAGTAACAGAAATGTCAAATTGTTTTTTAACGTGTGATAAAGAGTGTTAACAGAGTAATTAGTTTTGCTTTAAAGAAGCAAATTTAGGTTTGATTCATGAAAAATTCCTAACAAACTATTCAAAAGAAGGGACTCCTTCAAGAGATTGTGTTTTCTACCTCATTGGAGGTTTTAAGGAAAGGCTGGATGACCGCTTGTTGGAGGATGTTGTAAAAGGGATTCTTTTTCTGATATGAGTTGTACTTAGTGACCATTGGTACTCTTTTTAACTCTGAAATTCTGGGGTTCTTTGGTAAGGGAAAAATTTTCTAACAATTAAAGTTGTATGAAAATAGAGAAGCTGCCTTGCATTATGTAGTGAGGCCCTTGTCACCACCGTAAGTAATCATGTGTACTTGTAGATGGGAATCATAATTTGGGAAGAATAAATAACTTATTACTAGTATTTTTCAATTCTGAGATTCTTTGAATCTTGGTAGTCTGAGAATTCTATAAATTTTATAAAATTTCTATGAATTTTATAATTTTGAAATGTAAAGGAAAATAAGGCAAGGCATAGCTATCAAGGAGTTCATGGAGAAATTATATATACATATAAAATTCAGAAAGCAATGCCCTGAGGGAGAGAGAGACTGAATTTAGAGCCATGGTAGTTGAGTTTGTATCTTAGATCTGCAGTTTACTGTTCATGTTATCTTGGGCAAGTCAACTTAACCTCTCTAATCTTTGGTTTTCTTACCTGTGAAATAAGGGGGTTGGACTAAAGTGTCCTTCATAGCTCCAAATCTATGCATGTGTCACTAAGTCAAAGTGAAGCATATATACCTAGTAGTTTAAACAAAGTGATTTAAGAGTTTCAAGGAAAGAAAGGTCACGGAGGCCAGCTCACTGATGAACAAGCTATCTTTTATTTCTTTGTATTCCTTTGTATTCCCCCTCACACAGTTCCTTTCATATAGTAGTTATTCAGTAGATGTTTGTTAATGTTGAAATCTAGAGTGCCATCCTTTCTTTTTCTTAGGTTTGCTAAGATAGTTCACCTTCAGTTTGACTCATCCTAGAGATCAGAAAACTGATCCTCACCCTCTTAGGTGAGAACCTTTTCTTCTATTTTACTGAAAAAATTAAGGCTGTTGACCAAGAGTTCCCTCTCTTCCCCTCCTCATTACCTTTTTCTTTTACCTCCATCTCATATGAAGAGGTGACTCTTCTCTTTGCTAAGGCTAATCCCTCACTGTGCATAAGTGATCCCACTTCATCTTATTTTCTCCAGACTGCCTCTTCTTTCTTTTTTTTAATTTTTTTTAATTTACTCATTTATTTTTAATTTACAAGATTCAGTTCCATGATCCCTTGAGTTTCAGATTTTCTCTCCTCCCTTCCTCCCCCGCCCCCCCATGGCGGCGTGCAATCATGTATAGCATCTGCAAATACTTTCACTTTGTACAATAGTTTGGTCATATAGAAGGGTTGTAAACAATGAGTGATCACTGGGAAAAGAAAGAAAAAAAAAAGCAAAACCAGACATGAAAGAGAACAATAGCATGTTTTGCTTCAGTCTCCATTTAAACTATAGTCTTTCTGTATCTTTCTCTGAGTTTAGGTATCTCCTTCCATCCTGAGGCTTGTCGAGCTGTCTTTAGCTGTGCGTTGTTGAACTGCCTCTTCTTTCATCCCCACTTTCACTTCTCTTCAGTCTCTTCTCATCTGATGGCTGCTTCCTTACTGCCTGTAAACATTACCATGACTCCCCTTTCCTCAAAAACTCCTCATTTGGTTTACCTATTTCCACTAGCTGCAGTCCCACATATCTCCTGTCTTTTGTGGCTGACCTCCTTAAGAAGGCCATCTACTAGAGGTGCCTCAACTTTCTTCTCTTTTCTTAGTTCTACATTCTGGCTTCCAACTTCATTCGTTGGAAAATGCTCTCTCCAGAGTTACTCATGATCTCTTAATTACCTTGACCTCTCTAGCTTTTGACACTGTTGATGACCTTCTTCTCCTTGATACACTCGTCACCTTGGTTTTTGTAGCACTACTCTGACAGCTCCTCCTCAGTTTTTTTTGTTGGGTCATGCCTGCAAATTGTGAGTGTCCCACAGGGCTCTGTCTTAGGCCTTCTTCTTCCTCTGTACCCTTTCACTTGGTAATCTTAGCACCGAGTGATTCAATTATCATTTCTGTGCTGACGATACTCATATCTTCATCTTCATATCTAGCCTTAACCTTTCTTAAACTCCCTTAGAAATCTGAAAACTTAACACGAAACTCAACGATTTTTGTCCAGGCTCCCCTCTTCCTAACTTTTGTACTATTGTTGAGGGCACTGTTGTTATTTTCCCAGTCCTTCAGGTTTATAACCTAGGTGTCATCTGTATCTCTTCACTCTTTGACACTACCACTACCCCAGTTACTTCATGCCTGGTTACATTCATGCAATGCAGTAACCTGCTGGTTGGTCTCCTTGGGACAATTCTGTTCCTACTCCAGATTTCTTATTCTCAGCTGTCATAGTGATCTTTTTAAAGCGAAGGTCTGATCACAGTACCTGCTTCTACTCATTAAACTCTCTTGGCTCCCTGAGGCCTCCAGGATCAGATTTAAAATCTTCTGGTTTTTAAACCTTTGTTTTTAAAGCCTTTTATAACCAGTACTGCCTCCCCCCTACCCACGCTCCAGGCTTCTTTACCCCTTCCTCCCTCCCCCCCCCACTCTTAAACAAGATTTTTCATCTTTTGACTCGAGGCATTTTCGCAGGATGTCTTCCATGCATGGAATTTTCTCCCTCTTCATCTTGGCCTCCTGGAATCCTTTAAGTCCCAGTTAAATTCTCACTTTCCATGAGATGCCTTTCCCAGTCCATCTTAATTCTCTTCATGATTTCCAATTTATCCTGTGTATAGCTTGTTTGTTACTGGTTTGTTTTCCACATTGAATTGCCTGTTCTCCTTACAAACAGCTATTTTTGGCCTTTTTTGTATCTCCAGCGCTGAGCAGTGTCTGGAACATAGTAGGTGCTTAATAAATGTTTATTGACTGATTATTAATGATTTCAGATGTGATCAAAAACAATTTTATTTTCTTAAAAACTATGAATCTCCTCCTGTCAGGTTAGAAATTCATCTCACTTTGGCACTTAGCACTGATTCCTGGGAATTTCCACTTTGATCCTTTAGAAACAGAGATCATAGTTGTTTAGCTTTCAGGTACTCTTGAGACCTTGCTTGTCTCTGACTTGTGCATTTATTAGAGAAAGGCTTTGAAGAGTGGCAGATGTTTTCTAGCTAGAGTCCTAGTTTTCTGGTTATTAAAAACTTGATTTAATTTTTGAAGATTAGGAAAAATTGATTTAGCAGATTAAAAAAGTTCCTATAAGTAGTGTATGGTATGGGCAAGTGTATATCAGGCAGTTTACCATATTTTTCTTTTGCTTCAATCTTAGAAAAGTCATTTAATGATGTGCAAGAGAACCGTTGTAATGTGTTACTATTTATAAGAAATATTGCCAAAATTATTTGGATAATTCTTTCTGACTTAATAAAAAGAACTGTGAGAAGGCATTTCTGACTTAAAGTTGATCAATTCCATACATTGATAAGGAGATTGAAAACTAGTTATATCTTTCTCAGTAAATTTCAACCTTTTATAAGATATTTAACATAACCAGTTATTTATAAATTAGTGTCTTATCAATGTGTGTAGTGAGTGTAAACATTGCAGATTTCATTTACATTTGTTTAGTTGATACTGAAATAGTCAATTATCAATTCAAATTCTATTCCAGGATGAATATTTTCTGTTTTTCTTTCCAATTAATAAAATCAACTAATAATAATATTTATATGGCACTTGAATTTGCAAGGTGCTTTTACATACGATGTGTTTTTTGATTACAACAGTCTTGTGAAATGGCATGTACTGTATTTTCATTCTTTTGTTTTGTTTTATACAAAAGGCTTGTGTTTGTGGTGATAATGAGTTTTGATGTGCTCAATCTCTTGTAGGTTGTCCAGGATAATGTTAGTTATGGTCCCATTCTCAGTCATCTCTCCACATTCCACATGGTGATACTCACCTTACATGAGACCCAGCCTTGCTAACTTGTGAGATGCTCATCACTACGCTGATTTCAGGGGACTGACTTTTCAGCTACCACAAGTTTTGAAAGTCATCCATGAAATAAGATGAGTGGGGAGCTACGTTGGTATAGGGAGTATCCAGATTATTGAAATACTGTGTTGTTTTAGGATTTAGAGTAGATCACAGATTGCTTGGTTACATATAAATCTTGTAGCTAATAATTATCTAGCACTTTAAAAGTTTAGTTAAAAAAACAAACCTCAAACCCCTGCTTTAACTAGGAACATGCTGTAAACAAGTCATCTTGAAAGTATTCCTCTGAGTAGGAATTTTTTGTTTTTTCAACTTCTTTTTGCATTATGAAGTTTATGTAATTATCTTGTTCAGAGTCCCATAATATTTTTTTAAGAGGACATGATTAAAGATTTCTGAAGTAGCATTATAACTGTTTATAAGTGCTGTGCATATATATATATATTATTTATATATATATATATTTTTTTTTCATCCTCACAATGTATCTGAGGGGTAAGTGCAATTATCCCTATCTTACAGAAGAGGAAACTGAGAGCCAGGGCTGTTAGGTGCCTTGACCATTCTCCCACGGCCACTGAGTTCCAGAGGTGAGACCTAAACCCAGGTCTTGTGCCACACTGTTTTAATGCTTAGATCTGACAATTTTCAGGGCTTTGCTCTTATTTTCATTTTGACTTCCATCATTGTTATAATTAGATAGCATTTACATAGTGGCTATTATGTGCCAGGCACTGTGCTAAGCACTAAGTATCTTACTGATTTGCACAACAACCTTGGGGGAAAAGTGCTATTATTATTCCCATTTTGCAGTTGAAGAAACTGAGACAAATAGGTTGAGTGACTTAAGTACCTGAGGCTGAATTTGAACTCAGGTTTTCCTGACTCCAGGCCTAGAGCTCAAGCTCCTTTGCCACCTCACTGTTATTTTGCTCAGATAATGCCAAAAAGACAGAAGTATTCTTACCAAATAACAAATCGAGGCATGGGTGCTTTATACCACATACAAGCATAGCTGTAGCTTTTAAAGACTGTAATAAAGAATTAATCTAGTGAGTTATTGACAGACTGGTGATTCCACATATGTGGAAAGAGCTACATTATAGAAGAGCTTCTTGACTGCTGCTAACACGCTTTTCATGACCAAAGAAGTTATAAAATTAGACAAGTATGAATTAATACATTTAGTGTTTTCAAAATACAGAGGAACCTGATTTTACAAGGGAAGTAGTAACTCTGCTAGGTGTGGTGGTAGATTGGAACAGGAGAGGAACCTTCTTTTTAGGAGTCATAGTCCAACTCCCTCGTTTTATGGATGAAGATCCTGAGATTCTCAGAGTAAAGTTACTTATGATCATTCATTTATGGTGAATAGCAAAGCTGATGTACAAGCCTCGGTCCTTAAACTCCAAAGCAAGCATTCTTTCCTTTATGCCACATTGCTCCTTGCTGAGATGTTCAAGAAACTTAGGTTTTTATAACTAATGTGTTTAGAAAAGTTTGTCTCGGTACGATGCATGTCTAAGTTAGTGAGAATTTTATGCCTCAGTTTAGGTAGCACAAAAATATTCTTGGTAGTGTTCTATCATAAGTGAAATATTGCTGTGATAAATTTTCAGTTCTGTCTTTACCATTACAAGGAACATATGATTTTTGTTGCTAGCGCATTTTCCATGCTTCAGAGAGTTTCTCTGAAATTATTAGAGTAATAATTGTTCATTCTAAAAACAGAATTTGCATCAACTGTTGTCAAAAGAGGTGCAAGTTGAAAATAGAAAGTAAAGAATCAAGCTCTAAGATTTAAGAAACTCTTCCTGAGTTCAGATCTAGCTCCAAACACTTACTAGTTGTGTAACCCTGGGCAAATCACTTGATTCTGTTTACCTTGGTTTCCTCATCTGTAAAATGAACTGGAGAAAGAAATGGCAAGCTACTTCACCATCTTTGCCAAGAAAACCCCAAATGGGATCACAGAGAGTCAGACACGACTGCTGCAACATAAAAACAAAAATAATTCACTTCAGCAGTTGTAGCATGGGGACCTGAAGACGTTTCAGTATTCTTTCCTCATCTTTAAAAGACATTTGAAATCTTCATTTTAAAAAATATACATAAATTCTGCATTCTAAAAACTACTCATGTCCTTGGTTTTTCCCATTTTGCTAGTGACACTAAAAAGTTCACTTGATAGTGACTTGAATTTTACTGTGGTGATTCATTTTGTGAGATTCTCAAGTTCCATATGTGTTATTCACTCTTAAGTCCCAGTTGCTTGTGTATTCTCTTTCTCTCCCTACCTTTCCCCTCCCCCTTTTCTATGTATTATGCACACAGATGCTCACACTCATATGTTTATATGCATATCCTTCATATGGTTCTGTTCTCTTTCAACAAACATTAACTGCCAAGTATGGTACTAGGGATACAAAGATGATGGTGATGATGATAGTAGCTAACATCAGTGTGGGACTGCTATGCTCCAGGCACTGTGTTAAGTACTTTACAAATACTATCTCTTTGATCTTTACTATTACCTTGCAAGGTAAGTGATGTTATCCCTGTTTTACAGGTGAGGTAACTGAGGCAAACAAAGGTCAAGTGTGCACAGGTCACACAGCTAACAAGTGTGTGAGGTCAGATTTGAACTCCGGTTTTCCTGACTTCAAGCCTAGTGCTCTATACACCAAGCCAAAGAAAGAAATGAAAACAACACCTGTCTTTTTAGGAGCTTACATTCTCTTAAGACAGTGGTTCTCAACCTGTGGGTTGTGACCCCTTTGGGGGTCAAACAACTCTTTCACAGGGGTCACAGGGGTCGCCTAAGACCATCAGAAAACACATATTTCCCATGGTCTTAGGAACCGAGACACCACTCCTCTATCCGTCTTCAGGTGGGTCCGCCCACATGCAGATACGCCTACTTACGAGTATTAAAGGGTTGCGGCATTAGGAAGGTTGAGATGGTTACCACTGTGTTAAGAGAAAACAATGTGTATGCAGATAAGTAAATAAAGATTTATTTCAACAACTCTGGGTTTTAGATTTATAAACTCTGGAATATTGATTTAGAAGTAGAAGGTACCTTAGAAATAATTTAGTCTAGTTATTTCATTTTGTGCATTCATTTCAGTTCAATTCAACAAATATTTATTAGATACCTAATTAAAGTGCTAGGTTCACGGGGATACCAGACATTGGGGATTCAATGACAAAAAAGCTTCTGCAGTCAATGCACTTACTTTCTACTGGAATAAATACAAAGTAATTTGAAAAAGGAAATGAGCCAATTATGAGGGGAGTCAGTAAAAGCTTCATGTAATAGTTGACACTTCAGCTGTGCTTTGAAGGAAATATGGATTCTGTAGGGTGGAGATGAGATGGGAATGGCTTCCTAACAAGGGGCACCATCATGCAAAGGCATTGTATGGAAGACTGAGTATGGGAAATGGCTAGCAAAGAGTCATGAAGGGAAGTCATAATAAATAAGACAAGAAAGGGGACATAGGGACCAGATTGTGAATAGATTTGAACTCCAAAGTTTGTATTTTATGCTAGAAACAATAGTGGACCATTGAAGTATTTTCAGTACAATTGTGACATGGTCAGATCTGCGTTTTAGGCATATCATCTCCACAAATTATGTGAAAAAGGGATTTGGAAAGCGACTAGAGGAAGGAAGAGAGGTTAGGAGGTGGTTGTATGATAAAGGCCTTAACAAAGGTAGAGGCTGAATGGCTGTCAGAGTTGAGAGAGTTGGAAGAGTCAAAGATGATGCCAAGTGAATTTTCTTTTCACATTGGTTTCAGTTTTGCTGGCTATAGAACCCTGTTCACCTCCTGATCTGCAGCAATGATTTTTCATTTTTTATGGAATTTGAAATAAAAATGTATTATTGTATAATTGTTTCAAGCTTTAACACATTTATTTTAAAATACTGTTTACATGTTGTATCTACAGAACCTGAACCTGATTTATTTATTTAAACATTTTTATTTAAAGTTTTTTTTTTCCTTTTTTTTGGAGGGAGAAGGCAGGGCAGCTAGGGTTAAGTGACTTGCCCAAGGTCACACAGCTAGTAGGTGTTAAGTGTCTGAGGTCAGATTTGAACTCAGGTCCCCCTGAATCTAGGGCTGGTGCTCTCTATTCACTGCGCCACCTAGCCGCCCCTTATTTAAAGTTTTGAGTTCTAAATTCTTTTCCTCTCTCCCTTCCCCCCTCTCTGAGACAGTAAGCAATTAGATACTGCAACCTGATTTACTAGGTTTTTAAATATACCTAGTCTAATTTATGAATGCACTCTATAGTTGATATACTTTCTGATGTTCGATGTGGTATTCATTTATTGACATGCAATACATCAGCTCTCTTAATTTGATCAAAGACCATGAGCAAACAAAAAGCCCATTTCTTTATTGAGTATATATCTTAATTCTCATCTGCTGAAAGTTGAGATTTATAAAATAAACCAGATACTCCAGAAAAACTGTGTTAAATGTTGGTCATTTTCCTTCTGACTGTCTCACATTGTACCCAAAAGTAAAACATAACTGCTCCTTTACTTGACTTCCACGCCTAGAATTCTCTTCACTTTAACCTCTTAAATTCTTTGTGTGCTTCAGGGATCTTTTTTGTGCTGTCACTCTAGTGTAGGCCTTCTCACCTCATGCCTAGATTGTTGTAGTAGACAGCTGGTTGGTTTGACCATCATGGGTCTTCCCATTCCAGGCACAGCCTCTTTTCATCTGTAAAAATGATTCTCCTAAAGTGCAGGTCTGACCTTGTCACCCCCCTGCTCAGTTAACTCTGCTGGCTCCCTATTACTCTAGAACTGATTTTAAAATCCTCTGTTTGGCTTTCAAAGCCTTCTTACACCCTATATCCTCCACTATGACGCTAGCTTCCTTGTTATTCCTCATAAACACTCTGTTTCTCAACTCCAGGCATTTTTGCTGGCTGTACCCCTGAGTAGGGAATTCTCTCCTTTTTCTTCTTGGTATCATGACTTCAAGTTCCAAACAAAATTTTACCTTCGACAAGAAGCCTTTCTTACCGCCTCCTAATGCCTATTGATTTTTTTTATTTTATCCTGTATATAGCAAGTATATAACTTGTTTGTATATACACCCCCATTAGATTGTGGAGCTCTCCAAGGGCAGGGATTATTTTCAGCCTCCCCTTGTATCCTTCGCACTTAGGACCGTTTCTGAAGACGTCATAGGTACTTCATAAATATTTATTGACTTACTGATGTGCCTTCTGTTGGAAGCCGTTCCTGATTCTTCCCACAAGTTAATGTCTTCTCCTTCCTCAAATTATTTCATATTTATCAAACAGCAATGCCTTCTCTATGCTGGACATTCTTGCAGGAACTGAAAATAAAAGTACAAAGAATAACATGGTCTCAACTCATGATAGATTTACATTCAAATGGAGGAAATGAAATACATATAAAAATAGCATAAATGTGAAGTTTATAAACACATTGACATACACTTAGACACACACATACACACCAAATAGTTTGTGTGGGAGAACACTAAGGGGATCAGGAAAGGCTTCTCCTTGAAGTTGGTGCCTGAGGTGCATCTTCAAAGGTGTGAGGGACAGCTAGTACAGAGACATGGAGATAGACAGGAGGATGGTGGCGGGGAGGAATGTCCAGTGAACCTGGAAAGAGAGCTTGGGGCCAGTTTGTGTAGGACTTTAAAATCTAAACAGAAAAGCATATTTTATCCTAAAGGCAATCTGAAACCAATGGAGTTGGTCGAGTAGAGGATTCACATGGTCACATCTGGGCTGATGTAAAATTACTTTGGCAAACTGTATGTAGAATGGAGTAGAATATTGAGAGACTTGAGGTAGGGGCATCACTTACGAGGCTGTTAAAATAATGTAGGTGAGAAGTGTTGAGGACCTGGACCGAGGTGATAGCTTTGTGACCTGGAGAGAAGAGGTTGGATTCTAGAGATATTTCTGAAGGTAGAAATGACAAGATTTGGCTGCTGACTGAGGGAGAATCAAGAGCCCAGGATAATGCTGAGAATATAAATCTGAGACACTGGATGGATGGTTGTGCCTTTGAATTTGAAACAAGGGACGAAAGGGGAAAAGAGAACGAGGTCAACTTTATACGTGTGTTTAAGGACATCCGGTTTTTATGTGGCCAGTTGTTATGGGAATCTGAAGATCTTCCCTGCCCCTAGGCCCTTTGCTAAAGTGGCTACGTGACCCTGAGGACCCTTGGATATTTGAAAGTATTCTCTGTTCTCTAATAGGCTGAATGTGGTCACGTGGAGCCTGTGGCGCCAGGCTTGTTTT
>CM053580.1:142790156-142811873 GCA_028627135.1 Pseudochirops cupreus | reverse complement strand
CGGCCAATACCTGGAACTTGGCAGGCACCAGATCCAAAGGGTGTTGGGCCTAAAAGATACAAATCTAGCAAAGTGAGTAAACAAACAAGAGCCTAAAAGAAGTGGGAAAATGACCCGAAGTAGAGTGAGCATGGGCTAGTATAATCCATTACTCAGACTATTTAACTGTCCTTAATATTTCTACCTGCTACGTAGACTAGGTGCCTCATAGGATATTCTTCACTAACATAACCGTAGACCTTAAACAAAAGAGGTTTCTGACTTAAACCTCACAACTGAATAGCAGACATACATCCTTGTTTCACAAAGCTTGTCTATCCTCCAATTATATTCACTTTGGAAGAGATACTTTAAAATTGAATCTTTTACATATACACTCAGTTACAAATGTTAACCTCTGCTTAGTTCATGGAATGGCCACAAATTCATATTGGAACAGCAAACACTGTTCTGCTTTACAACTCATTACATCAATTTAACAATACTCAATTGAAAACTTTGTAAACCTTCAGAAATTGTCATACAAGACTTTTTCAAAAACATCCTTTCTAACAGTAAGGGGTATCAAAGTAACACAATGAGAATAAAAAGCAATAAGCCAGGGCTATAGCAGTTCCTGTGCAGGCCCGATCTGGAGAAGCTGTCTGCATCTGATGTCATCTTTTCCAGGTCCTTTAGCTCAGGAGCAGGGATGTTTACAAGCTGGAGTAGTCAGGCCTGCCAGGGGCTCGCAGAAACATGATTTAACACCAAAGGCACATAGAAATGGTTTAGTTTCCTAGCCATGCAAGGCTAGGTTTACACAGAGTCACAAGTAGTTCAGTTTTCTAGCCACACAGGACTAGGCACAAACATTACAATAAAGTTACACAGTTACAACATGGCATTAAAAATCCAAACTTTTGATCTTATTACCAAACATGCTCAAGGTTTGAGTTTCCATGATAGAGAAATCTTTGAAAGCCAATCTTATACATATACATACATACATACATTATATATATATATATATGTATATATGTATATATGTATATATATGTATATATGTATGTATGTATTTCTTAGAAGAATCAATATGGTCCTGTTGCTTTCCTCAAAATTTTAGAATCAAGTTACAAATCTTTCTGCTTTCTAAAAATACTTACACACTCTCAACATACTTAAACCTTTCTGAAACTGATACCAATTATCTGGAGACAGGAGGGGCTTAGATAAACCCTCATTTGTCCCCAAACCTTCTTATCTGTCTTTCCAAATCCCTCAAAACCATTATTCAGTTTATTCAGCTTTCCTTTACATTTGTTAATCACAAAACAAGATGGTTCATATCTTCTACTGACTACTTGCTCTGATCATAGAAACTTGCTATAGAAGGGATAAGCAGGGACATATGACATTCTAAATATGACAGGATAAAACATCATTGGCTCTGTTTAAATTTAGATAAGGTCACAGATATCCATCCATGCAGTATTGGTACCACCTCAAGCTAGACTCAGGAATAGGGGGAAACATTCCTTTTCAAAGGAATTTCATGGGTAAGCTGAGCCAGAAGGGGTCCCATCCTGGCTGAGGCTAAGATTGCCCCTTTACCAGATGTAGACTTCCACCTGTTAACAGTATAGGATCACACTCCCTCTGAGTAGCCTGTGGCACTTGATGCAGGCACTGACTTATGCAGGCAACCATACCCAAATTCAAACTCCAAATAAAATTTAGTTATGGTCCCAAATGCCTTTTACCTCAAACAGCAAGTCTCGTTAATCACAGCATAGAGCCAGTTCTCTTATTTGTTTATTTTCCTTATGGCCCTGAGGCCAAAGGCTCTATATACTTTAGCAAATGAGAGACCACACTTCGTCCTACACAAAGGCTCTTGCTAACGAATCAGATAAGAGAAGTATTCGTGGAGACGTAGCATCTGTGTGTGGCTTTAGATGACAAATTAAACAAGAACTGAGAAAGTTCTAGGTATAGGGAATACAGTGAACTGTGATGTCACAAGGACAAAGTGCAGACTATACTAGGAGGGCTGGGTAGTGGGTTGGGGTGGAGTAAAAAGTAGTCCACATTAACTGCAATGTAGAATACATGGAAAAGAATATAATATGAGAAAAGGATGGAAGAGTTGGGTGATAATCAGACTTTAAAGCCTTGAATGCCAGACTGAATAGTTGGAACAGGAAATAGGAAGTCGTTGATGATTTCTGAGCCAGAACAACATGACCATCTGAGCTGAAGAAAGGCTCCACTTGTGACTGTTGTCTTCATCATTATGAAAGAAAGCCCTTGAGAGGCAGGACTGCTCTTTTCTTGTCCTTGCGTACCCAGCACCAAGCACATTTCTTGGCATATAACAGACAATTTTAAATAAATACTTGATTGATTGTTCATACCAGGGGGCATTTACATTGAAAGCACAATTTTATGCACATTGTCTACTTTGATCTCATACTGGTAGGTTTGCTTACTCCTGCGAATGCTTTGTTAAGGCATGCCACCTAACTAGAGCCATCTGTTTTTCTTGACCATCAGAGGTTATCCATACCAGAGGGGAAGGGAGGTAGGGGATGTAAACAAGGTGAATTAGTGTTCTTAACGCAAGGTCAATATGACTAATTGTTGTGATACAACTTGTCCCTGTCATGCAGCAATGGAAACATACTCTGTTGAAAGCATACAGATTTGAGGAGAGGGGTGTAACCCCAGTGGCATTGCCTCCCTATCAAGAAGATATATTTCTATATGGAAATCTATAGATGTAGGATAGGAAAATTTGCTGAGAACTATAAGATGATGATAAAAGGAGGAAGATATAAAAAAGATATTAAAGATCATAACACAAAGAGGGAAAACATCCTGAAGGAGAATCTTTGCCAGTTACTCTGGCTAAAAAGGATGAATTGAAAGATGAGTGTCTGGTCACAAAGCTAATCCTGAGACTCCAGATACAGTAGAGGACAACTTTAATTATTGAGATGCCATTGGATCACAGATTGAGAGCTGAAAGGAGGCTCTCTAGGTCAACTTCATTTGTTACCAATAAGGCAAACGAGGCCCAAAGTTGCCAATCTGACTTCAGATACAATGCATTTTCCACAAGATCTGGCTGCTTCTGGAGATTTCACTTATAAAAGCAGCCTGTTGTGATAGAGAAAGTCCTGGATTTGGGGTCAGGGGACCTGAATTTTAAGCACTAGCTCCAATACTTGGTAGATAAAAGACAAGTTGTAGAGGACAGGAACTGTTGTCAGCACCTAACTCCAGCACCACCTAGTATTCCTAGCACACAGTAGGTGCTTCCATCAATGTGTGGCCTTGAGCAAATCACTTAACCCAGCTTCGATTCCCTTATCTATATGACTTCATCCTGAGCCATTGCCAATCATCTTGACCTTTGTCTTGCTACCGGGCTTCCAGGAGTCTGGAGGAGAGAGTGAGGCTGATGACTTTGTGTAACTGCCTCACTTAAATCCAATTCACTGGAAAGTGAAGACATTACCCTCAGGATATCCATTGCCAGAATGAAGGACAGTCAACACTTATCTATAAAGTGGGAGGGAATTGGGTTCCTCAGGTCTTTTCCAGCTCTGTTATGATCCTGCGATTTTCTCTGAATTGTGCTCAAAAGGAATACATTTAATAGAAAATAAGAATTAATAATAATGTGCGTTTATAATGACCTTTAGGGTTTGCAAAGAATTAGAGTGGTTGAACTCTTTTTAAACTTTTTGAAAAACTTTTCTATATAAAGCAATTGTTTCAGGGAGTGAAGAATATATTACTGTTTATGAGCATGTGGTTTTAAGTCCAAGCAGATTATGGTAGTTCATATTTACAACATCCCTGTCAGGCAGGTGGGTGATGAGTGCTTTTATTCCCAGCTTACAATTTTTACAATTTCTCCCTCTCAGGGAAATTTGAATTTAAAATAGAGTTTTTGAAGAAGACGAATTTAAGTTTAGTAAAACTACCAATGGATATGGCCAAATTCATGTCCTTGCTGACTTGAATATGTTTAGTTTCATACATAAACCTGTTTGCCTCAAGGTGATGATGCTACCATTTTCCATCTTCATCTCTTATAGCACAAAGACACTCAGTCAGTCTCACTGTGTACGTTCAATGCTAATCCTAGCAAATTTTATACTTCAGGTGATATGTGCTCAATATGGGTTCTTTGGGATGAAAATCTAACCTAAAGTGAAGTTTCATAATAGCATCCCCACTTTCATAAAATGTATGTTATTTCCAATAAAGGATGCTCCATTTATTAAATGGGCAGCTAAGTGGTATTCCAGGCCTGGAGTCAGGAAGGACTGAGTTCAAGTCTGGCCTGAGACACTTATTAGCTGTGTGACCTTGGGCAAGTCCCTTAGCTCTGCCTTAGTATCTTCATCTGTAAATGATCTGGAGAAGGAAGTGGCAAACTATCCAGTATCTCTGCCAAGGAAACCCCAAATGGGGTCATGAAGTACAAGTGAAGTACAAGTACATGAAGTACAAGACTGAAATGACTAAACAACAACAATGTTTATTAATTACTTTAAAACTAAGAACAGACGTAAAGGAAACAAAGAACATTTTTGTAGCAGGAAAGAATTTTTTCACGCTGTATCTCATGGTTGTTCCAAAATGAATAATTGCCTCAAGGCTTCCAGGTGTGGGGAATCTGTGACCTTGAGGCCACATATGGCTTCTAGGTCCTCAAGTGTGGCCCTTTGGCTGAATCCAAACTTCACAGAACAAATTGCTGCACTTTACTTTGGGGGCCATGTATAGCCTTGAGGTCACCCCAACCCTGGCTTAGCCCCTGATAACGCAAGAAAGTTTTCTTTTTTTCATGAAAAACCATGATTCTTTCTGATTAGCATTTCTATCTTTCAACAAAAAAGAAGTAGGCTTTCTGTGTATGTGTGTGTGTGTGTGTGTGTGTGTATGTGTGTGTGTGTCTGTGTGTAGAAGCATGAACTTGTTTGATTAGGTTTTTTTCACTTATTCCTCTCCTTATGGAATTAAAAGTATTTTTGTTTAAGTGAATAAAATCTTGGAACTAGAAGGTAATTTAGGTAATATAGATCAACTTTCTCATTGTACAGATGAGGAAACAGACGTGCAATGGTTATTAACGCAGAATCACATAATTAGTTAAAACCCAAGTCAAGAACTCACATCTTTTAACTGTCAGTCAAAGATGATTTCTTACAACACTGCACTTTTTCCCTTCTTATTCTTTACTCATAGAGGGTACCTGTAACCCAACAAATATTGAGCATGGGTTTACATTTGAACATGTTTAGCTACTACTACTTTTTAAATATTAAAAAAATCTTTATTTTTTTATTTTTTACAAAATTTATTTTTAGTTTTCAACATTCATTTCCACAAGATCTTGAGTTACAGATTTTCTCCCCATCTTTCCCCTACCTCCACCCCAAAACAGCAATCCCACTGAATACCCCTTCCTCCAATCTGCTTTCTCTTATATCCTCCCCCATCATCCCCCTAACTTTCTAGTAGGGCAAGATGGATTTCTATATCCCAGTGCCTATATATCTTATTTCCCAGTTGCATGTAAAAAACAATTAAATTTTTTTTTAATATTTGTTTTTTAAAACTTTGATTTCCAGATTCTTTTGCTTCTTCCCTCCTCATCCACCCCCATTGGGAAGATAAGCAATTCAATATAGGTTGTACATGTGTAGTTACGCAAAACGTTTCCATAGTAGTCTTATTGTGAGAGACTAACTATGTTTCCCTCCATCCTATCCCGCTGTCCACTTATTCTCTGGTAGAATTCAGAGACTAGGGAGCCAATATGGCAGAGTAGAAGCACAAACTTGGTGTGGGCTCCCGCTTCAATCACTTCCAATGCATGTAAAAAAATGCCTCTAAACAAACTTTAGAGCTACATAACCCCCAAAGAGACAAAGAGAAACAAAGTTCCTGCCAAAAGAAGCCTGGCAGGCTGACAGGAAGGATCTGTCGCACTAAGCTGGGAGCCGAGCGCAGCCCCACATGAACTGCATCATTCCCCGGCCCTAGGGCAGCCCTGGCCAATGGTACAGTAGAGAGACCCTAAGGCCAAATAAAGGGAGGGAGAAGAGTATTTACTCAGTTGCAGTAAGTCTTCCTAGTTGCACCTTTATGTCACAGGGCCTTTAGTTCATGGTTGAATACAGCCTCATTAAGGGAGGCCCATCCCAAGTGAGTTCTTGAGGACCCTTGACCATTTCAACTTTTCTGACCCCCACAGAGTCAAAGAGGGGAAGGCAAAGCATGGTAGGTATTGATGCATCCCTCAAACCCAGGGATGTATCAAGAAAATGCAGAAGAAAGGATGGGCAATAGACAAGGGAGAGGGATGATATTTGGGCCTGGGTGAGTGTAATAGATTCAGGGTTTCCCATTTCCCTGAAAGAGGTTTTATTAGTTGTCCCAATCAGGAACCTAATTGGTTCTTATCTCCCTTGTGATAGTTTTCTGCTCCTGTAAGGGCATAATGGCCACCCATTTGGAGCTGGTACTTCTCCAACTTGGTGGACGCCTGAATGCCAACCATGTCAGCCACCACATGCTGCCTTGCTAATAACCATGCTGTTTCCATATGCTCCAGGGGAGTAAGTGCCACTGTTTCCTTGTCGCATATGCTTGCTATGTTAGGACAAATTAACCCTCCTTTTGTTAACAGTTCCATAACTTATGAATGCCTCATTTTATGCCAGATTGAACCTGAACTAACAGATTGGGTGCTCACATTTTTAGGCTCAGTCCTAACAGTGAGGGACCAGGGGAAATTGCCACAAGTTGATGGGTCATGGAGCACTGGCCCTGGAATGAGGAGGACCTGAGTTCAAATCCAGCCGCAGACTCTTAACACTTACTGGCTGTGTGACCTTGGGTAAATCACTTAACCCCAATTGCCCCTATGAAAAGCAAAAAAATTTAAATAAATAATTAAAAAAAAACAAGTTGGTGGGTCATAGTTGGTGGGTCATAGGTTTTAGGTTATTAGTAGTCTTGAGAGGCTGGATCCTTGGATTTTGCCTTAAATTCCTCAATTCCATCTCCCAGTCTTCCAGATGCCTTTAAACCTCCTTTGCTTTGCCACCTTAACTCTGGCCCTCGTCTTGCCTTTGTTGAATGAAGCCTCTTCAGGGGATCAGTGATACTGAAACTCTTGAAGATTTTCTTGAAACCTTTTCCCTCTAGTTCCCCATGAATGGTAGCATTTGAACGGCCAAAAGGAACAGATTTTGCAGTAGGACCCTTTGCCTAAATCTTGCTATCACCAGAGGCAGAGCATTGTTTTTCATGCCTTAGATTTCATGCCTCCTTGGAGAATCAGTTTATTTGCAAGAGCCCAGGGCTATGAACTCTGGAACACAATCTTTAGGGGAAATTACTTACAGTGTAGATGTGTATCATTTTATTAACCTGTCTGCAGAGGTGTTTTGCCTCCAAAAAAAAAGATTGGCTGTGAGATGTGCATTTAAACGAGATTTTTTCCCCCCAAAAATGTGCTACTAGGTTAGAGAAGCTTCTAAAAGGTTAGGGTTGTGTCCTTAGTTATGTTATAGGGGCTTAATAAATATTTAGTAATAATTATCTACCTTGTGTTTCACCAGGACTCTTGTGTCTACAGGTCCATAGCTATTAATGATGTGAATTTCCTGACAGGCTCCAGGCTTGAAGGGCCACATGAAAACTGTTGTCACCAATCAGCAAAAATGATGAGTGAACCCTTTCTTTAATAGATTGCATTTTAAGACACTAAGTGATTTATTTGAATTTTTAAAATTTTATTTATTTTTTTTGAGGGGGGGAGGGCAGGGCAGTTGTGGTTAAGTGACTTGCCCAAGGTCGCACACCTAGTAAGTGTCAGGTGTCTGAGGTTGGATTTGAACTCAGGGCCTCCTGACTTCAGGGCCAGTGCTCTAGTCACTGTGCTACTTACCTGCCCTATAAGTGATTTATTTAAATAAAATTGAAAGAAAACTTTCCACTTTGCCACTCTAGGATCACCAAAGCTCTATTTTCTACTACAATATTAAAAAAAAAATGTTTTATTGATGTCTTCTTTTTTTACACTGTAGACATCTGACAACTGCAGTTTAAATCCGCCACCCCCTCTTGTAACAAAGAAAAATAGTTAAGGAAAAACTAACCAACTGGCTCCCATGTCTGTACTGGTATTTGTTATGTGATTTATCAAGAATTCAATCATATTACCATCTTTTTGGAATCTTCTAACTGCACCTATAAAAGAGCCCATGAAAAATGCATTCATTGTGCAGATTTGATATCTAGGTCATTTCATGTTTAATAACTAACCTGGACATTTAAAGAATGTGGTATTCATTATTTGAAAGTGTGTTTCAGTCCTGGGGGTAGGGAGGAGGAGACCAAGATCAGCTCCATCCTTGTTGCAGGGCTGTTCTCCACCAAAATTAGTCTTGTAAACTAAGGGATCTTGCAATCTTGGAACATTACTTCTAGTATATCAGACAGTTACAATATGTTCTTTGAGGGCAAGTCAAATCAAGGTGTACTTATCAAGCACCTATTAAATGCCAAGATAAGGACCATGATTTTTGCTTTTGTATCCCTGACACAGTCCTCCCTTCCACATACTCAGCAATCGAGTAACACTAGACTCCTTGGCACTCCTTGCATATGACATTCCTCTGACTGGCCATCCACCATGCCTGGAATTCTTTCCTTCCTCATCTCTGCCTCCAAGCTTTCTTCACGTCTCAGCTAAACTCCCACCTTCTGCAAGAAACCTTTCCCAGTCCTCCTTAATCTTAGTGCCTTCCCTCTGAGATTACTTTCAATTTATCCTAAATTTATCTTGCTTGTTTATAGTGTGCATATTGTTTCCTCTATTAGACTGTGACCTCCTGAAGATCAGAACTGGGTTTTGTTTTTAAAATACTGCTGTAGCACCAATGCAATATTCACAGCACCCACAGTCACTATAAATATACCTACATCGTGCTCAACATATGTGTGTGTGTGTAAAACAAAAACCAGTTGTATAACAGACTCTCCATATAGAAGACAGAAGCAAAACATTTATTCAGAAACCAGAAAACTGAATCCCTAAACCAGTAAGCCTATTCAATCATAGTAGCAAAGAAGTGAATAAGCCATAACAGCGCAGAGAGCCACAGCATCCTTTAGCCTTCCCACAAACCAACACAAGACCAATATTTGCTCATAAACCTGTCTCCCTTGAAAGCACTTCTCCCAACCATCTAGCTTGCTCTGACTCCCAGCTTCCTGTTGGCTGTGCTCCCCCCTTCAGCAAACTCCTCCCCCCCAGGCTCCATGTGATTACATTCAGCCTATTAGGGGGCAGAGTATATTTTCAAAGCAGGGAAGGTCCTCATATTCCCTTATGCCTATTAAGGGGCAGAGACTATCTTCAAATTCCTATTACCAGGGCAACTGCTTGGCATGTAATAGTAGGTACTTAATAAATGCTAAATTAGTTGACTATTGATTTAGCATAGTGCCTGGCAACATAGTAAAAACTTAGTAAAGTCTTGTTGACCAATTGACATACAGAATTCTCCTTGAAAATAAATATTTAATATACTTTGATCACAGGAACTCAGGACTGGAAGGTATCTCAGATAGTAAAACCCCTTATTTTTACAAATGAGCCTGAGACCCAGAGAAGTTAAATAAATGACTTGCCCAAGGTCACACAAATAGTAAAGGGCAAAGTCAGGATTTGAACTCAGGTTCTCTGATTTCCAAGTGCACTGTTCTTTCCACTAATCTGTTGTTCTATCAATTACTTTGGTGAAATATTAGCTCAAAAATGAGACCTTTCTGAAACCCTCCTATGCTCCCTAGCTGCTTAGTGTCTCCCTATAGAAATTACTTTGTATTCCTTTGTGTAAATTATGCATAATTAAATTATTATTATTAATAACCTGCCCCATATACTGTAGTATCACAGGGAATAGAAGCATTAGACCGGACCTTGGTTAGTTTAATTCAGAACTGATGGGAGTTAATTATCATTCAGTTGGGAATTGAGCAGATAAAATTCAGGAAACCAAATCCAGGTTCTGGAAGATCACTAGAATTCAATGAAGGATGTCGGTAGAATAGAAGCCTGTGTGAGCATAATGAAAGAGGCAGTCTGAGCAGTATTAGTGTTTTTATTGTGGCAGGCAGTTCAGGTCATATTACTTCTAGCTGTTTCTGGAATAATTAGGGCTCCTGTAGATGTGGGTCATCTATTGTTGTTCAGTTATGTCTAGCTCTTTGTGACCCAATGGACCAGGGTTGGGGAACCTGTGGCATTCTAGGTTCTTGGATATGGCCTTTTGACTGAGACCAAGTTTTACAGAACAAATCCTTTTCTTAAGGGAATTTGTTCTGTGAAGATATGTATTATATATTAGACCTAATATATAATCTAATACATATGAGATCTAATATATAACATATATCTAATATATCAATTTATATATCAAAATTATGTCTAAATTTCCCTCTTTGCCACATATATATTTATTTTATAATATTTATTTATTTAGATACATAATATTTGTTATATAGAACCAATCCTTTACCTGGTTCTAGTTGGTGCTCTAAATGACAGTGAAGATGGATTGTTGATTGGATGCATAGCCAGAACTAGCCTGCATTCCAAAGATACTAGTACCAGCCAAAACAAGATGGCACTCATTTCTTCTTGACTGTGATCAAATGAGGAAGTAAGGATTAAGCTGTTGGTGGGGAGAGAAGCATCAGACCTTGAAGATCTTCCCAATGGGGTCACGTTGCCTGTAAATGCATGACCCTGTTGTTGGTTCTGTCTATTGGATCTCTTTTCTCTTTCAGGCAAAGGAGACTGGAGATGACTACAGCCTTGTGATCTTAGTGACCATAGTGATTCCAGTGCTTAGCACAGTGCCTGGCACTTAGTAGGCCCTTAATAAATGTTTATTGACTGAACAGGGTCACACAGCTAATCAGTGATTTGAACCTAGATGCTGCACCATATCTACTATACCATGCTGCCTGATGCCACAAATACTATGCCCAGAGCTCCCAATTCTGTATGCACAGTCTTCTGTATGCACAGTGCCTGCCACATGGTAGGCACTTAAATGTTAGCTATTATTATTTTGAATACTGAATGAAAGAAAAAAAATTGTTAAGTTATATACCATTGAGAGGTTGCATTCATAATGGAGAGAGAACCCAGGAAGACCTTGGATCAAGTCCCGCTTTTTTTTATTTTTGAGGGAGGAAGGCAGGGCAGTTGGGGTTAAGTGACTTGCCCAGGGTCATACAACTAGTTAAGTGTTAAGTGTCTGAGGCTGAATTTGAACTCAGGTCCTCCTGACTCCAGGGCTGTATTCACTGTGCCACCTAGCTGCCCCCAAGTCCACTCCTGAAATATATAGGTTGTGTCACCTTGGATAAGTCGCTTAATTGTTCAATGCTCTAGGCCAGGAGTGAGGAATGAGTGGGGTGCACTCTCTGCACCCTCTGTGAAGACTCCTCAGAATGAGAAGGGAGAGAAACTATCTGGAAACCAGAAATAGACTTTTGTAAGACTGGGCAGGCCTGAGTCCTGGGTTTACACAACCTAGGACCCTTCCCCCCCTTCCCTTGTTGTCATCAGCATTAGGTCCCTTTCAGGAGTTTTAGACCTCCACCCTTGTATACCACACCCTTAAAAGCTTTAGGCCCTTTTTCTGGAGTTTTTGACCTTCACCCTTGCTTGTGACCTTTTCCCCTCCCTTGCTCTGCCGTTTACCAAATAAGGCCATGGATGATACCTTGGCTCCCTGTCCCATCTCCCTGCCAATAGGAGATAGTGGTGGGCTTCATTGTTATCCACCATTGGGTTAGATTTGACGCCAAGACTGAGAGCCCGCCTGCTAGCCAATGGGAGAAGGGACAGCCAGGGGGAGGGGGCTTGACTGCCTTAGGGTATAAATT
Source organism: Pseudochirops cupreus (assembly GCA_028627135.1). Taxonomy (NCBI): domain Eukaryota; kingdom Metazoa; phylum Chordata; class Mammalia; order Diprotodontia; family Pseudocheiridae; genus Pseudochirops; species Pseudochirops cupreus. The sequence goes on along the minus strand of CM053580.1, from coordinate 142,799,897 downwards.
TTTATTCTGCCTTTTGTAACACACCTCCTCTCTTTGATCCCCGCCATGAAGAGGACCGCCCTCTTCCTGTGGGGGAAGAGAATAAAACTTCCTGTTCGTTCCCCAAGATGCCTCTGACTTTTGATTTTTCTTGGGTAGGGGATTTTTGGGGTCCCCATACCCCACACAGGAACCTGTTGCTTCAAGGCCACATGTGGTCCTCTAGGTCCTCAAGTGCAGCCCTTTGATGAATCCAGACTTAACAGAACAAATCTCCTTAATAAAAGGATTTGTTCTATAAAACTTGGACTCAGGCCCCAATGACCTGGAAGGCCACATGAACTAGAAAGCCACATGTAGCCTTGGGGCTACAGGTTCCCCACCTCTGCTGAGTCTAGGCACCTCTCCAAGATTAAAATTTACCAAAAAGGTGCTAACCTGAACTGGTAGAAGGACTTTGCTCATTTAGGAGTTCACTATACCAACAAAATCATAGATGTGGTCCCTATACCTATGTCCAGGCACTTTGTGAACTCTTTGTTTACTTCCTCTAGTGATGCCAGTTTAAACCAATTCATGCCTTCCTGTCCTGTGCAACTCTTGTCCACGTCCACCCAATGTGCAAGGGACGTTTCTTGGATCTTTTAACATTATGAGCCCATGACCTATCCAACAGTTAGTCTTCACCCCCATTACATAATCCAGCCACCTTTTTTCACTCATAGATTTCTTTGATGATATTTTAACCTTTATTTTCCTTTGTAATTCCTTGCTTGAAATATGTTATCTCCTGTTAATGCATTTTCCCCTTCACCCAAAAAATAAATTAAATTTGAAAAAATTTTCCTAATATAAATCTGCATTATGTGAGTTTGAATAGTGAGAATCAGTCATGTCAGGGTCTGATTTTATCCTTGAAAATCTCAATTTGCAAGTACCCTAAATTGTAAGATCAGATCCTGCCACAGTGGTTTCCCCACCAGAGTGTAACCACTCTGAAACTTGGTTTAAATGGTTTGCCAGCCCTTCCCAATTCTTAATTCATGGCTTAATATTTATATATTAGAAAAAAAATGTCTAGACCAGCTACTTCATTATTAAACCACAAAGCAAATCCGAGCTAGAGTTGTGACTTTCAAACATGTAGAACTTCAAATCTATAGCAAGTAGACTGATGTGGTGAGATAGTAAGAGAATATGGAAGGAAGTAAAGGGAACGGTAAATATTGCTGTTGTTCAGTTGTTTTCAGTCATGTCCAACTCTTCATTATCCCATTTGGGTTTTCTTGTCAAAGATACTGGAGGAGTTTGCCATTTCCTTCTCCAGCTAGTTTTATAGATGTGGAAACTGAGGCAAACAGGGTTAAGTGATTTGCCCAGGGTCACACAGATAGTAAGTGTCTGAGGTCAGATTTGAACCCAGGAGGATGAGTTATCCTGACTCTAGGCTCTTCACTAGATCCACTGCCCCACCTAGCTGCCCACAGTGAATATTGGGCAATTATCAAATGTTTGTTTATTAGGATTAGCCTAAAAGTTTGCATGTATGGTGGGATAATTGTAGCTCTTATCACTCTGTGTTTTTAGGGTTATCGTTTTAATTCATAGGATCATAGATCTTGATGATTTTAGAAGCCATCAGGTTCAACTGCTACATTTTATAGATGAGGAAACTGTGGGATCCAGGCATATCCATTAGTCACCCAGGTAGTAAATATCATAGGTGGGATTTGAACCTAAGGACCCCTGACTCTGCAGCTAGTGCTTAAAACCTTAAGGAAAACTTTTTGTGGTTTCCAATGCCAATGATTATATATTTCAGATCAGATTTCAAAATGGATTTTAAAGTCTATTTTTGGTGATGTTTTCTCTGTTCTTTCTCTCATTTCTTCCCATCTTAGCATGATGTGGTGGAAAGAACAGATTTGGACTTAGAAACTCCAGGTAGAAACTCCAGTCTTAGTTCTGCCTCTTAGCTTCTAGAGGTTCTTGGACAAATGCCTTTATTTCTCTAGATTTCAATTCTGGCACTTATCAGGTGAGAGAGTTGGCTGGATGACTTCTAAGGTTCCTTGGAACCTAAATGATTGTTAAATTCCTCTGAAATTAAGCAAGTCGTGAGGTGGTTTACCCTCACCCATATCTGCAATCTGTATTTCAGAATTTGGGAAAGCAACATAGAGGAGAAGCTGTGAATGAGTGATGAGGAAGGAGAGGACGATAAAGCAGAAGTGTGTGTTTGGAGAATCTTTTTTTTTTTTAGAGGCAGTCGGGGTTAAGTGACTTGCCCAGGGTCACACAGCTAGTAAGTATCTGAGGCTGAATTTGAACTGAGGTCTTCCTCACTCCATGACTGGTGCTCTATAGCTGTGCTGCTTAGTTGCCCCTGGGAATCACCTTAAAGGTGACAGAAGAACCCTGTTGTAAGTGTAAATTTGTTTTCAAACATACTTGCATGCGAATGAAGCGCTGTTCCCATGCACGCAATACAAAGGTAATGCGAAAGAAAATCAATCAGAGGCTATGTTACACAATTCCATAACAACCAGTTTGGTTGATTAAAAAAAACAACTAAATTAACCAGTTCTTTAAAAACCTGTCACTTGATTTGTTCTAGGCCTCAGGCATATACTAATTGTATTGGGCACAAAGTAGGCACTCAAAAATGTTTTTGTTGCCTGATGTTAATAGAAACCTTTGGAGACAATGTTCCTTTGGTTGCTTCTAAGATAAGCATCTAATGTTTAAGATACACGTGTGAATCTAAGATACACCTGTGAATTTGAAAACCTGATTAAGATCACAAATAGATTCAGAGCAGAGGTGAAAACTCTGGGATTTCCAGAACTTGTGAGACTTCAGAGAATGCAACATTTGATAGTTCCATGCCTGGAATGCACTCCCTCTACATGTCGTCTGGGAATCCCTGATTTCCTGCAATACTCAAGACCAAATACCACCTTCTAAATGAGGCCTTTCCTGATCCCTGATTTCCTGTTAAGTGCCTTCTTTACCACTCTTCCCAATTATCTTGCATTTTTTGCATAATTTTTTTTGTATAAAATACTGTAAGCCCCTTCAGACTGAGACAGTTTTGATGATTGAAAAGGGCAAAGACAAAAGCAGCCATGAAGACTTACCTCTGAGAAAGCATCCATGGAGATAATACACTTACCCAAGGCAAAGTCTACTGAAGGTTCTGTGTTTCTGTTGCTTATTTGTTTGATGAACTAAGAAAATGTTGACGTTAATTTCTAGGGGATTCTCAACATGAGAACTATTTTATGATAATTGGCTAAATATACTTTGCCTGATTATGGGTCAGCATAGATTTAACATTAGATAACATTTTGACTACTCGTCCTAAGCTAGGATGACATTTCTCAAGATGAAGATCCATTTCTTAACCAAGTAAGAGAAGAGGGTCTTCAAAGAGACCTTGGAGTAATGTGATGGTGAAGTTATTGCTTTCTGTACTGAGGGGCAGAGGAGATACTTCAGAGTGTACTGAAATAAGGTCATAGTTCTCTGTGCTGTTGCTTGCTGCCTAGAAGAATAAGAAGGAGGAGGGGAAGGAGGAGGAGGAGAAGATGCTCTCTGCATTGTCATCTCTTGTCAAGGAGGCAGAGAATGAAAAAAAAAAGTCAATTCTGTCTATTGCATCTACTTCTGAGGAGGTAGAGAAGAAGAGCCCCAGGTCCAGGTGAAGGAGCAGAACTAGAGAGACTTTTGCCAATCTTGGATTTCTGCCATCACCAGGAACTGTTGATACAAAGAAAAAAACATGGTTTCTGCTCCCTAGGAGCTCACATTCTAATAGAGGAGACAGCATGTAAGTCAGGGTGTCTGTCCTTGGTAGTGAGGATTTGAGGAGAAAGATAGTGTGTTCTGTTTTGGATATGATGAGTTTGAGGTGCCTATAGGACATTCAGTTAGAGATGTCTAAAAGATTGACTGGAACTCAGAAGAAAGAGCGGTACTGGATATATAGAACTGAGAATCATTTCCATAGGGGTCATAGTTGAAGAGGCAGCTAGGTGACACAGTGGACAGAGGACCAGCCCTGGAGTTAGGATTGGGAAAGTCACTTAACCCTGATTGCTGAGAGAGAGAGAGAAAGAGAGAGAGAGAGAGAGGGAGAGAGCCCATGACAGACATCCAGTTAGTGGCATGACCTTGATGAAGTTCCAGCAAAGATTTGAGAAGGCACAGTCACTTGTTTCAGTGAGAGAGGCTTAGTTGAAATCCCTTAGCTTAAATTTATAATGGACCCAATAAACATACTTTTATGATTTTTCCCTAGCTATGTTCAGTAGCATGTGAATTGGAATGAAGGAAATACCTGGTGGAGTAAGCAAAGGTTGGGGTTTTGCAACATGTGCTTGGTGATAGGAAAAGGGGGCAAAATATTCTAGTATTGAGGATAGCATACTGGCCTGATGCACCAAAGGGTTGATATCAGGAAGAGAGAAGAATGTAGCCAGTACAGGAGTAATAGCCCAGGAAAGGACTAGAGGTCACAGTGAGGATAAAGAGCAGGGATAGATGTCTTAAGATATAATGAAATGGAATAATGTTGTGAAAGGCCTCTGCTTGGATCGTTACCTTTACCTCCTCCCCACTGGTAAAGTGGACTCTTCCCCTGGATCCTTGAGCTCCAAGAGATAGGCTTTTCGTCTCATCTTTTGCCTAGGCCCCGATTTCCAGCTTCTTTTTAGGTTCAGTCTTCCTCCATTTTAATGTAAAGTCCTTGAGAGCAAGATCTGTCTTGCTTACTTAAGAGGCAGGGGAGAAAGTGAACAGAGAGAGAGAGACAGAGAGACAGAGAGAGAGAGGGAGGGAGGGAGAGAGAGAGAGAGAGGGAGGGAGAGAGAGAGAGAAACAGACAGACAGACAGAAAGAGACAGAGAGAGAGACAAAGAGAGACAGAGAGACAGAAAGACAGAGACAGAGAGACGAGACAGAGAGAGAGAGAGAGAGTATAGCTCAAGGCAAGATCATGGATGGCAAAAGAGGTGAGACTCCAGACCCTCTGAGGCTGGAGACCCCATGACACTCCACTGATACATGTACGTGTCTCCCTGGATAGAATATAAATAAACTCTCTGAGCACATAGACTTTTGTTTTAGGCAAAAAGTATCCTTGGCAATGTATAGCATGTAGTAGGCACTCAATGAATACTTGACTGAAAGATTGCTTGAAGTAGAGAGTCCAGCCTTCCTTGGAAGAAGCATTATCAACCCACACAAAGTAATTAGACTGGTTAGAAAAATTTCAGCATTTTCTTGTCATTTTGTGCCACATGGACATAAATAAAGATGTTTTTCCATTTCTCCCTGGGAACTTATCTTTAGGTGGGCAAGTCATTAAGAAAGGAACACTCCCAGACTCTTTTCTCAAAACGTGTGTTTGTCATTGTGTAGACACAGACAATGCTTGGCCCACTTTTTGTGCTACTACAAAACTCTTACCTTTTACTTCTACTTAGGGATGTTGGCCATTGGCCTACTGCTAAATGAAATAGCTTTTATTGGTAGGTAACCAGTGGTTGGTGGGCACCAGGAGAAGGAATAGTTTTGGAAAAACAGGCAGTGAGGATATTTTGCTGCCTTAGGTAATCGGGCCTCCCAAAGGTTCAATTCAGGTATTATACTTGTTCTTTCTATAATATCCTTTTATCTAGCACCAACACTCCATTATTTCTCATATAGGTAGCAAAAATAAATCACTTACTCCATCTTGTTACAAATGTAAAACAGAAATCATACATGGTAGAGCTAGATTAGTTCATGTCTTTTGTTAGCATGGGAAACTTGTGAAAGAACAGTATCTTACTATTACATATCTGTAGAACAAAATTTGTGTATTTGATGGCTGAAAGTAATTTATTACCAAGAGAGGTATTCATGAAAGCCTGAAGCAAAGACAGGTGAACTCCTTTTTTCAGTGTATTGTTTTATGTTCTGCAGGTATAGCTGTCAAACAGACCTTTTTACTTGCATGGGTGTACATGCAACCAGCTCATGCCTGTGAGTCTCAGCTTTGCCAGGTGAAATAGCTATGCTCACAGGCATATACTGTTGGCATACTCAGCTGGGTCCAGGGAAAAAATAGTTTGGCAAAACAATTTTAAGGGGAAGTAGTTCCACAGGAATGGTGTTCTAAGTGTTGGTAATCCCACAAACATGCTAGTGGAATTTAAAGGTGGGGCTGGGTTACATCGTACTAATAATGCTATTTTAAAATGGCAATGATTGTATTAACTTTATGTCTTTACTTAGAAGCATAAAGATGCCCAGATTAGTGGCTCCCATTGCACATTTCCCATCTCATCTTTATCAGTTTATATAGGGGCACAAATTATTGCTTTCATTCAGGCAAGGAGGCAGCAGTATAAGCAGTGAGTTGGAAAGAACTAGTTCTGAATTACTCCTCTTCCAAACAGAGTGAATGACCTTGGGACAATCACTTCAGCTTCTCTGAATCACAGAAATAGGATGGTTAACCTATATCTCTCAGTTAGAAAGTGTACAGAATTGAAAGAGGGTCATTTAAGATAGAGATTTGTGGCAGTGGGTATAATTATCGTTCCAATAAAAGTCTGAAAAATTCTTTGCAGAAAATAAGGGCAAATGGATATGGAGTTCAAGGGTGTGTTAATTTAAGATAGATGTGCAGAGCCCTGTCCTGAAATCATTGAGAACGTAGCAGTGACTTAGGAGATTAGCAGAAAGGAAGATACAACTCAATAAATATTTCTTGAAGTTGTTTTTTTGTTTCAATGTGTGCAGTTGTATCTACTATACCACCTAGCTACATGCTGAGATGCAAAATTTAATGTTAAATGAAATAAGGAGTAGGGAAGAAAGAACGGAAAGGAGAATTAATAGCTTAGAACAGAAGGCAGGTACCTAAGCAAATCTTACCTTGAAAATTAGACAGGAACAAAGAGAAGCTAATGACTTCAAGAGACAACAAGAAATATATATATCTATATCTATCTATCTATCTATCTATACATATATATATTTAATTCAAAAGATTGATAAAATAGAAAAAGATCAGGTTTGTATTATAAAAATAATTGAGCTGAAAAATAGTCAAATAAGAGAAAAGTCTAAGAGTAATTTGATTAAAATGAAGACAAAAAAGTGTCTGGTTATCCTATTTCAAGAAATCATAAACAAAAATTACCCATAACTTTTAGAACCAGAAAGGAAAATGAAAATCGAAAGAATCTACTGTTTACTTCCTGAAATAAAACCGAAAAAGAAAACTCCCAAGAATGTCATAGACAAAATAAAGAAAAGAAAAATCACTGCAAACAGTCAGAAAGAGGCTCAAGTTCCCAGGACCCCCAGTCAGGATCACAAAGGATTTGGCAGCTATATAAAGTAAGGGAGAACTTGGAATACAATATTCCGAAAGGGGAAAACATAAAATCTTACCACTTACTACCCTGCAGAGCATGGGGAAAACCCACCTTTATTAGAATAGAGAACTTTCAAATTTTGCCAATAAAAAGATCAGAAAGAGTAGAAGCTTTGAAATGCAAAAAAGGGGATAGTGAATAATAGAAAAGTAAATACATGTGCTTTTTTGGAAAATGCAGTGGGTAGAGCGCTAGACCTGGGGTTCAAATCTAGCCTTAGACACTTACTAGCCATGTGGTCCTGGGCAATTCACTTAACCTCTATCTCCCCCAGTTTCTTTACCTGTAACAGAGAGATTATAGTAGCCCCTATATCCTAGGATTGTTGTGAAGATGAATATAGATGAAGTTTGTAAAATACTTAGCACAGTGCCTGGCCCATAGTAGGCACATAATAAATGCTTGTTTCCTTAATTTCTTCCATAGCTTTTGTTTCCACATTTTTATTTGGGCTTTCATTGGCCTTAAGAGAGTTAGTCTCTTTTTGTGGATTTTTGTCTTGGGCTTCTTTCAGTCTATGGTAGGTCTTCATTGTGTTAGATCTTCTGCTTATTCATATCTTCAGCCTTAGTTTCAGTAGTGGGTCTTTGTGCTTGGGCCAGGATCCCCTTCCTCATATATTCTTGAGTGGTGGCTGATGATTCACCTTGCCTTCTGCAGGAATTCCTGGATTTGGGCTCAATCTCCCTGTGACTATACTTTGGTTTTGACCTTAGCCTCTTTTCTATCTCTTTTTCCTTCTTCAAACCTGTCTTTGCGTCAGGCTTTCAAACCTTGATGCCAAGGATGAGTTAGCATCATCCCTTGCTCTGGCTCTGGTAGACTCTAACCAGATGATGAATGTGTTAGTAGAAGGCCTCCTGCAAGACCCCAGTCACTTTGCTTTCCAGATGTTACCATGATCCTTCTGATGTGACTTGGCATGGGCTACCTGAGCACTGAATTGTACCTGTCTCCTGCTGTGGTTTGTAAGGGGACCCCCTGGACTCTGTGTTGCACCTGGACTACCTCAGTATGGGGTCAGTCAAGGGGTGCCTAGGTGATAGTTTGGCTTTATCTCCTAATATGCCTGGAAGCTGTGATGGCCTAGTGCTGGTCTGGCCTTATCTCAGCCTTTTCACGTTCAGGGGCTTAGGTTCAGGATACCCAGAGTCTGTGCTGAGTACGGTTTGGCCCGTCTCCTGCTCTTAGTTCAAACTACTTCCAAGCTATGTCTCTTGCCTCTCTTAGTTTGTCCTGGCTGAGAGCCTCTGGAGATTTCTGGCCATCCTCTTTGCTCAGTCTTGGGATGATGGATGGAGAAGATTATAGCTGTTTATCTTTGGTTTTCTTTATTGTTCCATTATTCCTTCTGATGCATTTTTAGAGTTTCACTGCAGTGTTTGTATGGGATCTGGACTCCTCAAGGTTCAATTATACTGCTATTTTAGCCAGAAGTCTCTTGGCTAGCTTCTGATGATAATATAGCTGAGGGCTGATCATCTATTGATAAAAAATAGCATGGAAGTCCTTGGGCAAAACTTAGTCATGCATCAACGCCTTTAGGAAAAACTGCCAATTCTCCCTCCTCCCTCCCAATCTAGACTTTCAACTAGATACTTTCATTTGCTTTTTTTGGATATACTCCAGTGGTATTAATTAATCAATCAAAATACATTTACAACTATATGTCAGGCATTTTTCTAGGTGCTCAGACAACACCTGCTAGTTGTTCCTTAACTGAGAACTTAGAGCCTCCTGAACTCATGTCTGATTAAGGAGGCATTTCTAAATAATAAGCATTTATACCAATTTACTTATACTTTTTTTCTTGGTAAAAAAAATTTTGGGGAAATTCTGGCCATCATTATTCTATGCCATGCAGAGCATGGCAGAACTGGAGATGAGCACTGGTTTGTCCTCTTCTCTGTACATTTACACCTCATTATTTCCCATTTCCCCTGTTCTGTCTCCATTCTCCTTTTGCCAGGTTTTGCCTTTCTTCTTTTTTTTTTAAATTAAATTTTTTATTTTATTTTTGTTTACATCATTCATTTCCATGAAATTTTGAGTTACAAATTTTCTCCCCGTGTTTCCCCTACCCACCGCTCCAAAACAGACATCCCTGTGTATCCCCCCTCCCCCAGTCTATTCTCTCCTATGTCTTCCCCGCTCACCCCTCTGACTTTTCTGTAGGGCAGGATGGATCTCTCAACCACAGTGCCTGTGTATCTCAAGTTCCAGTTGGATGTAGTTAAAAATAATAATGATAATGATAATGATAATAATAATAATAATAATAATTGCATATAGATAGATAGATAGATAGATAGATAGATAGATAGATAGA
>CM053580.1:142762333-142789656 GCA_028627135.1 Pseudochirops cupreus | reverse complement strand
GGTTCTGCATAATATCACATGTTCAGCCTGTATTTGATTGCTTGTCCTTCCAGTGGGGGTGGGTGGCGAGGGAGGAGGAGAAAGAATCTGGAATCTGGAGTTCCATAATCAAATGTTATGAATGTGTATCTATCCATCTATCTATCTATCTATATATATGCAATTATTATTATTATTATTGCCTACATCCAACTTGATATACACAGGCACTGCAGTTGGGAGACCCATCTTGCCCTACCAAAAAGTGACATAGGAGAGAATAGACTGGGGGAGGGGGGACACACTGGGAGGGCTGTTTTGGGGCGGTGGGTAGGGGAAAGACGGGGAGAAAATATGTAACTCAAAATCTTGTGGAAATGAATGATTCAAACTATAATAAAATTTAAAAAAAAGAAAAGACTTTGGAACTCAAAAAAAAATAAAAAAATAAAAAAAATAAAACCACACTATCAAAAGGTTAAAATTTATCTCTTCAGTGATAAATCCAAAGGCCCTTATTTAGTCTTCTATGTCTTAGAGATGTCTTCCCTTGACGACTCTAAAGCTTTTGATGTTGATTACTGCTTCTCCTCCTGGTTATTCTTTTCTCCTTTTTAATTTCCCCAACATATTATATTTAGGCTGTACCTAAAGCCTCTTTTTTCCATCTGTTCTTTCTCGGTAATCTCATCATCTCCTAATGGGTTAAATTATTATCACTACTCCAATAATTAAAAAATTCACCCATCCAGCCCTCATGACATCTCTTCTGAACTCCATAAGCATTTTCAGTGGTCATCATCTTCACTAGATATCCTTCCAATACTTCAGAATGAAGATGCCCAAAACAGGCAACGATCCTTCTCTATAAACCTCCCCTACTCCCACTGAGAATAATCACCGTACTTCTAGTTTTGACAGCTCAGACTCATCTTTGAACCACAGCCTGTGGGATGGTCCAGTCATGTAAGTGTTTATTAAGGATGGCAGAGACATGGGAATTTTCGTAGGCAGCAGAGAAGCAACTGCTAATTAAGAGAGAGAAAGAAGATCATTAAGGAAGTGGAAATGGTAGAGGAAGAACTCTACTGGAGAACACAAGATAGAACAGGATCATGGGTACGTGTGGAGGCAAGAAAAGCCTTCCCTTCGTGTGAAATGGGTAAAGGAAGAGATAGCAGAGGAAGATTTCTGAGTGACATGGCATGAGAGGAGGTAAAAAGCTTCAATTTTTTTGGTAAAGTATGAGGTAAGGTCCTTAGCAAAGAATGAAGAAGAGTGTGTGCCATGGGAGTCATGAGGAGGGATAAAAAGGTTTGGAAAACTTGCTGTGGTAAGTAGGACATGGACAGGATTAGGGAGGTACAAAAGGATTGCCTTGTTTAGCTAGAGTTTAGTTGAAATCATGTAACATAAATTTTCAATGGACCTAGTCAGCACAGTTTAGTGATTTTTTTCTCCAGCTCCAGTCAGCAGCTCTACATTTCAATTGAAACAGAGGATCTTCTGAATATAGAAATTCTCTAAACTGGACATTCCATTGTTGGCCTTTGAGGAAATATCAGCCCCCATCAGTCTTCCACCTCAGAATCTTTATCTTCCCTCAACGCTCAGCTCAAGTGTGAATTCCTCTAAGGTTCCTTATCTTTCTAACTCTCTTCCTTTCCTAAAATGACCTTACATTGCCTTATGTGCACATATGTTCTATACCCTCAGTAGAATGTAAGCTCCTTTAAAACAGAGACTATTTTATTTTTATTTTCCATCTGTACCACCCAACACAGTTCTTTACACACAGTAGACAGCTGAAATTAGCAAAAAAAAGATGACAAAATCTAATGCTGGTGGAGCTGTGAGGGAAAAAAAAGCAGGCATGCTACTACACCGATAGTGAAGCTGAGAATTGGTCCAAACTTTTTGGTAAACAATATGTAATTATGCAACAAGGTCAAAAAAGGGGCAAGAGGTGTAGACAATTCAGAAACAACTATATTAAAGAAAATAGGTATCACCTGGGGGTAAGTTAATAATAAATAACAAATTACAAACATATACAATCAATTATAATCCTTAATTTCTTGTTCAATTCAGCTGATTTTATTATTTTCTTTTCAATTAGTATTAACTTGAAAATGGTAGTCAAATTAAAATTTTCCTTTTAAAATGTTACAAAACAAATTTGTATTGAACTGAAATGAACTGTTGTACCCGGATGTTCTAGAGATAACCTCTTAAAGTAAAATAAAAACATTACTTTCACTTTTTTCTAAGGATATGTGATTTAGAAACTTACGAGACTCCGTTGTCATTTGAAGTAAGCTGTCCATGACATTGGAGAGCAGTCCTTTATTGCTTATTTTTAGATGATTCAGTATAACTGGCACAGCTTGATACTCCAAAAACAAGGCTTTTCCTTCATCTCTCTTCAAGTCCAAGCAAAGAGAATCAAACGCCTGAGCCAGATAATCAACTAAAACACATTAAAATACGAAATCAACAATTTTCATAATCACTGCTGTAATCATTAATCAGACAGAAGAAAACTAAAACTGTCACTAACATCTTCAAAAGAAACAAAAATGAGAGACTTGAGAAAAGACTTGTTATAAAACTAAATTTAGTTCTCCCCCTCCCCCAATTTGTTGGAATTCAAATTGACAAAGAGGAAATAAATTAGAATCTGTCATTTCCTTCAAAAGCTCAGTGTAGGTGCCACATGTTCTACCAGGGCCTTTTTGGATTGCTCCAGTTTTCAGTGTTTTCCTTTTCCCACGAAAAAAAAAATTAGTTTGTATAAATTTTGTATTAACTTCATCTGTGTATACTGTCTCCATTGTCCTCACCTCAAAGCAAAATGTAAGCTCCTAGAGGGCAGGGAATGTTTTATTCTTATCTTTGTATTACCAGTACCTAGCAGTGCCTGACATACTAGGCTGTTAAATATGAACTGAATGAATAGATGTAAGACGAATTAGGATAATATTATACTTATAACTTTAAAGTTTTTAAATTTACAATACATATTTATGATTTTACTTACAACTATGAATATAAAATAACATATTTCAACACTAATCAACTGAAAGAGACAGAAAACGAAACCATTTCTCTTTTAAATAAAAATTACCCACCTGAAGAAGCTAAAATAACTAAACAATGAGTATTCATCTAACTGCTACTTCAAGATCTTTAATGAGAGAGAACCTACAATCCACTACAGTTTTGTTTAGTTCTAATTGCTAGGAACTTTTTTCCATTCATCAAGCCTAAATCTTCCCATTTCCACCTTTCAACCACTGCTCCCAGTACTGCCCTCTGGGGCCAAAACAATTCTGAATCCCTCTTTCACATGATATCCTTCAGATACTTAAAGATAGCTAGCTAAGCACATCCCTGTCAAATTTTCTCTTTCATAGGTTAAACTTCACCAGTCACCATAAATAATGCATTTTTTTCATTATGTCTTAAGGACACTATATACTTTAAAAATAAACTTATTATTTATGTAAATATAAGGGTGACAGCTAGCTGGTAAAGTGGATAGAGCAAGGGTGGCAACTAGACAGTGAAGTGGCTAGAGTGCCAGGTCTGGAATTGGGGAGACTCATCTTCCTCAGTTCAAATTTTACTTTAAACACTTACTGCAGGCCTACACAATCTGAGGGCAGTAGGCCACTTGTTGCACACCAAAGAATTTCCTCTACATACAAAGGATGTTTTCCTCTGTATTTTTCGTGGGCCACCAGAAATCCTTTGGTATGCTGCAGGCAGTCTGAAGGGCATAAGTGGCACAAGACCTGCAGGATGTGCAGGTCTGATTTATTGGCAGTATGACCCTGAGCAAGCCACTTAATCCCATCTGCCTCAGTATCTTCATCTGTAAAGTGAGCTGGAGAGGGAAATGACAAACTACTCTAGTATCTCTGCCAAGAAACCCCACCCCCACACTCCTCTTTGTCTCTTGTCTCCAGAACTAGGTTCTGAAATGTATCTTACCTCTTAGAATTCCTAGTTTCCTTCATGTTCAACTCGAGCTCCACCCTCTCCATGAGGACTTTCCTAATACTTCCATATCAAAGTGCAGGCCTATACAACCTGTGGCCTGCATGTCACAGGATTTCAGGCAGCAGTGAAAAATATAGAGGAAAAAACATCCTTTATGTAGAAGAAACCTTTTGGTGTGCCACAAAGAGGCCAGGGAGCTGTGAGTAGCCCACAGGCCACAGGTTGTGCAGGCTTGTTCCAGGGCCTCCCCCTAAATATTACCTTACACTTATTTTGTATATGCACAAGTTGTCTACCCTAATGAAATTTAAGATCCATAAAGGCAAGGAGTGTTTAATTTTTTTTTGTATCCCTCAGAACTGGGATAAATATTTCTTGACTGAATTTTTAATGTTACAAAAAGTAACTATACATTGGCTTTAAACTGGAATTTCTTAATCTAAAAAATTCCAAACTCTTAGTTCCTTTACTGCCTAGTAACCCTAAGAAAATTTACATGCCAATCAAAAGGTCAAGTCTAATGAAATTTAATCCTTATCATATGTATACTTCATATGCCAACTGATCTCAGAAAAGAAAAGTAAAATCAGGCTAAGGATATAAAGACATAAGCACATACATTCCAGGAAAATACTCTCTCTAATATGCTTACATCTATTTTTTCTCATAAACTATGAAGCATAACTCTGCCATTAAAAATGGCAACAAGATTTTTAACAAGACTAATGCTTACAAAGCAATTTTTTTTTAAACCACACCAGCAATTTCATCAGTGTATGGAACGCCTAGGAAAGAACTTTCTCTTTCAATAGTGACTAGTACCTTCTCTGAAATGTACAGTTTTAGAGTTGTTTCTCTGGTGATACACTTGATAAAATATCTAATGTCATTTATATGACAAAAGAATAAATTATTTAACCCGCTGTTATTATGTTAACACTTCAACATTTATTAAACTCCAACATCACTCATACTACCATCACCTTGTTCAGGCCCTCATCATCCCTCATCATGACTACTGCAAAAGCTTCCTATTTGCTCCCTCGGCCTCAGGCTTTTGCCTACTTCAATCCATACTCCACAGAGCAACCAAAGTGATTTACCTAAAGCTCAGTCTGATCATGTTACTAACTTATTCCATAAACTCCAATGGCCCCTTAGTAACTTAAGGATCTGATATAAATTCCTCACTTAGACATTTTAATCTCTGCACAACCATTCCTACCTTTTCTATCTTCTTACACATTACTCCTCCATATACTGTGCACCTCAGCTATCTTGCTGATCCCCACATACTTTCCACTCCATCTCTCATCTTCATGCCTTTGTATTATTGGCTGTCCTCCATTCCTTACCTTAACCTCTTAAAATCCATTGTTTTCTTCAAAACTCAATTTAAATGCTACCTTCCACATGAAGCCTTGCCTGATTCTCCTAGATACTAGTATACTCACCACCTTGTAATCATTTTGTATGTATTAAGTATAAACTTACATATACAATAATAAATGTAGATATTATGTCCTTTTGCAATAGAATAAAAATTCCTTGAAGGCAGGAAGTATTTCATTTTTGTCTTCATATCCCTGGAGCTTAGCACAGTGCCTGGCATATAGTAGTAGGTGCTTAATAATTACTTGCTGATTAAACAAAACCTTTCACAATATATTTTAAGGAAGTTTATGAATATTGCAAACTACAAACTTTCTAAAATTCTCCTTCTATAGTAATGGCTAGTAAACAGTTGCTATCCAAATAATGGCAAGTAATTTTTTTGTGAGTGAAATTTCTCTACTGCACAATACAGATTTCACCATACCGCAATTTATCCTAAATTATTTTTGTCATAGTGATTGGAACAGAAATCTGACAATTAAGAATTAGAATTGTAGATCATTATAAAGCTTGAAGCATTGATACGAAAATAAAATAACATGAAAAAATCTTCAGAAATAAAGATTTTAACCTAGCAGTCACTAATTTAAGCAATAAATTATTTCCTACAGAATCTGGTTCAAGGAACAGAAAACTATCTCCCTACAATACTGGAGTAGTCTTTAATTATTTGCAATATAGTAAAATCAAATTTCATTTTGTTAAGTAACAGAATCCTCTATTTCTTTCATTTTAACTTAGCAAAAAGATACAAAAAGATAAAATAATTTGAAGTAGATTTAAATCATGAACTAGTATCTCTATGCAGGAGCAAAAGTTTAATCACAGCGCCACCTGCTGTATTTCTTTAAGTTGACAAGAATGATAATTTCCCATTAACAGTTTTCTGATAAGATTTAAAATAAGCTGTATACTTCCGGGTATGATCAATTTTCCAATAAGGCATATAGTATCCTTTTTGTAATAACTGCTTTGTAATCTTAATTTTTCTAACATTGAAGCTTTCTAAAAATTAGCACTAAAAATTTCTTATTCAAAAGAACTGGAAAGAACCTGGGAGAGGAAATAAAAAAACAGAAGCTCACAGAAGTTACATGATTTGTCTAAGGTCACAGGCAATGGCAGAACTGGAATTAGAACCCCGTATCTTAATCCAGGGCTCTTCTGGCAGAGAGTAGAAGCCCCCTATCTCTTGTCAGCCCCTACAAATCTTTAATCAGATGTGCTCTGATCTGGAGTAGGCGAAAAAGCTGGTAACAGCAATTGGTATGCAGACATACCTTCAAACCCTGGAATTTGCTATGCAATCCTACACAATATATAGTGATAAGTGTTTGTTGTAGAGCAGCCTCGAAATGAAAAATACCTCCAAAAGCTCATTTGTCATCTACCTCTACTTTTCTCCAATAAAAGCAAGGATGTAGTAATAGTCAGACAGAATGAGTAATACATTAAGACCAGAGGAGTATAAAACTATAGTCATGTTTATGAGGCTTTATTATTCCTTTCTCCTACTGAACAGCAATGTGAGGTTCATGGGCAGGGAACAGAAAAAATACATCCAGGAACAGAAGGATTAGGGTCCCAGCCAAGAATAACACCACTTACGTTAAATAATGTCAAGGTTCAGATAGCGGTGTATCAATTTTTGCTCCCCTTCGTACCACAAAGTCTAAAGTGTTAAAGGCAAATTAAAAGTGGAAACAGAAAAACAATTTAAATCAAGTAAAGAAAGTAAACAATGAGCCTGAGAAAACTTCAGATTTGGTAGTGACCATGTAACTAACCAGGGTCCTGGCTACTAGTCTCAGGTTTTCTAAAAAATCTCCTGTACCTTATCTACCAGGTGGACAAAGAAATTCACTCCAAAATAAATTGTGTCTTTGAACTAACTATGAGAATCTCCAATATCTAGGGCACTCAACTCTACTTTAATTCACACTGTCAATTAGTGTCCACTTATGATAAATACTCAAGACATATCAAAAGATGCCAAAATAGCATCAGAAAAATAATTGAAACAATTTTAATATGATAATCCAAATTAGAACCTTACGTTTTACAACTATAAAACCCATGCAGACAGTAGAATCTGTTGAATAACAGCTTTCCCTTACATCCCAGGTGTTTACCAAAAGTAAAGCTACAAATAGATTTTGAGAGCTTACCTTGAGTTACAGTTTTGAGTACAATTAAAGTTGACAGAAATCTTAAAGGTAAATTTGGGCTCTTAAAGAAAACTGCTGTCTTTGGCTTAGTTGCTACAAAAAGTTCTGGAAAAGCATCATGAGTCCCCATAGTTACTCCTTTGAAGAGTTCTTCACCCAATCGCCTCATTGTTGCTGTCATAGTTGAATGCTGTTAAAAAGATTTACTATTTTCAGTGTCACTACACTTGTACATAAATCAAAGCCAAAATATACATTCTAATTAGTTTATGTTTTAAGTTCTACATCAAAAAGCAAAACTAGTCCTAAAATAAGTACAAATCATGAAAAAAAAATTTAATGACCTACAATAAAATAATGGAGAAAAACTATTTTATCAAAATATAAAATACTTTAGTATTTTATATAAAATACTACTAATATAAAATACCCAAGTATATACCCAAGTATACTTGGGTATATTTATGAAACACAACTTAAAGTCTTAACAGAAATTAACTGCCTACTAGGATCAAGATAAAAGCATCATTTAAATTATTTATATTCAGAAATGAAGGTATGCCAAAAAGTGATGGGTAAGAGGTAGTCAGTCCAAGTGAAGTACTAAATCCATCAGTTATTATAAGAAGCTGTCCAATGGGCCCTTCCCATATAAGCCTCCCCCAATGCATCATCATAGCAAGAATGTAATCCTGGATTCCAAAAGCCATACTAATACAATGCAAGTTCTCACAGGTTCTACCAAGGTGGAAAAGTTTCAAGTGTGGTCAGAGCAACAAACTCAACCTGTTACCTAAGACCAACCTAGAGGAGGTATGGAAACAAACTTTACCAGCCAACAGGCCAAGTAATCAATTCTTTGGTCATAGGGCCCCATGAAACAAAGAAAAGTGTAAAAATGCTGTGCAGTCCTGTTCCACATCTGAAATAACAGTGACAGACTGGCAGAAAAGGAAATAGAAGGTACTCTCAACGTAAGATCTTTGTCCAATAACCAATGAATTTATACGTTCCTGGAGGAATGAATCGCATCCACAATGACATTTTAACTACAGATAAAACCAGAAGACATAAAGAGGTTGTAATTAAATGTAAGGTTCACAGGTTCTCTTCTGAAAGACGAGGAGCTGATACAGTTGCTTTTCTCATAAAGCCAAAGGTAACCCAAATATAACACAGGACATTTGTTCATCTCACACCACAGTACTCATGATAAGCACAAACAAAATGCTCTGAAGATAACTGAAATTATGTGCACTCTCCAAAAAAAGCCCCAAGGTGGTCAGAAAGCTAGACCAGGGATATTAGAAGCCACAGGCAATAGTATGGTGACCTAAACATCCCAGCGCCAGAGGTTTCAATGTCCCTCCCCCTCTGAAACCACAAGGGACCCTGAAAATTCAGCACTCTGATTCTCAAAGAAAAAGGAAGTCTGATCCCAACCAAAGGAAAAGTCAACACAAAAACCCAAGTGGCCTGGGTCAAGACCAAGGCAGACCACTTCACTCAACTAGACTAGTAGAAGAACCAAAAGAAAGCAATGTCACAAAACCCAAAGAAGAAAAAGTATTCAGGAAAGTCTGGTTAACCATTTCAAATGCTACTGAAAGTTCAACAAGGATTAGGATTGACAAAGAGTCAAAAGATTTGCAAATAAAAAGACATCAGTAACTCTGAAGAAAGCAGACTAAATTGCATGATGAAAGTCAGAGGCAAAATGTAGGTAAATGAGATGAAAGTAACTGTAAGTAATGAATATAGACACTAGGATATAGACATCCTAGGAGTTGGGATAAGAGAGGAGAAATTTGTAACAGTAGCTTGAAGGCATGCTTTTTTGGTTTCTTTTTTAAAGGATTGGGAGACTTGGATATGTTTATAATGAGTAGAGAAAGAACCAGTAGATAGGGAGAGACTGAAGGTTAGAAGGGTGGGAAGATTGTTTCATCCCTTGTATCCCTAGTACATGATACCTGGCACACAGTACACCTTTGATAAAGATTTATTAATTGATCTGAATGACTTGGGGAAACCACCTAGAAGAAACAAGAAGAGAGAGTATCAAAAAGGCACCTGTACCACAGATGAGAAACTCTTTGTGAGAAAGGTCATCTCTTCATCCGAGATAGGAATACATAAGAAGAGAATGGAGAGATGACATCAAGGAGGTGTGAGATGTGGAGAAGGGGAGAAGAGAGAACTCATGGCAAAAAGCCTCTATTTTCTCATACAGTCAAGTATGAGTCAGTCTTTAGCTGAGAAGATGGAATCCTAGGAGACATGTGGGAGATCTAAGGAAAAAAAATAAGATGTGAAACAGCCATTGTAAGGAGTAGAATATGTGGGTGTGACAGAAAGAAAAGAGAGAAATGTAACACAAACACACACACACACTCTCTGTCTCTCTCTCTCTCTCAAATAGGGAGTAGAAGGATTGCCTTGTGGCAGCGTAGGTCCAAAGATCAGACAACAAGACCCAGTCAGCAGTTTTTGTGCTTTCCTCCAGCTCCCTAAAGTGAGTAGAACTAAAGGAAGGAAATGGTAGGAATAATCCACACTCAGGATTTGGCAAGGCAAGAAGAGCAGAGAGCAAAGAATTCATGGGTAAAGGACTGTGTGAGGTTAAAATGTTTAATTACAGGGTCAAGACTGGAAAAGGAAGAAACTGTAGCCACAGCACGAATGACAGCCTTGGAAAAGTACAAAATGGTGGAGGATGAGAGGTCACAGTGAGAATGAAAAATGGGTCTAGGCGGAGTAGGCATAATAAATGAACAGAAGTTTAATTAGACAAAGGAACTTAAGAGTTCTTAAGCATGGAAGCACACTTGTGGGTGGAGGAAAAATCAAGAGTATGAACTGTGCCAGTGTAGGGCTAATAGGGAGTTACAAGAGTGGGTCACGGGAACTGAGCAGATTGAGAAAATAGAACCATAGATAGGATGTTTGAGTGAACTAATGAATATGTATGCTGAAGGCCCTGTATAAGGACAAAAAGCAGAGTAGATAAGAAGCTAGGTATTGAACTCTTTGAGGAACCAAGGGAAATGACTTGCGGGCTGGAAAATAAACACCATCAGGATCTGGATTAGGTGACAAATTTGAATAGAGTGAATCTCAAAGAAGGGCAAGATGCTAAGTGACAGTGACATAGTTAGAGTACAGAAATGGAAGTGGGGAATAAGAAATATACCAGTTTCCCTTTCAGGACTTGTGCGCTGGGGGTGGAGGACAACAGAGGGTTTGTAGGAGAAAAGGTACAATAGATATTAGATAGGATCACTAAGAATGCAATATCATCTTGTGGGAACCATGTCTCTGCGGGTGCTGAAAGTAGAAAGATCACAAGAGGAAGAGGTCAAAAATGAAAGGAAGAGGGTAGAGCCAAGATGGCAGAGTAAAAACAGGAACTTGATCAAGTTCTTCTTCTAATTACCTACAAATACCAGTAAAAAATAGCTCTAAACAAATTTTAAAGCTATATAATCCACAAAATGACAGAGTGAAACACATCTCCACCTGAAGACAGCCTGGCAGGCTGACAGGAAGGGTCTATCACACTGGGTTGGGAGCAGAGCATAGTTCCTATGGGCTATGCCAGTACAGACTGGGCTGAAGCAAGTCTCAGTGAACTGAATTGCTGGCAGTTGTGACGATTTCCAGACGTCTCAACCCATAAACACCAAAGACAAAGTAAAAGGTCAGTGCAAAAACTCTGTTGGACCTGGGTGAGAGAAGAGCATGGTCTAGCCCCAGCCTTGGGAGGGGGAATGAAACAACTGATCAGAGGGCAATTGCAGGGATCTCTTATTTCTTTGCTAGCATTGAGGCAGGATTCTCTTGCTTTGCCCTGCTTGGATCTAGGTCACAGTCTTAGGTGGAGGTCCTGGGGTGAGGACTAGTTAGCACTAGCATCACAGAATTTGTGGCGGCTGTGAAGAGGGAGTCTTCTTCACAGTTTGGAGGCAGAAAAAGAGTACTTGCAGTCACTCAGAGACCAGACCACAAGCCAAGGGAGGAGTAAATACCTCTCCTTTGATCGTATCACTTTAGAGCAGTGGTTCTCAACCTTCCTAATGCCATGACCCTTTAATACAGTTCCTCATGTTGTGGTGACCCCCAAACATAAAATTATTTTCATTGTTACTTCAAAACTGTAATTTTGCTACTGTTATGAATCATAACGTAAATATCTGATATACAGGATGTATTTTCATTGTTACAAATTGAACATAACCCACAGGTTGAGAACTGCTGCCTTACAGGAACTGAAAATTTGTAAGTGCCTAGAAATAGCTCTGACAACAGTTGCTCAAAACCCCAGAAATTTAGGACACATTACTCTCCACTCTGGAAGCAGAGTTGTTACTTGGCAAAGAGCTCAAAAGTCAAGTAACTGGCTAGGAAAATGAGCAAACAGAGGAAAAAAAATCAGACTACAGAATCTTTCTTTAGTGACAAAGAAGATCAAAATATACATGCAGAAGAAGACAACAAAGTCAAAACTGCATCAAAAGCCTCCAAGAAAAATATGAATTGGTTGCAGGCCATGAAGGAGCTCAAAAAGGATTTTGAAAATCAGGTAAGTGGAGGAAAATTTGGGAAGAGAAATGAGAATGATAAAAGAAAATCATGAAAAATAAGTCAACAGCTTGGTAAAGAAGACCCAAAAAAATACTGAAGAAAATAACACGTTAAAAAATAGACTAACCAAAATGGCAAAAGAGGTCCAAAAAGCCAATGAGGTGATGAATACCTTAAAAAGCAGATCTAGCCAAATGGAAAAGGAGGTCCAAATTGTCACTGAAAAAAATAATTCCTCCAAAATTAGAATAGAGCAAACAGAAGCTAATGACTTTATGAGAAATCAAGATATTACAAAACAATCGAAAAGAATGAAAAATTAGAAGAAGACAAGGTGAAATACCTCACTGGAAAAACCACTGACCTGGAAAACAGATCCAGGAGAGATAATTTAAAAATTATTGGACTACCTAAAAGCCATGATCAAAAAAAGAGCCTAGATGTCATCTTTCAAAAAATTATCAAGGAAAACTACCCTAATATTCTAGAACCAGAGGGTAAAATAGAAATTGAAAGAATCCACTGATCACCTCTTCAAAAAGATCCCAAAAAGAAAACTTCTAGGAATATTGTAGACAAATTCCAGAGTCCCCAGGTCAAGAAGAAAATATTACAAGCAGTCAGAAAGAAACAATTTGGGGACTGTGGAAATACAATCAGAATAACATAAGATCTAGCAGCTTCTAACATTAAGGGATTGAAGGGCTTGGAATATGATATTCCAGAGGTCAAAGGGGCTAGGATTAAAACCAAGAATCACCTACCCAGCAAAACTTAACACTTCTGGGGAAAAAACATTCAATGAAATAAAGGATTGTCAAGCATTCTTGATGAAAAGATCAGAGCTGAACAGAAAATCTAACTTACAAATACAAGAATGAAGAGAAGCATGAAAAGTAAACAGGAAAGAGAAATCGTAAGAGACTTATTAAAGTTGAACTGATTACATTCCTACATGGAAAGATGATATTTGTAACTCGGGAAACTTTTCTCAGTATCAGGATAGTTGAAGGGAATACACATATGTATGTGTGTATATGTATATGTATACATACACATATATAGACAGAGGACACAGGGTGAGTTGAATATGAAGGGATGATATCTAAAAAATAAAATTAAGGGGTGAGAGAAGAATATATTTGGAGAAGGAGAAAGGGAGAGATAGAATGGGGTAAAATATCTCACATAAACGAGGCAAGAGAAAGCTGTTACAATGGAGGGGAAGAGAAGGGAAGTGAAAGGGAATGAGTCAACCTCTCACTGGATATGGCTTAAGGAGGGAATAAAAATTGTTTTTACATGCAACTGGGAAATAAAATATACAGGCAGTGTGTATAGAAATCCATATTGCCCTACAAGACAGTAAGGGGGAAGCAGGTAAGGGTGGGGGGAAAGATAGGGACAGAAGGGAGGGGAGACTAGGGAAAGGAGTAATCAATATGCATGCCATCTTGGGGTAGGGGAGAGATGGGGAAAAAATTTGGAACTCAAAAAATCTTGTGGAAATGAATGTTGAAAACTAAAAATAAATTCTGGAGAGGAAAAAAATGTTAAAAAGGAAAAGAAGTTTGCTAATTATAGAATAGGAGATCCAGAGTACACAGTAGAAATAGCAGGCAAGAGTGGGATAGGAATTCATTGGTAGGGTTAGGGATGAAGGACAGGAATTAGAAAATGGGCAGTGGAGTACTCCCATTTAGAGAAACAACAGCTAAATTAATGTTTCTACTAGCTAAAAGTGGCATGCTTATTGCCCACTGCCCTTTTCTTAATGCTCTACAGCCATCACTGCAAGAGCCGACAGGAGCCTCATAGGACTAAGTGGCATTTTATACTTTTCTTAGGTTCATGGGTTGTTGTAATCAAATCACTACCTTGCTATTAGACTTTTGGTAAAGAGACTTTCTGTACTGAGCTAGACTAGTCATCTGGGACTATATTCAAGAAAGAATAATAAATGAATGTTAGCTGAAAACAATACTATTAATTACCTGTGTTCCATAATCTAGCTGCCTTATAGACCAATAAATAAATTTGATTACAGGCAAATGCAGTTTGAGGGTAACAAATGGCATCCATTGTAGCTGCTCTGCAATCACAGGCAAAAGCTGGGGGAAAAATATTTTTAAAAATGAAGGCATTATATTTGAATATGTCCAAAAATGTCTTCTATACAAAACGTTTTTTTAAAAATGTTTTTAGCAATTACAACATTATTAGAATAACTCTAAGACTTCCCTCAAAATGACTATAAGGAAAGAGACAATACTCTTACACATATAAGTACTAGCATTTTTGTTTAAAACAAAACTGACATACATGCATCAGTTCTGACATGTTTATTAAAAAAAAAAAGTTAAGTCTTTTACAGTTATAATTCATGTCTAATCAAAAAACTTTACACCCTAACATCTAGCTAATTTCTATAACAGCAGACTAAATAACAAATCATTAATTGGAATTTTAATTGTATTTGGTCTATTATCAAGACTATTCATGTTTGTTTTAAATAAGATAATTTGCCCTTTTCAACAAAATACTGCCTGTAAATAAATGAGTTAGAGGAAATCAAAGTCAACTAATATTAATGTCCCGATACTTATAATCAACTACAGTAAGTTCTACATTCACAACAGAAGTATAAACAGAACCCTAAATCATTAATATACTAAGCATTCTTCCCTATTGCTATTATTGTGGGGGTGTATTTTTGGCTTTAACACCTGATGAATATTTTGTCTTTTTGGGAAAAGATTTACTTAAAAGTCTGTTTATTTTAAATAAAAGGAAGTATTTAAATTACTTAAAGACAATAACCTGAAATTGGGGGGGGGGGGGAAGGGAGATGCAGGCTATTAATTTAAAGTTTGACATAAGAAAAATGTACCTGAAATAAATAACAATAAAAGAAAATAACTTAAAAATTCTGTTGTTTCAAGAATGATGTTTGGAATTGAAAAAGCAATGAAATCTATTTTCATTATTTTTTTACATCTTGAATTACATTGTTTTTAGAAAATGGAATATGGTTTCTTACTATATTTTAAAGCTTAA
Organism: Pseudochirops cupreus; assembly: GCA_028627135.1. Classification (NCBI taxonomy): domain Eukaryota; kingdom Metazoa; phylum Chordata; class Mammalia; order Diprotodontia; family Pseudocheiridae; genus Pseudochirops; species Pseudochirops cupreus. Next base: position 142,774,468 of record CM053580.1, on the reverse strand, counting down.
AAAAATACCTTTACACATTTCTCCTGAATATAGCTTTTATGGGTAGGAAGTTTGCATGACTGCTTTTGATCATCTCCTTCACCATCTTCTGGTTTCAGTTTGCTAAGATGATGGTCTGAGATCCATTCCATTAAAACAATTAAAATCTCGTAGACACGTCCATTAATCTATAAGTCAGAAATCAAGTCATAAATTCTTTGACTTCAACTCATTCTTATTACAGGAACTCAAACAACTTAAAAATTTATCAGATGATTGTGGAAAAATCAACATAAATATTTTACTACAAAATTTGTCTTTATTGGATGATAATGTTATATACTTGCTCCAAAATAACCAAAAAAATCCTCATGAACATTGATGTTTGTCAACATACTATGCAATAAATAAGCCTCCCAAAAAATAAGCCATGTATGAAAACATTTGCCTTAAGAATTATTCAAAACTCCTTATAAAAGTTTGTTACAATGAAATTTCCTTTTTACAATTAGATATGAACAATCCAATAATAGAGGATTAACAAACTGAAAGATCTTGATAACCAGTAAATTCCCATTTTAGCCATCTCTGCTATCTCTCCTCAAAGAATAATGGAGAGAAATATAACAAATAAAAACCTATTTAGCTGCCTCCTCACAGCATGGAGGTATCCCTTGTTTCTAAAAGGCCATTGTGGAGTCCCAGCAGATCTTACGCAGATTGAAAAAACCTGCATGTCTGACAACCAACCTAGCTAAACCAGGAGAGGCTCAATATCAGAGAGCTGGTAAATATATTTCTTTTTCTTTGACTAATGCACAGAGGAATTTCCATTTGCACCAAGTTCCTGAAGTTTTGAAATGTGTATATACATACTTATATAATAAAAAAATACAAATTTAGAAAAACATGGTTTTAGATCCCACCACTGACACTTAGTGACTGGTGAGCAAATTACTCACTTGTTATGTGCCCCAGGCCAACTCCCTAGAATCTGTCTAACTTACAGACTGGTTACTGATCTCTTCAGTTGGGGGAAGGAGTTCTTACACTGCAGCTCCCTGTACTAAAAAAATTCTTCAAGTATTCAAGTATGACCATATTCTCTGAAAACTAGCCAATGTGAAAGAAAAAAAAAAAGGACAAAGATGTAGTAAGTCAAAAACAATTTGCGTAACTGCATAGATTTCTTTGGCCTGTTCTGTATCAGAGGGTCACTGTATTTAGAGACAGAAAGGATGTTAAATGCAGTATAACAATGGAAATAATGCTGGGCTGGGACTCAAGAGAGATCTGGGTTCAAATCCAGGCTCAAACACTTCCTAGATGTATCGGCAATCTGCCCACCTCATCTGTAAAATGAAATTAATGACTGTAGTACTTTTCTCAGTTACTATGAAAATCATATGAAATAACATACTTAAATCACAAACCCTAATGTATCATATAAAACTGGTTATTATTATTATTTTAAAGAGGAAACTAAGATCCAGAGAAAACAAAATAATTTACCAAACACAAAGCATTTTTAGTAATATTTTATGACACAATAGTCAGTGGTCAAAAGATTCTTCTTATTATGTATTATATGCTATTATTTTATATGTAATTATATAATATTATATAATCATTTATATGTAAAAGATTCTTATTGTCAACAGACAATAAATCTCAATATAAAGAGAAGCAGGGAAAAATAATCTAAAAAACAACACAACACGAAATTTGTTATATTAAATAGTAGAGAACTTTTTATTGTAAGTTTCTGCTTTTCTATCTTCTTCAAAGGCTTCATATATCTCTTTAAGCATCAGACTATATAATACTCTAATTTTATATTCTGAATTATTTTTGATAAATGGGTAAAAATGATCATCAAATATGTCCACTTTACCCTTCCTTTGTATTTGTAAAGTCATTGTTCATATTGTACCTTATTAATTCTTGACGCTGATGTTTTTTCTTGCTTTGTAGTTTGCAGTTCATGAAGGGATGAAGAAATAGCTTTACACTTCTGTACTGCCACAAAATCATGCTTCCTCTGTAAAGGTATGTTGCCCATTACATAAATGACATTTATTTCTAAAATGGTCAAAAACAAAAGGACTTTTAAAAAAAAGGTATGAAAGAATAGGATACTCACCTGCAAATTTTCTAAACGACCTTGAACTCTTTTAGCCTGAACTTCCATTTTCTTGTTTTGTTCACTTACATCATTTAACTAAAAAAGAAAAGTAAATATTTACAGAAATAAAATTTAATGCAATTCTCAACCATAGTTCAGTAAATTAATAAACATATATACTGTGCCAGATATTGTGCTAAGTGCTATGAACACAAAGAAAGGTCCAAAATAGTTCTTGCTCTCAAGCAGCTTACAATCCAACGTAGGAGAAAAGATGCAAATAACTTTGTGTAAACAACTAATACACAGAATAAACTGGAAAAAAAATCAACAGAAGAAAAGGACTAAAATTAAGAGGGACTAGGAAAGACTTCCTGTAGAAGCTGGGATTTTATCTAGTACTTGAAGGAAGTTAGGAAGCCAGGATGAGGAAGGAGAGAATTCCACGAAAGAAGGTCTATGAAAATGCCCCAAGTTGGAGGCTGGGAGTGTTTTGTTCAAGAAACAGCACGGATAACATGCAAAAACAGAAAAATGACAATGAGACAATGTTGGAACACTAATTCATTGTTGGTGGAGCTGGGAGCTGATCCAACCATTCAGGAGAACAATTTGGAACTATGCCCAAAGGCTATAAAAATGTGCATACCCTTTAACTCAGCAATACCACTTCTAGGGTAGCATCCCAAAGACATCATAAAAATGGGAAAAGGATCCACAAGTACAAAAATATTCATAGCAGTTATATGTGTGTGTGTGTGTGTATATGTGTATATACATATATATATGTATGTGTATATATACGTGTGTGTGTATATATACTTATATTCATAACATGACTAATGTGAAAATGTGTTTGATAGGAATGTATATGTAGAGCCAATTACCATATTGCAAGCCATCTTGGGGAGGGAGGGGGGAGAGAAGGGAAAAAAATTTTAAACTTATGGAAATGATTGTTGAAAGCTAAAAATAAGTAATTTAAATTTTAAAAACAAATAAAATAAAATCATTTATTTCCCCTTTATCAGGAAAAAAAAAGAAACATCATGTGGAAGCTAATGTCAATGGATTGAAGGAGGCGAGGGGAAATGTAAGAAGACAGAAGGGGGGTGGGGGCAGGAGAAGAGGGAAACAGACCATGAAGGGCTTTGCACAACAAACATAGGTTTTTAAATCTGATCCTGGAGGTGACAAACCAGTGAAATTTATTAAGTAAGGGGGTGACTTTGACAGCTGAGCAGAGGAAGAATTAGAGTGAGGAAAACCAGCAAGTTATTTCTGTAGTCCAGGTATGGGGTGATAAGGATCTGCACCAGAATTGCAGTAGCATCAGAGGAGAGAAGGGAGCATACGTTACAAACATTACAAAGGTGAAACTGACAGACTTTCACAAAATATTGGACAATGAGGCAGGTAAGCCATCCAAGCTTAAGCAGCAACGTTCCCTGAGGAGAGATGACGTGCCATATGCCATGTGGGTCAAACCACTATCACCACTTTGACACCACCTCCCTTCTGGTGACATTAGAAACAGACCAGAACTTAGAGCCTAAGAACACCAGGAAAAGCAGTGCCCCCAAGACCAATAGGCCAATTTGTAGCCCATCTCCCACAGCTATTATGGAGAGAAGCAACCTTTGTAGTACAGGGGCTTACCAGTCCCATCACAATCAATACCAACTGCCAACCAATGGGCAGGCAGGCACCAAGAGACCCAGGAATAGCAGCATCCCCAGACCAGAGGCACTCCTCCCAACCTGGTGTGTCTGTAGTGAACATCCAGAGGAGTAAACCTCAAGGAAAAGGGTGCCACCATCCTCAACACCATGTGTTGCAAATACATATACGGCAGAAAAGTGAGCTTGACTTAAGCAGTAGCAGCGGTTCTCAATCTGTGGGTTATGTTCAATTTGTAACAATAAAAATACATCCTGCATAGCACACAGATTCATAACAGTAGCAAAATTACAGTTATAAAGTAGCAATGAAAATAATTTTATGGTTGGAGGTCACCACAATATGAGGAACTGTATTAAAGGGTAGCGGCACTGGGAAGGTTGAGAACCACTGAGTAAGAGGTTCAGAGGGAGAAACAAAAGACAACATGTGCTAGGCAAATCAAACCAACACCATCTTGACCACCATCTCTCCTTCCATCCTAATGAAGACAACCCTGGAAACCCAGAGCCCTAGGAAATGCAATATCTACGAACTATCAGCCCTGTTTCCAGTCAATGTCTCATAGCCAGCATTAAGGAGAGCAACCATTATAGAGAAGAAGCATGTCATTCTAACCAGCACCAACACTCCCCAGTAACTGAACACCATCCAAGGGGCAGATAAACCCAAGAGCCCCAGAAACATCAATGCTCTCTCAGACCATAAGTCATTGTCCTGGAAAGTAATGTCTGTGAAGCTACAATCTGTCAATTGCCTCTGCAGGTTCTGTTGTCCCCTATTCTTCTCAAAAACCACAAGTACTAGGGAGGCTAGGTGGTACAGTGAATAGAGCACTGGCCCTGGAGTCAGGAGGACCTGAGTTCAAATCCATCCTCAGACACTTAACACTTACTAGCTGTGTGACCTTGGGCAAATCACAGCCCCAACTGCCCTGCCTTCCCCCCCTCGAAAAAGCAAAAAAACCAAACAAAAAAAAACAAAACACAAGTACTGAAGAAATGAAAAAGGAGATTCTCAACACAAATGTATTGTCAAATTAACTAAACATCAGAAATATGGTATTTTTGGTGGAAAAGACATTTAAAAAGCTGCATTATCATCTTGCTTTGCCACTGTACCTTTAGAATAGGAACTGTCTTGCTTTTCCTATTTGTATCCCAATGCTTAGCATATTATCTTCCTCCAACACGACAGACATATAAAGGCAGATAGAAAAAGACAAACAGAAAGAGAGAGAATCTTCTTTTTCATGCCATAATTTTTCCACCACCAAGACTCTGAGATTCAAAATTTTCAGAAGAAAGTAAAAAAAGAACTACACTGAGAAACAAAGGCTATAAAACAGTAGTTTAAGATACTCAACATGGCCAGAAACCAGTGCTTTAGGACATCAATTTGTTCCCAAAGCCAAAATATTTCTTTCATTGGCTACTAAAGACTAGTTTTTCTGTTTTGTTTTGGTTTTTTAAAGGGAGGAAGGCAAGGTAATCGGGGGTAAGTGACTTGCCCAAGGTCCCACGGCTAGTTAAGTGTCAAGTGTCTGAGGCCGCATTTGAACTCAGATCCTTCTGAATCCTGGGTCGGTGCTCTATTCACTGCACCACCTAGCTGCCCCTAGGTTTTTTTTTTGTTTTTTTTCAAAACTCTAATGATCACTTTGTAATCTACAGAAATTGCATATTGTCAATATCTTAAGTCAGTTCCCAAAGCGATTAAGGAAAAAAATGATCACTTAAGAATTGTCATGCTTAAAATAAGTCTTTGATAAAATTATTATTGTTACCAAACTTTCTCTAAACATAACGTATATTAAGATTTAAGTTTTACACACAAATAAGAATGAAAATAGCTCTTGCCTGTTTTTTCAGGGTATCGTTTAATTCTTTCAATGTGTCAAAAGACGACTTTAGCCTCTTGTTTTCTTTAGTCTTTTCTTTAAGAGCTTCTGTTAAGTGCTTAATTTCTTCAATGTGATGCTTAAGGGAAAAAATAACTTCTAAGAATTAGGTAAGGATATAGCATCAGTAATATTTTCATAAAGTTATCAATTAACATAAATTAACTAAAAGTTATTGATATTTTAAATAGTCATCATTTTAAATAATGCAGATTAAACAAAATTATAAAACTTTACGACACAAGCTCACTACATCTGACGACTTAATTATCTTAAGATGTGGCCACTTGATCTAAGTTCAGATCACGAAGAATAAACTCAAGCATCTATTTTTGATAATGAATAGAATCAAACAGAAAAATAAGATAATGACAAAAATATAGCAAATAAAATTTATGAAATACCAATGGATATGTAATGTTGGAAAATTTATGTTAAATGAAAATAAATTAACCCACATTTGATCTCTTCCAAGAAAATTCCAAGTTCTGACAGAGGGAACAAAACTCAAAGGAAAAGATTCAATGAAACATTTGTCAGTTGTCCAAATGTTCAATTTCAAATTAAGATAGTATGAATAATTCAACAACTACCTAATGAGTAGGAATAATAAATCAATCAACCAGATGTTTTATCTATCTACATAACAACAAACCAGTATCAATGGTTTATTTTGTCAATGAATAAGAGCCAGACAATTTGGGGGTATGATGTAGACAGAGCCTAGGCGTATTTCATTTACTACAGTGATAAACATGGAAGGTACTAGAATATTCTATAAACGTGACAAAGAGCTTTCTTTAGAAAGTCGTCTAAAATGGGTAATACTAGGAAACAAATGTGCAAAAGATGCATCAGCCCAAATACTTGGTGTTACTAAGCAGCTTAGTTTCTTAATAGTATCATCTCTAAAACTGAATAATCACCAACTATGAAAAGAATAATCAAATAGGTATAAAAAATGATGGGGTACATAAAATAAATGAAATGATCCAAACTAACTTTTCCCTATTTTACAAATTAAAATAAGAATGACAAACTTCAGAGACAAATTGCTAAAACTTATAGTCCTCTTTCCCCTCATTCAATTAATTCATAATGTATTTTAAAAAGCAGGTTGCTTGAAGGTTTCACAGTACTAAGAACCAAAATCAAGATTGTTCTCAAGTTAATTATAGAAATATTATGAAAATTAGGGGTAATCACTGTAGCCATTTCAAGCACAGCAGGTACAGAGGCACGGAAAAAACAGTCTCATTAGATGGGGTAAAGGAAAATGGAAAACCAATGATCCTTATTAGAGATTCAAAGATTTAGAGCTAAAGGAGATTTTACACGTCACCCAATTAAATCCTTTTATTTTACAAATAAGGAAACTGAGGCCCAGAAAGGTTAAGTGACTTGCCCAAGGTCACATATGCAGTAAGTGGCGAGTTGGGATTCAAAACCAGGTCTCCTGACTCCAAATCCCCTGTCCTTTTGACTGGACCACACTGCCTCTTCACTCAGCGTGGACATTCCTATTGGAATTTTGATACCATGAGCTTAAGGAAAAATAATTTTATTTCATTAAATTATAGTTAAGTCAAAAAATTAACAAGCTTTGTTCAGTCTAATACACGCCAGATACTGTGTTAAGTACAGCACTCACTAGTACAAACTTTCAAATCCAAGAGATACTAAAAATCCATCATATAAAACATACATATGAGTAAGAAACCAGAATACAGAAAAGCATTCAATCTAGGGTTTGATAATATTTCTTGGCAGGGCAAATCTCTTTCATTAGGGAGCACAGGAAATAAGCATCTACTTAACTTCATTCCATTTTTCTCATCTAACAACTTTAAAAGTATTACTAGCAAGCTTCATTTTGTCTCAAGCTCTTAGCTTTACTTTTGGCCGAAAACCACAAAAGCAGAAAAATAGGGCAACTAGGTGGCACAGCTAATAGAGCACCGGCCCTGGAAACAGGAGGACCTGAGTTCAAATCCGAACTCAGACACTTAACACTTACTAGTCATGGGACCTTGGGCAAGTCACTTAACGCCAACTGCCCTCAAAAAAAAAAAAAAGGGAAAAAATTAAAATGAAAACAAGCAGAAAAATGTGACTGCTCAAAAATGTTTCATTCAACATACACCTGCTTCTTTACCCTGATTCAAGCTTCTAAGTCCTACTTTTCCTAAATCCAAAGGAAAATAAATGTTCATTTCTATAGGGTCATCTTCATACCAAGTAAACTTTTAATGAAATCAAGTAGTAAAAATCAGTTTTTAAAATAACCCTGTCAAGAAGAACATTTTTTACATTAAACTGGAATCTTTTTGTATTAAGTCACCTCTTTCATAATTTCAAATTTTGTATGAATTTCTTCTTCAACATTTTTAATTTTAGTCAAAGCAACTTCATGTTGGATTAGCAGCTCTTCTTTTTGACTTAAAAAATGTTCTCGCTTATGAAGCTGTGCAGCAAACTCCTGCTGTCCTGCCGTTTCTTGCTGTATCAAAATATCAAGTTTTTAAAAGTTTTTTTTTAAACAAACCCAAAATACACATACATTTGATGCAAAACATTTCTTTCTTTGGTGCAAGTTTACTTCAATGAAATAAACATTCTTTAGAAAATACTTAGGAATATGAATGTGCTAAATCAGGGAAAGCTGGTCCTTTAAAGAATCATGTTACAGCTGCCCACACTTGTGTTTCTGCCCTTAAACCAAAGCATGCTAACAAAACACCAGTTCTCTTAGTGAATAAACTGATCTATCAAAAACAAGAATGTCATAACACTATTTTAAGAATGAGCAAAAAGATTGCTGCTTGTTTCTGCCCAAAAATCTCTTATGAAAGATTTCAAGAATGTTTGTGGCCAATATTTATAATCAGGCTACAAATTGAAAGAGAAAATGTTACTCATTTAATTTCTTCAAAAAGTGAAACTTTATGAATTACAAACATAGTAATAACATAACCAAAGACCCTAAACTGCAAGGCCTCACACAAAAACAAGGATACTCTTTCTTTGAAATTTTATAACCAATAAATTTTTACAACCAATAAAAGGGAATTTTTCTGCCCAGAAATTAAGTTTATGTCACAATCTCTATCATTACAAGAAAAATACCACCCACCTGTCCTCTAAAGGACAGATTTGGAGTAAGGTAATTTTCTTAAAAGTGTTTCCTGAAGAAGTTTTGGAAAGAAAAAAATTTAAAGTGTATTTACTAGGGATATGAGGAACCCTCCATGGAGTAATTTTCATCACAGGAAACTGCTGAAATACTAAGGAAAAGGCCAAGGGAGAAGGAACTAAGAATCATACTATAAATCTCTGATTTTACAGATGAGAAAATTAAAGCTCAGAAAGGAAACTGACTTTCTTTCAGTTCTAAATTTATGATTTTATTATCTTGCAGGAGGCAGCATGGCAGTGTCAGAAAAACCTGAGTTCAAGACCAGATGACTGATATTGCGTGCTGCATGTATGACCCTGGATAAGTCCACACAATGAATACTATGCCTACAAATTGCAGAACATTTGCTGATCTGCACTAGTAGAGAGAACTTCCTCACTATGAGTCTGTACCTATCAAATCACAAGTTTAACATCCTCCACTCCCTCCCCAATCACAAAGACATGAAGCCAGTCATAAATCAAACATATCTTTATCTGTCTAGTGCAATTTACCTTTGGACATTGCCCCCATAACTATCCAGACATTTCTTTGCCTTAAAAAAGTTCTTACAGATGAACATTAATTCTTCCCTCATCGTTATCCCCACTGCTTTTAAGTAATATACTTGACATTCAAATTTTATTGGATGCTAACTGCTAAGAACATTAAACATTTCAAAATTTACAATTCATCACGTCTCACCTGCAGTTTCTGATGTATCAGAGATAATTCATTATATATCTGATTGATATGAGGTGGAAGGGAACTTTGCCTGAGTTTGTTAGACAACTTGCTAGATGATACTGACTTGTCAGTATACTTCAATGGAGAGCAATATCCATCATAGAAATATTCATTACTAGGCAATGAATTACTTAGCAAGGTAATATCTAAAAACAAATGAAAATTCCAAAAGTCAAATTTATTCATTAATACTTAAATTACTAAGCAAAACTAAGTATAGATTTAAAGGTTCTTTAATTTTAAAGCAACAACAAAATGAATTTATGTTAGACAAATAAGCCAAGGGAATCTCCAAAACTTTTCATGGGAGAAGCTGTTTCCCACCTTGCTAAGAATTTAGAAACAGAAAAAAAGGGAAGTATGGTAACAAGTAATCCTTGTTACCATATAATCCTCTCTACTGGCTGAAGATGAGTGTTCTAAGGAATTTGAGATGTTTCACATAAAACATTAAAAGATAAGACAGCTAAATTATAACATCTATTCATCTCCTGACAATAACAACAAAAATGAATCAAAGAGGTCACTCAGACTATGGTGGCTCAGTTACTTGCAGAACCTCGACCACTTCAAATCACCAATATATACAGTTAATGAGATAAGAAGAGATGATGGGAAATATCTCAAACAAAAAAAGCCTTCTCCATTAATAGCCCAGGGTTAAGCTGAGGAGCCACGGACTGCCCAGAACAGAGATCTCCATGAAGAGCTTTCCTAAAGCATTTTCTATAGCTCTCTTTCCAGAGCAATGACTCAGTCTGACCTTATCATATGCCCATCCCTCAAGAGAAGAAAAGAGTACTACACTCATCCAGTCTGAGTTAGAGGATGCATTAAAAGAAGAAATCCCAGGGGCGGGAGGGCCAACACACGTCACTGAAGTAGAAGAAGTAAAGTGAGGGACAACACAGTGGGCCATACACCACACAGTACCTGTCTACCCTCTCCACACCCCACTCCCCTCCCCACTCCTCTGCCCCCAGCTCAAGAACTCTGAAACTTGCTAGGAAAACTCCAAGGCAGTAGTTAGGGGTAGGGTCAAAAGGTAAAGCTACCTGATTTAAAATTAACTTAGAAAATTGAGACAGAGGGCAAAAAGGTCAATGAAGCAAGCTTGGGAATAAACCTAAATTCTAAGTAGAAAAAATACAGTAGCGCAAAGAAGGAAAAATGAGCAAGAAGAAATGAAAGTTCCCCAATGAAAACAGAAGCCAGATATATTCTACAGGTCACCAGAAGTAAGAAATCAACATCAAAAAACTACAGAATGGTTCCAAAAGGAAATGAAAAATTAAAATATGATAACTGGATGAAAGAATGTATAAAAAGGAAATAACAATGAAAACTATGACTTGAGTGAAGGGAAACATCAGCGCCCTCAAAGAACTCACGACAAAATGAGAGATAATTACATAAATGAGAGATAAATACATAAACTACGTAACAGAAAAACCCTCCAAAAGAGAAGACTCTGCAAATGAAAGGACATATGTGAAACTTAACAATACAGATCTGTATGCAAACTTGACAAAACAGAATTAAAGAATAGCAATAATAAAAGAACACATATATGAGGTCTCTCTATATATCCAAGCTGTTGAGTTTGAGGAAAAGATGTGAAGATATAACCTAAAAATGAAAGCAATCTCCAAAAAAATATGATCAAGTTAAATTAAGTCTACTGTTTTCAAGAAATAACATGAGAAAATTTTCCTCAAGCATTAAAACCAAAAAGTATTGATTGCTAAAATCAACATATCGGGACGAAGCCAAGATGGCGGCATAGAAGCAGCAACATATCGCAGCTCTCACATAGCCACCCCAAAATACCCATAAAATATGACTCTAAACTAATCCTAGAACTCCAAAACGCACACAAATATACTTTCCACTAAAGTCAGCTCGGCTACAAGGAACCATATCAGCACTGTGAACTGAAACCAGCCTGGCCTGAAGCCCTGGCTGAGCCCCGGGGCGGCTGGAGAGGAGCGGTGAGCAGATTAGCCGCAGCTGTGAGCAGTGTTCAGAAGTAGGTCAGTGGGACTTGCAGGGTCTTGGGAGAAAAGCAGTCCGGCCAAAAGGCCTCCAGGGCTGGAAAGCGAAAAGGCAGAGGTTGCAGCTTCCGCGCCCTCGGCCTGCAGACAGCAGGGGGACTAAGCGATCGTTCAGAGGCCAAGTGCTCTCTCGTTGAGCACCCTGGATTGGGATCATGGTCTTGGGCTTTGGTCCTGTGAGTCTTCATTATCCAGTGAGCCAGAAGTAAGTAGGAAAGGGACCCAGCACCTTCCTGAGAGCTATGGCAGCCGAGAGGACCCCAGCGATTTGGGACAGAGCTTTCCCTTTTGGAAGCAGAGCCCCACAGAGATTTAAAAAAAAAATCACGGACTGACCAACCATCAGTAAGAATAAGCATAAGAAGCAAAGTAAGAACAGCAACCGAACCCTAGATTCCTTCTTTGGGGAAAAGAAAGATCATGGCAGAGAGAGGGAGGAGGAGAGTGCAGCCAGAGTTCTCCCACCAGGGGCTTC
>CM053580.1:142742032-142761833 GCA_028627135.1 Pseudochirops cupreus | reverse complement strand
GTTCAGCCTGTATTTGATTGCTTGTCCTTCCAGTGGGGATAGGTGGTGAGGGAGGAGGAGAAAGAATCTGGAATCTGGAGTTCCATAATCAAATGTTACAAATATATATCTATATCTATATATATATATATATATATGTATTTATATATATGCAATTATTATTATTATTATGGACTACATCCAACTGGAACTTGAGATACACAGGCACTGTGGCTGGGAGATCCATCCTGCCCTACCGAAAAGTCAGAGGAGTGAAGGGGGAAGACATAGGAGAGAATAGACTGGGGGAGGGGGATACACTGGGATGGCTGTTTTGGGGCGGTGGGTGGGGGAAAGACGGGGAGAAAATATGCAACTCAAAATCTTGTGGAAATGAATGATGCAAACTAAAATACAATTTAAAAAAATAAAAATAAAAATAAAAATGTTAGTTGATTGAAAAAAACAATAAAATCAACATATCACCAATCAACGGAAATCTCTACATTTTTTTTACAGAAATGAGAAACTACGTGTGGAACACTATAGAAGGCAGCCGTAGTTGCTACCTTCGTTAGTTTTGTTAAACTGTTCCCATCATTCCCCCTTTTTACTCTTTGTTCTAAGGCAGTGGTTCTGAACCTTCCTAGTGCCGCGACCCTTTAATACAGTTCCTCATGTTGTGGTGACCCCCAACCATAAAATTATTTTCGTTGCTACTTCATAACTGTAATTTTGCTACTGTTATGAATCGTACTGTAAACATCTGATACACAGGATGTATTTAAATTGTTACAAATTGAACATAACCCACAGGTTGAGAACCGCTGTTCTAAAGGATGAAAGATGCTCAAGAAAGAAAGGAAGAAAAACATAATGGGAAATGTAAATGATATAAAAACAAAATATATCAACTTTTTAAATTAGAAAAAGCTTTAGAGCTGGAAGAGATTTTAGAGGCTATCTAATCCAATCCTCTTCTTGTACTATCAAAAACACTAAAATCCAAAAAGGTTAGGTGACCTTCCCAAGGTCACAAAGGGAGTAAATATACCTGGAGAACATAAAACCCAAAACTGAATGATTTGTCATTCTACAACCACACTTGACTTGACAGAGATGATAAAAAGGTACCTCTCCCTTCTTTGCAGAAATACTTGCTTCTGCATCCACTTGACGTGATGATTGGTTTTGTTGGCTTTCTTTTTTTTGCTTATTTTTTTTGTTACAAGGGGCCACTTAATCGATAGTGAAAGAAGGGGAGAAGGATATCTTCAAAAATACAGGTGAAGTTAAAATATATCAATACAACTTGTAAAAGGTACTAAATTTTTAAATACATAGGCAATTCAGCATCCATCTTTACACTTCCAGAAATAAGTTTCATTCTTCATTCCTGGCAAAGCTAAAATTAAGTGACTATTTTGAAACAGAACTTTTAATTTACCTGGAGGTGTTTCTTTTGTGAATGGTTCAACTGTCTGCGCAATAGTGATATCATGATCATCTTCAACTAACTCTTCTTCCACCTCCAGTGGACTCAAATCACAAAAATAATCCAGGTCATCATCTAGACTTTAAAGAAAAAAATTATACATAGCAATCTCAAAAAATCCTACAAAATATTCTATACTATTAAAATTCAAAGCAGTAACAGTTCATAAGTATATAAAGCCTTAAAGTTTAAAATGTACTTTCTTTACAACAAAGCAATAAAATAAGAATAACAAGTATTATCAGCCCTAATTTTAACGATGAGGAAACTGATTTGGCCAGGGTCATGAATTAGTCTCACAGAATTGTAAAGAAAAATGTTAATGGTAATTGTCAAAGACAAGTGACCATTTATTACATGTAGTTAATTGAACTAGATTTTTACATGCATTCAAACTTATTTAGAAACAAAATTTGTAAATTCTAACAGAATTACATTAAAGGTTGAACATTCTACAGTATATGTAATAAAGTAAAGAAGCGGCAAGGCATAATAAGAGACTGTAGTAACAGAGGGATAACTGTAGCAATCAGGATGATATGGTTGGTTTAAGTCTCATTTCTGATCCATATTTGCTATGTAACACAGGGCAAATCCCTTGACTTCCCAGTGTCCCAACTCTTTAAGACTATAAATCATAGAAGTTGTTCATCTTCATTGAAAAAGGGAATTTTGTTGCTTTCAGTTTTCTACACTGATGAAATCACAGGTTCAGAGGGGGTATGTGTGTGTACACATATGTGAATGTGTAGGTACGTGTGTATACATATAGTTTACATATGTGTATAATAGATATGAATGAATATATAAAGACAAATAACAGCTAACATAAATGTGTGTAAAAAAAGTATAGAAAATCACTCTTCCTTACCCCGCACAATCTCATTATTCCTACTTCTCAATCAGCTCTCCCATCCAAACACTTCTTCTTACACATACATCTACCACCTTAATTCATGTCCTCATCACTTCTCAATGGCTTCCTAATTGGTCCTACATTTGGTTTCTCTCCTCTCCAATCAATCTTCCACATCAGATATCAAACATGCAGCAATCCACAAAACTCCGGATGCTGCCTGATGCACATTAAGATATAATTAGGAAATATGTAAAAAATAAGTAAAAATACAATATAGATATTAATATGTGGTTTTCTAAGTTAAAATACAACCTACAGGGATCTTTATGGATGGTTCAGTGGCCCCCATTTCTATTTGAGATTGACACCACTGCTCCACACTGCTACCATTTTCCTTAAGTACAGATCAGACCATGTCACTCCTCAATTCAAGAAACTCCTATGGCTCCATTATTATTATGGCTCTAAGATCAAATTTATAATCTCCTGTTTATCCTTTAAAGTCCTTTATAACCTGTCCCCAATCTATCTTTCCAACCTCATTACATATTATTCCCCTTCCAAACTTGACAATCTGGCTAGCTCCCTCTCCATTCTTCAAAAAAGACACTCTACTCTACCTTGTCTTAATGCCTTTACATCGATCATCCCCCACAGGTAGAATGCACTACCGCCTTACCTCTGCCCCTAAATTCCAGCACTACCTTTTACATGAAACCTTTCCTGACCCCACTCCCCTCTAATTCCCTCCTAGCAACTACTTGGTATTTTTTTTTATTACTTTGAATATACTTATTGGATATACTTGTTTCCCCCAATAGAATGCAAGCTCCTTGACAGTGGAATGGCTTCAAGTCTTCACATTTTTATCTCTAGTACTGTACACATACTATGGACTTAGTAAATGCTTACTGATTGAAAATTACATATTACTGTTATCCATGTTTGTGTCTTACACTTTTATTTTTGGAGGGGGGAAGGTAGGGCAATTAGGGTTAGGTGACTTGCCCAAGGTTACACAGCTAGTTAAGTGTCAGGTGTCTTGAGGCCGCATTTGTAACCAGGTCCTCCTGACTCCAGAACCAGGTGCTCTATTCACTGCCCCACCTAGCTGCCCCATTTGTGTCTTACTCCTTTCTTAGACTGCCTCCATCGAAGCAGACTGATTCTTACTTAAATGTATCTTCTCTAGCACAAAGTACTCTTAACATAAGTTGCACTCATTACATGTTCTGAATAAAACTAAAATCATAGAACATCCCCAAATTATTCCCTAGAAAAAGAGTATACTGACAAAGGTCTCTTTCATTTTATGGAAGGAAATTCTACGGTAAATCCCAAACTAATATAGATAATGAACTTCATGTCAATTCTCTTCTTTCTGCCTATACTCCAATGCTCCAAAAGAAAAAGGTGGCAGTGTTTCTGAATACCAAATGGAGAATTTAAATAATTAAAGACAAATATGTACCTTTCATTTGAAAACTGCAGACAATTTTACAAAGATGTAGGTATTCCTGCCTGAACGCCCTGGAGAATTGCTCTTTTACACTCCACACGTATATACTGCTTTAAGACAGGTATAGGCCCTGGACCTGTGACCAATGGAATCATTGTGATAGCCAACTGCAATTCCCAGGCAAGGAAACCCCTTCTAACAAAACAGATCAGCACCTTCTTAGCAATTTCAATCTATGGTAACATGCTGCTTCTCTTATACAGCTTCAGTCTTACTTTATTTCTAAAATTCCCTCCCTCTGTGTCACACACATAGACATATATTATCTGTACCATATATTTTGGCCATTTCTCATGTTTAATTTAGCATAGCATAATATGCTGTCCTGGATTGTTCTGTACTGGCTTTTTATGTGTGTTATCAGATATCTCTTTAACAAAACTATAAGCTCAAAAAAATTTTTTAAGTTTTTTAAAGGACTTAAGTTCCTCAAGTGACAGAACAAGTTATGCCCTTCTTTTGCGTCTTATACCATGCTATCCACAATGGGGACTCAACACTTTACAAACTCTAAACTACCATAAAAATGCTATCATTATTATTTATCATGCTAATTTAAAAACATCTCCTTGCCCCAAGAAACACAGATTCAAATAAAAACAAACATCTCAATTTGAATTTTGGATTATTCAAATTGAAAGAAAAAATATAAAAATGTTATTCATATATTTTAAAATGATCAATAGGATAGCCAAATACATTAATATAATATTAAATCTGATATGTTTATGTTCCAGTCTTGGCTGTTTCTAAGTAAAAATAAAGAGGTTCATTTCAACCAGGTCTCCATCTTCCTTCCTATGCACCAGATGCAAACCATACCCATGGACTCCAGTCATCACTCCCAACCTCCCCCCCACTGGATCCTTGGGCTTAGTCAACCAGCATTTATTAAATATCTATCACTGTACCCGTCACTGTGTAAATACTGGGGATACAACGATAGGAGGAAAAAAAACCAAACAAACAAAAATCCCACCCCCAAGAAGTTCACAATCTATATGAAAACACTCTGGCCTCTAATAGCTGAGCTTTTACTTATTTTTCCTGGAACAAGCCTCCATTTCACTTCCAGGCCACCAAAGTGCCAGTAATTTTTCTTTCCAGTTTCCCTTAATGTAACTATTTCTCCTATTAGAAGGCAAGCTCCTTGAGGGCAGGCCCTGCATTGCTGTCTTTTATTTATATTTTCAGTAGTTGTTACAACATCTACTATGCACTTGTGCACTTAATAAATGCCTTATCTACCTCTGTCTTCAATTGTAAAAGATAACTGAAGTTAACAACATTCAAGTTACTAGGTTTAAATCTCTCAGGGAAAAAAAAAGCAAATTTTAAATCTAGTTTTTAGTATTTCTATGAAACATTGAGGAGTCAGCAGTCGTAGGGATACAGGGATATCATACCAATTCACATTCTTCTTAAACACGTCACGAAGGGGTTTTGTAGAATTTATTCCTGTATTTTGAGAAAATGATGCTGCCAAGTCAGTGGGCAGAGACATAACTGGATCTGACAAAGAGTTATCCAACGCATCTATCAGCAAATTAGAAAACATAAAAAGGACAGAGTGAGACGCTGACTTTTCAAAGAACACCATTCCTACTATTTAAGAATAAATGAGCTACTCTGAGTCTGTAACAACTTGTCTCCGTAACTAAACTATGAAACTGATAAAGCAGCATCTCAATTCTTACAGTACCTGCTCACACACAGTCATTTCTTATGTTATGATACACGCAATGAGTTCTCAATAAGTACTCAATGAGTAGAACCTCAGGCCTGTTCATCTGAACGCAACAAAACAGAGGGGTCATACAGGAAAGCCAATTATAATATTTTGTATAAAATTAAGATTCAAAAAACACAAGTCCTCTTTTCTCAGAAATTTAATGAGAAATGCTTTTCGCTCTCATTTGATAAGATTAGAAGTGTCAAATAAATACCATTTTAATTTAAGATCCTGAATATCTATTCATATATCAAACACATTTCAGGAAATACTCTCTTAAGATCAACTAATTTTAATTCTAAAATCTACAATCATAATTAGGATTATCTATAAAAGTAAATATAAAACTGTTCTTTTATATATGTTAACTGGTGAACCGAAAAACAGTTTTCATAAAAATACTGAACCCAATAAAGTTAATGACTGGAATAGTCAATGTCTAAATTTAGGAAGTAACGAACAAAATTCTAAAAAGGAATTTTTATAAGATCTTCTTTTTCCTTTTTTTTTTGTTGGAGGGGAACGGGTGACATTTTAATACCAAAGCCACACTAATACAATAACTAGCAATTCATAAGTAAAGTAGCTGATACATGTTTATGGTGACTTTTACCAAGATATAAACCAAATCACACGTCAACCTGGAAGGAGAGCTGGATCTGCTACATAAACTACTCCCCACAGTTCAATTATATACTACTTGTAAAAGTATACTACAATAACATTTACTTAATGCATTCTTACTAACACGAGAATGTGTATATGCCACCAAATATATTCCCTTAGTGTTTTTTTTTTTAACCCAACATAAAGTTTAATGCGGTAGGTAGGGAAAGGTAGGAACAAATGTATTTAATAATGACAGAATCAGACTGGCTCATAAGTTTGACTCACAGCTTTGTAGGACATTTACAAAGCAGCTATTAGTTTATTAAAAGAACTGAAAAATAACAGTATTTGTTCTTTGTACTACCATGAACAAAACTTTCTACAGGCACAGTATACTAATTTCCTAGTACTCTCCGCTCAAACTGAATTTCATTACGAACATTAAAACATACAATAAACTTAATCTTCCTACCTGTGTAGGTAAGAGATCTTCTGCTTTTACATCTGCCCTGATTATCCAAACCAACAAACTAAAAGAAATAACACATTTAACTTATATTTAATACTTAAAAGCTTATCTTAAAAATACTCACGTTTTCATTGTAAGTTAAAACGTAAAACCAACTTTTACAAGATTTTTATAACACCTCAGTCTTAATACAAATACATTTTTTGGAAAATTTTGTTAGGCAAATTAGGTAGGACAATTATCTGCAAGGAAGATGAGACCACTTGAATTTGGTGCCATACTTGTCTTATACGATCCTTATAATCACTGACTAAGGTAGACAGAACAAATATTCTTATAGACGTCCCTAATGAGGTCTATAATGCTTTGTACCCTGATCCATCAGGTCATTAATAGCCTTCCTCTCCAGGAAGGATTCAGCACTTTATTTTTAACCACTTACACATATAATACTGTGTATAAAACACAATTTATTAGATTGTGCCTCCTTGAAGGCCTGTTTTATCTAAACTTTTTATATTCTCCATAACAGTGCTAGGAGCACAGAAGACGGCTGATCATTGCCTGTTGTGTTTTATCATTTCCACTTTTTAAAAAATATGGAAACTGAGGCTCGGGTCCCAACTCTGACCTCAACAATGAGTGTGAATGTGCGTGCATCGGTAAACCCCCAGCGATTACTTAAAAGCACAGTGCCCAGTACCCTGTAGGAGCTTAATGAGTGCTTGCTGCTTGGACGGTTAAATGGGGCTATAAGGAACACCTACTTCACAGGGTTGTTTCTAGGGTTAAACGAGGCGACAAATTAAAAAGGAAAAAATAAAAAAAGCACACTGCAAGTTTAGAGCTCCCCATAAATGCTAACTCTTGTTATGCTCGTAATAAGAAGAGGTAGGGATGACAAGCCAGGATCAGCACCTCGCTCCCCCTGAGAGGTTTGTTAGGAGTTAGAAAGACCCCACCTTCCGCTCCCTCTCCCCCCACCCCGGGGCATCGGCGGAGCGCACACAGCGACTTTAAATAAGCACAACGAACCAGAAGCAGGAGGCAGGGAAAGCAGGGCCGCGGATGCGGGACAAGCGCTGAAAAGGACACGTGACTTTACCTGGCGGGGAATGGACAGGAAAGGAGACGAGGGGCAGGCGGCTCCCGGAGTCGAGCGGAACACAGGAAGCAGACCGGGATTCAGGAGGGAGAAGAGACGGTCGCCTTGCCCTCGGACCGAGGGAGGGTTTACCTCAGATTGGAAAGTGCTACCGATTCCGTAACGGTGCTTGAGGCGCTCCAAGGCCGCGTCCTGACCCGGAGGCTTGACTATTTTCGGCTCCATATTTTCGGCTTCTTGGGTCTCGCTCGCCGTTGTCTCCCGGGGAAACCGCGTTCAAACCTTGGAGCCGAGGGGGGCGGGACCTCGCGACGCCGGAAGTATGTCCCTGACGCACGCGCTCTGGGGTCCGCTCCGTCCTCCCGGGCGTGGACGAGCTCGGCAGGTGAGCGTAAGAGCCGGAGGCGCCTCGTGCCTCCCTTCGGGGTGACTTGGGACAAAACAATGCCGGGGTCAAGAAACCAGGCGCAGCCGGGTATTAGTATCAGTCATTCAGTGGACTAGCCTTAAGTAAGCCCCTACTATGTGCCGTCCTGGGCTAGATGCTGAGGTTTCGAAGCCAGGAATGAGACGTGGCCTCATCTCTCAAGGAAATAAAAGCACAAAAACTAGACCCTCGGCGAGGTGCTTGCCAAGAAGCATCAACGAATGAATGACTGGGTAAAGAAATAAGGGCACCGTCGTCTTTCAAGACTGAATTACCCGATAATGGAAGGCTTCCCAATAAAAACGGGAAGATATAGAGAGATGTAAATGATGGAGACATAAAATAGATAACTGATGTAAATAATAAAGACATGAACAAAAATATTAATTTGAACTTTAGTAACAGTAGTAACCTTTAAAAAATTTTAGACATTTTGTATTAATACCTCAATTTTTTTTTTTTGGAAGGGGGAAGGCAAGGCAGTTGGGGTTAAGTGACTTGCCCAGGGTCACACTGTCAAGGCCGGATTTAAACTCAGGTCCTCCGGACTCCAGGGCTGGTGCTCTACTCCCCATACCACCTGGCTGCCCTTACCTCTTTCTTTATATAATTCACTTGTAAGTAAATGTGATAAAGGTTGATTAAACCGTAATTACATTTTGGGACATCAGAGATGTCTGTTCTGCCCATGTTTCTAACATAAAACTTTTAAAATATGGCTTTTGGGAAGTTCCATCTCTCCAAGGTCCGTATGCCTTGCAGCAGATTTCATATTCCTTTTTAAAGGTTGAAAAGAACAATGTGATACGAATGAAAACCTAATTTGCATGTAATTGAACCTGGAGTCAAAGAGAAGGCTCAAGTTTCTTGGAAGTTGTTCAGAAAGAGTATATGATTTTTGGAGGGTGGGAAGAAGGGAAAGTGGGACAAAAGAAACCCTTACTGTGGGAATGACACCTCTCCTAGAAATAAGGTGAAGTGAGTGATTTAAAAGGTTTTCCCCCCCTTTAATCCCAGGCCTACAATTTTCAGCTTCCTCAGTCTGACATCTAATTTGCACCTTCTAAACAATGTTTTATTAATGCCTCCTTCCTCTTAATTTCACATTTTCAAAACCTTGGGCTATTTATTTAGTCTTTGACTCTCCTTTCTAACCTCAGTCAACCTCCACAAAATGTTAAGCTACATGTCCTGCCTTCTTTCTACTCACACTATCATTTTCAGTTTAATCTTTTTTTCAGTCTTACCTAACTCTTCATGACCCCATGTGGGGTTTTCTTGGCAAAGATTCTGGAGTGGTTTGCCATTTCCTTCTCTCTGCAGGTTCCTAATTTGTCACCTCTTGTCTTTTCCTTCCTCCAAGCTGTCCTGAGATTTTTGCCAAAGATAAGTCATTTCTATCTTTAGGAGTTCCTCATTGCCTTTAGGCTAGGCAATTCCTAAACCCAGAATTTAAGGCCTTGAATTTTTGGCTCCAACTTAACTTTCCTGTTTTATGACAATCTACTCTCCACAGCATCTGCCATTCCAACCAAAAATAGACTAAACATGTTCCCTTTTATTATATTTTGACAATTACATAATATTGCAATGATACATTTTATATTCTAAATTAATGAAAATGAATGATTGTTATAATTATGTTTAATTAATATTATACTATCCTAAACTGTACTGTGTCCGTGCATTTGCACAGGTCATTCCCAATGCCTGTTGAAACTTTCTCTTCCTTCAAGGCCCATTCATCCTTCCATAAGCAATTCAAAGTATACAGTGAAATCTTCACTCCAAATTTTCTTACAATACTTTGAATCTATACTCATACTCCCATCACACCCTACCTTGTACTATACTTACCTGTACACCTGTTGTATTCCTCTCAAAAGAATGCAAGCTTCTCGAAAATACAGATTATTTCATTTTTCATCTTTCTATGATTCAGGCCTATGACATTACTCTGCACATAATAGGCAATTAATAAAATTTTCATTCCCCAGTCACATGATCTGGGGCTAAAATCTAGGTTTCTTGATTTCTAGCCTTCTTCCCACGTCACCACACTGCCATACCTCATTTCTTTCTGAAAATTCCCATGTGTAGGCCACTTTCTTTGAGATTCCAATTAATGCATTTTAATGGCAAACCACAACTCAGTTAAGGCTGTATCTCCTCTATAAAGCTATTTACTATGCTGAATTTCACTCATGAAAACTTTCTGCCACTTCTCAAGTCTGTTCTGCCTAACTGGAGTCTACAATGACAGTATAGTCAACTATTCTAATGTAAAACCTTAGTCAGGATAGCGGTGGTCACTACTTTATTCGACAACCACTCTAAGTCCCTTTTTTAACAGTGCTATTTGACCTTACTTTTATTACTTCTCATCCCAGGTTCTAAGACAATCAAAGGGTATGTTCTGATAGTTTTTTCTAAGCTTGGACTATTTATTAAATTTCAATCTCGCAAATCACTTCTTTAATAAAACAGACCATGTAAACCCAGGTTTCTGTTGGCTTGGGGACTCTGGATTTAGGGCTAGAAGAAGGTATCAAGTCCAACTTCCTCATTTCACCGATAAAGAAACTGAGGCCCAGAAAAATGCAGGTAAATAGCAGGTAAATGTCTTCTGACTCCAAATCCAGGTATCTTCCTGCTGCACTACAACATGTTTTTTAAATTATTAGGAGCTAACATACAAATATCATGGGAACCACTTATTACTTCTCTTATAAAAAAGCACAGCAAATAGGTGGAAAGGCATGTGGAAAAAAAATACAATTTTCACAAGTTTCTTTGTAGGTTTTTACCTTTCTTTCCAGGTTCTTCCTTTGCTTTTGTTTTGTATCTCCAGTGCTTAGTACATAATAGAGCATAAGAAATGCTTTCTCATTTATTCGTTTCATTTCCCATTCCCCCCTTTCCAGGAATTTTAAAAACAATAGCAAAATTAGGTGGTACAAAGCCAAATGTTATTCAAGAACCAGTCTAGTCCTATAAACTACTAGGCCATTTTGACATACAATTACAAGCCATAGACTTTTAGAACTAAGAGGGATCTAATTATATAGATTGCCTTATAGATGTTGCCTATATAGATAACCTCTAATTATAAGGCAACTTGCCTTACACACACAGTGAGAGCTGGGATCCCAAATAACTGAAACATGATTTCTCAAATCATGCAATTACTTGCCATTTCTAAAATATAAGGCATATTTTAACATTTGTTCAGCTGAACTTTAGAATTTACCTCAGCAACAGCAATTTAAATTATCCATACCTCCTTTAAAAAATTAATTGTTTTACAAATCACCTAAGCTGATCTACATGAAAGTAATTTCATTCAGTATTAAATTAACTTTTAAAATTTGCTAAAAAGATAATTTGTAAATAAGTGTACAAAATGGTGAGTTTCTATTCCATTTAGAAGGTTTTAATGAGAGGACAATATAAAAATTATCAGTGTTACAAAGATATTTAATATGATGCTGCGTGCTTCTATACAGTTCATTTTTTTCTTTATATTGGAGCAGTCTTTAAAACTCCTGAAAAATATGTGACAAATAGCCTTTGGTACAACGTCTCAAGTCATTTTTACTACAGAACAAGTATAGGGAGAATGAGAATGGGAGAAGAACAGAATGCTACAGAAAATCATTCTTTACCAGACTATTAAAAAAAAATTACTATCAGAATGTAACATGACATCATTTATTAGTCAAGATTACAATCCCTCAAGCTTTATTATGCACAGCTTTAAAAGCTTTTAACATTTCACAAAGAAGCCAATTCAAAGAATGTTTCTTTCTTCCTTTAAATTTAGTGACAGCTGATACTTCAGAATTTATTCCAGGATTGCCACAAAAGTCATCAATCATTTTTTAAAAATCACTTCTCTCTACACCACCACAACACAAAATACTAATTAAGACAAAGAAGCTATGTGAGAGAACATTCCATATAATAGTGAAACCACCATTCCCTTTATTTTCCTAATCAATTTGGAAAATGTAAATTAAGTTTTTAATTAATAAATTCTTAGCACAAGTAAACTTTTTGATACTTGGGTAAGGAATTCTTATTGAAGTAATGATGATATTCCATCATCACAAAGGCAAAAATCCTAGTTTGCTACCATAAAACTTTTCTCCAGAAATTTTATTCTTGAACAAGTTAACTATGCAAGGTCCCTAATTTCTAACTCCCCAGAAGCGAGACTTTTTTCATTTCTTTAGAACTCACTTCTTTACAGTGAAAACTGAGCTGGCTAACTAACCTGGGATATCATTGTTTTTTTTTAAAAAGGAGGGTAGATGGTATAAACTGAACATTGGCATACACCCTTCATAAATATATCAATTTTCATAATGAGGATGCAGAGGGATGACAGTCTCCCATATCTTAGGGAGCATAGAATCACCTCAATCTCCTCCAATCTGTTTTATTTACTATCCATACGTTTTCAATTTGCATCTGAGTTGGAGGGGGAGGGGGGAATGTTGTTTACCATCTCAAAATTTTATGGTCAATCACTTTTCTCACCCTTCAACTGCCCTCTCTGCTTTTGACTTAGTGCTAGAATGGATAAAGGAACATCTAGCTAAACAAGAATTCTAAAACTTGTTATGGCAGATGCTACTTTTATTTTACAAAATTCATCAACAACAGAGAGTGAAGTAACGTAGTATTAAGTAATCAGAAGCAATGAACATGGTACAAAGCTATTTTTCAAATGTGCAATACATCTCAACTGCAAGGGGAAAAAAATCCAAGTTCTGCTGAAAGAACCAGGCTATAGATTCTGAGGTAGTAGAGACTGATGACAGGAAAGTAAAGCCCAACATTTCCAAAACACTAAGAAACTAGCCAAATGATCTATTGGAAATATAAGAAAATAAAATCCTGCCTTTTGTAATAACACAGAAAGCTACAAATGATTGGAAGAGGGTAGGCATTCCATTAAAAATTGACTCAAGAATACACATGGAGGTGAAGATCTTGGGACCTCAGAAGAGCACTTTGGGTAAGCCATTGCTCTCTTCATAGCTCCACCCAATTATAAATGGGTCTCCATGCACTTTTTTGTGTCCCCCTCAAAAAAAGGCACAACAGTAGGTAAGATATGATAGCAAGTATATTTAAAATCTAAAAAAGATCCAAGTTGTGGTCCCTTTATTTAAAAGGTCAGATACATCGATGCAGGAAGTAAAATACCTTAAAATCAACTTAACAGAATCAAACTGCATATGTCATATTCCTTCAACAACCTAAGAAGGGCTATTGCTTTAACAATACTTATTTCATGTTAATTTTTAATACAAATCTCTGTCAGGAGTACATAAACACAAGTACACCTGAAATAGACCAGTGTTTAAACTTTTATTTCACACCATGCAATGACAATTTTAACACATTAAAAAAATGACAACAGCTATAAGCTGCAATTTTACATTTATACATTGGAAATGTCCATTTTCAAAAGCTGAACATAATCACCATATTGTTGAGAACAGGTAAGCCTCAATTTAACTGTTTACAAAGATAAAAGTTTGCTATGAAAATAGCTATGATTTTATATTTGTCCACACTCTGTGATCATAATTCTTTTGCTCACCAAACCTTTAGAAGAACCAAATGATTCAATCTTTTTCACAGTATCCATGCCGTCTTTAACAAATCCAAATACTACATGCTTAAAGTCCAAATGTTCTGCTTTCTGCAGAAGAATAAAAAATTGAGAATTATTGGTGTTCTGGCCACGATTAGCCATTGACAATAAACCAGGAGTAGTGTGTTTCACTGTAAAGTTTTCATCTTCAAATGTGTTCCCATAAATGGACCGTCCTCCTGTTCCATCATGTTTGGTGATATCTCCTCCCTAGAAAGAGATTACAATTATAAATTTTGAACAAGTTGATCTCAGCGAAATCTAAAATTTAATTTCTTCAATAATAAAAAAATATATTAAATTCATTAGAAAAATACATTTACACTCAATATTATATTAACCCATAAGTAGGAATTAAAGCCTTAATTATTTTAAACATAGAGCTCATTTAAAAAAGAAATTTCAAAGAAGTTTTCCACAGAAGTAATTGCAGAGACTATCTAATCCAACTCTTCATTTTTATAAAGAAACTGAGGAGAAAGGATATTAAGGCAATGTCACACAGGCAGTGTCATAGCTAGAATTTGGGCCTAGGTACTCTGACTTCAGTATCAGTGCCCTTTCCACTGTACCATGAGGTTACAGAGACAGCCAAGTACAAAAAGGATTAAAAGAGCATAGGCTTACAGATAAAAGTGAACCTTTATGTCATACCCTTCATTTTACAGATCAACAAAGTGATGCCCAGAAGTTTGGGCTACATTTCCCAGGATCACCCAGAATGATTACTGAGCTCCTCAGATTCCCTACCTAGTACTCCTCACACTGTGCCCAACTGCTTTTCCTAATGACATGAAGAAAACCATGTTTTAGGAAAGTCTTCTGGCAACAAGGTACAAGACAGATAGTGTACAAGAGGAGACTAGAGGAAAGGAGACCAGCTAGGATGTTATTGCAATAGCTCAAGTTATTAAATAACAATGGCCTGGAACTGGGGGTGAAACAGCAGTAGGAAAAAGAGAAGAATGTCTCTGATTCATATAGTAAAAATGACAATAGGCCCAAACGAACATATATTTAATAGTAAGGACTTCTTTGTAGGATAAGGCAAAATAACAATGAAATTTACACAGAAAAAAGATGTGGGCAAGACAGTCAAGAGGCACAATCAATAGAAAGTCTGAGAAGGATGATCCTGCAACCCTAGACTTAAACCTAATACATTAATAGAATAAGGATACACCAGATTTCCAACCAAATGTCTACAAAAGATTTGGTGAACTGAAGGAAAATTTGGGAAACAATTCATTATTTAAGAAATATATTTGGGAAAAATCAATTGGCAAACTCCTAGAAAAAGAATTAGGACCTTACAACTGTATAACTATAAGAACATGGAATAACGTTACTTCTCTCAATTGTGGGAGAAAGATAGTTTCTGTGGACAATTTCTACCAATAAAACAAATTAGTTTACTAAGTTTGTTCTCTAAAACAGAGTCTTGGCTCTTACTTACATGGCAAACAAAATCTGGAATTACTCGGTGAAAAACCGAGTTCTTGTAACCAAAGCCCCTTTCTCCTGTGCACAAAGCCCTGAAGTTCTCAGCAGTTTGAGGCACAATGTTTGAGAATAGTTCCATAGTGATACGTCCCAGATGTTCATCATCAGCAGATATTTCAAAAAATACCACGGGATTTGTTTCCTGTGACAGCTCTGCTATAAGTGATACTTGTCCCTTCTGCAGTTTTGATAAATTATCCTGACATTCTTCAAATCTCTTCTTAAAAGAATCAGACATTTCTTTAGTTTTAAATCTGACTGCAAGCTGTTCAACTTTTGCTTCTCCATCTATAAGCCAAAAGAAGACTTTTAACGGCACTGAATCTCATGAATAATTTCTATGTTATATATAAAGATTTGAACTCAACTCACCTGCATAGTCTGTAGCAGTCCAAACTAAAGCATTATTTGAAACGTTTAAGGATTTTAATTCCATTGCTTTGGTAATAACATGATTTGCACAAACTTTAAAGACTTGGTCTCTTCTCATAAGAATTCGATAATAGTTTTTCATTGTATGGAAAAGGATCTTTATCTCTCCAACTCCCCGCTCTTTCCACTGAAGAGCATCTCTGTCCCACCTGTAAAGTTTGGCTCTTTCTTTAAACAAAATTTCTTCATCTTCTTCTCCAGATTTCACTTCCACCTAAAACAGACAAATAGAAAGGACATTTTTTTTCAACAACTGTGACATTTTAGTTCCAGATCTAATATCACTACTGACATGTCCTTCAGATTGTCTGAACCATGATCTCATCATCAGTGCAACATGTATGACCTCCCAAAGAAGGCTGTGGCTAGAACATGGTTAATAATATGTAAGATATCATGTGACTAATAGCTATCATATCGTACTATACTTGTTGATATTAGTCTCAATTATTACTATTACTACTACTACAAACCAAGAGGTTAAGTACTACAAATGCCAAGTGACTACTTGTTAAGATTTATTTTAAGCTCTGTATATGTGTGTCATTTTTTTGGGTAATAGTATTTTCCATAACAGTATTTCAGTAGTACCTTTCAGTGTTAGCAGTATACTGCATTTGGCTAGGCCGCTGACAGGAAGTACAGATTCTCTTTCCACCTTTTGTTTATCTTTTTCTATTAGAAATTAAATGTTTTCCATCAAAAATCTATATGTACTGCTGCTTTGGGTATAAAAGTACTTTTAAAATGTATCCATTCTATTTTTGATGTGGAAAATTGACTAATAGCTGAAATTAACCCAACTCTCAATTTGTTGACAAAGTAACATTTTCTTATGGCTTAGAGAATGGAAATTTTATACATTTTCTTCAGTTTTAAAATGATCAAATAGCTGTCTTATGAATAAGGGAATAACTGTAATTTCAGGATAAGAAGTTGTGACCTAGGATGTCACTCAGAAAATGATCAGTCCTTCTCAGTATTATCCTAGACATTCCATTTTACATATAATATTTATTAAGCGATATCTATAAGGTAAACATTTGTTATCAGGGATCATTTGGACTTCTTAAATCACAAACAAAAACATTTCTGAGAAAAGTCTTTTAAGATTCTTATTTGCAATAATTTTTTCTGAATTAAATACAAAATTAATTTTTCCAGAGTTTTAAATTCTGAAAAGACACGAATCAATGTTCAGCAAATAAGAAATTATATTAGTCAGATTTATTTTGAGATATATATATCTACTAGAAAAATAGAAAAGAATACTACAATAAAGCAATGGTCTGATTTCAAATTCTGGCTCTGTCACATAGGGAATCACAGAATCAAATCAAATCACAGGGTTGGAAAAACTCTCAAAGATGACAGAGACCAACTTGTATTGGTAACATCCCTGACAAAGGGTCAAAAACAGTCACCCAGCTAGTATGAATCCCAAAGGAGAGACCCACTATCTCCTGCTATTAACTATTCTACTTTAGAAGAATTTCTAAAAGTGGTAGGAAGCTTTTTCTCTTTATAACGAAGCCTATCTATTTCTAATTTCTTTCCATTGCTCCTAGGTCTGAAACAAATTTCAGCCTTTTCCATATCAGGACCACCTATTTGATAGAGATCATACTCTCCTCCCCTCTCCAAACTCTATATAGGAATTTTTGTGATGAAGGTTTACAGGTTTACAGATTTGAGGAAAGAGAAGAGCGTAAGAGACTTTTATAATAGGAAGCTAATAGTGGCAAAATATTAAAGGCTGTGCAGCTATAAGACTACAGTTGAGAAAGGATAAAGTCACAATAAGCACATGGGCAACAATGTTTTGATAGAAACAGGCATCTTTCCCTATGTATGCTATGAAGTGGGGAAAATAAGAAGGAAAAGAAGAGAAGAGAAAGAGAAAAGTAAAAGAAAAGGAGGAAAAAAATAAAAAATCTTACTTCCAATTTTTAGTCTGTTATTAAACATATATTTTGGGGAGAATCTTAAAGGATTTAACAGCCTTTCATTTAGCAATCAATAATTTTTAGTCACTTCTATATTTAGAATGTGTTGATGGCTTCACACTGATTAAGCTAAATAAAATGTTATTCCTTCCCTATCACCAGATCCTTCAAAACCAAAGGACAAATACTCTGAAAAATTGCCTGTGTAATGGATGATATTTTATGAGCATAAGCTTTGGATAAGGTCTTTGTTCAAAAATATTAAAATGTCACATATAGTAAGCATAAAAGGTGTTTTTTTGAAGGCTCAAAATCAACAAGCATTTCAAAAACTTAAATAATGTCATGGTACTGATATTCAGCAATTAAAGGGTTCACAGAGGACAAGTCACTTAATATCACTAATCATTAATACTGCTTCATGTTGTTGATTCAAGTAGCTATAATATTTGTATTGCCTACCTCAACATATGAGGATCAAATAAGATGAACAGCTATGAAAAATTAAAAGCAGTATAAAAAAACATGTCATATCTTACTGACATCTTGGTTTTTTTTTTCTAATTAACTTTTGTTTATTTTCAGTTTACATCACTGATTTTCACAAGATTTTGAGTTACAAATTTTCTCCCCATCTTTCCCCTACCCACCCCCCCCAAAAGAGCAATCTCACTGTATACCCCCTCCCCCAATCCGCTCTCTCCTATATCCTCCCCCATCACTCCTCTGACTTTCTGGTAGAGCTAAAGGGATCTCCCTATCCCAGTGCCTGTATATCTTATTTCCCAGTTGCATGTAAATAATAATTATATATATATATGTATGTGTGTGCATACATACACACACACACACACACACACACACACACATTTTTAACACATGATTTTGGAACTTTAAATTCTAGATTCTTTCCCTTCCTCCCTTGTCCCCCACCCCTACTGGAAAGACAAGCATTTCAATACAGGCTGTGCATGTACCTACTGACATCTTGTTAATCAATAACTCTAATTAATTACCTCTGGCAAAGACACAATTGGCTCAAAATGTATATCTTCATTATGTACAACTTCTTCATCACTACCTTCTTCATCCTCTCCACCTTTACTGACTGCATGCTTCCCAAACACAGCTGCTCCAGTATTTGCCCACTGGAAATTTTTATCTAAGAAATAAATTTTTAAAGATATTTAGATATTCATTCCTGTAGGTCATAAATTCTGAATTCTTTGCCAAATGACATCTATATATCATAAAGTATCTAATGTCTAACATATGGCACTTATTCTTTATAAAATTCTTAATACTGAAAACAATTACGAATTAAAGATTTATAAACTGAGGCTAGGGTCTAGATAAAACATGGTTGAATCCATATCCTTCAATTCTCCAGGGTAAGAAATGGGGACACTGCCTGACATCATATAACCCTTACTTTACTAATAGAAAAATCAATGCTGATACTTAAGCAAAACATCTGCAATCATATCACCTCTCCCCAAAACAAAGACAGAGGCCAAATCAATAAAACTAAAACCAAAGAGAAACTAGCCACTAATTTAAAATGCTATAGTTCAGTGTAACATTTTATGATCATTACATTTTTGAGGTTCTTCAAACAATAGCAAATCTGAAACACAGTCAATATATGAAATTAGTTGCCTTGAGTCTAATGTTACCTTACCTCTTGAACCAAAAGCAAAATCCCCAGAATTACCAGAAGCCAAATCCGCAAATGACAATCCCGTATTAGAACCAAATCCAAATGACACTGTTGTTTCTACTTCTAAATCAAAAATAAAATATAAGAGAATGAATATCTTTCATAGAAGACTTATGTTACTTCTTTATTCAAGACAGGTAAATGGAAAAGTCCATCAATTTCCAATTTCTGAGAACTATATAGTATCAGTTGAACAATAACATCATACTTTTTTTTTGACATCTATTTTTTTTCAATGACTTGTTTATTTACTTTTAGTTTACAAGATTCAGTTCCACAATCACTTGAGTTTCAGATTTTCTTCCCTCCCCCCCCCCCCCCATGGTGGCGTGCAATCA
>CM053580.1:142697406-142741532 GCA_028627135.1 Pseudochirops cupreus | reverse complement strand
CCCCCCCCCCCCCCCCCCCCCGCCACGCCTTTGAAAAACCCAGATGTTGGTGCTTCCCTCTCTGGTAACTGATGTAATGGCCAAATGGTTTGGAAGCCAGTCTGCTGATCTCTTTCTTTGTCTGCTTGTAACTTGTGCTTATAACTTGTGTTTGTATTCTGTTTGCATTCTCTGAAGTTCAGGGTGCTGACTTTTTCCCCTGAACTAGGTAAATGATATTTGTTTGATTAAAGTGAGATTGTTAACCCATTTTGAGTTGCTTTCCTTTAGAAAAGCAGATCTAAGAACGTGTGCTAGCAGCTGCCCTGGGTATGCTAGGGTGCTTGCTGATACAATATTAGAAATATATACGGCAATATGTGATGATGGAAGGTGAATATGTGATGATGGTAGGTGAAAAACACTGAATTCAAGTGATATAAATAGAAACCAGTGGGCTAATGTGACCTAATGGACATAACGCTAGATTTGAGGGTTAAAAAGACTATTCAAATCCTACCTTTGACATTTACTAGTTGCATGAATAAGATGAAGTCATTTAACATAAGCATCAAGCAACTCCCTGTGATAGGTTGCAACCTTCATCACCGAAGGGAGTTTCCACATAACAAAATCATAGTAGCCACAAACATACTTGCACGTGTTATAGAAAGGATTCATGCTTTAATATATACTAAACTGACTTTAGACTGATGCTAAGATTCCTCACAACTCCAAAATTCTATGATTCTAAGATTGTTCTAATTCTACAAAACAAGTTAAGAATAGGATTTCCCAAAAGTCCTGGTGCAGTTTTAAGCTTCAATATCTTAATGAGCTTAAAACTGCACTAAGACTTTTGGGAAATCTTATAGAAACACCCTGGAACACTGTAGTGAGACATCTTAGATATTCATATTAAAACCTAAATGTTTATTATACTTCTACAACACTAGAAGGTAAGAGGGTGAGATGAGATGGGGCCTTACCATCATCTTCTTCCTCACTAACATAATCTGGTCTATTCTTATAGCAGAAAAAAGTCAGAGGAAGTTTAAGATTGATAGCAAGAGCTTTTTGTTCAGGAGTAGGAGTTAGTTCATAAACAATGAGCACATCATCTGTAGAAAGTTCTTCTGTTTCCTTCTTTATCTCAGCTATAAGAAATAAAGCAGAATTACAAAGCTTAAGTTTTTAAATAATACATCACTACTCAAGCCTAAAATCAAAAACTACAAAATAATTTCTACAATAAGGCATACAAAAAAATTACATTTTAATGCAAAAAACTCATGAAGCAGTCATTTCATTTTAATATTCTTTATGAGACACACTGTTACCTTCATTAAACACAAGATCTTCTGTAGTTTCAAAGCATTATTTTTATTTAGGTAAAATAACACATACATTATAATCCAATTCCTAAAACTTTATAAAATGTAAATTTACTAGAAAAGAACCTTTTACATGCTAATAATAACTAGTAAAAAGCCATGCACATGCAACTGATGAAATACCTTAAGTTAGGAAAACATAATATAAAATTAGGTAATATGGTCTAAATTATAAGTCAAATTTGATTTTCACCTACAGGGAAATCTCAGAAATCTCCCCAAAATGTTATGTGATATTAGTTTAAAAGTTCCTTATATGCCAGACTAAGGCTTTAAACACACACACACACACACACACACACACACACACCATTTCACACATTGCTCAACAAAGTATTAAAGAATACTCCCCCAAAAATGTTCATCCAAGTTTCAATATTTCACCTTTAAGCAAAACCTCTATGGCTGAAAATCATGCAAAAACTTAAAATTCTTGATCCTAAAAATGACTGCTTGCTTAGAGGCTAGAGAAATAGATCGAGAAAGAGCTGCACAAATTTTTGGCTAAAGAGACTAACAAAAATATTAAACTAATTCATGCATGGTAGTGATCATTCCTCAATTAATTATAAGTGAAATAAATTCTCTCCCCTTTCCCCTGCCGTCTTTACAATGAACATACTCTCATCACCACATTTAAGAATACTCATAACTCTATGTTGGAGGAATATAAGGGAAAAGGGCATACAAATAGTATAGTGATCATCAGACAAGAAATGAAGTCAGAAGACCCTAGGTTTTTATCCTAGCTTTGTAATCTTTGCAAGTCATTTCATTTTTCTAGGACTCTAAAAAATTTCCTTACAAGATGCAAGCCTGTTTTAGAACCTAATCCTATCTAATCCTAGGAGTATCTAAGTCTCTTCCAAATTAAATGTTCTGAATCATATGCCCAAGTCTGATTCTTGCTGTCCCATTTCAATTTATACTATAGTTCTAATTCTTTTCAAAAGCAAGGGCTCTAAGATATTTTTTTAATTTAACTTACACCCAAACAGATATATATTCAAAATATACTATGTTTAATACCATACAGAAGAAAAATACCCTACAGAAATTCACCTTTTTCTTGAAATACTTGAAGATTATTTCCTAAAATAGACACAACAGTTAACTATGTAATAACGTTATTTCCTGAATGTATTATTTCCTACTGTCCAACACTATTAAGGGAACGAATGAGCAAGGCACTGAGAAGGGAAGGCAGCAGGTAGGGAGCGTCAACATGAGGGCAATAGTGAAACGCAACATAACAAAAAGTAGTGACTGCTTGTAACTAACTACCCTCAAAACAGAATAAGGCAATGAGAAGAACAAGTATGTGCAAGCATTACAGTGCGTTAAAACTATCATGAGACATCTTCACCTAAATCAGCATTCTTTAACATGCATGTTGTAAACTGTTAAATACTCAATTTTATGAAGCAAAACTACTTTGTCAAAGACTGCCAACTGCTAAGAAACTAAAATCATCTCACACTGAGTGCACTTTATACCTTTGCTCTCAGGCTGTGAGGAGAAGGTACTGGTCCAAAAAGCCATTGGATTAGATTTAAAAAGACTAAAATTAAATCCTAGAAAATAAACAATGTTAAGGATATGGGTGTTTAGAGGGACAAAATAAAACTTGATTTCACTTTCCTTTTCTCTCTTAAAAATGCACCCTCCCTCCCCACCTACTCACACAAGAAAATCACTAAAGTTCATAGGCCAATCCAGTACTACTTCATAGGCCAGTCCCCATAATGACTTGGGAATTAAGGAGATCACATATTTGCCACTGAATCACAAATTTTGAGTATTTTGACCACACCTCTGGAAAAAAAAAATCACACTCACTTAAACACAAATTGCCTGTGCTTTTTCAGATACACCTTCAAAACACCTCTGCAGTTAACTACTATGACTGAAAGTTAAAGGTCAATATTGGTAAGCATTCATATTTACCTGAGAGTGACTTTTATACTCTATAATGTGCCACAGATAAATCATTAAACCAGTTAAAACTACAGTTTCAAATTAGTGAATTCTACAAATTAATTAAGCAACAGTAATTGTAACTGTTTAAAGCATTCTCTAGTTATAGAATATCAGTTAAGAACATTTGTCAGGACCTGATTCTGACACTACCTGTGGCAAGTCATTTAACCCCTGTGAGCCTCAGTTTCCTCATCTGTAAAATGAGTAGTAGGACCAGATGGCCTCTGAGGTGCTTTCCAGTTCTAGATCTATGATCTTATATGAAATCAAATGTGTGCTTGGACGACTGTCTAAAAAGAAAGTTAATGTTAATTGCCAGAATATTACACATAGAACAGTAACTTTGTTGCAAACAACTATTTTTTTGGTTTGTATGAAGTAAATCAGTTATCTGAATACCCCTAATTTAAAACAACTGCTATCCTTTGCTACTGCATAATTCATTTTTAAAAACAAAAACCAACTTCTGCCAAAATTCACTACCAATTTCTTAAAGTTTATGAAGAGAAAGGCGTGGCTAGGTGGCGCGGTGAATAGAGAACCAGCCCTGGAGTCAGTAGGGCCTGAGTTCAAATCCAAACTCAGACACTTAACACTTACTAGCCACGTGACCTTGGGCAAGTCACTTAACCCCAACTGCCCTCCAAAAAAAAAAAAGGCCAAAAAAAAATTTACGAAAAGCATTACTTCAGTTAACAAAGTATATTATTATCAGAGGGATACAAAATTTGAGGATAAATTAAAACCAAACTTCTCCTAGGAAATTACTTGGGAGTGTGAACAAGGGATAAAAATGGTACACGAAAAGCCACAAACATTTATATTTCATCTACTTATAAAAGATTTTACATGTGCCTTTAACAAAATACTGTACTAACAACAAAACTTCAGTACTATGTGCAATTAATCTATTAACCTTCACTTAAACAGATATACTCTTAATAACTGCATATATGAAAGTGAATTTTACAGAGATTGTGTGGGAAAGTTAAAAATGCACAGGAAAAAGAATGTTCTATTACAGCTGAGGTGAACTTTTTAAAAAATATTTTGATAGATATATTTCAGTGTAATTGGTTTTCCTGGTAATCCTATATTTTGTATATTTAAAAACATTCTGAGAAAGGATGAAGCTAGAAAAGTACATGACAGAAAAACGGGTAAGAGAATTCCTGCTTTAAAGTACAAATACATATTTACATATTGAAACTACCTTTTTTGTATGTAATGCTACCTCTCAAATATGTTTTTCAAATATTTTCAGAATGTATCTAAACATGAAAAAAAGTTTTAAAAATACCTGTTTTTCAAATTTTTTTCTGTTAAAATATTTTTCCATTTAAATTACAGCTATTAAATTATATATCAAAAATACTTAAAACATACAACATTTTAAAAACCAAAATAAGCTTAATTTCTTTTATTTGGAACCAAAATTTCCTCAGCCTACCCCCAATCAAGGATGTATTTACTTTCTGTCCAACATGTTCCATGGTCAAATTAATTTATCCATGTCCCCTAATACAAACTGTTTCATATGACGTAATACAGATGACCAGATTTTCAACTGGTCAGGCATTCTCCAGATTCATCTACAATTCAACTACCATCAACTTAGATAAAAGTTTATTTAGTATAGTAAGCTCTAAGTTCAAATTCAATTCATATCAAAAGCATATATGGTACTGTCATGTAACAAAACTACAAGTCACACTCAAACTGAAAAAATGCAGAGCATCAGAAATTTAAAACCTTTCTTCATAGGATACAATACTAAATAAGAGTAATGAAAGACCCTCCACCTCTATGAGGTTGAAATATTTTTAAAATTAGCTCTCAATTCAAGTTTAATGGTCTCATAATTTTGGTTGATAAAATTAAACATTCTAGGGCTAAGTTACATCTTCTTTAAAAGAATCTAATATTCTGCACCAAGCACCTTTACTAAATGCAATTTTAAACCAAATGTAAAATGCTAATCCTGTTAATTTCCTTGAGATTTAAACCTCATATCAAACATTAAGAATTCTGAAGATTTTTTACCAGAAACAAGTCTAAAAAATACCTATTCATAAGCAATATTTGAGAAGCATTCTAAAACTTGTCTATAAAATAATTCAAATTAACCCAGTTTCCTACTAATACATATCTGTGTACAAAACAAAGTAATCTGCATTAAGTTTTTAAACATAAGAATTTTTTTTAAATATGAAAAATTAACTTTACACTTACCCTTTTCTAATGTTTTAAATACATAGTTAGTTGAGGGTTCTTTCTCTGGAAAAGGAATTGAAGGCTTTTCTACTTTGTTCTCTGCAAACGGCTTGATGTTTGAGCTCTTCCGTGCTTCACATTTACTAGGTTCCGAATTTCTTTCAATCTCACCTGAAACATCTTCCCCACTTTTGTTTTTCAAAGATGCATTAAAGCTGAATCCAAATAACGAACCTGTAGCTGAATTGTTGCCAAATGCAAATGGCTTTGATTTCTCACTACTAAAAATGCTTTTAACAGATTCAGAGCCAAAAACAAACTTTGGAGGAGAAACTACTGCTTTTGTTGGTGTTTCAGAAGTACTACATACTTCTCCAACTTCTGGAATCGTATCTGTTGTATCAGAACTTTCATTTAAATCTGTTCTCTCCCTTGTGGTTTCTTCTAATACTGTTACCGCAATTTTACCACATGGGAATTCTCGAGGAGTGGCAGCACGGGAAAAGTGTGGTGTTAGCAAGATATCTTTTTCTTGGGCCTGTTTTGCTTCATCAAAAATTTGTTTGAATGCATCTGCAACATCCTGTAGTTTAAAACGAACAGCTAATTGTTCTACTTTTCTTTCTCCATCAGCAAAGTCACAAGCAGTCCAAACCCAAACTCTTTCTGTCCCTTTCATGTTTTGCAAAGTCATGTCTGGTGTTACTCTATGATTGGCACACAGTTTTAACACTTGGTCTCTTCGCATCACTATTCGCACATGTTTAGTATCATAATTCTGCAAAATCTTTATATCACCTATTCCTCTTTCCTTCCACTGGCCAGCATCTTTGTCATATCTATAGAGCTTGGCTCGATGATTAAAGACAACTTGCTCGTTTTCCTCACCACTGGACACTTCTACCAGATCGGGTAATGGTACAACTGGCTCAAAGTACTGTCCATCTTTTTCTTCTTCTTGGGTAATATCAGACTCTTCATCAGTGCCAACAGAAGTTCTACTCTGATTCAACTTGGCAGGGGATTTGGATGGACTCAAAGCAGATTTAAAACTGAAATTAAAACCTGTTGTTGAATCACCAAAGCGGAAGAGATTCTTCCTCACAGGACTATTTGATAATGGAGATGCATATACTGAACTACTACTTACACTATCATCCAAAGCATCTTCTCTCAAGTCATAGTTATCCCATTCTAACGAAGGTCCAGTGGTTTCAGCATGTGGTTTTACTGTTAAGTCAGAAGTACTGACTGCTAAACTTGAATTGTTATTCTCTTCCTCAGTCAGTTTTTTGTCATTTGTCAAAAATGTTTTGAGATCTTTTAGCCCACTTTTCATTTCTTCAGCTCTCTGTATTAGTTTGGCAGCTCTGCCAGTATCTACAAGTTTATGAGGTGTTTGAAGTGGTATGTCTAGTAAAAGTCTTTGGCATTCTTCAAATTTCTGTTTGAATTCTTCAGCCAGCTCTGGTGTTTTAAACTTAGCTGCCAACTGTTCAAGTTTAGCATCTCCGTCAGAAAAATCACTGGCTAACCACATCCATGCTCTGTCTGAACCAGACAAAGGTTTAAGATTCATTGTAGTAGTGATCCAATGATTAGCACATACTTTTAGTACTTGTTCTCGTCGCATCAGCATTCTTAGTTTGCCATTGACTTCATTTTTAAGAATCTTTAAATTTCCTAGACCCCTTTCTTTCCACTGACTTATCTCTGCATCAAATCTAAATAATTTCACCCTTTGTGAATACAGAACCTTTTCATCTTCTTCTCCTGTAACAAGTTCCACTTTTTCAGGCATCTGAACTACAGGTTCAAAATGGATATCATCATTGTCCTCAGTTTTATATGCATCGTCATCTTTCTCAAGGTCTGATGACGCACTGGCCTTAGGGGACATTTTAGCACTCTGTGATGAAAAAAGTTTTTCACCTGCACCTGAAAATCCTTTAAAATTTGGATCTTTTTTGCCAAACTGAAATCCTTCCCCTGACTTTGCAAGGTCAGCAAAAGTGAAATTGCTACTACTGTGTCCAAAAACTGAATCACTATTATTTTGCTTATTAACGTCATCAGACTTGAGAGCAGTATCTCCCTCGATGGGCTTCTCATCACCCTTTTGATCACCAGATTCTTGTATGCCAAATTTAAACCCATCAGCAGGTGCAGGCATAGTAAAACTAAATCCTTCTTTTGTAGGTTTAGCTTCTGTACTAGAGGGAACTTGAAATGCGAAGGAAGAAGGTGAGCTTCCTTGCTCAACATGACCAAATTTAAAACCCTGTTCTGCACTGTCAAGTTTAAAAGCTTTTTCTGAAAAGTCACACTTAAAGCCAGTTGCCATCTGACTCCCGGAAGGTTCAGATAATTTACTTTTGAAACCAAATGTAAAATCTGAAGAAGCTTCTGCAACAGGTTTACTGACTGGATTTGGTGCATCACAGGCCACACATTTCAAGGAAAAGCTTTCATTTCGTACTGAGCAAACACTACAGTCCCACTGTCCTTCTTTCTTAGTAAACATTCCCTCAAATCCACCCTTAGTAGACTTGCTGGACTCTGAAGTACTAAGCTTCAAAGCAGTAGGTGCTGGAATCTTGTAACTGGGTTGACTTTGTGAATTTGGATTCTGACAAGCAACACATTTTTTAGCATTTACTTCATTCTGTACCAGACACACACTGCAATTCCACTGGCCATCCTTCTTTGGAAACAGAGTTCCCAAATCACTGGTAATAGGCTTAGAAAGATCTCCTTGGCCAAACTTGGGGGAAGCTTGTTGACTAAATGATGGAACACTTTTATTCGTTGTGTTTGTATTCTGGCAGGCTATACACTTAGATACTGTTGGTTCATTCCTCACTAAACACATGCTGCAATCCCACTGACCCTCTTTCTTATCAAACATGAATCCAAATCCTTCTTGAGCTTTTTCTGTTCCAGACTTAAAAGATGCAGTATTTTCAACTAATGGTGGGCCCAAAAGCTCCTTGTTATTTGGATTTAGGGTTTTGCATGATACACATTTCTTTGCTGTTGCAACATTCTTCACTAAACAACTGTTACAATCCCATAGCCCATCTTCCTTTGAAATTTGGAAACCAAAATTTGGATGTCCTGGGTCAGGTTTTCCAGTATCCTTGCTATCCTGGTTATTGGTGTCTTTCAAAATCCTAACATTTTGACTTGCTGTGGAAACATTAGAAGTTGAAGCTCTTAAGATTTCCTGGGCCTCTTCAAACTTGCGTTTGAAATGAGCTGCCTCCTCTGGAGTTTTAAATTTAATAGCAAGTTGCTCTGGCTTTGGTGATTCATCTGCATAGTCGAGAGCATGCCACACAAATGATTTATCTGAGCCAGCATTGGGTGTCAGTTTCATATCTGGATTTATATAGTGATTTGCACAAATTTTGAGTACTTGCTCTCGTCTCATGAGAAGACGAATTTTGCCAGATGTTTTATGTCTCAGTATCTTGACATTGCCAATACCTCTCTCCTTCCATTCTTTGGATTCTGCATCAAAGCGGAACAATTTTGCACGATTACAAAAGAATTCTTCTTCATCTTCCTCACCAGTTTTTACTTCTATCTTATCAGGAAGTGGAACTACTGGTTCAAAGTGAGGGCCATCATCATCATCTTCTCCATGGGCACTTCCTCCTTCTATTTCATGACTCTTATTTGCTAAGTCTGGAGCTGGTGCCCCAAATACTGCTTTGCCTGGACTTTGGAAAGTAAACACGTCATCATTACGACCAAAAAGAGAATTTTTACACTGACTGTGTCCCATCCCTTCTGTAAATGAAACATTAGAAATATTTTTGCTACCAAAACTGAACATGTTCCTTGGTGCACCTGTCTGACTAGGAACTGGTTTTGCTCCACTGTAGCCATCATCGTGTGAAGGTTTATCTGAAGTTAGGAGACCTAGGAGGCTCTCACTGTTACCAAAAGCTGCAGGAGGAGGGTGACCCACAACTTCAGGTGATGAAAATGTAAAATCACCATCATTGGATTTAAAATTGGAGTTAAATTTAAAGGTAGTTGGCTGTGTGGCTTGTGCTGATGTTGTCAAAGGTTGCCTTACTCCTTCACCTGGCATAGACTGTCCAAATTTAGATTTCCCAAATTCTATAACCCTGGATTCTGCAGATTTTGAAGGATGAGGTACAACTGGAGGTTTTGTGAAATAACCTGGTTCAGGCAAAGGTGGATTTGTGCTTGTCTGCTGAACGTTATAATTAAAGTAATCATCTCCTCGTGGTGACAGAATTCCAGTTGCAGGAGAATCAAAACGCAATGGAGGGCCATACATTTCTTGAGAGAACATACAGGCAGGTGGATTTTGCACTGGAGGTGTATGCATTTGTTGTGGATAAGCATAAATATGCTGTTGAGGTGTAAGCCGGTTCATCCCATAAACTGGAGCCTATAAATTTAAAAAACAAAAATGAGATTTTCTTATGGATATTCAAACATCTTATTTCCTACCACCTCCCAAAATATTTTTAATACATCTCAGAGTAATTAGAGTTAATGGGTGTGAAGCAATATCATGAAGGCTCACACTGAGGACCCAAAGGAGAGTATTTAAGCAAATATATGTGATCAAATGATCTTGTACCATATTACAAGGTACAAACACCCACTTCCTGCCATTATTCTTATATGTGGACAAAGGCAGCAAAACAAACTTCCAAGCCAACAAGAGCTTAACAGAATGATGATTGGAAAAAGTGTAACAAAGACTATTCCCCTTTTCCCTTCAAAATGGGTAGAAGAATAAGAAATTTTACCTCTACTACAAATGTTATAAAAAAAGAAATTCCACACTATAAAGGTTTGTTTTTTTTTTTAACCTGGAAAGAAATATAAAATATACTGTCTAATCTGAAAGAGTGTTTTACAAGTTTTGGTGCTGGGTGATCTCTTAAATTCTTCAAAGGCCTAAACTCTGAAAAGGAAAAACTAACTAAGAATATTTATAAATATTTCCCTTCTGTTACCTTTGTTGGTGTAACATTAGCTGCTGTTCTGAGAAGATACTGGGAATTATATGCTGGGGACTGACTGTAATACACTGAAGGGCCAGTAGTTGCAACTGAAAAAGAAAAAAAAATCTGCTCAAGTTAAAAAGTACAAGTGAATTAAAGTCTCCTAGGGGGAATGCTTATTTCCACATAACACCTAAAAGCACTGCCAGTCCTGTCAATTATTTGTGGTATAACAAAATCCATGAATCTGTAAGCCTCAGTTGACACCTTTTAAACACCTGCCTTATCTACTTCCTACAAAGCTATCCAAAAGTAAAGTAAAAAGAATGCTAGAAAATAGAAAATGGATCTATGTAAGATGTTAATTACTTAAATACTCA
Organism: Pseudochirops cupreus; assembly: GCA_028627135.1. Lineage (NCBI taxonomy): Eukaryota > Metazoa > Chordata > Mammalia > Diprotodontia > Pseudocheiridae > Pseudochirops > Pseudochirops cupreus. Next base: position 142,730,591 of record CM053580.1, on the reverse strand, counting down.
AAGGTCTGAACACCTTTCAGACTTTATTGTCTATAAGACTCCACTGCCACCACGAGGTTATCTTTTTAGTACTTAACAGAAATTTATAATCTCTTTTCAAGTATTTTTAAATTTATACTGAAAGAAGAACCTATTACATAGTCAAACACAGGCAATGATCAGAATATTATTTTGAAATTATACATCACTGCATATGTTATTCCAGTATTCCAGTGACAAGACTCGTATCAGTTTTCTGACTACACTATATCCAAGTGTCTAGGCAAGCTACCATAGCCACTGATTGGACTTTGGCTAAAATAATCATTTCTGTTTTTACCCTCCCTCATAGATCCTACATCTAAAATAATTTCCCTGACGTTCAGCTATTCTTTTCTTCTTGAAATCTCTTTTCTCTGTTCCCTATTTAAAAAGCAAAAAATTTAGACAGAAAAAAAAATCAGTTTCATCTCTTTGTCTGCCAGCATAGCATGAAATCCCATGACTATCTTTCTTCTATCAGAAGAAAACAATTTAAGATAGTATATTTACAGAGGTCAGAATTCTGTAACTTTGTGGTGAATAGTTCCATCACAATATAAGATACAAACTTTCTTCTGCTAACAGGGACAGCTATAGAACTCTTAATAAGTTGTTAAAACAAATACAGAATGATTTCATCCAAGTTGTCTTCAAAGTTGCCTATTATTTAAAAAAGAGAGAAAAAGCTTAACAGTTTTTTAATTTAAAAAGCTTTACCTGTCAGTGGAGCCCCATGGTAATTTTGAGATCCCTGATATCCATCAGGCACTGAATCTGTTCCATAGGCTTCTGCAGGCCAACGGTGTGGAGACATAGTAGAATTACTGCTGTTTAGCTTCAACTCATGCATTTCTTTCTATTAAAAATGTAATTCAATCTGAATTAGTTCTAAGCTAGTCACTTAAAAACATTAAAATTATCATATCAGCAAAACAAAAACTTAAAATCCATCAAATATCTACTTAAAATTCCATCAGCAATATATTAATAATTACCTTTTTGAAGGGCTCTGGGTGCCAGATACTGATTTATGCCAGAAATTGATAGGTTCCTTTTTTAAAAAATTACATGTTTTTCAAAAGTCAAGTTAAAAGGTTTCAAGTGTAACTGGTATGTGGTTTACAGTTCTACAGACAGCTTGGCAGTATAGTGGAGAGAGTACTAGACCTGGAATCTAGAATTCACATCCTAGCTCAGTCACTTACTAGCTATATGACCCTGGGCAAGTTGTCAGATTTCTCTCAGTCTGTTTCCTCAACTATAAAATAGGGATAATAACAATACCTATCTCACAAGACTGCTGCAGAGAGAAAAGCAGATAATGAATGTAAAGCTCTTTGCAATTCTTAAAGAGCTACATAAATGTTGACAATTGTAACAGCAAACAGCTCGATAAATACTTGAAACACAAAGCAAGACACTTTAAAAAACACTTCTTTAATCTTTTCTCTTTTATGTGAAGGCTACTATGCTTCCTTTTATAACTGCTTTTAACACAGACAGTGATGCAAAGTTTTGGAAAAAACACCATTCAAACCTCTTATTAAATCCTGAAACTGATAGAGGTTCGCAGTACCTTCCCAGAGAAGCAAACTGAGGGGATGAAAATACACTTAAGAAAGAAAATGGAAATAACCAGAAAATAGCCAGTATAAAACACCTGGGTTGGTTTGTTTTCTTCTTTTGCGGGGAGGGTAATGAACTAAGGGACTGAATAGACCTATAATTTCATTCCTATAGGGGACGACCTGTGCAAAAATGCTCTCCACCAATGCAGATAAAACATCACCTGTTCTCCAACTTAATGCAAGACTGGTTAACCTGGCCTCCAAACTTTTAAAAAAAATTATCAAATCTATTTCAATATAATTGGTTTGTAAACATTTATTTCATATATTTAAAAATATTATGAGAAGGCATTCAAGGGTCTCACCAGATAATCAAAAGATAAATGGCAGAGGAAAAAAAAGATTCAGTTCTACTGCTTTTATTAAGTTCCATGGGGGGCATTAATAGGTTTAAGTGAATTGAGCAAAGTACATAAACTTTTTAAAAATCAAACTATTAAACCAGTTCACTTCAGTTTAAGAACTCTTCTAGATACTATGAAAAAGCATGTGACTTGCCAGATACAGTCTGAATTTCAAAAGTGGCTCGATCCTGTTGGAGGACATGGGAAAAAGCACTCTGAGAGAGCATGGATTTTTTTTAAATTAAATTCAAAAATTTGGTTCCTAACTACGGATGATACACCCATCCCTCCTTTTGGGAGAGATGTAAGAGAAACTGTATATACTATCAGACATGGTCATTCTGGCAGAACCTGTTTTTTTATTTTGTCTAACAAAGGGGGGGTGGTTATTGAGGTGAGAAGGAAATATCAATAATGTTCAGTGTGAAAAAAAATTAAGGCAACAATGAAACTTTTTTTAAAATTATAATCTTTTTTTTTGCTTTTTGGAAGCGGTAGGGCAATTGGGGTTAAGTGACTTGCCCAAGGTCACAGGGCTAGCTAGTGTTAAGTTCTGAGGTCACATTTGAACTTGGGTCCTCCTGACTCCAGGGCCGGTGGCTCTATTCACTGCACCACTTTAGCCACCCCTTTTAAAATTACAATCTTTCTTAAAGATATTTTTTGCAACTATTCTGCTAATGGCTTACAGTTAGAAAAACACTAGTCTTAAATTGGACTGATAAAAACTAGACATATATAGTTCATTAAGTATAGACATTTTAAAAATATGCAGACAATGTATGCACCTTGACCAAACTACAAATCATAGGCAGATATTGGTCCACAGCAATACAAGGTATCCATTCTTGCTCCATAAAAACTGGAAGCTATCTCATTTTTTAACAGAATATCATCAAAAAAATCATTCAAGGATCATGCTATATATAATCTTACTTTTTCAAAGTAAGAAGTAATACTTTATTCCTATTATTGCTGAATTTTTCCTTTCTCAAAGTCACTTCATCTCAAGATGTTCCACAGATGAAATGAAAACCAGGAAGTAAACAACAGTTTGGAAAACACTAATCACCAAATCAAAATCACAAACCTAAGAAATTTAAGTCTCTAGAACCAGAAGAAATCAAAAGAAGCTTCAAGTCCAATTCACATGGATAGTGAAAAGGGGATTTCTGCTTTGGATAAGGATTGAATTGCATCTTATGATATCCTTCTGGATTACAATTTTTTTTCTTTTTGGAGCGGGGAAGGCAGGGCAATTGGGGTTAAGTGACTTGCCCAAGGTCACATAGCTAGTAAGTGTTAAGTGTTTGAGGCCGGATTTGAACTCAGGTCCTCCTGACCCCAAGGCCAGTGCTCTATTCACTGCACTACCTAGCCACCCCTGGACTACAATTTTTCAAAAGGCGCTAGGTTAAGTGGTACAGTGAGTGAATGGATGGAGTGCTAAACCTAACATCAGAAAGACCTGGATTCAAAATTAAATATTAGACACTAATTACTAAGTCATTTAACCTCTTTGTGTCTCAGCTTCCTCATCTATAAAATGGGGGTAATGACAGCACCTCAACCTCACAGGGCTGTAAATGAGGATAAAATGAAATAATATTATAAAGTACTTTGCAAGCTTTAAACTCCTATAGAAATGCTAATTATAATCATCTTTATTTATTTATTTCTAACAAGGATGGTCACAGAATTTTAAAGCTAAAAGGAATATTACAGATAACCACATGCCAACAATCTCATTTTACTTTTGAGGAAACTGAATTCTACAGAGCTTAGTGACCTGCCCAAAGGCAGGCCTCTAGACTCCCAGGCAAGGGCTTTAATCTCTAGGCAACCTCAACTTTATTTCCATAACAGAAAGTTCTTGGGATGATTAAAAAACTTCAGAGAAATTTTTATTTTATTGGTCACAATTATGAAAATTTATTTCTACCAATCAATTAAAAGAAAGCAATTAAAGCTCTTTTATTCACTACAGTTATAACAACAGTGATATACTGGCTGAGAGTTCCTTTTATGATCTAAACTCTAAAATAATTCCGATATTCCTTAAATTCCTCTTGGGAGTCTGCTTTGCTACTTTATTTTTAAAATCACATTATAGCTACTCTTTCCTGAAACACTGGCCAGTAATGAAAATCTAACCTAACCACTTTGTTTCAAACAATCTGTAAAATAAATGCAGAGTATGATTAAATTCCTATGCTACAATCACTTCGAGAAAACTTAGCAATTTACCTTAATGGCTTCTACTTGTTGGCAGATCATTTTCAATAAAGAATTTTGATCTTCTGCCCATCGAGGAGGAGTTTTAGGAGAAAACTTTAAAAAAACCAAAAACACAAATGTTTAGAGAGATCACAGATTACTTGATAAAAAAACACTTTTTCTTTGCTACATACCTTGTAACTTTTACTTGGTGACAAAGAAAATTTGGTTGGAGATGGTGTAGAATGTTTTATTTCAGAATCTATATTTCGAGGTGAACCATTTTTACAATGAGGACCTCCTTCACTATATTCCTCAAGTTCCTGCATTACTGAATTAAGCATCTCTTTTACATACTCCAAAGGAACTGGAAGCTAAAAATAAAAGACATAAATCAAGGGCTTTGGTTTACAAATACGCCAAAGTAAAGACTACTATGTGCATTAAACAACAAATTTAATTATCTGTGACATTTTTCATCCTAATACTTGTATCTGATGTGACAGAAAGTAGTTAGGTGACCCTGAAAGTCCTTTCCATCTCTAAATCTATGCCCTTGCTTCAGTCAACTCTAATATCTATACCAGCAGAACAATGACACTGGTAAAATAAGTATAGCATTAAAGAGGTAACTGGGGAGCTAGATGGCACAGTAGAGAGCTGGACCTGGAATCAGAAGACTCATCTTTATGAGTTCAAATCTAGCCTCAGATACTCATACTAGCTGTTTGACCCGGAGTAAATCACTTAATCCTGTTTGCCTCTGTTTCCTCATTTGTATAATGAGCTGGAAAAGGAAATGGCACATCATTCCAGCACCTATGCCAAGAAAACCCCAATCGGGGTCACAAAGAGTCAGAGATAACTGAAACAACTGCAGGACAACAAGAAAAGATACTTAGATGCTCATCAAGTCTAACCTCCTCATTTAATAAATGAGGAAAATGACTCTCAGAAAGTGAGGAAAGATGGCATGTAAAGCAGAAAAAGAGACAGATCATAAGTCAGAAGACATGATACAAATGCCATCTCTGCCATTTTATTTACCACTGTGCCATTATGCATAAGATACCTAAACCTCCTTTGGACTCAATTCCCTCATCCTTTCCACTTTGTATTCTATGAGTCTGTATTATTCATCCATGTTACACAGCTAGTTAAGTGACAGGACTAAGTCTCTTATGCCCTGCTTTTTCCTGAGTTCCAGACTAGGACTCTACAAAACTTCAAGAAGATGCCGGCAACATTATTTTTGCTGTTTATTAACATTGTCACTCCATCTCATGAAAACCCATAATTTTTAATTCTCACCTCCTTTTGTGGTCTTATTTTTATTTATACAGAGTATTCATTTCTCTCTATAAACTAACTGCCTTTGAAAGCACATTCTATATATTCCACTATCAAAAATATATGAATTGTTTGGCTTTAGCAGAGCAGAAAGAAAATAAATTCTGAAAGGTGGTAAGAAGAAAAACTAACTACGAAGCAGCAATGAAATTTGTAGAAAAAGAATAAAATTAATTTTAAATAATCTGAGTGCCAACTATGTGCCACAAAATGTGCTAGATGGAAGTAAGACAGTCTCCACCCAAGATGTTAACAGCCCGATACAACATGTTCACCTTAACAAATACGGGATACGTTAAAAATACCCACTAATTTGGAGCACTGGTCACTAACAACTGGAAGAAACAGAAAAGGGCTCTTGAATGAGTCTGTATTTCAACTAAGCTTTGAAGAAAAAAAGGATTCCAAGATTTAATTGTGCAAAAGAAAAGCATTCCAGGCCCAGGGAACAAGTTGTGCAAAGAAAGGTATGGAGGTAGGAGATGTAATATTTACACAGAAGAAAAAGTCAAATTGACTGACTAGAGTATAGAAAGCATGAAACAGAGTTGTATGTGATCAATTTTTAAAAATAGACTGGATTTTGATAGCAAAGGAATTTTACAAATCAAACAGAGCAGTTTCTATTTTATCTTGAAGGCAATAGGAAGCCATGGAAGTTTTACACAGAGAACAGTCATGTGTCCGGACCTGTGCTTTAGGAGTATCAATTTAGCAGTTCTATAGAGAATGGATTTGAGAGAGGAAAGACAAGAGGCAGGGAGACTGATTGGGACTAGTATTGAAAGGGGTTGAAAGCCTGAGCCTCAGGCAGGTCAGCTGGGTGAAGAGAGAGAAGACAGATCCAAGAGATGTTAAGAAGGTGAAACCGACATCTAGTAACTGACTGGGTAAGGGGACAAGGAAGAATGAAGAGAAACATGACTCTGAGGTCACCAACATAGGTGGACCAGAAGAATGGAGGTTCTCTCAGTAGAAATAGGGCTGTGTGGAGAAGAGTTAGGTTTAGGAAGAAAGATAATTAATTCTGTTTTTGACATGATGAATTTGAGATCTCCAAGCAGAGATATCAAGCAGCAAGTCAGAGACTTGGGGGACTTGAGTAGTTCAGGACCAGATATGAAAATACGGTTGTCATCTGCATAAGAATGATAGGTAAATCATGAATTTTAAAATCAAGAGAAATTACATGTATAGGAAAGAAGAGAAAATCCAAAAGTGAACCCTGTAGAATGTGTGAGGACAGGACATGGAAGCTTATACTACAGAGAAGACTGGGGACAAGTCTGACAGGTAGAAAGAGAACTAAGACAAGGAAGTATCATGAAAACTCAGGGAAGAGAGAGTATCTCATATTATAAAGACTCTTGCATGATCTGAGGTATAGCTCTTTGAACACTGATTTGACACACAGAAATGTGTTATCTGGATTAAATTACATGAAGAGTTAATAACTTCACCACACACAAAAGAAACCTATTTTACAAAGTCTAAAGCAGCTAAGTAACTGTTATTTAAATTAAATGAGTTCTGGTGAAAGCTGCAGCTGACATTTTTACTGTGCTCCCAACTACAGAACTTATTGCAAAGTACAGGAAGCATTAGCAATGCAAAATTAGGGGTACAAGAAGAGCAACAGCTCTCTATGCTCAAAGAAAAGACACTATAATTGGAAACACAGTGTCTGTGATAGTCAAACAAAACCAATTTTCAAAAATAAATAAATAAATGCCCAAGGCCACAAGGAAAACTGCCATGAAGCTGGAACATATCAAGCTCAAGAGGAGGTCTAAAGGATGCTGGCTCTTATGAAATGTAAGCATTTTGAACTGAGAAGAGACAAGAAGAGAAAGGGCCAAGTGATTCAGTCCTAAACTTGTTTTTATTTCAGTTACAACAAAACATGAAGCTATAGGACTTACACATTCCCTGTATAATAGTCATATTTACTATTTTGAAAAGCAATAGGTCTGAGTAAAGCACACCCCATATATTGTAAAATTTATCCATGTAGAAAAAGTTGTTGTTTGAAAGATTTGGCCAAATCTGCTTACCTTAATCATACTGAATCAGATTAAAATATGTATTTTCTATTGAATTTTAGTTCAAAATTTTTTATTTATTAGAAAGCCCAACTGGGGATTTCTGGGAAGCCTTGGTTTATTGTTAAAAATCAGTAACTACAACTGGGAAATAAGATACACAGGCACTGAGATAGGGAGATCCATCTTGCTCTACCAGAGAGTCAGAGGGATGACGGAGGAGGATACAGGAGAGAGCAGATTGGGGGAGGGGGGTATACATTGGGATCACTGTTTTGGCAGGGTGGGTAGGGGAAAGATGGGGAGAAAATTTGTAACTCAAAATCTTGTAGAAATCAACGATGTAAACTAAATATAAACAAAAGTTAGTTAAAAATTAAAAAAAATAAAAGATGAGATTAAAAAAAATTAGTTACTGACAGCATATGTACCAAGAGAAACTGGATGTAGGGAATAGAAAAACAGAATATTAAGGATAAGGACAGCTAACACTAACGTACAGACTTTTAGCAAATCAGCAGTGAATTAATTCATCACTTTCAAGAGTTGCCCTGTTTCAAAATATAATCTTGGGGCGCCTAGGTGGCGCAGTGAATAGAGCACCAGCCCTGGAGTCAGGAGGACCTGAGTTCAAATCCGACCTCAGACACTTCTCACACACACACACACACACACACACACACACACACACACACACACACACACACACACACACACCCCCTACCTGTGTGACCAGCTCTGTGACCTTGGGCAAGTCACTTAACCCCAATTGCCCTCCAAAAAAAAGGGGGGGGGCAAAATATAATCTTTCTGAAGAAATTTCCTATAGGTACTGAAGTTAAGTAATCCTTTGTGGAGAACTAAGTAACAGTAAGCAAAATGTCTCTTCATTTAAAAAATGGCCTATTATTTGAGAACTCATTTTAATTATGTTTCAAGAGGTGGTGGGAATGACAACTATTTAAAAAAGAATAACCTGTAACAGCGAAGACTTGAATGGAGGTCATTAAATCTACGGTGTAACTGTATTTTATGTGGTAGTTAATTTGTGCTGTCATACCCATACTGAGCTGTGCTTTATGATGGCAAGATATCTGCCTTAAACTCTGCATCTTCCCCAAGTGCCTGGTACAGTGCTTTTCACACAAGAGATGATTAATACATTTTTTAGTCTTGCTAAAGAAAAAAATTGAATTAGTAGTTAATTCTTTTAGTAATTATAATTACCGAGAATTATACCTCAAGGCTAGGAACGTGCCAAACTATTGGATAGTTTAGAAAACAAGAACTTAAAACACGACACAAAAAGAAATTACTGCCTCACCTTCTTAGCTACAGCAGGATCTGTGCAACTTTCATCTGAAATTTTTATTAAGTAGTCTCTAGTTTTCCTCAAATAGTTTTTACATTCTTCCCGTTCTTCTGGAGAAAGGGCATCATTCTCAATATCTTCTGCTTTCCTATGAAAAATCTATAATAAAAAGTTGTGATTTTATGAAGCAGAACTTTTTTAAAGTTAAATTGAAGCATTACACAGTTTAATACTTACCAGGGCAAGATTCCAATAGGAAACAACATTCTTTATAGCTTCAAATGCTGACATTGCATCTTCAGTTTTCCCATCAACTGCATCCAACATAGCAAATGTTATGTGTGCTTCTTCCTCATATTCCCCAACTTCAGATGCCTAAAGAAATGGAATTTAAGAATGGAAGAGTAAGTTTACTTACATTTTTACTATAAATCTGAAAATTAACTGGATAACACAGAAATTAAGGTAAGTTTACCTACTTTCTCAGTATTATCATTACTACTGTTATTTTTCAGAAAATATAAGCAGACTAGATACAGGTTTTGTCTTTATGCAAATTATCGTCACTGTAGTTTAGTGGGGGAAAAAAATCAAGAAAATAGTTCTACCACTAATTAATGAACAAATTACAACTTCTCTGCACTCAGGCATTTTTCCTCAGCTGTAAAAACACATTTCTCCCTTAAGTTCTCAAGTTTATGCTGCAGTACCTGAATATCTGCACTATGAAAATGTTTGAAGAGAGGATCGATGGGTTCAGGAATATTACTCTTTTTTTTAATTGTCTTCAATAATGGCAAAACTTTCTTCCAATAGTGAACACTTCTTCCTATGTATTCCCGCTGATCATAAAAGGAATTAAGTCCACTGCCCTAGAATGAATGACATTATATTAAAATGACAATTTTTAAAGCACACATTACTATCCAACATTAAAATTTACCTACTTCAATCACGCCTCAAAATAATTGTCACTGAATCTTAGAATAAAGCAAGTCGAAATTTCAGAGGTCATCCATGCTATCCCCCATTCAGTAAAGGAATTCCCTGTACAATATCTCTCACAGATGGTCAGTCTCTGGTGAACCAGTTCTAGTAACAATAAACTCACTACCTCACTATTGTTTTCAATCAGCTCTGAATAAGGTGTTTATATTGAATCAAAATTTATTTCCCTATAACTTTTACTTACCAGTCTAAACTGCCCGCCAAAAAGAGTAAATCTCATAGCTTTCCTCTTTCTAGCTCTTCTAATAAAAATTATTCCCTACTCATTCACCTCACCAGCCTTCTCTTTTTCAGAATATAAGCCTCAAGTCTAAATATTCTTTTATATAATACTAACTTCATAAAAAAGAACAGAAACTTCAAGTTAACATGACTTAATCAAGATACCACTCCATTCAAAATTTTCAAAATATGAACTAGATATCTATATGTTCACTTTTAAGATTTAAATTAAGAAACAAATCTCTTCAAAGAAAATATTTAAGCAACTTAAGAACTTACTGTTTTCTGAAGACTTTTTGCCCAATGTACAAGCACAGCAGGATGAAGACCATGTTTGCCTTGACCCCTCAGCGTATTTATTTCATGCTGAACTAGAAGGCGCAACTTTGCCGAGTTTCCAGATCTTTAAAAAAAAGAATTAAATAACAGGACTATACATAAATATGAGTATTACATTAATCTAAAATGCATAATTTTTAGAATTAACAACCTTCACAATAGCTGAATAAAGTAGGTCAAAAGTTATATGTACTTATTTCTAATAAGAAAGTATTCTGCGGTTAGTACTTACACAGCTTTTCGGTGAATAAGACTATAAGCCGCATCCCACCAGGATTTTTGTCGGTCTGTACAAAGCTGTTTGCATACAGGTAGTGGCAAGCATGGAGGTTGATGTGAATCGTAGTGAAAATTGGATTTCTCTTGTAATTGTAAGTGGCTGGTAAATATCACCCCAAGTAGAAATACCTGTTTTCATTTTTAAAAAGAATAATTATTTTTAAAAAAAGAATACTTATTTTGAAGCTAAAGAGAACCTTTCCAACTCTAATTTGATTCTTTAAAATCTTACTTACTTCAAGATCTAATAAACAAATTGACTCAGGAGCATTAGTTTCAAGTCTTGAGGTTTCTTGTGGCAAATGATGAAAAAGCTGTTTTAGCCATTTTCGAATTGCAGGTAAGGTAGACAATGAACTCCACTGTAACCCAAGCCAAGTGAGATGCTGAAGGCTCCCATTATGTGCTCGAATAGCCCCTATGAAGGTAAGCATTAGTGAAAAAAAATCCAGTTCTAAAAATTTGGATCCATTTTGCCTGCACAGTCCAGTGATTTTAATTTCCAAAGATATTTTCCTTCAATGTATTTCAGAAAAGTACTTCAAGCAAATGCTTATATTCCCTATGAAGACAGATTTTCTATCCCATTAAAGCTTTAAAAATTGTTTGATCATATCACCATCCCATCAATATCCCAAACAAAAAAATATACTGAATAATCAGGAAGCTTAATCCTTTAAACCAATGGAAACCCAAAGACTACTAGTAAAAGCCAAATGATTTGATAAAAAATGATACTGAAAGATAAAAGCGACAATTAAAATCTTAACAAGATGAAGTTAAAATGGGAAATTTAGATAAAAGGTAGTAAATGTACATTTTATAAAATAGACTACAGGATGAAGACAACACAAAAATAACAACTTTTCTATTTAGACTTTAGTTTATACAAAGGCTTTTTTTCCCCAAAATAACAAATGGATGAGGAAAATAGTGAGGGTATTATATCCATATGGCAGATAAGGAAACTGAGAAGAGTTTAAATGGCTTAAGCAAGACCACACTGTGTATGATCTTATATCAAGCCAGGGTACTCTCCCAAAAACATCTTTACACTACTATCAAGGTTCTTAAACTTTTTCGTATAATAGATGCCTATTTGCCAGTTTAGTAAAGTTCATGGCAAGCCTTCCCACGACAATGTTTTTTAATGTATTAAAAAAGTGTGTGTGTATGTGTGTGTGTAGGATTACAAAGGGAAACCAAATTACTGAAAGCTATCAAAACATTAAAAAAAAAAGGTTACAAATTCCAAGAGCCCTTGTAGTATATTGTGAGGTTTTTAACATACACACATTACTTAGGATTTTTTTTTTTACTATATCTTACCAATATCGTATCTAGCCAGTTCTTCAGGTTCTGGGGTTTGTATGCTAACATTTCTGATATCATCACTACCCAAGAATGATTTATCTTTAGGTGACTGACTATCAAACAAGGCATCATACAAAGCAGACTGTCCACTCTTATTGGCAAATGATTCCACAACCTCTTTTAAGAAATCTTGCTTGCCACGACTTAGATTTAGCAGCATATGTCCTGTAATAGATATGTGTTAAACAATTATTCACAAAAATCAAGAGTGCAGGCATATTAAATTTCCTTATATTTCCCCATAATATTTTCTTTCAAAGAAGATATGGTAGTCAATACTCAGATCTTATTTTTTCATTCAGATCTAAGTTCCAAACTTAGAACAATGTTTTATAAAATCAATTTTCAGATACTTGACAGTACCTGAATATATATACCAGTTTATCAACAGCACAGAGTAAGAAAATATTTGAAAATGATTGAAAAGTATAATTTTATTTTCAGGACTGAAAGGCAAAGTTTCAAGTATGGAGCTTAAACAGTCACAAGAAAAAGTGAAGTAGCTAAATAAGACCTACTTAACTAGTCTAATAGCAGGGAATCTTCCTGCTGTTCTTTTGGGCATAAAATTTAACACTCATATTGCAGTTGTGGCTTTCATTATGTCTTCTCTTTCTTGCCAGACTGTAAGCTCCTTGAGGTAAGTAAAGTCATAATATATTTTGGTATCACACACAACTGAGTCCCTTTTATGCAAAAGGTTTTCAAATGTTTGCTGAAGGAAAGAATGAATCTATCTGTGATTCTTATAGCACTTTGTGCATATTTCTCCCTGGTAACTATCTTGCACTATAGCTGCACATGTATCCAATCATACTAGTAAAGTGAATGAACAAAACTCTGCTATTACCAGTCTGGCTCATACGATCATAGGCCATCATATCCAACAAATTTTGTCCAGCATTTTCTCCTTTCATCAATTTAGTCTTTGGTCTTGGAACCTGATGAAAAATATGAAAAAATCATAATAATATATATTTTCTTCAGTAAGACAATTCACAGGTTGAAGATAAAGAAATGGTATAGAACATAATATTGTACATACATTTTAAAGTACAGGAAAAAAAAAAGTAAAGACATACTAAATAAGTTTCTGAAATTTGACTATACAGTATACTGAAAGATACTGTCTATCCTAAAAATATAGAATTAAACAATGAAAAATATATTAAAACTATCTTTGGGAATTCTCTTTCACCATATAGACATTCAATTTAACTTTGGTTACCAATGTTCCTGGGAGTGAACCATTTAAATAAAATACTGCAGGCAGACTTCAGCAGCATAAATACCAAATTTTTAGATGTTCCTACCACCTTTATAAAAGTTTTAATTAGAATACACAGAATATCATACTGAACAGACAACCAGCCCCAGGGTCATTAAAAGATGGGTTCAAGTCTCACCTCTGACTCATACTGTGACACTGGTTCAGCCACCTACCTCTCAGGGCTCTGGGCAACTAAGACTAATGCACAGAAAGTTGTTCCTACTTGCTTAGGGAGATGGAGTTCCCTCAAACCATGAAATCATATATCTAATCACTATGTTCCAGCCTATGTCTCAACCATATTTAGAATGAGCCAGCTTTCGCTAATGGGCAAAAAATTCAAACAGCTGGAAACAGAATATCAGTAGGAAACTATTTCTTTAAAAATTTTTAAATTATTTTTATTTTCAATTTTAAATTCTCTCCCTCCAACCCCTCTGTAACCCCTTGAGAAGGCAAGAAATACAATATTCATCATACATGTGAAGTCATGCAAAGCATATTTTCATATTACATATTACATTCATATTACAAAAAATAAATAAGTAAAAGGTAGGAAAAATAAAAAGACTGAAAACAATGTTTCAATCTGTACTCAGACTTCATCAGTTTTCTCTCTGGAAGTGAACAGCATTTTTCATCATGAGTCTTATGGAATTGTTTTGGATCACTGTACTGATCAGAGTAACCAAGTCTTTCACAATTGATCAGTTACAAGTTACAATATTGCTGCTCACTTCATTTTGCATGAAATCATATAAGTCTTCCCAGGTTTTTCTGAAACCATCCCATTATTTATTTCAATACAACAGTATTCCATCACAATCAAACACCATGACTTGGTAAGTCATTCCCCAATTGATGCCATCCCCTCAACTTGCAATTCTTTGCTACCACAAAAAAAGCTTCAATATTTTTTACATATTTGGGATACAAACCTAGTAGTGGTACTGTTGGGTCAAAGGACATGAACAGTTTTATAGCCCTTTGGGCATAAATTACAAAATGGCTGGACTAGTTCATAACTGTACCCACAGTGCATTTGGTGTCCCTATTTTTCCACATCTTCTCCAATACTTTGTCGTTTTCCTTTTTTGTCATGTTAGTCCATCTGATAGGTGTGAGACTGTACCTCAAAAGTTGTTTTAATTTGCATTTCTTTAATTATCAATGAGTTAGTCTTTTTTTCATGTTACTGTTGATAATTTTGATTAGGATACTGTTTTTTAAAGAGAAAGTATGCATCTAGTCGAAATAAACCTTACAAACTACTGTAAAAAAAAAAACCTGTCCTACTACTCCCAACATTAACAAACAAGGACTCAATGCCACAGCAGAGGGAAAAGCAGCAATTTTGATCTTTTCCAAGTGGCTGTGGCTTCTCTAACCGTAAAGCATATCCATCACACAACTGTTCCTTCTGCAAATGGGAAGCTTCACCATTACGTCAGAAATACGAAGTCATTCAAAGTCTGAGTTACTTGAATGGTTCCTGCCTTCTAGTAAAACTACTCATTTCCAGTTACCAAAATAAATAAACAAATAAATCTAGGTTTCACTGGCTATTCAAGGTTTTAGGATATGGGAACCCAAGCCTTGAACAGACCACACTCAAAGGTAAGCAAGCCTATATCAGATAGTCTTTAACTATTAAACCTCTAAGATCCCTTTAGATGTACAAATGAAAAAAATAATATATGAAGAAACAAGAACTTTTATCTACAGACTTGCTTGAAAGGTATTCATTTACCTGTAAATCTTAAGCTAAACAGAAATGACATACTTAAATTACAAGAATCCATTACTTTTCCTGTTAACATAAAACCAATCCTCATGCTTTACTAATTCTACAAAAATTAAACTTTATTAGAAATCGGTCAAAATTTTCGGAGGTCATACTTACAAAAGTGGAAATTATTCATCTTATATACTTCCTCCACCTATAGCCTTCAATGTTGCATGGAAGTGGCCTTGGGGGCTTAAAAACTATGCCAATAAATTTTGAGAACTTCTACTAGAATATGGATCAGCCTAGATAACCTGAAGGTGATTGATCAACAGATTAATGAATTTTTCAGTGTCATTCCTCCTGAATATCTACTAAGTGACACAGAATTTAAAAATTTGTGAACAATGAAGAGATCAACTCATAGTTATGAAATCATGGGTCACTGAAGCAGTCTTCAGTCATTTTAGTCTTTACATTTAGTCATCAAGACTGAGTAAATAAGTAGCAGACAGTGAGGTACTAATAAGTTTTTTTTTCTTATGACTTTGTTTTATTGTTTCTCAATGTGTCATGGAGCTTTCTCTTGTCCAATTCTAATTTTTAAGGAATTATTTTCTTCTGTGAGCTTTTGTACCTTTTTCACCATTAGGCCAATTCTGTTTTTATAGGTGTTACTTTCTTTAGTATCTTGTGTACCTGTTTTACCACGCTGTTAATTCTCTTTTCATACTTTTCTTGTATCATTTTCATTTCTTTTCCCAATTTTTCCCTATCACTCTTATCTCTTTAACTCTTCCAACAATTCTTGTTGGGCTTGGGTCCAATCAGCATTTTTTTTCTCCTTTAAAGGCTTTGCTTATAGCTGTTTTCACATTGTTGTCTTATTCTGAGTTTATGTCTTGATCCTCCCTGCCCCCAAAGTAGCTTTTTATGTTGCATTTATTTTCAGTTGCTCATTTTTCTAGCTTATTCCTTGACTTTGAACATTATGTTAAAGTTGGGCTCTGCTCACTTCGGTGTGAGGAAGCAGTGATCCAAGCTTCAGGTTTTTTCATGCTGCTGTTTTCTGAGCATGTCCTGGGGTTTGCCAGTTTTTGGTGCTTCTAAGGTACTATTATCCTGGGAGGTTTTCCTGGTCTGCACTCCAGTCTTTACCCAAGAAGGGTCCCGGCTACTCTATAGCTGCAAGTGATAATGTTCCTCTCTACCCCGAAACTGCAACCAGGGTTCCTATTCCCTTGTGACTATACTCCTCTGTGCCCTAGAACTTCAACCCAAAATTGCATATGGGCAATGGAGTAGCCAAACAGTGCTCAGTTCTGTGTCAGTAAGCTCAGGGTTCCCTGTAATGACTTTTTGATCAACTGTCCACTCCCCTTAGTAGCTGAAGCTCCCAAAGCTGCTGCAGCAACTACTATAGCCACCTCCAAGGCCCACTGCTGGTGTGGCCACCACAAGCACTCCAGGAAACCCCCACTCCAGTATCACAGACATGTCCTACTGATCTCCTAAGTCATCTTGAGCTGGAAAAATGCCTCGCTCAGACCTTTTGTCAGCTATGCTACTCCAGAATTAGATTTGATGTATTATTTTTAGGTTGTTTGGAGGGAAATGCTGGGTTGTTGCCCCTACTCTGCCATTTTGGCTCCATCCCTGGTTTTTATCATATGTGAAATACATTATAGAAGTTCTCTATTAAAGAAACTATGAGGTTAATACTTTTGTCAAGGTAGAAAATGTTCTCTACGCTAATAATCAGTTCCTAATTTATCTCTCTTTTCTAAGTCTGGCCATTCTCTTATTGAACCTTCTTAACATGAGGCACAACTAGGATATATATGTGGAATGCTATACATATGAAGATCAATTGGGTGAAATGTACACCTACACCTAATTAGACTGGACGCTGCTTACCTGAAATGCTATGAGATAGCATAAGGCTGCCAATTCAGACAGAGCTCTCCACTGTACCTCACTGTGCTGAGCCATTTTCAAAAGCAGAGTACCAGCATGCATGTAGAAGTGACCTTTCATTTCAAGGAAAGTAATTGATAGCTCATCATTCCCACTCATAAAAGACTTCACAGACTGAAGTGCATCATCAAAACTACAACACAAAAATGTTGCAAAGAATAGCAGTCAAAGGTTACTGAACTGAGTGCATAATCTACATCTCTGATATCACATGGATAACATATTTCACAACAAAAAGATTTTTTTTAAAAAACAAAAAAGTAAAGAAATAACCCTTGGGGGAAGTGGAGATTGTGGGAATAGGTTAATAGTGAAATACCCCACCGCTACCACCACCACTAAAAAAGGAAGAAAAGTGCAACATCAGTGAAAAATTTTTAAAAATACACAGCAGACAGAAGTCCAGACAGGGACACAAACCAGCAGAGCAGTTCTTATATTACTACATTAAAAATTTAATTTATACTTTTTCAAAGAAATATTTATGTTTTTATATGTACAATTTCAAAAACAACCGTTTTCCTAATTTTGTATGTAGAAATAGTTTATTGGTGTTTGTCAAATTCCCTCTCTCTCTCCTACAAAAAAAAATGGGGGAAAAAAGAATCTTTCAAATAAGGATATAAGTCAAACTGTGATTATCTTTATCACAAGTTTTTACAAATTACTATGTAACCCAACCACAGACATTTTGCTTCTGAAGATGAAGAACAATACTGATAATCATAGTTCAACTCAATTTGTGTCATCTTGGGCCAACTAGAGCTCATTTCCTACTCTGCAAAAAGGGGAAACTTGATTCCAGAACCAGATTGCCAAGCTAGATCTATGATCTATAAACATCACCAACCATTCTGTTTATTTAAATACTTGTTTGAAATAAGTCTTATTTTGCTTACATCCTAAGGTTTCCACCAAAAAAAAAAGCTCAACTCTACACTGAGGCTCAGCTACTACGGAAAATAGTTTATTGCGAAATACCTGAAAAACATGAAATCTACCAGAAAATTAAAAATGTTCCTTTCTTTAAGGATGGTGGTCTTGTTAGCTAGGCTACTCTAAAATTAGATTTGATGTTAATATTTTTAAGTTGTTTGGAGGGAAGCAAAAAGCAAGGCTGTCCATCCTTAACCTAAAGAAAGGACACAGACCAGACTGGAGTAGGGGGGAATGGGGGGGGAGCAGAAGGGTGGCTCGGTATTCAACTGCTTTTCAGTTCCATCAAGTTTTTTATAATGCATTCATTATTTAGTTTTAAGTGTTATGAATTCCCAGACAAGACATACATATACATACTCAGACAAAACTAAATTCTAGAGCCAAACATTTTTTAATAGTTTACCAAAACACTAAACCTACTCAACCTTATCTTGGCATATATGATCCTGGGTTCTCAAAAGCTGCAGCAGCAGACACAGAATTCTGGCAAGTTCTACCACAATGAAAAAGGTTTTAACTACAGAAAAGCAATGACCTAGTTAATTCTGGAAAGGCTTACTAACAGGCTAGTCAATTTCTTCCTCAGGAACTAAAAGGTTATTATTTAAAATTAATGACAGTCTAAGCAACAAGAAATCCCTTTATGGTACTATAATTGCCTATGATAACTGTTTTAGGCAAACAAACATGAAGAAATTTATTATACATTATTATTATTATTTAGAATTTATGAGTATGACCGACTCCCAGTGTAGGAATTCCTTCCACCAATATGGTCAGCAATCTGTCCATGACTTAGCAGATCAGTAGTACCAGGGAGCTGTTTGAAGTAAGATGACTTGCCCAGGTCATATAACAACAATAATTTGATAAGTGAAATCAACATAATTTGAAAATGCCAGATGCACTGGAAAGAGCATTTAATATAGCATCTTAATGATACTTTTCAAGAGGAATTAGAGTCCTTTGCTTTTTCTTTCTGAAAAGATTTATTCTCTTTTCCCCTTTTTGAATAATTAAGTCTTATTTATAAAGTTAGTATAAACTTTTAAACTTATGTCAATCAACCCATTACACTGTGCCTATACTAAAATTTTCGGTCACTAATTTTTTATTTGTTTAGTTGATTTACCAACAGTAATTGTTGGTAAATTACAGCAGAAATCATTAAAACCTAGTTTAGGAAAACTTGAAAAACATAGCATTTGTAATTATTTTTGTTCAAAATGCAAAAATAAAAACCATTAAGCACCTTTCTACAAAACCAAGAATCACTAATTAAGTCAGTGAAATAGCCTTCAAGGTTCCTTTAAATGTACTAAAATTTGACTTATACATTTATTTAGTAACAATAGACTCAAATGGAAAGAAAATCCCACATATAGACAGGAAATACAATAACCATATTAGCAACAAACAACCAACATTTATATAACGCTCTGAGGATTGAAAAGTACTTTCCTCACCAGCTTGTGAGAAAACTAACTTATAAGTATTACTTAACAGATGATGAAAGTTAGGTTTTGATAGATGACAGGACTTGCTCAAAATCCAACAATTACTAAGTCTTTCAAGTACAATTCAAACCCAAGGTCTCTCGGTTCCAAGTCGATGACCTAAATTCACTTTTCCACAATGTATCAATTTTCAAATTCACCATTTCTCAAACGTGCTATAATAAAACACTAACAACACAGGTTTGCATGTTTATTTTTGTTCTTTTTCAAACCCGAAGCAGAAGAGGTTCAGAGAGACTAAATTATATAAAATAAAGACGTAATAATCTTGTAGAGAATTGGTAAATAAGAATTCTCATCTTATTGCACCAGTTTCAACAATCCTCTACCTCTAGGTACAGCACACGAACAAACATTTTGGGAAAGAGATTAATTCAACCAAATAAACAGTAAGCTGCTCCTTAAGATATAAAATGAAAGTAACTTAAACTTAATTTTTTTCCTTATAATTATCATACCTTTCCAGTAATTCTCTACTTTCCTGTACATCTCTAGTAGAAAGTGTAAGAAGCATAAGATTAGCATAGGCCAGAAGTAAGTCTTTATTGGTTGCTCGCCAGTTGCTTTTATTGGCCTCCAAACACTGTAAAGACTCCAGATACTCCTATTGGGTAGGAATAAATTAAAATACATTTAATATAGCTTCATTTAATTACCAACTATTTGTGTTTTTTGTCCTTTGCTATATAACAGCAAAAATCCCCCAATGAAATCATAAAGTATATACTGATGTGATATCCCTTTTCCCATTCCAGTCTTTCTTCAAATAAGGTAAAATAAATTCATCACATCCTTAACTGCTCAAATGAGATAAACTGCTACTCATTTTGGACAAATAAATGGTTTACAGAGATCCTGACATAATGCCTCACACAAAAATAACAAATATTTATTGAATGATATTAAGAGCTACCCTATGTATGTAAAATGGATATCAATAATGTCATTTATTTATTACCAAGAACTTTACACATGGAAAACGGAAGAAATTAAAGTATAAAACAAATGCCCTTAGAGAATAAAAAAAAAAAGGGAAAAGCGCTGTCACAAGCCAAAAAGAAATATATAGAATAGGCTTCTACATACCTTAAGTGTTCGTACAACACATGAATACCATTCCAAGCTTGTTCTCAAGGCTAGGTTTCTCTCTGCTTCACAGCAGTGGGCTACCGCATCTTTCAGTCTCTTATTTGACCTGTACAGTTCTACTAATCGAATGTTCACATAGACATCATCAGGTCTTGCGTAGAGCTCTGACTGAATCAAGTCAAAAAGTTGATTCCATCCATCTTCACCTTTACAGTCTAAAAGCTGCTCCTATTGAAATTTATATATTCAGTTTAGAATCAATGCTAAACATAATCAAGTTTACCAACCAGTAAGAAACATTTATTACGTGTCTATGTGCACAGAACTGAGTGCTAAGGCTACAAATACAAAAATTGGACATGCCTACCCTCAAAATAAATTCCTCTCTTTTTGGAACTTAAAGCCCTCCACAACCTGGCTCCAACCTACCTAGACCCATTGGACACTAATGCCCTTCCCACATTCTACATTATAATCAATCTGATCTTCTTGTGATTTGTACTGGCTATATTCCATGCCTAGAATACTCTCCCTCCTTATTTCTAAATACAAATAAATCCATTATTACTCTCATGATTTAATTCAAGTATGACCTTTTCATGTGAAACCTTTCTTGATTCCCCATACGCTAGTGCCTTCCCCTCTCTAAATTTATTCTGTAACTTATTCTAGGCCCTTGAATGTATACATTGCCTTCCCTGATAGAATCTAAGTTCTTTAAGTGTGGGAATTATTTTACTTTTTCTTTATATCACAAGCACCTAGCACAATGCTGGTGGCACACAGGTGTTTAATAAATGTTTTTAATTGAAAGTATTAAAGACACCATAAGTTGTAAATAAACATACCTCTGCCAGATATTTTATTTCTACCCTCAATCCCTAAATATGAATGCTAGATTTTTTTATTACAGAATCACTGAGCCCCAAAGATAAGAAATAGCTGCAATTTCCAGGTAAGATGGCTGTCTAAATGAAAACAATTAGCTCAGTTCCCATATAACCTACTCCAGGAAAAACCTAAAAATTGCACCAGACCAAATAATGATCAAGAAATCCAATGAGAAGTAAGTGATTTTTTTTCACCCAAGAAAGGTACAAAAAGTCCATAAAAACAAAGATGGATAGATAGATAGATAGATAGATAGACAGACAGAGAGATAGATAGATGGATAAATAAATAAAAATTAGGGAAGATGACCTCCTACAAAGCCAGTAGCAGTGAGACAAGCTGAAAGGCTTCTAGTACAACAAGACACACCATGTAGGTTTCTGGGCTTTATATCCAGAAAGAGCAAAAGTGGCTATCTCCCCCAGAAACCTACAACAGTGGGAAACCCAGAGTACGGACCTTAGGAAATCCCAAGAACCACACATGTTCAGTCCACGCATGATCAGTGCTCAGACCAGAATGCTCCAGGGCTCTGAAGTTCCCAGTACTTCTTCCTGAGATAACACAGAGGACCCCTAAAATCCAGAGCTCTTAAACTCAAAGAATCAAAGGCAAGGGTGGGGCTATCTAAAGAGAAGAGGCTAACTCCAACAGGTAGATGTCACAGGAACCCAAGTAACCCTAATTAGGACCAAAACAAGACAACTACCAAGTGCAACAGAAGACTGATCCCAGCCCTGGCACAAAGTCACATTTCAGGAATTAAGAATAAAGAGATGAGCAACCAAAGAAAACACAAATTACTATAAAAAATTTTTGTTAGATAAAGAGAGGCCCAAAAATTCAACTTGAGAGAAAATAATGCGAAAACTTAAGAGAAAATTAAATAATTCAAGCAGAGGTTCAAAATATAAAACATATTTTTCCATAATACATGATTCTCTAAAAGAAATAAAGCAAAAGATAAAATGGAAGTCCAAGTAAAGATAGGAAGAACAGTTTACAAGAAAAAGTGTTAAATTTTATCCAAAAAACAGATTCCCTAAAAATTAGAATAGATCAAATTGAAATCAATTATTCCATGGAACATGAAATACTACAATATCAAAAGATTATGAAAAAAGAACATAAGACATCTATTAAAGGACAAGAAGAAATAATTTTAAGAATAATCAGACTTCCCGAAAACCAAGATAAAAAGCCTGGACACTCTAGAAAGTATCTATTAAAACCAAATGGCATAGTGAAGATAGAAAGAATTCACTGATCACCTCCTGAAAGAAACAACAAAAAGGAATTAATCCCAGGATTACCATAGTCAAAATTCAAGGCTTCAAAGTGGATGAGGAGGGAGATGACACACTACAAGCAGACAAATCAAATCAACAAGCACATACTACATCTGAAGGAATTCAAGTACTAAGGCATCAAAGTAAGGATCACACAAGACTTGGCTGCTTCTGTTATAAATGAGATGAAATTTTAGAATACAAAGACACAGATTTATAACTAAAAGTAATTTATTCTGCAAAGTTGAGAAGAAATCTACAGGGAGAAAAATGGATTTAATAGAACAGAGGATTTCCAGGCATTACTGAGGAAAAGACCAGAGCTAAACAAAAATTTTAAAATATAAGCAAAAAGAATTAAGAGTAACAAAAAAAATTTATTAGAGCAATTGGAAAGAACTATGTGATAAAGTGCTAACACTCTAAATGAGGGATAAGGAAGAAGTGTCCCCTTAGAACCTGAATGTCTTCAAAATGGTCTTGAGAGAGGCAAAGAAGATTCAGGACCTGGGACAGAACACTTTCGTTTGGAGGGCTTAAAAAGGGGGAAAAGAGGAGGGTAAAAGGAATACACTACAGTAAGTTTCTATTTCTCATAACTGAGGTATATGAGGAGAAGAATATACAAATATGGAAGAAACAATAGGGAAGTAAACATCAGATAAAACCTCATTCTTATCTAAATAATTCAAAGGAAGGCTGAACACATCAACACATACAATTTGGTGTAGAAATATATGAAACTCAAAGAAATAAGCAGGCATAGGGAAAGGAGAGGTAAATGAGGAAGCTAGTACCAGAAATGGAACAGTCACAAGAAAAACAAACTCCCTGATAATAAAGAGGAAGATTAAAAGGGAAAGAATAATTGAGGAATAACTGAAGAAGATATGGTACATCAACTAATGGAATATTGCTGTCCCTTAAGAAATGACAAAAGAGGGGCGGCTAGGTGGCACAGTGAATAGAGCACCAGCCCTGGAGTCAGGAGGACCTGAATTCAAATCCAACCTCAGACACTTAACACTTACTAGTTGTGTGACCTTGGGCAAGTCACTTAACCCCAATTGCCTTGCCTTCCCCCCTCCAAAAAGAAAAAAGAAAGAAAGAAATGAGAAAAGAGGGGTAGCTAGGTGGCGCAGTGAATAGGGTACAGGCCCTAGAGTGAGAAGGACCTCAGTTCAAATGTGAACTTAGACACTTGATCACACTTACTAGCTATGTGATGTTGGTCAAGTCACTTAACTCCAATTCCCTTGCCTCCCCCCCTCAAAAAAAATGACAAAAGAAAGGATTTATGGGAATCGTGGGAAACTTAAATTGATGCAGAGTAAAGTGAGCAGAACCAGGATAAAGACTTATATACAAAGACAACATTGTTAAGGAAGAAAACCAACAACTTTGAAACTCTTAAGAATTTTGATCCAAGAAATGAAATTGTAATGACAATGCAGATGGAGTCAAGGTGCAGAAACAGACATACATTTTTGGATGTGGCCACTGTGTGGACTCATTCTGCTGAACTGTGCTTATCTATGGAAAGGATTTCTTCTTTTCCTCTCTTGGAAGTGAGAGGTCTGTAATAATGTTGTCCTAAAAAAAAGAGGGCCGCTGAACATTTTTTAATGCCTCCAAATAGGACAGAACCAACTTCAGAAGAAAGCATAGACAAGCAGAATAGCTTTGAAAGTAATAACTGGACCACATAAGTGTGTGTGCACATATAAATACATGAAAGTATATATATATGTATATGTGTAGACACACATATTTCTAAAAGCAAACAGTATGAAATTAGATGCATGATTTCCTATTGTGACGGATGACTTGCAGGGAAGTTTCCCCATTCTGAACATCCTGTTTACATTTTTATTTCTTCTTTATAATTTGTAACTAAGTTCAGTATCGTTTCCCCCTACATATGGGGGTCACTGTGTATTTCAAGGTAATGTAAGAGCTATTGGTATTAATACAATTGATTGGATTAACTATAGAGGCATTTTTAGTTTGGGGAAAAGAATGGTAGTGTGAGAGGTAGCAAAGGGTTAAGTTTCTACAGAACTGCAAGAATTGCTAAAATAAGACTACTAATGAAAAGTACCAGACAGTAGCCTTGGGAAGAGTTGGGTTCCCAGTTCCCAGAGAACTCCTAGACAATACTAAAAATGAAATAATGTGAATAAAAGGAGCTGGCAGCAGCAGGTGGATTTGACCAATGAGAAAGCAGATAGCGGCCTTGGGACACTCGAGCCCTGATAAGGACACATCTAGGTTGGACTGAAGGGGGTTCAGTATTCTGGAGTTGTTACTGCACTTGCTTGGTGGACCTCATGTATTATGTATGTTATCTAACAAAATCAGAGCCTCATTAGTAATAATTATGGTAATGGATCGAAATGGCTTTGTACCGATTGATTGGCATTAATAGGAAGATTGTGAACTTGCCTTGCCAACCAATGGTAAGGTGGGACAGTTTAGAGGGTGTGGAATTCCCACATTAGGATTTTATAATCTTGCTTTTGCCTCTGCAGGGTGCTTCTCCCTTCTGGCCCTTTTGTCAGACTAGGGATGCCTTTTCTTGCGAAATCATAATAAACTGCTTTCTACTTTCTACCTTAAAATGCCTATGAGTTTAATTTGGGCAAGGGTCTTTACAGTCTCACACACTATGCAATATTTTTCTGTTCTACTGCATATATGGAAATGGTTTGTTTTTGGTATTTAAGAACAAAAATGATATAATCTTCATTTAATAAAAAAACAAGATTTTTACCTTCAACCTATAGATTGTAGGGTTTCCAGGGAAAAGCTTAGAAGCTCTTTCAACCCAGTATTTTGCCCTTCCATCAGTAGTGTCATTTTCACACAACAATTCTGCAATCTTGAGTACAAGGTCTTTTTGTGTTGGGTTTAATTCTACTGAACGCTGGCAATTAAAAAAAAATGTTAACAAATGAATTAAGAATGCTGAAACACACATATGGCAACAATTTACGAATTCATTGAATCCTGAGTAAATAATTATACTTAAATAATCCTAGAAAAATTGGCATTTCAAAATTAGTGAAATCAGTTAAGTCTGAAATGCAAATAATACAACAGATATCTGTAAAAGCAGTATTTTTCTCTTTTATTTAATGTTGAAAATGAGAAGCATCTTTATCCACACAAAAGGACTGAAATTACAAATATCACAAAAATATATGTCTGGACAAATTATCTGGAAATCTTAACAATTATCATACTACTGTTACGTCATATCAACTAAACCATAATATATACTCAAAAATACTTTCATTTATTCATAGCTTTTCAAAATGTCTTTTATTTTTATATATGATGGTAAAGCTTTTTAAAAATACATGTATGGTTTTGTTCTAGACCTATGATTACAACAATTTGGGGAATTTCCACTTTACAGAGTTGCCTGGCATTAAAAGGTTACATGATTTGTGACACAACTCATTCAAATTAGAGGCAGAACCTAAGTCTTCCTGATTCCAATGTTCTTTGTACTACATCATGTGCCTTTAACAACTATAGCTCCCCCCAAAAGTAGCAACTAACATGAATAATAAAGATAGTATTGATACATTAGCATAACATAGGATCAGACTGATAATAGAATTCACATTCTAATCAACATTTGTTACATACCTTGTAACATCCAACAGCCTTGTCAATGTTTCCCTCAGCTTCATAGAGAAGACCCAGAAATTTATGTGCTTTGGGATCCCTCTCTTGTACATTAAGGTAAGTAGATATATATCTATGAAATAATTCAAACACTGAATTTAATGAGACTTTTACAATACATAAATTTAACGCAGTTCTAACTTACAAAACACAAAAAAACAGTTTTCTAGCTTACTTGGAACAAAAATAATTACTACTAACCCAGTATATTTCAGTATTTATCTCTTCCAAAACCCCCTGCTCTAGGATAAAATATTAAGAGCAATGGAAAAAAAACAATTTAAATATGACAGTGCCACAATTAGAATCACATAAGACCTAACTGTAGAGACACTAAAGCACCATAGGTCTTGAAACATTATATATCAAAGAGCAAAAGAACTGGGCAGTTGAAAATATCATGCCCAACACAGTTAAGCATAATCCTGAACGGAAAAAAAAGGACATCTGATCAACTGTCAGACTTTCAGGATTTTGTTTAAAAAACAAAAACAAAAACAGGGTAGCTAGGTGGTGCAGTGACTAGAGCACTGGCCCTAGTGTTAGGACGACCTGAGTTCAAATCCGGCCTCAGACACTTAACACAAAAACCTAGCCATGTGACCTTGGGCAAATCACTTAACCCCAACTGCCCTACCTTCCCCCCTCCAAAATGCAACAAAAAAAAATTTGAAACAAGTTTTCCAAAAAAACAAAAACAAACCTGAACTTAACAGAAGATATAACATACAACAGCCAAGAGAAACATGAGGTACATTCCAAAGACTTATTACAAGGGACTTAATATGGACAGATCATTTACTTTTTATGTATGTAAAATATAAAATGTATATCTAAGATTCATTAGTAACTGGGTAGTTAATAAAAGACTGGGATAGACCTGACTATGATATCACTTTAAAAAGTAAAACTATTTAGGAACAGTTAAAAAGAGTAATTATTTTATACAAATGAGATGTAAGAGGAAGAATTGATACAGAAGAATTAGATAGGCAGGAGGGCTGGTAGTTCTACTTCCATCAGGAATGTTTAAGAGGGAACAATACATATATATCAAGAAGAGCATTAAAATTCTTCTAAATTGGGAAGAAATAAAACAGTAAGGGAATGGGGAAGGGAAAGGATAAGGGTGAGATCTCATGAGGAAACAGGTTAAAAGGGGTATAGAAGGGTGTTTAGATCAATGGAAATAGGAGGATAAGGAAGGGCTCTTTGGGAAGATAAGGAAGGGATCTCTAGAGTGGAGAGTGAGGGAATAGGTGGAAGGGAGTTTATAGAGGGATGTTTAGATTTATGGAAATGGGAGGATAGGGGAGGAAGCCTTGGGGGAGCATAGGCTCAGTAATAGGAGGGCAAGGTAGAGGTCAGAAGTAGAGGAGTCAGGAATGATAGGAAATAAGAGATGTGCACAAACATAAAAACAAAGATCAGGAGAATTTGTTAGGGAAAGTGTGTGTGTGTGTGTGTGTGTGTGTGTGTGTGTGTGAGCATGCATGTGCGTGTATGTATATATGTGGGTGTATATATGTATATCTATATATAAATGCATCCGCACATAATTTTAGCCTTTGGAGTAGGGATGGGGGGAGGAATGGGAGGAAAAGAACAAAGTAAAAAGTGCACAGCAGAGAACAAAAGAAAACTTACATAACATGCAGTATTTATCATACAGGCTTTCTTAAAATGAAAATTTATTGCTATATATTTTGAATCTTCTCTTATGCTCTGCTATGCACATTACACGCTTTTCCCCCCTTTTCTTTGTATTTAAGTTTCAACATTGAAGTTGATGTTTCTTTTTCTTTTCTCTACTCTGTATCTGAGTCCTGTGTTTGAGTCTAAAAAAAAAAATTCTGTTCGTTACCACACTATTTACTTAACTGAGTGACCAATGGCTCTAAGGTAAAATTTATTTGTGAAGGATGATAAAAATAGCTTATAAAATCAAAATCCACAAATAATGCAAAATTCTTATTAGTTTCAAACTCATCTACCAAACTTTTTATCCAATGCTAAAAACATAAGAAACAGAAAGATTCAACCTTCACATTTTTCTCCTCCCCCTTCACCACAGTCTGAACTTTAAAATTAATCAGAATCTTGAAATAATTTTTGGAATGTATGCTGCTCTCTCTTAGGAGTTCATGTGAGTCCCAATCTGAGTGTCTTCTAGACCTATTCCTCATATACTTTCAAATTTGGTCAACGACCTACCTAGTTGCTAAACTGCCTTTTCCATTCCTTTTTTTATACATTATTACAAGGAATGTTTTTACACAAGTGTGGGATAGATATATCTGCAAGGCAAGTTATGCCTTTAAGATTATTTCTTTTAGCCTTAAGAATTTTATAAAATGGGGCAGTTAGGTGGCGCAGTGAATAGAGCCCCGGCCCTGGAGTCAGAAGGACCTGAGTTGAAATCCAGCCTCAAACACTTAACACTTACTAGCCATGTGACCTTGGGCAAGTCACCTAACCCCAATAGCCCTGCCTTCCCCCCTCCAAAAAGCAAAAACAAAAAACAAAAAAAAAGAATTTTATAAAATGTGAAGAACTGGTGAATCTACTATCACAAAATCTTAGAAGAGGAATGGACTTTAGAAACAGTCTAAGTTCAAGCCTTTCATTTAACTTACAGAAACTAAATGATTGGTCCAAGGTCAAAATATTACTTAGTGGCAGAGAATGGACTATAATAGAAACAAAGTCTCCTTGTTCTCAATCTGGCATTCTTAATAATAAAATGGCAAGCAACAAAAGGGACACAAACCTCCATAAATCAGTATCTGTGATAACTCTGAATTTCTTATCTTCCTTGAAAAACCCCCTGAAATAAGGGGCTATCATTCAACAGTTCTTCTGTCTTAGAACTGTCTTGTCCCTTAGTTTTTATTATCTGTGATCACTCATCTCCCTTTCCACTCCTAAATGTAGGTTTTCAGCGGTCTTCTTTTCCTCTCTTTGACAATCTCAGCCTTCTCTTATCTCTCGTCCCAGGTTCTGTCCTGTTTGATAGTACTGAAACTTCAAATGCCTACCAGATATTAAGACTTGGATGACATACTGGAACACCTCACTCAGTAAGTCTAAAACCAAATTCATCTTCACCTGAAATAGAGCTCCTCCTCCTGATTTCCTTGATTTTGTTAAAGTAACTACCACTCAGGATGGAAATAAGTTTCCTCTCCCCTCCCCCACCACCACTGGTTTCTGTGTCCAATCAATTTCTAAGATTTACTCGTTTACCTCCAAAATTCCCCTACTTATCCATGAGAGTTCAGACTCTCATGCTAAGGAGTAAAGAATGTGAGGATGCCCCAGTTTTACAAATGGAACAACTAAGGCTCAGGGGAGTTACCTAGCTTCCCCACAAACACACAACCAGCAAAGGCTAGAGTCAGAATTGGAATTGTCTTTTGCCACAAAGTCACTGTTCTTTGTATTATACCATGCTGTCTCTCTCTAGGAAACCAAAAATCCAAGTTTATTAGAAGTACATATAAGATCAATAGGCACCATTAATGAATGTACTTCGATACTACTATCCCTTAAAAATGATGGATATGAAGAATTCAGACAAACACAGGAATATGTCTATGAACTAATGCAAAGAGAAGTATGCAGAAACCAGGAAAAACATACATCATAACAACAGCATAAGTGAAAAGAACAAGAACACTTAGCTCAATGCAGTGTGATTATAAGGAACAAGCTTAAGCTTGCCCAAGAATAGAGATGAAAAATGCACCTCACTCCTTTCTTGCAGAGAAAAGGGGAACTACGGATATGGAACCCATATGGATATGCTGTCAGAGTCCACTGAGGTGTTGGTTAATCTTACTGAAAATGTCTCTTTCTTTTCTTCAGTACTGTTACAAGGGATGGCTCACTGGGAAAGGGGGAAGGCTATGTTCATAAATGAACATTAAAAATATCATAAAAACTTTTATAAAAGAAAATTTTAATAGACATGAGAGGGAGAGCCTTTCCAATCTCAAGTATAGTGCAGAGGCTTTACCACCTAAATCTGCTGCTCACAGGTTCTCCTCCCACTTAATTCTTGGTTCTCTACCACATTCTAGACCAAATCTTATTATTAATCTCTGTGTCACTGACCCATTTGGGAGTCTGTTAAATCCTATAAAGCTCTTCCCAGAATAATGTGGCTTGTTTTGTTTTGAATGAAGTAAATGCTAGATTTCAATTTGAGGTTAGTGAAAACGAAGCTCTGATTTTTCTTTGCCTATCCATGTTCATAGGGTCCCAGTTCAGAAACCTTGCTCTACATGGTTTAACTTATAAGTGAGGCATATCTGCACTATGGTGCCTTGAAATACATGATTTTATTTTATACTAGCGCAAAATAAATTGGAAGAAAAAGCTATTTAAACCTAATCAATGACCAGGTGTGAACCAGTAAAGTATGTAGAAATTCTATTTTACCAGGTCTTAAGAGTAGCAACTCTACTTTAATCTGACCTTTTAACATTAATGTGAGAAACCACACAGTAACTAGCAAAATAATGGGAACAACGAAAAGGTGAACCAAGGGGCAAGACGTCTAAGTCTGAAGAGTTGGATCTTACAAAATGTTTTTTTTTGGGTCAATTCCTAGATTGGATATGTCCATCCAATTGAGGTAATTTACCACTTGCTATTAACTATACTTCTGCTAACATTATAGCACAAATAACTGAACTGCCTCTAGAAAAGAATTTTCAAAGACTACAGTAACTAAATATAAACAAGTAAAATATAGCTCAGACCTTCACAATTTGACAATAGGTAGGAGTCAAAATTAAAATAGGCTAAACTTCTTTGGCTGCAGATAAGTTAGACTAGAGACAGATTGACAATGATTGGTTACTACAGGTCATGTGACAAACAGAAGCGTGCACAGTGCAACCCAACATTTTCCATGGGCAGCCTGAAATCCTTTGGCAGAGTGCAAGTGGCCTGCGGGCTACATGCTATGTAGGCCTGATAGGACTGAATTTATCTTAAATACTTACTGTAATGGTCAATTTTAAATCATGTCATCACTGATTCTGTGTTTCACACTAGAATTCCACTAAATTTAGATACAATAGAATATTTATAATCATTACACTTCAGTAAATCAATCAGTCAACAATAAAATCCAATCTATTGGGAAGAGTTAAGGAATAGCATTTCAGTTAATTAAATGTTTTTATTAAAAAAGATTATCACATGTACTATATAGAGTACTAATTTTCAAAAATTAGAATACATAAAGACATAATAATTGTTATGGAGGTCCTTAGGGAACTTCTAATACCTCAGTGTCACCACCGTTAACATTAACCCCTCCTAAGTAAGGGAAGTGGAGGTTAAAAGAAATCATGTTGAATCGTTAACAATCCAAGAAGTTTTTCATGGATATATCAATATTAGTTATACTCTGATGAAGCAGGTATAGCACAGCAGCTAAAATATGAAAGACATCTTTTGTAAAAATTTAAAATCTCATATCTTATAAAAATGTTACCTTACCTTTTAGCCAGTTCATATTCTTTAGCTTCATAATATAGCTTAGCAAAAAGGAATCCTTTCATTGACTTCTGAAAAGGAAAAAAAAATCATTTAATGCATTACTGTCTGCAAGTGGGAATAATTTTCATTTTTTCCTTCAAAAAGGCAATGATACCTTCCCCAGAAAAATTTTATTAAAATTTTTTTTGCCTCATTTGATAATCTATTTAAGAATAATATTTTGTAATGGTATATATTTGCAGTTATTACAGTATTCAAATCAAAATTCCATCTACTTTACCCCCACTGACTTCTAACAAAATTGGAAATATATCCTTAAGAAAAAAGAGCACTGGGTAGAAAAAAGAAAGGTAAAGAAGAACTTAATTTTAAGCAAGGCAAGTGGTAAATTCTTATTACGTATTTGTTGGATTGAAATAAGGGAGAAAAGAAGATGGTGGCGTAGCAGCAGCAACATATCGCAGCTCTCACATAGCCACCCCAAAATACCCATAAAACAGGACTCTAAACCAATCCTAGAACTCCAAAACGCACACAAAGTACTTCCCACTAAAGTCAGCTCGGCTAGGAGGAACCATATCAGCACCGCGAACCAAAACCAGCCTGGCCTGAAGCCGTGGCTGTGCCCCGGGGCCGGGGGCGGGTGGACGGGAGGAGCCCAGGAGCTTCAGGTGAGCAGATTAGCAGCAGCTGCGAGTGGGAATTGTGAAAGGGGGAGATAAGCAGTCCGGCCAGAAGGCCTCCAGAGCAGAAAAGGGAAAGGCAGAGGTTTTGCACCCGCCTCGGCGTTGCAGCTTCCCGCCCCGTCCTGCAGGCAGCAGGGGGACTGAGTGATTGTTCTCAGGCCAGAGCTCTCACCTTGAGCAGCCTGGATGGATCACCGTCTTGGGCCTCGGTCTTGGAGTCCTCGCTATCCAGTCAGCCATAAGTATATAGGAAGAGTTCCCAGCCTCTCCCTAAGAGCTACGGCAGCCGGGAGGACCCCAGTGATTTGGGACAGAGCTTTCCCCTCTGGAAGCAGAGCCCCACAGAGATTTAAAAAAAAAATAATAATCACGGTCTGAAGAACCATGAGTAAGAATAAGCATAAGAAGCAAAGTAAGAACAGCTCCCAAACCCTTGATACCTTCTTTGGGGTAAA
>CM053580.1:142654766-142696906 GCA_028627135.1 Pseudochirops cupreus | reverse complement strand
CCATAATCAAATGTTATGAATGTGTATCTATCTATCTATCTTTGTGTGTATATATATATATATATATATATGCATATATATATATATGCAATTATTATTATTATTATTCACTACATCCAACTGGAACTTGAGATACACAGGCACTGCAGCTGGGAGATCCATTCTGCCCTACCAAAAAGTGACATAGGAGAGAATAGACTGGGGGAGGAGGGAAACACTGGGATGGCTGTTTTGGGGTGGTGGGTGGGGGAAAGACAGGGAGAAAATATGTAACTCAAAAAAAATTTAATAAAATAAATTTAAAAAAAAAAGAAATGAGAGAAAAAGCACACATAGTACAAGGAATCTTTTTTTCTGGCATGACAAATTACCTAGAGCAGAAATTCTCAACCTTAGGTTCTGTGAACTTTTTTTTTGTTTTGATAACTGTATTTAAACATAATTAGTTCCCTCCAAAAGGTTAAGAAATTCTGATGCAGAGGGTAAATGAAAACGCAGCTTATCTTTAGTGATGTCCTGGGTAGGCACATAATCTATACTCCCAACTTCTATCATAACCAAAAACCAACTGATGAAGTGATCAAGTACAAGTGAGAAGAGGGGAAAGAGATCCCCAACACAAGTCAACGTGGCCATGGTGCTTTTCCTTTCCTATTTTCCTTTGAACCCGGCTGCATCTCCTCTTGGCCAAAAGAGAGATGCCAAAGTTTTCTTGTATTAGCATATCCTTCAAGTAAAGTCATAGTGAAGGGGTGCTTCTGTATCATTTTGGGGGGCTTTTGTACCCCAGTTTGTAAAAAATCTCACTTGTGGTTGGGTAACTATGTATGTCACATCAGTTTGTAACAAGCCTATGCCATTAAGCTGTAAAAGTCACACTTTCCTTCAGCCATAAAGGCATTTACTCTGCCCCTCCCCTTGCCCCTAGCCTCAAAGTCTTTTCCCAAAGTCTGCTAGATAGTTTCCCATGAATCAATCACTCAAGCATTCTTAGAGAAATACATAACGCCTTTGTTCTTAGCGGCCAGATGCCCTTTAGAAACCTTGAGCAACTTTATCAAGGAGATAACTCCCTCCTGAGATGGTCTCTAATCAGTCTAGCTTCCAAACTTGGCACCTCCTGAAACAATCAAGCCTATACTCCCAGCAGCTATGCTGGACGACCTATGTCATTCATCCTTGACCAAAAAGTTACCTAGTGACATATCAAGGCAAAAACCACACTCTTCCTCCATCTTCCCTTGGAATTTCAAAGTGAAGTATGGGCAATTCGCCTGCGCAGTTGACATTAAAACTGTATGGCCCTTTAAGCACTTAACCACTCCCAGACTCCTCCCTAATCCTACCTTTGCCCACCTAGTTAGCATAATGAGCCTCTGACTGACAGTTTTATGCCTTTAAAACGGCACCTCTATTCCCCAGCACTCTGCAGGTCTTTTTTCTATTTCCTCCCCTTGCCCGCTGAAAAGCGTAACTTTATAACTCTGCTTTAAATCCCTTTCAGCTTGCGGCCCTTGCTCAATGTATCAATAAACTTTTATGACTCTACCAAAGGACAGCTGGGTCCAGTAAATTCTTTTTCTGACAATGAACCTAGAACGGATTTCGTTAGAAATCCCACACCCCTTCTCCCTCATCAATAGAACGAGAGATTTTTAGAGTTAGATGGGAATTCTAGAGTCATTTAGTCGAACCCAAACACAAAAGATGTAATCTCCACTAAAACATATATAAAGTGGTCACCCAGACTCTACATGAAGGCAACCAAGGAGGAGAAAACTGTGATTTTCTCATGGTGGTTGATTCTACTTTTGGACAGTTTAAATTATTAGAAAGTTCTTCCTGAGATAAGGGAGATTTATCTCACATTTACCCATTGTTCCTGGCACCTCCCCTCAATCCTCCCCCCAAGAAACAGATAAATCTAATCCCCTTTCAGGTTTTTGTTTAAGCTAAACACCCCCAACTCCTCCAACACATCCTCATATGGCACAGACTCAAGGCACTCTGGCTGTCCTCCATTAGATCAGTTGACTGATGTCCTTTGTAAAATATGCCCAGATCTGAGCATACTGTTCCAAACCTTTGTGGTAATCACTCACCATCTGACAGAAATAGTTGGGAAAGCAGTTTGGTAGAAACTAGGTATCGATCAATATGTCACACCATATACCAAAATAAGGTCAAAATGAGTGCAAAATTTAGACATAAAAGGTGGGATCTTAAGTAAATTAGGGGAGCATGGAAAAATTCATATGTCAGATTTATGGATAAAGGAATAGTTTATGACCAAACAAAATAGAGAGGATAATGGGAAATGAAACAAATAACTTCAGTAACATGAAATTAAAAAGATTTTACACAAACAAAAAAATGCTAATAACTAAACAAAATTAGAAAGAAAGCAAGAACCAGGGAAATTTCTACAACAAGTTTTTCTGCTATAGGTCTTGTCTTCTCAAAGGGTAGGGAAGGCAATGAAGGGAACAAAGGAGAGAACACAAAACTTAGCATTTTTTAATGACTTAAAAAATGTTTTAAATGTAACTAGAAAATATTTATCAAAATAAATATATATTTTCAAAAATACTGATTAGGATGCAACATGTTATTATGTAATAACCATGTTATTAATAATATTACATTAATACTGGGATTAAATTATGCAGGAAACAAAATGCTGCTACTTTCCTCATAGCATATTCTTATTAACACAAAATACCTCCACCCTTTACAATATTAATTTTTCCATAAAATGAACAGTATGATAGACACTTAAACCTATCAGCTATGAAAGTTCATAACAAACTTAAATATTATGGGGTATAAGATTTTTAAAGTTACAGTCATATTCAAAGTTATATATTCAGAGACTACCCCCCAAAACATACTCTTATCAAGGGAAACAATATAACGTATGAGGATTTGAGTTGTAGCCCCAAACAGATCTGCCAATCTATCATACATTCTGTCCCCCACTTTTCCTAGAACACAGAAATTGCTGACTAGTCCCTGACATGCAGAAAGCGTAGATCCAACGCTAAAAAGCCATTTTAGCCCAATCCCTCTCATTTTGTAAAGGAGCAAACTGGAGCCCAGAGAAATTAAGGGGCTTGCCCAAGGACAAATCAATGGGATACACAAGAAGTTGCAGAAAATTATTTCTCAGATTCTCAAAATAAGGCTTTAATGACCCCAAACCTTTATGAAAGGAAATGCATTCTGACACATCTCAAATTTGTTTTTACTTTTTGCAACTTTTTATCGCTCATTTTTTTAAATTTTTGAGTTTTTAATTCTCTCCTTCTCTCCTTCCCCTCCCCTTTTCTTTGAGAAGGCAAGTAATTTTATACAGGTTATAAATGTGCAGTCAGGCAAAACTCATTTCTATGTTAGTCACGTTGTAAAAGAAAGCACAGACAAAATAAAACAAGAAAAAGTATGCTTCAATCTGCATTCAGACTATAAGTTTTTCTCTGGAGATAGACAGAATTTTTCACAGAAGTCCTTCAAAACTGTCTTCAATCTTAGTGTTGCTGAGAATAGCTAAGTCATTCACAGTTGATCATCACATATTATTGCTGTTACTCTATACAAATGTTCTACTGGTTCTGCTCATTTCATTTTGTATCAGTTCATATAAGCCTTTTTTTTTTCCATATAAGTCTGTCCAGGTTTTTCCAAGAGCACCAAAAGGCACTGTACTCTGGCAATCTCATTTCATGAAGGCAACCAAGGAGGAGAAAACTGATTTTCTCATGGTGGCTGATTCTACTTTTGGCCAGTTTAAATTATTAGAAAGTTCTTCCTGAGATAAGGGAGATTTATCTCACATTCACCCATTGTGCCTAGCACCTCCCCTCAATCCTCCCCCCAAGAAACAGATAAATCTAATCCCCTATGACAGTACAGTCTAAGGTTGGTAGCTCTTTTGAGCTCAGGAGCTGTGAGTTACAGCAGGCTAAACTGATAGAGTACCTGCACTAAGTTCAGCATTAATATATGAAAACTGAGAGCAGCACAGAACAAAGGTATCAGCTTTGTTGCTCTGAAGCCAGATTAAAATGTAATCGGGAAATATTTAACAAAGTAAATAAAAATACAATAAAACGTACATAATATGTATTAAAACTAAGTCAATATGCAGCCTGCAGGGACCATTATGTATATATTGGTGACCATGGCCCCCACAGTTCCATGAGTTTGACATCATTGGTCTAGAAGGGGAAGGAGGTAGGGGGAAGAAGAGGAATCAAAGGGGAGAAACTAGAAAAATCTAATCTCTATAATTGGTCATCGGAGGTTGTAACTGATAGATAATATTATAATATATTATAAATTTCTCCTATTATATGCTATTGCACCCCAACAACAATTTCCTGTAATAGTTAACACCTTTTAAAATAAATAAGAAGGGTAGTAGTGGTGCTTTTAGGGAAGAAGGGATATTTCATCACAGGACAATTCTAGATACCCTTAAAATGTCATATTAAAGCAATCATACAACACCTCTTGGCATTGGATGGACTCCTCTCTACTCACACAGTCACCACCACAGTTTAGACCCTAGTTGCCTCTTGCCTGAACTACTGCAGTGGCTTTTAACCTACTTCAAGTCTCTCCTAACTTCAATCCATGCTCCACACAGATGCCACAGATCTTCCTAAAGCTCCATGTCACATCATCACTCAAAAATGATATTTAACATTTTTATCAGCGTAGCCCATACTATCTACTAAAGCCTTTAAGAGACAATGCCTCCATGAGCTTTTTGGGGGGGAACAAACCTATGACTTCATCCCTATATGGAATTCCCTGAGCAAAAACTTAACTAAAGTTATGGTCTACAACTTATGAGAAAATAATGGTAACCAGCATTTACAGAGTGATGTTAAGATTTGCAAAGCCCTTTACAAATATTATTTCATCTTATATTAACAACTCTGGGAGGGTATAATCCTCATTTTATAGACCCAGGGGCTGGCTCCAATGGACCTAGCACTTTATCCTAATACCACAAAGGTCCCTGGAGATCCAACTCAGAGAACCACCAGGATCCAAGAAGGGCTTAAAATTATCAGCACCTGGCACAGACATATACAAAAAAGCTAGAGGCCAGTGTAGGTCAAGACCAAGGGCTGACCATCCTACCCAAAAGTACAGCAGGAGCTAGGCCTCAACCTGGGACAAAACCAGTAACTAAAGCATCAGAGATGAGAAAACCAAGGAAGAAATAAACTGTTAAAGAATTACTTTAGATGCAAAGAACTCTACACTCTCTCCTACAATGGATTTATGGATAACTTCACAACTAGAAATATTAAAAATCAGACTCTTTTTTTTCCCCACAAGGGCAACATGAATAACCCAAAAGAAAAGAAATAAATTTTTTAAATGAAATTAAGCAAGAGATAAAGACTCTGGAGGAAGGAATTGGAAAAATAATCAGCTTATAACAGAAAATATTAACCTTACCCAGTAGCAGACTCCCTGAAAATTCAAAATAAACAAAACTGATATCAATGACTTCATAAAACAACAAGAAATACTGCAAAATCAAATGGCTGAAAAAAAACACAAGAAAATGTATAATGTTATCCCAAAAACATCTCCTAGAAACAGGTCAAGGAGAAACTAACAATCATTCCCTAAAAACCAACTTTCAAAGCCTGAAAATGGTATTTCCAAAAAATAAAAAATGAAAACTGCCCAAATATATTAGAACCAGCAGGCAAAAATAAAAATAGAAAGAATACATTGATTACCTCCTGAAATCCCAAGGAGAAAAGTCCCAGGAATATCATAATAACATAACCAAAATGCAGAGCCTTCACAGCAAACAAAAAATACAAGCAGACAGAAAAGGTTTGAATACCAAGGAACCAGAGTCACAATCACAAAAGATTGGGCAGCTTCTATTATAAATGAGAAGAGATTTTAGAATACAATATTCCATAAGACCAAAGATACAGGCTTACAAATGAAATTAACTTACCATGCTCAGTAAAATCCTTCAGGGAGGAAAAAGTAGACTTTTAATGAAATAGAAGACCTTTAAGCATTGCTGAAGAAAAAAACAGAGCTTAAAAACTTTAAAATGCAAATACAAAAAGAAAGAGATACCTAGAAAGGTAACTATATCTGAGCAATTGGAAGAGGCTAGATGAGGTGCTAATAAGCTTAAAGGGGAAGAAGAAACGAGGATCTGGGATGCATTGGTTTTGTTCAGAGGGCTTGAAAGGGGAAAGAAAAGGGAGTGTAAAAGTAATATATTAGTGTAGAAAGGAGGAAGGAGGGAACAGAATTTGTTATTTCTCATAATTGGGTTGTCTAAGAGTCCAAAAAACAATAAGGAAGAGGTGAAAAGAAGAAGCATCAAATGAACCTCAAAGCTAGGCAGCTAAGCCAAGACAGAGAGGAAGAGACAACCCAGTAGAACTCTTTCAATATTACCTTCCAAACAACTTAAAAATAACCCTTCAATCAAATTTTGGAGCTGCAGAGCCAATAAAACGGCAGGGTGAGATATTTTTCCAACCTCAGAAAACTTAGGAGAGGTCAGTAAGAGAACTCTGTGACATTGGGTAGAGGGTCTGTCAAACAGTGGCAGCAGTAGCAGAGGGCAGCAGTAGAACCTTTAGGAGTTCTCAGACCAGAGATAGTAAGAAGTCTAAAAATTGCTCAGAAAAAAATTATAGGGAACCCCTTTTTGGCACTGAATACAGCTGGCACTAAAGGCAATTCTAATGTCCATAGTTCTAAATCAGAGACCAAGGGTGGAAAGGAGTGCTGGGATAGTCACAAGGGGTCCTGGTCACAGTTCCAAGACAAAGAGGAGTGAAAGTGCTTGTGGCTGCAGGAGAACAGGAACCCCACCACGATAAAGAACAGAGAAAAGACCAGGAGAGTAGTGACCACATCTCTGCCCAATCACACCATTCTGAGAAGCAACGAGAGTGGCCGACCCTCAGAATTAGCTCTGAAAACAGGAGCAGGAAGAAGCCTAAAACTAGGGATGGTAACCTCCTCACCCTTAGATGAGAAGAGACCAACTTTAATATAAAGCTCAAAGTCAAGAAATAGACTGGAAAAAGAGCAAACAAAAAAACCATTTTCAATCATAAAAAGCTACCAGGATGACAGGGAAGACTAAGACCTATAAACTCAGAAAAAGGCAATAACATGAAAAGACCTTAAAAGAAGAAAGCCTTAAAAGAAAAAATGCTAATTAGCCCCATGCCCCACAAGAATCCCTGGAAGAACAACTCCAAATGACTCATGCTATACACAACCAGAAAAAGAACTATGGAGTCTAAATGCAGATTGAAGCATACTATTTGTTCTCAATCTCAATCTCTCTTCTTCTTCTTTTCCTTCTTCTTCCTCATGGTTTCTCCCATCGGTTCTAATTCTTCTTTACTAATGTGAAAATATGTCTAATAAGAATGTATACGTAGAACCTGTATGAGACTGCACGCCATCTTGGGGTGGGAGAAGGGAGGGATGGGGAGAAAATGTAGAACTCACAATCTTATGTAAGTGAATGGTGAAAATTAAAAATAAATAAAATTTTAAAAAATAAGTCATGACTACAGAAAGCAAAAATAAAATAAAGTCCTTCACAACTAGGCTTAAAAAAAAAAAAGAATCCCTGGAAGAGTTAAGAGACTAAGAGTAACATGGAAAATTTGAGAAAAGAAATGAAAGTGATTCAAGAAAATTATGAAAAGAGAATTAACAGCTTAGTAAAAGAGAAAGAAAAAAAAGAACACCTTAAAAAACAAAATTTGGCTAATAATAAAAGAGGTACAAAAATTCACTGAAGAAAAGAATTCCTTATAAAGAAGAACTGGCAGAATTTTTTAAAAAGTACAAAATCTCACTGAAGAAAACAAATCCTTGAAAACTAGATTTGAGCAAGTGGAAGCCAATGAGACATCAAGAAACAATAAAACAAAGTCAAAAGATGAAAAAAGAGGAGAAAATGTGAAATATCTCACTAGTAAAACAACTAGCCTGGAAAACAGATGAAGGAGAGATCATTTAAGAATTATCAGACTACCTGAAAGCTATGATTAAAAAAAAAAGGAAAAAAAAAAGGATATTAAGACTTCATATTTCAAGAAATTATCAAGGCAAACTGCCCCAAACTCTCAGATCCTGAGAGTAAAGTAAAAATTGAAAGAATTCACCCATCCCTTCCTGAAAGAGATCCCACAATGAAAGCTCCCAGGAATTATACAAAATTCCAGAGTCCCCAGGTCAAAGAAAATAAACTTTAAGCAGCCAGAAAGAATTCAAATATTGTGGAGCCATAGAACCACACAAGATTTAGTGGCTTCCACATTAAAGGAGCAGAAGGCTTGGAATATGATATTCCAAAAGGCAAAAGAGCTAGAATTACAACCAAGAATCAATTACCGCACAAAATCAAGTACAATTATCCCTTTCATATCACAATTTTCCCCACTGAGGTTTTGACATATCACAGATCAGCATAAGAAATTAAATGGGAATTTTGGTGGAGTTCTACAAAAGCCACAAATGACAAGCAATGGCCAGAAGATGACACAGAAAGTTTAGAAACTCAAAAATGTATAAAATCATAAAACAGATGTATA
This sequence comes from Pseudochirops cupreus, assembly GCA_028627135.1. Classification (NCBI taxonomy): domain Eukaryota; kingdom Metazoa; phylum Chordata; class Mammalia; order Diprotodontia; family Pseudocheiridae; genus Pseudochirops; species Pseudochirops cupreus. The sequence continues at coordinate 142,688,285 of CM053580.1, read as the reverse complement.
GTTTTATATAATATCAACCCATATTTTACAATAAGGTATTGTAAACACCCCATAAAAAAAAAAAGAAAAATTCAGATTTCTTCTCTGGTATGAAGGGAGGCCAAATAAATTTTATGCAGATTTTCCAGACCACTGAGATGCTAAACTCCTAACCCCTGCTACGTGGAAGGGATAACTGTATAATCTTTCAGGAGAAAAAAAAATGGCCATTTAATGAAACAGAGGATTTTCAAGCATTCCGGATGAAAAAAAAAAACCTCTTGAATTAAAAATGTGACATTCAAACACAAAATTCAAGAAAAGCATAAAAAGGTAAACATGAAAGAGTAACCATAAGGGTCTCAATAAAGTTAAATTGCTTACATTCCTATATGGGGAGATGATACAAGTAACCTCTAAGGACTTTTATTATTATTAGGGCAGTTAAAAAGGAGTTTATATAGACCACGCATGGATGTGAGTCAATTCTGTTGGAATAATCTCCCCCCAAAAAATGATGGGGTAAGAAAGGGGAATGCACTGGAAGAAGGGGGAAGAGAGAGGTAGAATGGGGAAATTTTCCTCATATAAAAGAAGCACACAAGGAAGAGCTTTTACAGTGGAGGACAAAATAGAAGGGTTGCAGGCAATCTTAAATCTCATTCTTGTCAGAATTGATTCAAAGAGAGAAGAATATATATGCATATATATTAACACTCAAGTGTTTATAGAAATGTAACTTACCCAATACGGAAATAAGGAGGGGAAGGGAGAATGATTTTTTTTAAAAGAGGACAGATTAAAGAGGCACAGTGGTTAGAAGCAAAATAGATTTCTCAGGAGCTAGAGGATAGAGAGAAGGACAGGGAAGAAGAAAATGAGGCAAAAGGGAAAATACAGTAATCACAACTGTAAACATGAATCACAACCCACTGTAATATTGAAATAGCATTACTAACTACATATTACCTCTATCTACCATTTTGTGAAGTTAAGTCTCAAAGTCACCTAAGTTTGGAAACATCACAAGATTGCTCTCCCCATCCCCAAAGACTCACCCAACTTAAACAATGTCACAAAATAACTCTTTTCCTTCTCTCCTCAATATCTTCTGATTGTATCAGAACACTGTTGTACCGTAAGAAATGATCAAAAAGACATATTCAGAAGATCCTGGGAAAACTTGTATGAACTGATGGAAAAACTAGTGAATAGACCCAGAAGAACAATTTATACAATAACAATAGGGCACAGAAAATCAACTATGAAAGACTTAAGAACTGATTGCAGAGCAATAACCAACCACACCTCCAGAGAATAACAATGAAGCTCAGTAGCCACCTTTTGACAGTGTTCATGAACTCAGTGTTGGTGAACTCAAAATGCAGAAAGAAACATAACATTTTCACAATGAGATTTAGTTTGTCTGACCATGCTTATTGTAAAAAGGGCTTTTTGTTTGTTTTTTGATTGATATAGGACTTAGATGCTAACAATAATGATGCTAAGAAAAGGAAAAAAAAGGCAGTCACTGCAATTGGACTTTTTTACAGTTAACTGCTCACAACAAGAAGAAATTCAGAAGAAAACAGGATCAGACTGATTCTTCTAAGAACTATATAGGTCCACATAGTCCTTTCCAGGTCCCTTGGCTCAGACGTTCACTCAGGAGCAAAGGCACAATCAAACCGGACAGTGGCCCACAGAGACATGATCCAACGTCACAGACACATATAAATGGTTCAGCTTTCTAGCCATACAGGCTAGGTAGATTACAATAAAGTTTCACAACAGTTACAACACTGCATCAAAAAAAAAATCCAAACTTTTAATCTTATTACCAAACATGCTCAAGGTTTGAGTTTCCATGATAGAGAAATTTTGAAAGCCAACCCTTTACACCTATATAGTTCTTAGAAGAATTAATCTGATCCTGTTGCTTTCCCCAGAATTTTAGAATCAACTTACAAATCTTTCTGCTTTCTAAAAATACTTCCTCACACACTCTCAGCATACTTAAACCTTTCTGAAACCGATATCAATTATTTAGAGACAGGAGGGGCTTGGATAAACCCTCATTAGTCCCCAAACCTTCTTATCTATTTTTCACATTTCTCATCAAACCTTTAATTACCCTTCCAGATCTCTCAAAAAACATTTTCCTCCTTTTTTAACTTAGTAATTCCTTACATTTGTTAACCACACAACAAAATGGTCCAAATCTTTTACTGGCCTCTTGCTTTGGTCATTGAAACTTGCTATAGAAGGAATAAGCCAGGACATGTGACATTCCAAATATGACAGGATAACCATCCTTGGCTCTGTTTAAATTTGGGTAAAGTCACGGATATCCATCCATGCAGTATTCGGTGCCACCTCACAGCTAGATTCAGGAACAGGTGGGAAAACATTCCTTTTTACAGGAATTTCATGGGTTTGACCAGAGAGGTCCCGTTCTAGGTGAAGCTAGAACTGCCCCTTCGGCCTTTAGGAGATATAGACTTCCACCAGCATTTCATAGCATCACACTCCTCTGAGTGGCTTGTGGGACATTTAATGCAAGCACTGACTTATGCAGGCGACTATACCCGATTCAAACTCCAAACAAAATTTAGTTCTGGTCCCAAATACCTTTTTCCTCAAACAGCAAGTCTCATTAATCACAGCTTAGAGCCAGTTTTAGCTGCAATAAGCAATGAAAATTTTTACCGGGCTTCACAAATGCAAGGAATTACATTTACTATCATGGTTTTCCCTCTCAGAATGACCTTGCCTAGTAGAGATAGTTTCTAGAGGCTCTGGCAGTTTTGCAACATAAGTAGCTGAGGTACAGAGGGGCTGACAGCGTGCCTCCATTCTGATACATGCAAGGGGAACTGTTCAGGATAACATTTTCATCAGCTTCCCCCTTCTTTTACCTACAATACCAACTAACAACCTTAAGTTTTGAGCCTTAAAACAACTGCCCAGATGACCTAGTTCACAATCTTACAACACTGCCAAAAAAAAATTGTTTCTCTTATTTATTTATTTACCTTATGGCCCTAAGGCCAAAGGTCCTATACACTTTAGCTAATGAGAGACCACACTCCATTTCCACACAAACCTAATGGTGAAATGTGATTTATTTAATGCCAAATCCTGTCAATATTAAACCTCAATTAAAATATTACTCTCATAGGAAAATGACATCTCTTACAATGGAATTTCTAAAAACACAGTGATGAAAGGATCATGTCTCTTATTTATTCTCATATATGAAATTCCCCTATGCCTAAAATAAAGCATTACACATTTCATATCCTTAATAAAAAATGCTTGATGAATTCAGTCAACCTCAAGAGGGTATGTGTACTCTGCATTTCTAGCTGAAATGCAATATTCTTGGACAGATGATAAGTTCATGATATAATGCTTTACACAAAATAGGAATTTAATTTTTACAAGGAAAGCCACAAAACCATCCAAGGAGAAAAAGAATGGCACAGGGGAGAATCAAAAGCAATTAAAAGATTTTGGCAAATAAACAACACAAAAGGAGAAAGACTATATGCACAATGATGTTCTTCCCAAATAGATACTGACTAGCTAAAGAAATAGCAACATGTGTGTTGGGAGCATGGGACATGCCACTGATTAAAAAGCTGAGCCTAAGGTCAGAGCCAAGTCTAAGGTCCCCAGTTGCTGGAGACTAACTCAGAGCAGCATGCACCAATCAGTTTTTCAATATGGAGCTGGATTATGAGCTACCTAACTGGGTCACAGCCAAGGAATTCTACCAAAAATATGACCCCCAAGGTGGCAGGGTTGCAAGTTCTGTGGTCAGTGCTACGAAGGTTATAACTGAAAAAATGAACCTTAAGTTGCTGGGAAAAGGTGAAGGAAGCATCCTATAGAGAATCACATCTTGTTCCTGACCATCACAATGCATCATTACTATTATTTATTCCTATACATTTTCCAGTTTCATAATCCTGGTGTTTGATGTGATGTGGAAAAGAAACATGTTTAAGTACCTTATAGGAGGTCAGATCTATTATACAGGAAACTGAGTTTTCTTCATAGCAACAATCTCATGCGCCATGACCTGAAGCCTGAGAATATTCTCCTAAATGACAATTTTAAATTTGACTTTCTGACTTTGGTTTTTCCTGCCACTTGAAACTTGATGAGAAACTCTGAAAACTGTGTGGGACCCTAGGATATATTGCCCCAAAGATTCTGAAGTGCACCATGGATGAAACCCATCTTGGTTATGCCAGGGGAACTGACATCTGCACCTGTGGGCGATTCCTGCCTGGCCAGCTCTTGACACCAAATCTTGAGACTATACATATCATCTTCGTAGGTTCAGTCCAGGTCACCTGTTCAGGGCATTTGAATGGAATGACCACTCAACAAATGTCAAAATGACCTGACTTCTAGGCTAAAAGCTGAGGAAAGACTGACTATAGAGCAAGTCCTGAAGCATTTCTTTTTCCAACATTATGAGGTCTTGAGCCTTTCTTCCCTTCCAAAACCTATCTCCTGGTCCATTCCTAGACTATGATCCAGAAGAAAAGGGAGATCTGAACAACACTAAAGATAAAGCTACATTGTTGCACAGTTAATACTTACCATTCTGGGAACCCAGAAATTTGCTTCCAAATCCAAGAGTCCTGGAAAATCCAGGTTCTCCAATCTGAAGGCTTCAGTGTCAACCCAGTAACCTTGGGCTCTAGCCACAGGCTTTCATTCCTCCTCTTGTGATGATGGCATGGTCAAGGAAATCAATTCTTTGCTCTCATCCCTATTGCTCAGGACTACGGGACTTAAGCAGAAGGAAAAGGGACCAGTAAAGAATGATATTCAGATCTTTACTATTGTCATCCATGTTTCGTGTGAAATGAATCATCCTGAACACTGGAGAGGGGAAAAAAAAAAACCATAACACCACCTCACACTCAAAATAACACTAAGTGGCCATAAAGGCACTTAGCAAATGCTTTTTTTTAATCACTGACAACACCTAACTGTAGTGGCTGATGATAACCTCCTGTTGAGGGGTAAAGAGTAGATACTTAAATATTATCACAGTTAAGGAAAGCACATTCTCTTCCTGAAGCACATATTCAAGATGGTTCAGAGCATACCAAACTCAGCAAATCCATTAAGCGACACTTACTTCAGTTGATAGATGTGGAAATAAATAATATTTTCAAAAGAAAACTTGAATATATCAATAAAAACTAAAATCCTAAGTAGAAACTGAAGGGCCTGAGGGGGCACTTTTTAAAATTCCAATTGAAAGTTAGTAAAATATTCAAAGTAAACAGCTGGCTATATAGATGAATGCTGAAGAACAGGATTTGGTTTTCTGGACCATCACTTACAGTACCAGAACAATAGGCTCCTTGGCATGGGAGAGAGTGTATCTCATGAAGACAAGGAAGAACAGGTTCAGCAAAAGTCTTGCTGACCTGATCAAAACGACTTTCTATTTGATTTGAGGGAGATAGAATTAAACACCCAAGTAAAACCATAAAACCAGAGACTATGAAATACGAAAGCTCTGTATTTTCTCTGAAAGAGAAAAGAGCCACAAAAGTGAAACAGGTACCCAGAAATTCAAGAGAAAAAACAAGAAGAGAGATATGTGAACAATAGAATTTAATAATCAAATGACCTTGAAATTAGCACACAGGGGTACAGGTGAGAATAGGGATGGAAATCAGGGTAATATTATGACAATGGATGAGTACGCTTTGTCCAAAATTCTCACTGTTCATCCTTTGTTTGGAAGAGGAACAATGACATTACAGGTGACATCTGGACTCGCTCGTGAACTGGATTTAGGTAAGACAGAGTTGCACAAGGTCATCAGCCTCATTCTCTCTTCCAGAGTCACGGAAGTCCAACTGGCAAGACAAAAGTCAGGATACCTGACAGTATCCCAGGATGCAGTGGATGACACTGGCAGCTTTGATGCATAACCAAGATCTAAGAGCTCCACAGTGCATGCTTTTCACTTGCCTCCATGACCACCAGAACTAATTGTTCTCATTCACCCATTCTGCCAGGCAAAATCCTCATGTGCTTGAGGTAGACATCCCTCTAATTCACTAATGGGTTTGAAGCCTGTTGGTTACTCTTAATCTGGTTTAGTCCCCCTACAGAGACAGTTTTACCAGGATGTGGTCGCTGCACATACTACAGCCTCTTTGAGCCATTGGTAAAAAGTTGGGTGAAAGATGGATACCAACAATGGATGAGCAGCCCTGAAAAGAGTTCAGTAAACCCTCACTCCAGGGGTGCTAGTGCTCCCTGAATACCCCATACACCCCAAACAGCTAGGTGGCACAGTGAATAGAGTGCTGGACCTGGAGTCAGGAATACCTGAGTTAAAGTTCAGTGTCTGACACTTACTAGTTGTGTGACTCTGAGCAAGTCAGTTACCCTCTGTTTGCCTGCATCTCCTAAACTATATAATGAAGATAATAACAGCAGCACCAACCTCCCAGGGCTACTGTGAAGATCAAATGAGATGACACTTAGTGCAGTACCTGTCATATAATAAGAGGCTATTAAAATGCTGATTATTCCTGTCTCTGTTCCACCCTCGCCCATTAAAACCAAGTACAAACAAACAGGTTCTAATACAAGTAGTGGAAGAATAGCATAAATTTCGTGGAAACCCATGAATTTTAGGGCAGAAGCACAGTAGTATTATTTAGGAGACGACAAAATTTGTTTTTAAATGCATTAATGTTATCACTGTACCAATGTGGTATACTGGGCAGAACACTGGACTTGGGAGTCAAAATAAACTGGGACTGAACTGAATCCCAGATCTGTCACTTACCACTTGTATGTCCTCTGGCAAGTCATTTAGCCCTTCTGGGCCTTTGTTTACTCCTATAAAACAGAGGAAGGGTGGCACAGAGAATGAGGCAATAGACAATATGGTCGCTTAGGTTCCTTCCAGCTTTAAATCTATGATCCTGTGATCAAATAACTTCTATGACCTTGTTTAGCTTAAATTCTTTGATGTGGAATATAGAGGATGATTTCCCAATAGAAATTATAAAACAAGGAGTTAACCTGCAGTGGTGGAAACAACTTCGACCACCTGAACATTTGCCATCACTTAAGAGATTGTGTCTTCATGTTCCTTGATAAAAATTTTAACTCTAAAAAAGAGCAGCAGGAAAAAATTAACTGTTATTTTGAATTATGACTTTTTTAATTAGCTAAGAATGCGGAAGTGTTAGGAACCTTGAAAGAAAGCGATTGTATATTAAAAAAACATTTGAAATAACAAATAAATGGAGGGCTAGGGCACAGATATTAGGAACATATTTCTAAAACTTTCAAAGCTGATGTAAAACTGATTATGGGCTCAAGAGGGCTGGAAAACCATTAAATTCTTTTAAAAAACCAACTTTTGACTATACAAATTATTCCAATATAGAACACGGTGTATAAGTCACTATAAACCTCAGAATTATAACTAGATAAGTAATCCTGCCAATCTTAAAGGGATTATTCAACAGTTTGTGAGCAAAAAGAAAAAAGGTGCTCACAAGCAGCCATCAAAGTTTTGATAAGAATACCAAATTCTTTTTGATAAGATAACCAGATCACTAGATCAGAGTAATGCTCTAGACATTATATATAACTGAAGTTCAGCAAGGCATTTTACAAAATCTCATGATAATGTGAAGACAAGGTAGAGAAGTGTAAAATCAACGATGATATAACTGCCTTCAAATTCATGGATTGGTATCGATCTGGAAGGAAAGCTCCAGTGGTGTGCCACATTTTTTAACACCAGAAGGACCAGAATTTCAGAAAGCCTTGAAGAACCAAGCTGCATCAACTAAGAACAGTTTTTTTTAAGGCAAAAAAAAAAAAGACAGTAGGATGAAAATTTTTATTTCAAAGTAAATTATATTTTTAATCAGGAGACACACCTGGTTCTTCTACTGTTAGCCAACAACTCAGATTAAGACATAGAAAGTATGCTCATCGAAACAAAACAAGATTACAGAAATGATTCAAAGAGATCTTAGAACCTGTTAGAGATGGAAGGGACCTTAAAACACAGAAAGATCAAGTGACTTATTCTGAGAGGTAAAGTGGTATAGTAGACTTGGAATTCAGTAGGAACTGGGTTCAAATCTTACTTCTAACAATCACTAGTGATCATGGACAAGTCACTTAAATTCTTTGGATTCAGTTTTCTCATTAGTAATTTGGGCATAATACCTGTAATTACTTACCTCATATAGCTGCTTTGAAACTCAAATGAGATAATGTACATAAAGTGCTTTGCAAACCCTAAAAGGACAGGCCCAAATAATATGAAACTTTAACCAGTAAAAGGTAAAACTTTACATTTAGTTTAAAAAAATAAATCATATAGACATAAATTAAGAGAAACCTGATTTGGGCAGTTCATATGAAAAATAAGATCTGAGTTTTACAAAGCTCAGAGTTAATGGTGCAATGCAGCTATTTAAAAAGCTAACGCAATCTTATGATTCTTTAATATAATAACCAAGAGTGGTGATAATAGCACTATCCCAATCTCTGCTCATTAAATTACATTTAGAATACTATGTTCAGCTCTAGGAAACATGCTATGAGTCATATGATCAGAAGTGGTGTATCAGAGTTATCAGAATGATACATAATAAAACATGGTCTAAGTAGAAGTTTACTTTGAACTAGGGATATTTAACTTGAAGACTAATATACAACTATCAACAAGTTTTTTTTATATTAGAAAAAATACTGTCTTTTGTGAAGTTTTGGAGTTAACAGTGTAACAGGTTGAATTATTGTGTGGTCTGAGTGATGGTAGAAGACTGGTTACCTACTTGGGTTTTCTGTGAGTATTTCTAATTACTTTAACCTAAGGTGTTATTTCTGATATATTTTCTCATCAATTAGAATTCAGATGTAACAGACTGCTAAACCCAGCATGTCAGGAAAACTCAGGGAACAAAAAGTTCAGGTAGTCTGGTGCTTGCAGTTTAGAAATCCATTAACTTTAGAACAGTAAAAGTACAAGTTCCAGGGCCAAGGTCCCCTGGGACTGATGCCAAGGAGGTAGAATACAGGGAATCTAAACCAAAGCATAAGATCTTTCACAGATATGAAAGCAGGCTTATTCTACATTATTGTAGAGAGGAGAATTAGTATAAATGAAAGGGGAGACAGATTTTCTGCTTTTGAAAAGTGAAATGGGTTATCTCCTCAACATTAAGACATGTTCAAAGAAAAACAGGGAAACCATTTCTCAGGGATACTGAGATGAATTATAAGCCTCTTGGGGGGGGGGGGAACCCACAATCTATTTATCTTTTCATCTCCCTTTGAGCCTAGTTTAGAGTAAGCAATTAAGAAATGTGTCATATTAAAATTTCTTATTAGGTAGGAAATTGGACTAGGTAACCTCTCATCTCCTTTTAAACTCCAAGATTCTATGGTGGTAAGTAGAGTACTGAAATGACTGGACGCTGGATACAGGTTAGACTGAGTCAAAAGAAGCCAGAAAGGAGCTAATAGCATGGGTGAAGTAAGTAGCCAAAAGGCTGCAGCTGCAGGTCACAATGAGGGCAAAGAGAATAAGTTCCATTGGCTTGGATGACAGAGAACAGACAGGTTAAGGAGCATATGCTGAGAAGAGCAAGATTTAAAAGGGTTATGATTAGTGATTAGACTCCCCTTGCATTGCAGTAGTATGAGAGAGAAAAGTTGAACAATAAAACCCCCAATAAGCCCTGGGAGCTACCAACATCCAAAAAATATGGTCATTTCCAGTACTGCCCCTAAGCCAAAGTATGAAGCAGACACTTCCATTTCTTAAAGGGAGTCTTTTCTTCTGTGCTCTTTTCCCCAAACCCCAAGGCCTTCACACTACCTACTATTCTGGATACTCAATGCCTAAAAACCCAGAAAATCCTTATTTTTCTGGAGGCAGTCCTTCTCATGTTCCCAAAATAAAATATTTTCCACTTGACCTATCAAATCTCACAAGATAATTAATTCCAGCTAGTTGTTAGGACAACATCTGATTAAAATTAATTCCCATGACCAGAAATGATTAAGTCACAAAATAATGCTTCTACCCTTACAAAAGCCGAGTTTCAAAAGAAGTGTTGTTTGAATGTGTGATTCCACCTTTTATATTATATCAATAGAAGCAGACCTACATATGTGAATATGCAAACTTAAAGCTAAAAAGCTAGGCTATAGCCTTAATTAAATACTGTTTAACATTTGTAAAGCATAACCTGTCAAGCTGCTCCTAGCGCTAACTCCTTTTTATGAGACATTTGAAAAAGATACATCAACACACTAGGGCAGTACAAGAGAAACAACTCCACAGTCAAAGAACCTCAAATTAAATCCCACCTCTGGACGCTCAATTGTGTGGCCTCTGGCAAGCCACTGAGTCTCATCGGATCTCGGTTTCCCCATCTGTGAATGAGAGGGCTGAACTGGGTGGCCTGTGTAATCTCTCTAGACTCCCTCTAGGATCTATGTTTTTATCTAAAAATAAAGACCCAGCAACAGGCATCCCTAAAACACATTTAGGATGGAGCAGACACAGTCCTTATAAAAAACTGGTTTTTAAAAAAGTTTCAAAGAGAGCTAGTACAGGGGAAAAAAGAAAGCATGTAAACATACAACCACAGTATTCTGTATAATGCAGCTTTACTCTCCCAGCTTTTATATTTCTCTATTTATAGAGGCCTGACCATATAAGATCCATTACGAAACCACTCGAGGCCGAGGTACATCATTCCCCATTATTCATCCTTCACTCCCATCTTTCTTTCGGAGTCACGACCCATTCGAGGCCTGGGCGCTGGAAAAGCAGCCGGACCCGCGGGCTCGTGGGGCCGGGGCGGAGCCGCCGCCGCTCTCCTCGGAGCTCCGAGGCCCCTTCCTGGGGAAAAGCAACGGCGGCGGGTGGGGCTCGCCGCCACAGCCCAAGGAGGGGAGCAGACGGGCGGGGGCAGGAGCGGGAGAAGGAAGGGGGAGCGCGCGAGCCGCCGCCACCTTCTCCCGGCCCCCAAGATAAATACTGACGTGGGAACAGGCGGCTCGAGAGAGAAAGGTCAGAGGGGGGGAGGGGTGACAGCGGCCCCTCACTCTCCTCCCCCCCACCTCCCGCCTCTCCCCGTTTCCCAGGCGGCCCTAGCGCGCCGTCCCCGTCTCCCTCCTTCCCTCCCCCGCCCACCCTCGTGGGCTGGCGCGCACCACCCCGCCCCAGGCACCGCGGGGGCGGCCAGCAACTCAACAAAGCGCCGAGGGGGGAAAGAAGGAAGAGGCGGGGGTGGGGGTGGGGGTGGGGGTGGGAGGCGAGGGGTCGGGAAGCCCGGCTCCCGGCTCCCTGGGCTTAGAAAAAAGCTGTCTCTCCCTCCATTCGCCACCTTGTCTCTTACCTCTCGCGGGGAGGGGGCGGAGCCCTGTACCGAGGCGATGTACCGCTCCACCTCGGCCTTGCTGCGCCTCATCGCCCCAGTCACGCAGTCCATGGGCTCTCCGGGAATCCGCCTCGGGGAGCCCGGCAGCGTTCTCTCTACGTCTCAGGGCTGGTTGCGCCTAAAACTCAGTGACGCCGCCACCGTCGCCGGGGCTTAACCAGCGGGATGACGTCATTTGCGTGTTACGTCAGTGCTGCGCGCCGCGGCGGTGACGGAGGCGATTCCGCCGGGGAATCCCGCCCCAAGGGACTGACTGACGACTGACTGAGCGCGGGGGCGGCGTCTGCGTGGGCGCCCTAGGACGGAGTGTGATCCGTTCTTAGCTAGTCCTTGTACCTGAGGCTACCTCGGAACCTGCTGCTGTTTGCGTTCCGGCCCTTGCATTGCGGCTCGGGACTCTGCCCCGCCCCCGCTGTGCCTTGGATGGGGTGGGAGCTTCCTTAGGATGGACCCCACCCCCAACGGGAATATGAAAGTGCTTTAGAAAAAGTGAAAAGCCACGTAGAAATAAAGATGACTTCACATTGTATAATCAATATCAAAACTAAAACTTTTTTAAACAGAATGTTTAAAAATATGTAATTGGGAAAATCTTGGCTAAATGGTTTTTTTTCATTTTAGAAAGGCAAGGTGGTGGTGAAGTTGATTATGACGCGACTAGTCTCATTGTTTCTACCTTTATTCAGGTGGTCTTTAAACGGTATATTACTGATGCTAAGTGAAGTGAGCAGAACCAAAAGAACATTGTACACAGTAACAGCAACACTCTGCGATGACTGTCTTTGATGAATTTGGCTCTTCTCAGCACTGCAGTGATCTAAGACAATTCCAAAAGACTCATGATGGAAAATACTATCCACATGCAGTTCTCGTGGTTTCCTTTTCTTGTGATTCTTCTTCCACAAGATGACTAATGTAGAAATATGTTTTGTATATATAGTTATATATATTTATATATGTATGTATGTATGTGTGTATATATATATCTATATACATATTTATATGAATATACATAGATATCCTATATCAGATTGCCTGCTGTCTTGGAGGGGGGCAAGAATTTAGAACTCAAAATCTTATAAAAGTGAATATTGAAAGCTAAAAATAAAATTTTTTAAACTGTCTCTTACTTTAAAATGGCTAGCATGTAAGAGAGAGTTTTAAAGAGCTTTACAAATAACCCATTTGATCCTCAAAATAGCTCTGGGAGGTGGGTGTAGTTATTAAACCCCTTTACAGAGAATATTGAGGCCCCCAGGATCACAAAGCCAGTAAATTCCTGGGGCAGGGATTTGTTGGAGGGAGAATTCACCAGGAGGAATCCAGTTTTACCTATAAAAAAGCAGCCCTGTAGTCCATCCCTGTTGGAATCCGCTCACCTGGGATCCCCTGCTGGCCCGCCTTCCTCACTCACCCTCCCCGGGGTCTTCAGACGTCTCTGGATTCCTTTCTCGAACAGAATGCCCCACACTCACAGATGGGTTTAAAAATAAAGCTTTATTGTTACATCTTCTCTTCTCTTCTTTCTGTCTCTTCTCTCCCCTCTTACTTACCTTTTACTCTTACCCCCTTCCCTCCCCTCACTCCCCTTTATCTCCCCCTGGGCAGACTAAGTCACGTGCCTCAACAACAGGAGCCAGAAGGGGGGGAGGGGTGGCTATCCCTTTGGATGATACATGCTCAGTGCTGTTAGTCCAAAGTTCATATTATGGTAAGGCAAACAGCCTTATCAGGGCTCTGGCTCGTAGCACCTAAGAATGCAACAGACCACCCGGAGGGCAGCAGGAGGGAACAATAGGGGTTGGGGGCCCCAGACATCCCAGAGATGGTGATATGGGGAGACATTTTGTAGGTTTAATTGGGAGCAAGGCTCGTAATCATTGTGGCTTACCGCACAATGAAAGCAGCAGAGTGCCCTGCATCTAAAGGGCTGGGGGTAAGGGGAAGAAAATATTAAGAGCCTACTATGTGAAGGTACTGTGCTAAGCACTTTGCAAATATTATTTGAGCCTCACAATTACCCTGGGAGGTAGATGCTATTATCATCTCCACTTTACAATTGAGGAAACTGAGGCAGACAAAGGTTAAGTAACTTGTTCACAGTCACATAGCTATTAAATGTCTAAGTTTGTATTTGAACCCATGATCTTCCTGACTCCAGGCCCAGTGCTCTTTCTGTGACACCTAGTTGTAGTAGGCAATGTCTTGCTGACTATAAAAATAATTTTACTACTATAATTTTTTTTAACCATTGGAGTAATTAATAGGGTTTGTAACCCTCCTCTGCTAACCCTAAGTCCCCGTCTCTCCAGAAGACCATTAAAATGGACATACTAAAGAAGCCCTTTTCCACTAGGATTGATGAGTTTATTAAAATTAGACACCTTGAATCAGGAGAGGACAGAGGAATTTTACTAAAAGAAACAAGGCTTGGACAAGTTCAGAGCATGGGAGGGAGGGGCATATGTTCTTCAATGCCTGGTTTTAGGTCCTCATATTCCAGCAGTTCTAATTACACTAGTAATTTCACTGACATAGTGAATAAAGGCTAGTGAATAAACAATCATTTCAGACTCTTTGTGACACAATTTTGGGGGTTTTCTTGGCAAAGATACTGCAGTGGTTTGATTATTGCTGTTCAGGCAGTTTTTCAGTCATATTTGACCCCATTTAGGTTCATATCCTGCCTCTGATACATGCGGGCTGTATGATTCCTGAGCAAGTCACTTAAACTCAGTACTCTAGGCCAGAGATGTCAAACACAGCCCACAGGTCCAAACCAGATTAAAACATATTTGGGAAATATTTAACAAAATAAATGTAACTTCAGTAAAACAAATATAATATTAAATTTTTTAAGAAGTAAGTGAATTTTCAGCCCACAGGGATCCTTAGCATGAATTAATTGCCCCATTTCAATTTTGAATTTGATACCACCACTCTAACAGTTCTCTAAAACAAGAGAGCTTAACGTGAGGTTGTTTTTTAAATAATTGTTAAAATTTAAAAAAAATGTTGTACTTTATACATTTAAAAACATGATTCTGAGAAGGGGTCCATAGGCCTCATCAGACCAAAGGGGTCCATGATTCAAAAAAAGTTAAGAATACTTCATATGTGGGAAGAAGAGAAAAGACAGGGCCTTAGGGAAAATGTCAATCAGCAGTTAGTGGGCATGATCTGAATGAAGATACAGCAAAAGAGAATGAGAAGGAAGAGTCAAACAGATGGGAGGAAAACCAGGAGAAAATAAAGCCTGAAGAGAAGAGATTATCTACAGTGTCAAAGAAGGATGAGGTCAAGAATGATATTATAAATAGGTTTTGTTTAATTTCTTTTTCCATTTTATGAGAGGGTTCCTGGGAAGACTGAGGTAGAGAATGACAGAGAGGTTGGAGATCACTGGAAAATGACAGTCATGTATAAACAAAAGACATCAATATAACTTTAAAATGTAAAAATAAAACTAGAAATGCCTAGTAACATTGTAATGTAGAAACAAACACTGGAAGGTTTCCCAATAAAATCAGAAGTGAAAAAAAGATTATCATCATTATTATTTGACATAGTTCTAGAAATATTAGCTAGGTATAGCACTAAGGCTATTTTAATGAAATAAGCACTGAAAAAAAGAAAAATTGACAATTTACTCACAAAATACTGAAGAAGAAAAAATAGACAATTCAGCAAAGTAACAAGATATAAAATATCAATAAGAAAATTTATAATAAGAAGAAATCACCAGCATCTCTGGTGATTTCCAGAAAGATGAGAAAAAACAAAATTATCATTTAAAATAACAAAATACATTACATATTTGGGACTTAAGCTACCAAGATACACAGAACCTATATAGTGAATAGAGTACTGAACTTTGGGTGTGAAAAAATTGGGTTCAAATTCTGTGACCAAGGGAAAGGCACTAAAACCTCCCTGCACCTCAACTTCCTCATCTTTCAAATGAAAATAGCTTTGGAGTGCCTAGTTGGTGCACTGAATAGAGCACTGGCCCTGGAGTCAGGAGAACCTGAGTTCAAATCCAGCCTCAGACACTTAACACTTACTAGCTGTGTGACCTTGGGCAAGTTACTTAACCCCAATTGCCCTGCCTTCCCACCTCCAAAAAGCAAAAAAAAAAAAAAAAAATGAGAACAGCTGCAATGCCTACCTCACAGGGGTGCAACAGATATGCTATAGTACAGTATAGTACTTTAGTACATAAATGTCTATTGCTATTATTATTAGCTATAAGACACTCATTATGGAAATAAAATCCTAAGTAATTGGGAAACATTCAGTGTTCCATGCTTCCAGAAAGTTACCCCAGGTTCAAACCATTTTATGAGTCAGCATTCACTAAAAACCATAATTCAGGGGAGAAAATTTGTAACTCAAAATCTTGTGGAAATGAATGATGTAAACTAAAAATAAACAAAAGTTAATTTAAAAAATAAAAAATAAATTAAAAAAACCATAGTTCACAAGTCCCCGTCAATGTGTTTCTTTTACTGGATCAATCAAAGGACACATCAGTTCAAAGCAAAAGATATTATCTCAAACAGCCCCACAAAATAAGTGAAAAATAACGACAACCCCCCCATAAAATCAGGGATATGCTTTCCCATGTTTTACCATACTGCTAATAGAGATGGGAACACATATATGAAACATGTGTGGCCAGGATACAAGCCTGGCAGGGAAAATTCAAGTTTCTGGTGCTGCAGAACCACCATCCTCTGGAGAATACTTTGGGTAAAGGATTGTACAGAGTTTTCAGGGAGTACTAGCACCTCTGGTGCAAGGGCTTACTGAGTTTTCAGGACTGCTCATCCACCTTTGATGTTCACCTGCCACTCAGCTTTCACTTGTGGCTCCAAGAAGCTGTAGCAGGTGCAGTGGTTACACCCCAGGAAACTGTCTCAGCAAATGGGATAAACCAGGTTGAGGGTAACCAACAAGCATCAAATCCATTGGCAAGTTAGGGGATGTCTACCCCAAGCATGTGAAGACTTCCTCTGGCTGAAAGGGTGAATAAAAACAATTTGTTCCAATGGCCAGAGAGGCAACTGAAAAGCAAGCACTGTGGAACTCTTAGATCTTGGTTGTGCATTAAAGCTGCCAAGTCATCCACTGCATCTGAAGGCCTCACCGGATAACTCAACTTTTGTCTTGCCTTCCTCAGTAACTCTGGAGGAAAAAGTGAAGCTAATGACTTTGTGAAGCTCTGCCTCACTTAAATCCAATTCATTCCCAAGACAAGACATCATCTGTAATGTCTCTGATCTTCAAAAATGAAGGGTGAACAACAACTTTGGGTGAGATGTTTTCTCTGTTGAGCTGGGATCTGTCCTTTTGGTCACATCTTCCACTCGGTTCTCTGGTCAGCATCATCTTACCTTGTCAGCTGATTGTCAGAGATTTTCTTCTACCATCTACTAGACAGAGGTTATACGGTTCATCCTGTCCTAGGCTAGAAGAAGGCCCTGTTCTTGTAGCCACAGCCCCAGAACAATTGTAAACAGTTTATCTTGTTTATGTCTTGTATGTACATAATTCTTTGCACATTGTCTCCCCCGTTTTGCAGTGAGCTTCCGGAGAGCAAGGACTGTTCTTTTTATTTTGTTTTGTTTTGTTTTAGGAAAGGGGAAGACACCTTTCTCTGTATCCTTAGTACCTGGCACATAGTCAGATTGAAGGAGGAAGAGTATTCCGGGCTGAGTGGACAGTCAGAGAAAATGCCCAGAGACAAGAGATGGAACATCCTATTTGTAGAAGTTACTATGAGGGGAGTTATGAATTGTGCCAATTCTTCTGAAAGGCGATTTGGATTTATCAAGATGCTATAAAGTTTTTCATACTCTTTTCTCTAATGATCTCATTACTGGTTTTGTACTCCAAGAGACTTTGATATTGTAGTGTCAACACAATATTCACAGTGCTGATGGCCACTGTAAATATGCTGGCATAGTGCTCAATTGCAAAATATAGCAGATTCTCCATATAGAAGACAGAAGCAAAACATTTATTCAGACACCAGAAAACCAAATCCCAAAACCAGTAAGCCAATTCCATCATAGTAGCAAACAAGTTAATAAACTATAACAACACAGAGAGCCCAAGCATCCTTTACCTTTCCCACAAACCAACATTTACTCACAAGCCTAACTGTCTCCCTGGGTACGTCCTCTCCTCCCTCCAGTCTCTAAATGCTCTGACTCCCAGCTTCCTGTGGGTTCTGCTCCACTCTTCATCAAACTCCTGCCACCACAGGCTCCATGTGATTACATTCAGCCTATTGGGGGCAAGGTATATCTTCAAAGCAGGGAAGGTCTTCAAATTCTCTTAGGCTTAATTAAGGGGCAGGGAAGATATTCAAATTTCCATTACCATTACAGATATCTAAAAAAAGACTCATCTACAGAAAAATATTCATAGCAGCACTATTTCTAATAGCAAAAAGCTCAAAGCAAACTATGTGTACAATTGAGAGAACAGTTGAACAAGTGAAAAGACATGAATAATGGAATGTTACTGACTCATAAAAAGTGGAAAGTAAGTACTCTATGACAAGCCCTATGCTAAGCACTGGGGATACAAGTGGATAAGCCAAATAGTCCCCATTCTCAAGGAATTCATAATCTAATTAGAGAAAAGACACGGGAAATTAAGTCTCAGGAGTCCAGAGAACAAAGTGGCAGAGCAGACACTAAAGCCTAAAGGATCTTAGAGAGCAATTCCAATGCAGAAGGTCACTCATTAATGACTATTGGGAAGCAAATAATGGGTCTGAAGACTGGAGTGGGTCTGGGCTCTGGATTATCTCAGGGAAGTTTGGGGTTAGGGGTAGGGAAAAGAAGAGGAGGGAACATTGAAATCAGAGGGAGTATCCATCCCTAACGGGAACTGGACAATGGAACAGAAGGTTCCCTGAATCTTGTTCCATTTTTTTCTCCAAAGAAAAAGTCCCACTTGTCCATTTGATGCTTGTTGGCTTCCAGACAATAAGAAAAACCAGCAGGAGTGGCTGTTATTGAAGGTTGGAGCCCTTCCCATGCACTGCCCACCAACCAATGGATACTTGAAAATAATAACTAGTTATTAGCTATTATATATATATATATATATATAAATACATTAATTAAATAGTATGTAAAATAGATCTAACAAATTATTTGTGTTATAATAATATAGTATTAATATGCATATAATTATGATATGAATATAATATATGAGATATAATTATACAATTTATAAAATAGACATATATGCTATATCATATTACATGTAAGACAGAATTATATTAATATATTAATTATATCATATAAATAATATTATTATATAGTTAATACATTGATGTATTAATAACTAATAATTAACTACAGATAATAATAATAATAGCTAACATTTATATAGTGCCCACTATGTGCTAGGCACGGTGCTAAATGCTTTACAGATTATCTCCTTAGATCCTCATAACCACCCTGAGAGTTAAGTGCTTTTATCGTCTCCATTCCGTATTTGAGACAAGTTAAGTGACTTGTTTGTGGTCACACAGCTAATAAACTGTCTGAGGCCAAATTTGAACTCAGATCTTCCTGACTCCAGGTTCCTGGGTCATCCAGCCACCTGTTGACCCAACAAGAGCAAAATACAAATAGGAAGAATTAAAGGAAATATGGACAAACTTGTGCCTGGTAATAGAGTTAGGAAAGGAGATACAAAATAACAACCATATTAAATAGGACAGGGAAATGGAAACAAAACAGAATAAAATGTACAGTGTTGCTATTAATTTGCTAAAGTTAAAGCTCACATTGTCCCCTTAATAGTAAAGTACAGAAATGTAGGGGTGTATAGGGTATTCAGAGATGACTCGCACCTCTGATGTGGGGGCTTGGTGAGCCCTTTTCAGGTGTCCACCTGCCACCCTGCTCTCACCTGTGTCTCTAAGAAGCTGTAGCATGTACAGCAGACAAGCTTGTTCTATCTTGGCAGATGAGCTAACCCAGGTTGAAGTAATAAACAGGTCTCAAACTCACTGCTGAATTGGGGGGGATGTCTACCCCAAGCATGTGAAGACCTCCCCTGGCAGAATGGGCAGATAAAGATGAGAACAATTTGTTCCAATGGCTGGATTTGAACTCAGGAAAAGGAGTCTTTTTGACTCCAGGCCTTACACTCTATCCACTGAATCACTTAGCTCTCCTTATTTCATCCTCCCTATCTACAAATATGCCCAATTTCCCTAGAGTTAAAAAACCTTCACCAGATCCTGCCATCCTCTCAAGCAATAGTCCTATCCCCTCCCTTTTTCCGTTGAACTTCCAGAAAAAAAATCTCTCCACCTATTATCTTAATTTCCTCTCATTCACTTCTGAATCCTTTGCATTCTGATGCCACTTGATTAAAATTGCTCTCTCTTCTAATTGACACATTTGGTTGCCTTTTCTCAGTTCTCATTCTTTTTGACTGTAGCTTTCGGTGTAGTTGTTTTTTTGCTTTTTTTTTTTTTTGGAGGGGGAGAAGTCAGGGCAATTGGGGTTAAGTGACTTGCCCAAGGTCACATGGCTGGGTTTTTGTGTTAAGTGTCTGAGGCCGGATTTGAACTCAAGTCCTCCTGACTCCAGGGCTCTATTTAGTGTACCACCTAGCCACCCCTACCCTCTACTTTTGAATGCTTTCTCCTGAGTTTTCATGACACTGCTCTCTCATGGTTCTCCATCTGACTGTTTCTTCTGTGATCCATTTACTGGATCATCATCCATATCATATCCTTAATAGTTGGGTGCACAGACCTCCACTCCTATCTTTTCTCTCTCTGCAAACTCTCCCTTAGTGACCTCATTAGCAATAACAGGTTTAATTGTATCTATGCAGATGGCTCACCGAATTCTACATTTAGCTGTAGTCTTAAGGTAACTAGGTGGTATAGTGGATAAAGCACAGGATCTAAAGTCAGGAAGACTTGAGTTCAAATCCTGCCTTGGATACTTACTGACTATGTGACCTTGGGCAAGTCATTTTATCTCTAACCTCTGCCTGCCTTCGTTTTGTCATCTGTAAAATGGGGATAATAATATCTCCCTTCCAATGATGTTGTACAGATAAGATGATATTTTAAGTGCTTTATAAATCTTAAAGCCATATATAATATATATGTATTATATATACTAATTGTTATTATTATTATATTGGTCTTTCTCCTAAACATGCATCACCTACTGCCTATTGAACATTTTGAACTAGAAACCCCATAGACATCTCAAACTTAACTTCTCCAAAACAGAACTCATTATCTTTTCTCTCGAACTCATCCCCTTCCAAACTTCCCTATTTCTGCCAGAGGGAATGCCATCCTCTCTGTAAGTATGCAAACTCCATGTCATCTCAATTCTTACTATCCTCTCACATACAACACTACATCTTGTGTGACCATGTCTTTTTGTGCTGTCTCCCATGCTTGGAATACTTTCTCTCCTTACCCCTTCATCTTAGAAGCCAAGGATTCCTTAGTCATCTCAAGGGGAAAAGGATTAAAAAAGGCCTCACTCCCCAGGTGCTACTGTTTTCCCCTACAAAGTTACCTTGTTTTTGTTTTTTATCTTCCTAGATAACAGAAGGAATATCCAATGAGCAGATAGGCCTTAAAACATTCAAAATATACTTTGCCTAATATCAGCTCACTTGGAAATTGGGTGAGCCTGCTTTCAGAAGTGTATGGGAGTGGGAGAGTGGGAGTACAGCAACATGGCCTTTATCCTCGTACTTGCTTCAGCACACACACAGGCATTCTGTTCCCTGTTGGTTTATTACATGGTGATGAAGAGTCTTCCAAGTGTCTGTGGCTCAAGAACTAAGGGTGCATATACAAGCCACAAACATAAGATTGCTCTTTCTTTAGAAGCTTTGCATGAGGAGAAAGAAATGCTATGAACATCAGGGTAGCCTCAACTATGGGGCACTTAGGTTTCTTCTGTCTCTGATGTGAGATGAATGAATATCAGAGATAGATAACCTTGTAAACTTCAGTTCAATTCAACTAACATTTATTAAGCCTACTGTGTCCCAGGCAGTGTGCTATGAATTGTTGTTCAGTTGTGTCCAACTCTTTACAACCCCACTTGGAGTCTTCTTGGCAGAGATACAGGAGTGATTTTCTATTTCCTTTTCTAGCTCATTTTACAGATGAGGAAACCAGGGCAAACAGGGTTAAGTGATTTGCTCAGGGTCACGCTGCTAGTAAGTGTCTGAGACCAGATTTGAACTCAGTAAGACACATCTTCCTCACTCAAGGCCTGGCATTCTATCCACTGTGCCATCTAGCTGCCCTAATTGTTTTGTATACAAATAAGAAAAGACAGTCTTTGCCCTCAAGATGTTTATAATCTAATTCGGGAAGATAACCACAAAATGAAGCTGGGGAGCAGGGAGGAGGGAACCTGACCAGGGGCATAATGTTCTATGGAATTCAAACCTCTCCATAAAGAAAGACTTTAGGAAGAGTTTAGTGCTCTACCAGCCATCCCTCCAATCAGAGGAGAGAGGTCACTGAGGAGTTGAGAAAGTGTTGTGTATCAAAAACAGTCATCTTATCTTGGGAGGGACATCATGTTCCCTAGAGTCCAAACCAAAGCAAAGTTACTGACAGAAGGTGGAGATTTATCTAGAGGTATCTTCAAGAGGTCAGAATTGCCAACAGAGGCTAAGCAATTGAAGTCTATGGGAGAGTCTTCCAGTAGACATAGACTAAAGGCTGGTCATGAACCAGCTCTCAAGAGAGTGTCCTGTTCTTACCCAAGCCAGCAGTGAATCCAGTAGCTCAGTCACCATATCCTGCCAATAAGAAATGATTCAGTTGTTAGTTATAACATCCCTCCCCTCCCAGAAGCAAACTTGGTGAGGGACATATTCAGTAAACATCATTTTAATTATGAGTCTAATCTTTCCATACTGAAGTGCAGAGGGGAGAATGGGATCCAGTGAAAGGAGATGTTTTTGTACTTCTATTTTTACTATGTCTTCTCAATAAATATCCCTCCTAAAAAGCTACTTGTTGGTCAAAAGAAAGAGTTCCAGGTATGGAGGATAGTCAGCAAAAATACCTAGAGTTGGGATATAGGATCTTGTATGTTGATTGTCCTTCATTCTGGAAGAGGACCATGACAGCAGGAAGATGATGCCATGACTTGCAAATGAATTGGATTTAAGTGAGGGAGGACTGTGCAAAGTCACCAACCTCACTTTATCCTCTGGAACCATCTCGGTCCAGTGGCCAGATACAGATCAGGATGACTGGAGATGGCTCTGAATTGGAAGGTAAGAGATTCCTAGAGACTGTACAGTATTCTCAGCAGCAGGACCCAACTGGACTAGACAACAAATCTTATTTCATTCGTAGGAGAGGTCCTCCAATGGAAGTCTCTTGTAGTGCCTCATCATGACATGGTGGAGGGTGGAGGTGGAGCTGATGGTAGGGCTGAGATGCCAGCAGTGTCTACCATGCTGGAGAGTCCGGCCTTAGTGAGGGCCAGTATGCTTGGCATCCCTGCTCCTCCTGGGCAGGCAGGAGCAAAGCAGGGGCAGAGAATTTGAGCTGAATGGGCTGACTTGAGCTGGGCTCTGCAGGCAGGAATGTGGAGGTTGCTAATGAGGAGGCTGATGTGATTTAAATACTTCCTATGTACCAGGCACTGTACTAGGGATTCAAAGAACAGCCAAAGTCTGTTTTTGCACTTGGGGAGCCAATGTGCTTATGGGGGATGGTGGAGGTGGGAACTAAAACAGTTTAAAACATGACTCCAAACCTTTAGCAAGGTAAGACTTCTTCAGTGTGGGTGTTGCCCTACCAGGATGGTTAGGTACCATGGTTTTCAAGGAATCCAATAACTTTAAAATTACCTTTGTTTTCTAGCTCCGTTGTTTTTAATATCATATACCTTACATTTTCTTCTATTTTTCAATTTTTTATTTTAATTCTAATATTTCTTCCTAACTCATAGAGTAATTTATTCTGGTTTGGTCTATTCTAGTTTTCTTGGAGTCAATTATTGGGTAAGCTTTCCTCTTCTAAGCTATTTCTTTTCCTTCCAATTATTTCCCTGCATTTTTCCTTTTTAAAAAATCTCTCACTTAAATTCTTTTATGTATTTATGTAGCCCTTCTTGAAAATGTTTCCCCTTGAGCATCTGGAGTTGTTATGGAGATGGTTGTCCTTTAAAAAAAATTTTAATCTCTAGATTTGCATTAATTTTTTTGCTACTGATAGGTTTTTTTCTTTATTTACTTATATGTCCAGTTTTGGTTCTTGAAATGGGGTTTTGTGCCAGAGCCAGGCTCTATCCACTGTTATGCTTCTTGGGTAGAGTGGTTGGTTCTGCTTGACTTTATCACGGGTCCTTGATTTTGCCCTGAGACCTCCTCCTCACAGGATAATTCTCTCACCCTCTTCAGGACTCTTTTTAACATCTCAAGACAAAATGTCAGGAACTTCAGAGCCCTGATTTTGGGCTGTCCTGCTTGAAACGATGTGGCAGTATGCTGGCTAGCATCAAGATAATCACTTCCCATTGACATTCTCTTCTCTCTTAAGCCTTCCAAGGTCCCAAGCCTGGGGCTCTTTCTCCTTTCAGACACACAGCCTTATGGGTAATATATGTTCATAATCTCTTCCCCAATTTTCTGTTTTCCTTCTAATTTTGATTATATTGGTTTTATTTGTACAAAACTTTAATATAATCAGAAACATTCATTTTATATCTCACAATGCTATCTTTTGTTCATTCATAAATTCTTCTCTTATCCATAAATCTGAAAGGTAATATATTCTATGTTCTTCTGATTTACTTATGATATCTCTCTCCCTTTATGACTAGTCATGTATCCATTTTGACCACATGATGTAAGATACTGATTTATACCTAGTTTCTGCCAGACTGCTTTCCAGTTTTCCCAACAATTAAAAAAAAATCAAATAGTCAATTCTTTTCCCCAAAGCTTAACTCTTTACATTTGTCAAACACAAGGTTACTATAATCATTTCTACTGTGTATTGTGTTCCATCTTTTTATTACTTAACCAACACCAGATAGTTTTGATAATTACTACCTTATAATGTAGTTTAAGATCTAATACTGCTAGACCTCCTTCCTTTACATTTTAAAAAATTGAGTCCTTTGATATTCCTGACTTTTTGTTCTTCCAAATGAATTTTATTTTTTTCTAGCTCAGTAAAATATTTTTTGGTAACTTAATTGGGATGGCATTGAATAAGTAGATTAGTTTAGGTAGAATTTTTATTATATGAAAATTTCCTTGTCTGAAACTCAGATATAAGTTCTTTTATTCTGAATTTCCTGCTGGGTAAGAGAAAAATCTGTTCTGTATTTGACATATGGCTAGTTTAAGTGCTTGTATGGGAACAGAGGGCCCCCCCTTTTTTTTTTTTTACCATTTTATAGAGACCTAGCCCCAAGCTTTATTCTAATGTTCTAGGGAATAACCCTGGGGAAATAAGTCAAAACATGATTTATGAGAAGTCACTCAAGTCTGAAGAGGTCCTAGTAAAGCCCTGGACCATGGGTTACACATGTTTGAACACGGGTCAGATCATGTTCCCATAAATATAACTCTCGCTAAGTTTGTATATATGCATACATGTATGTTTATAGTTGTATACTACTGCATTTTTGGATGTATAGTTATCTCATGCATAACATGAGTAGTACTGCTTGCCCTTTGACACCATTAAAATGGGTTTCATAGTATCTCAAAACTGTTCAAATGAAAAACAGTGTACAATAGGCCATTGTTAGTTATTATAAACATTTATTAAGCACCAAGGGTATACTGCTAGATAAGACATTAAAATGTTAATTTAGTGTCCCTGCCATCAGGCTTACAATCTAAAAGAAGTCACATATTTAGGCATATTATTAGCCAGTTTTACACTTTCCTTCACTTGGAAAGAGCTATTTTAGCAAATAGGTAAGGCAACATAATGTCTTATTTCAAATATAGTGTTAACAGTCAATTTTCCTTTTACCTTAACATGTTCCCCCTACATATTTGGCTTATTTCTAAGAGAAATTGCACCTACTGATGTGTAAGTAAGGGCCATAGTTTATTTTATAACATTTAATTTCTCATATGGAGGACTTCAAATGTTAAGACAAAGATGTCAAACAGACAACTATGGTGTCCTACAAATTGCAAACCTTAGCCATCGCCTTATTAACCTGACAAGAATGCAGTGGTTAGAACAAATCCTATGGACAAAAGTTGTCAAGTAGGCAACTTGTCTTTGGCATTTCCCTCCCTAAGAACTTTCTTCCCTCCCTGACAGCCACTTTCCCTCACACTGCCAGTGGCTCTAATACTTTCTTCCATGAAGGACCTAGCATGTGATAAGCAGATATACATGATGAAGTTAAGGGATTTTAGTGCTCTCAAGTAATCTGCATTTTAAATGAGGACTGGTGGGGACATCAATGCTCAACACAAAGAAATGAACTGTTAACAAAAGGATATACTAGTAGGCAAAAACCTTCTTTGCCTACTTATGTGTTAGGTATGTCCTGATTAAGACCATATAATCTATGGTGCTTTGTTGTTGGCTTTTTTTTCTGTGTCTCTCATCTGCCAAAGACTTCTGAAGATTTGTGTTGCTTTTCTTATTATCCAGACTGGTTCTGAAAATTCTGTCCAACTTTGTTACTGATACTGAAAAAGTACTTCCTAGGTCTTATGTTGCTGGTCACATCTGAGATGATAAAGGCACAGTTTTGAGGAACAGTAATCCAACGAATGATTGAAAAAATTATTTTTTGCATCTGTAGACCCTACAACTTGCAAATAACAGGAATTTAATACATACTGGATGACAGAATACGTTTAACTTTAAACTACATATTGATTCTATGTTTTATATGAGGCTGACTTCTTTGGGCTACTATAATGTTAAAACACTGAAAACAAAAACCCATGTAATTTGCTATAGCAAGTTTGAAATCATTACCAAAATTTACCTTGGTGAAAGTTATTTGGGAAACAAATACTTATTCAAAGTATTCAAGGGCAGCCTAGTAGTTCCCAGTCAGTTGATTCAAGAGATGGAAAGAAAAGTTATAAAAAAAAATTCCAATGACATTTTGGCAAACCAATTTTTTCCCCCCTAAATTCATTTTGAGTACTTTATCTTGGACTGATCCTGATGACAGAAATAGCAGTATTTAAAAAAAATCTTTCTATAATTGCATTTCTATTATGTAACAAATCCATATGAAAAGTTAGGTTGAAAAATCACTGGGTATCTTTTATTTTGGGGCTAAAATTACCCTTTTCAAAAATGCTTCTGACCAATTTAAGGTCACTTCTATCTCTTTTTTTGTAAAAAAAAAATCTAACTGGATAATGAAACTGAAATAGAAATTCTGAAGCATAATATGTACATCTCTCACTTTCTGAAAGACAACAAATAGTAAATTCCATGAGCTTTAGCTGGCAACATATTGAAAACACACATATATTTAAGGCTATGGTAAAGGAATTTGGGTTTATTAGTCTAATTAAATTCCATTGTTTTTTTATTTGGTATTGTACCAAGCAGCAAGAACTTGTGATTAAAAGATACAATTTTCTAAGGCAAAGTGGGTTTGATTGTATATAAAGCATAGCTGTTAGAGACAATATTAAAAGAAGTCTGACCAATACAGATACATACATTCACTGTTTTTAAAAGTGTCAGCATTCCAAGATTACATAAAATGAGTTTTATGTCCTATTCTAAGACTATAGCTTTGACATTAAGCCTAGAAGCACAATAAGAATACTTGCTTTAAGACATTAAAAAAAATACTTCATATGTCCAATATAGTTAAAGTACAATGTATTTTCAAATACCTGGTATAAATTCTCTGCACAAAAAAAGAAATTTTTAAAAATGCATACATATTTGCTAGATATTCTAATTACTATGTTATGTATCTGAATCAAGGACTAAGATTCATAAAGAATAAGAGTAAAATACAAAACCATGCAGGATAATTATTGCATTTAACAGAAAAATAGCAAAATTCAAGTAGTTCTGAATAAACTCGTTTCCTGTCTTAGTAACTGAAAGTCAAAATCTCAAAAAATGTTTAAGATTTGCTTGTTAATTTTTGCCCAAATGGCAGTAATTTTCTTTTGACTCTTGATTTAAAATTATTCCATAATTTGGTAGCTGAATCATCCAAAAGCTAAGACTTTCAATAAAAATAAATTAGGTTTTTTTTGCCTGAATTAATTTAAATTTAATCATATGAAACTTGCTGTGCAAGTATAATTTATATATCTACAAATGAGCTTGTGTTGAGAGGGCAAATAGAGAATTTTAGCTATGTTCTAAATATAGCCATACAAAAGTTATAGTTATTCAAGGGGAAAAGAAGGGCAATATAACACCAATGTGAAGCTATTTGTGTACAGAAGCTTTTAAATTCTCACTCTTCAGGGATAAAAAGTTGTAAGAGGGTGAATGAAATCAAGTAACACATGTAACATTTCCTAATCTTTACATATGATGGAAGAAATTTTTTAAAAAAGTTATTTCCTCCCCAAGGTTTCAGCCAACTTCTTAAGTCTTTTCTTCAGTTCTAATGGAAACTTCTCGTAGCATTTCTTACAGACAGGCTTCATGTCAAACTCCACAAATTTATTCCTAAAAGTGTTTTTAGAAAGGGTAAAGGGAAGGGAGAGGAAGAAGATACATTAATGGAATTGTTTTAAACATGACAACTCAAATAATATGAAGTGATTTTATTGAGACAAATTAACATATCATGATATCCTTCCTGTGTTAAAAAAAAAAGACTAAAGTCTTACTCCCTGTCATAGTGGCAGAAGACACATTTACCTTGATCTATATTAATAGTTTTATTATGCTAATGAATATCTGGGTATTCATATCTAAATTTGCCATTTCTAGGCAGTGAAAAAATTGTACAAGTTTGTCTTGCTTCAAAAAAAAGCTGTGTTCCCGAAACATTAGCCTAAATCTAATTTTTGTCATTTAATTATTTTAAATAAACTATTAGGGAGCTCTCTATTTGCAGGAATCTTTTTAGTGAACTCTTTGGTAAACTAGAGAATCTTTGAGCAATGCTAGTAATTTAAATTTTTCTTTTGTAAGAATAGATTTATGAGACTATAAACATATCACTGTGTCATAGAACTATTCTGATCACTTGGTAACAACACAATATTACCAAAGATTTTAGACTAAATAGCTTTGAGGATTTTCTCCTTTTCTAGAACAAAATGGGTTTTCCCACAAAATACTTATGTTTTGACCACAAAAAAGTGATAGTAATAAAATGGTTGTTTATACTACAAAAAAATTTCCCAGAAATTAGAAAGCTTTCGAAAATTCTTAGATATTCCCCACCCCTCCAATCCACCATGGCTTATTTTGTAACTGTATACATATCTTAAATTAATATCAATGGTTAAACAGCACAACTTTCATTTAATGGCAAAACTTGTGATAAAGACAAAAAAATGAGGATTTTGCTATTTCCCCCTATAACTGTCAGAAGGTGGGTACCTATGGTGTACTCATTTCAAAAAGGCCACCTCAATGATTTGCTAGTTTTGGAATCTAGGGTCAGGAGTTTGCAATTAAACAGGATGAATATGTAACTCCTTAACGTCATCCAACTCTTTGAAATTCAGTCAGCAAGTATTTAATGAGTGAGCAGAAAAGCTCATATTTAAAAAAAAAAGAGGAAGAGAGAAATGAATGACATACTTCAGATTTCAAAAAAATATATTTTAAGTAGTAATTTTTAAATCAGCAACATAACAGCAGCACTAAATTTGGCTGTGAGTGAGCCTCAACAGCAACAAAAATTTGAGCAATTTTGTCATTAAAGTTAAATTATTAAGAATTTGCCCTTAAAAGGAAGATACTTCGTTTTTTAAAACCGACAGAAATTATATTTTGTATCTTCCCCTAAAGAGGTTCTTCTTTCATGGACAATTCAAAGAAGGGCTATTTTCAACTGGAATAAAAATACAGCTAGGTTTCATCAGTACAAATAATGAACCCCTTGAAGTAGAGGCCTGTATTCAAATTCACATTATTTGAAGTTATAATTATGTAAAATATGGTCCTTGGTTCCAACCTAATGGAAAGATATAATGTGAATTTGAATAATGTTACCACTTCAGAGGGATTCATTTTTTGTACTAATAGGGACCTAGCTGTACTCAAATATTTCTGATAAGTGGTTTCATATATCTTGCTTGATTATATTTGCATTGTTAGCACTCAGCACAGTACCTCCCACATAATAATTGCTTAATAGATACTTTTTTTCTTTCATTCATTCAAATGTCATTATTAGATGATGTATTTTCTGCAAAAGTCATCCTGTCACTAAAAGTACTAAAAAATGCTATTCCTTTTAACAAAGTTAGACATTACCACTACATTCTACAAAGCTTCTTGATAAAACTGTCCATATTCTCATGTTTATTGCCAAATTAGAGCCCCTCTCTGGAAATTTAAGTGTAGAAAAGAAATACAAAATACTGTTGTGATAAGGTAATTTTTTTAACAACTTAGAACACAGGTAAGGAGGGAAGAAACAGGAAAAGCATGCTTGCTGTGTAACAGGATATAAGAGGATGAAATACTGTTTGAATTCTGGAATTAAATACACTTTATAACTGTCCATAAAGAGATTTTAAAAATGGTAGTGTCAAGACAATTTATAGGCAAATAGACATACTAAAGATTTTTTTATGCCGTTGTTTTTCAATGATAAAGTCTTGAATAGATAAATATGGAGTCTACCAGACAGGTGACCATACTGAAAGGGTTTTTAAAGCAATGTGAAATTCTTGAATGATTACTAGGTGTTTAAGACTCTTGAGTATTATGCTATCATAAGAATACAGTTCACATATAAAATACTTTAAAACAGTTAACCAAAGACTAGGAATCAGTAAGCCAAGATATATCAAATTAAAATTTACATACGTATATGTGAGGCACCATGCTAGGCATTAGGAATGCCAACAGAGGATCTTTCTAGACCTCAATCTTCCTAATGCTGCGACCCTTTAATACTTGTATGTGGGTGTATCTGCATGTGGGCGGACCCACCTGGAGACAGATAGAGGAGCGGTGTCTTGATTCCTAAGACCATCGGAAATATGTGTTTTCTGATGGTCTTAGGCGACCCCTGTGAAAGACTGGGTCGTTCGACCCCCAAAGGGGTCGCAACCCACAGGTTGAGAGCTACCCTTCTAGACTCTGTTTTCACTAAATATGCAACCTAATTGGGGGTAGTAGGATAAGGGGAAGGCCTCTCAAAGGAAGAGTCAGCTGTGAAGAAGAACAAGCCTTCCAAAGATCAAGAAGGAACTGACATGGTGGGAAGAGAGGAGGAATAGGCATTTTAGGCGTAGTTCGGTGAAAGAAGCAAAGGTATGAAAACAGAACAGAAATGGATGAGAATGAGGAATCAAGTTTACCTGGAACAGAGAGTAGCTGAAGGGGAGTAATATGATAAAAGTCTGAAAAGGTAAGTCAAACTGGGTAGTTTTGAATGCCAAGATTAGTTTATATTTTATTTAATAGGCAATGGCAGGGCAAACCACTATAGGTTGTGGAGTAGTGAAGATTTTTTAAAAAGGAATAAAGTAAAATTATTTGAACAAGACTGTGAAGGATACATTAAAAGACTGGATAGAATAAGGACCTAAGGACCAATTTAGAGATTATTAAAACAGTCTAGTCAAGAGGTCTGAGGTTATAGGAATGGAAAGGATGAGTTTGAGATGTATTGCCAAGGTAAAATTGATGACTTTGCAACTGATTGGCTGGAGTTAGAAGAGTCAAAGGTGATTCTGAAGTTATGAGCCAGGAAAGACGGGGAAGAGGGTGGTGGTGTCAATACCAACTGAGAATTTAGGAGAAAGGGCAGGTTCTGAGGGGAAGAAGAGTTCAGCTCTGGACATGTTGAGTACATAAAAATGGAGAAAGTCATCAGGCAGATTGGTACAAATGAAATACTAGAGGATGGATAGAAATCTTCACAGGGTAACAACTAAAGCTGTGAATTCTGATGAATTTACTGAGGTAAGAGAAGAATGCAGAAAAAAGTGTCAAGGACTGAATTTCAGAGGAAAAACTTAAGAGGTTGAAAGAGTCCACAAAAGAGACAAAGGGAGATCAGAGGGGCAGCTAGGTGGCACAGTGAATAGAGCATTGGCTCTAAAGTCAGGAGGACCTGAATTCAAATCCACCACAGATACCTGACACTTACTAGCTGTGTGACCTTGGGCAAGTCACTTAACCCCAAATGCCTTGCCTTCCCCCCTCCAAAAAAAAAACCCCACAAAAAACAAAGAGAGGTCAGAAAGACCATGAGAATGTGCTTACACAAAGCAGGGGAAAGAATAGTAGAGATCAACAATGTAAGTACAACAAAAAGATTATAAAAGATTAAGAATAATGTATTAATGATAAGAAGGTCTTAGTGACTTTATAAAGAGCTTTTTCAGTACAGCAGGAAGCCCAATTACAAGACTGAGGAATAAGTGAGTGGCAAGGAAATGGAGGTAATATTCTGGAAGTGAATAAGATGAGAGAATATGGTACCCTGGATGGGGTGGGGGTGGGGCAGCATGGCCAAAGGAAGGTTTTTCTTCTGTTTTTAAACTGGGTAGACTTGAACATGTTTATAGACTAGACAAAAAGGCACTGAAGATAAGGAGAGATGAGAAGGAATATATATGATGAAGCAAGGTCACAGAGAAGAATGGAAGGGATCAGATTCAGGACATAGCTAGAGAAAGAGGTTAGCTTTGGCAAGGAGAAGGGTTATCATTTTCACCAAGAATGTAGGGAATGAGGAAAGAACAGGTAAGGACACTGAGAATTTGGAGAGAGACTATTTGTAAAGTTATAATGTCTAGCATGTAGTAGGCACTATACGAATGTATTATTAGGTAGAAGAAGGGAACATAAGGGAGGCAATATTGTATGGTCTCAATTAAAGCAGGAGATGAGGTAATCTACTGACAGTGAGGGAAACAGGGTGAAACTTGAGGGCATAATGAGTAAAGAGGGGGGGTCAATATGAGACAAGTTTGCTTTGTAGCAGTGAGGATCCAGTTGAGATTAGTTAAACATAGATCAAAATTAATCCAATCATAATTTCCTCGAGTAGCATTTGGAGAGTAGGAGCAGAGGAGGAGGCAGGCAGTAGGGGTTACCTAGGGGCTGAAGACCACCAACGTAGAAACAGAAGAAAGGGGTAAGGAATATTTATAAAGATTTCCCACTCTACTTAACAAAATCAAGGCTCTTCTCCTATAAATCCATTTATTTTCAGGCAATTAGGAAATTCATTGGATAGAATGCTGGGTCTAAGATCAAATATGGTCTCAGTCACTTAACTGTGTGACACTGGTCAAATCACTTCTGTCCATCTCAGTTTCCTCATCTATAAAGTAGGGATAGAGTAGCATCTACCTTGAAGGGTTTTGTGCAGATAAAATTAGATAATACTTGTAAAGTGCTTTGCAAATCTTGAAATGCTACTATTATACTAGCTATTATTCTAGACCAGTGGTTCTCAACCTTCCTAATGCTGTGACCCTTTGATACAGTTACTCATGTTGTAGTGACCCCCAACAATAAAATTATTTTCGTTGCTACTTCATAACTGTAATTTTGCTACTGTTATGAATCGCAATGTAAATATCTGATATGCAGGATGTATTTTCATTGTTACAAACTGAACATAACCCACAGGTTGAGAACCCCTGTTTTAGACACTGACATCTAGTTAAAATAAAAAGAGCTTAGGCAGCCAAGATGGCGGCGTAGAAGCAGCAACACATCGCAGCTCTCACATAGCCACCCCAAAATACCCATAAAATAGGACTCTAAACCAATCCTGGAACTCCAAAACGCACACAAAGATACTTCCCACTAAAGTCAGCTCGGCTAAGAGGAACCGTATCAGCACTGCGAACCGAAACCAGCCTGGCCTGAAGCCACGGCTGT
>CM053580.1:142593838-142654266 GCA_028627135.1 Pseudochirops cupreus | reverse complement strand
TTGTGGTACTGGAGAAGACCTAAGAGTCCCTTGGATAGCAAGGAGACAAAATTTGTTGATACTTAAAGAAATTAATTCACTAGAAGACCAAATACTGAGGCTGAAGCTTAGATACTTTGGCCACATAATGAGAAGATGGAACTCATTGGAAAAGACCCTGATATTGGCACAGATTGAAGGCAAAAGGAAAAGGGAATATCAGAGGATGAGATGGGTAGGTAGTGTCATGGAAATAACAATTACATATTTGAACAGACTTCAAGAGAAAGTGGAAGATAGAGCGACCTGGTGTGCTGTGGTCCAGGGGGTCACAAAGAGTTGAATACAACTGTACAACAACACATTGTCTCTAGGATAAAATATAGATTTTTCTGTTTGTTTAGTTTTTAAACCCCTATGAAACCTTCCCCAACATATATTTCCAGTCTCCTTGGATGTTGCTCCATGCATTCTGTTATCCAGTTGGACTTTCCTCTGCTCATTCACAATATTTTATCTCCCACCTCAGCAACTTTGCATTAGTGTGTCCCCTATGCTTGGAATGTACCTCCTCCTTATCTTTTCCTTAGAGTCCTTATCTTCTTTTAGGATGCAACTCTTGGGGCAGCTAGGTGGTACAGTGAATAGAGCACTGGCCCTGGAGTCAGGAGGACCTGAGTACAAATCTGGCCTCAGACACTTAACACTTACTAGCTGTGTGACCTTGGGGAAGTCACTTAACCCCAATTGCCCTGCCTTCCCCCCTACAGAAAGACCAAAAATAAATGCAACTCAGGTACCATCTTCACACGAAGACTTTCATGATCTCTACAACTGCTAATATCCTCCTTCCTTAGAACTCAATTACTTTACATATACCTATGTTTATTAATTTTATGTTTATGCTACATATATATTTCATATATATTTAATGCCTACCCCATTTGAATATAACCTAATTGCTGGTAAGGATTGCTTCATTCTTTTTATGTATGGATCCCTGGTGCCTAGCACAGTGCTTGACACATAGTAGGCACTCAAATACTTGTTAATTGATTAATATTCCCAGCTCAAATACTCTGACTATTGGCAAGTCACTTCATTTAAAAAAAGTTTCTTTTGTATTATGAACTTAATAGACACGAACATTTCAATGTACAGATAGCAAAATTGTTTATAAAACTATGTCTTGTTCCACACCTCTAGTCTCTTCCCTCTGTGTGCCAAGAGTTGGGGAGATACTTCATCGTAAGTCTGTGGAGTCATCATTGGTCATTGCATTGATCAAAGTCCTTAAGTCTTTCAAAGTTGTTTTCCTTTACACTGTTACAGTGAGTGCCTCACTCTGCATCCATTCATACAAACTTTCTCATGTTTCTCTGAATCCCTTTTTTCATTCTTTCTTCTAGCACAGTAGTGTTCAACTGCATCCATATGATCACAATTTGTCTATAATTCCTTCTCTTTAAATGTTGGAGGAAGAAAGAGGAATTGCAGATATTAGTAGTGTTTAATTGGTGGTTTCTTCTGCCATTCCTTAACCAATCAGTCAACAAATATTTATTAATCATGTGCTAAAAGAAAGGCATCGCTGTGCTGTGACTGAGAGGTGGTGTGGTACAGTCTGTCAGTCAGCAGTCATTCATTAAGTGCTTGCTATGGGCTGGGTGCTATGCTGAGCACTGGGGACATGAAGATAGGCAAAAAAAAGATAGTTCCTGTTCTCAAGAAGCTCACAGTCTGATGGCAGAGAGAAAATGCAAAGAGCTAAGTACCAACAAGATATATACTGGTGAGAAAGCAGTGGAATTAGCGAAGCTTCAGCAAAGTCAGAAGGTGAAGATAAGTTGAAAGAAGGTAGGATTTAGAGTTAGAGGACCTGGATCCAAATGCAGACTCCTCTGTGACCTTGGGCATCTATAAAATGACAGGATTAAACTAGATGGCCTCTTGGGCTCCTTTCCAGATCTAAGTCTATGGTCTTATCAACCTGATACCCTCACTGTCTTTGGAAATTCCTCAGTTGGTTCACAGATCTGTTCAGATTCCACCTCCTCCCCTCCCAGTTCCTTCAGATGAGGATTTTGCCTGGACCCTCTCCCTCATACTTAACACATTGCCTTGTACCATAGTTATTTATGTACATATCTTCTCCTTTCTCCTTACCATTATTAAATTGTTAAGCTCTCCTAGTACAGGGTCTGTTTCATATCTCTTTGTTACTCTAACAAGGAATTTAAAACTATTGTTTTAACCTGACTTGTGATTTCATTGATGGAAGAAACTCCCTTTACTAACAAGGATCAGCAACTGCTCTAAAATTTATAGGCATAGTGAGTTGTCTAGGGCCCTGAGAAGGTCAGTGATTTGTTCGGAGTTATATAGCCAGGGTGTGTCAGCCTTGGGATTCGAACACAGGTCAGCCACTTGTCTAGCTGCTACTCCGTGCTTCCTTTTTTGGGTAGCTAGGTCAGAGTATGAGATTTGGAGTCAGAAAAAGCTGGGTTCAAGTACCACCTCAGATACTTAGTGTGTGAAGAAGTCATATAACTGCCACCAGCCTCAGTTTCCTCATCTGTGAAATGGGGATAATAATAGAATCTTCCTCCCAGGGTTGTTATGAAGTTTAAATGAGATGGTACACTCAGCACTTTGTAAACCTTGTTGTTGTAATTGGGGAGCCAGATTGTTGGTCACAGAATATAGAGTACTGATGCTGGACTCATTAAGATACGAGTTCACATCTGGCCTCAGGCATTTAGTGTCTGGATGAACTTAGATAAGTTACCTCCATCTGCCTCAGTTTGCTTAACTGTAAAATTTTGTTGTTTAGTCATTTTTCAATCATGTCCAACTCTTCATGAGCCTATTTGGTGTTTTTCTTGGCAAAGATACTGGAGTAGTTTGCCATTTCCTTTTCTAGCTCATTTTACAGATGAGGAAACTGAGGCAAACAGGATTAAGTGACTTGTCCTGGATCACACAAGTAGTGTCTAAGTTGGGATTTGAACCCAGGTCTTCCTGTCTCCAAGCTGGGTGCTCTATCCACTGTGCCACCTAGCTATCCCAAAAACCTTGAAAGTGTGAGTATACAGTACTAGATGCTATTATTCTTTAACATAGTAGATACATAATAAAGGTCTGCTGGGTGAATGAATGTTGAAAGTCAAAAAAGTCAATGTGGGTGGCATTTGTAATAATTTTACAGATGAAGACTGAACTGTATCCATCCCTTTTGCAAGTCAGTATTTTTGTGGGACAAATGATTCCCATGTTAGACTAAGAGGCAGTAAGGACAAGGTATTCGAGGCAAAGAATACTTTGTAGAATTTCTATAAAAGAGAAAGTGAGAAATAAATCCAAGAAGAGAAGGGACTGTTTATTACTCTAGGTGGCCCAAACAAGATTGAGATGTCATTGGGACATGTTTAACAAAATAAAAAAAATACATTACAACATAGATAATGCTAATTTGTGGTTTTCTAACCCAATATGTAACCTGCAGTGATTCCTTTCTGTTTGAGTTTGACACTGCTTTAGGGGATCTGAAATTTCCTCTTCTGGCTGGCCCTCTCTGACACTGTTCTCTGTTCTAAACCCAGTCCATCACTGGGGCCTAATTAGTGCAGGATGATTTTGAAAGGGAGGCCCTGATTTCTCTTTTCTGCCTATTAACCTCTAAAAGTACAACTACTGCAATGGAAGAACAGTAATATTGATCATAGCACGACTTGTCCTGTGCCCATCAGTGCTGGATTTGTGTTTCCAGCTCTCAGACCCTCTTTCAGATTGTCTCAAGTATACCGAAGCTATTAAACAAAAAAGAAGGTAAATTGACTTTTAAGTTTGTTTATATAAGTAATTTGTTTGGAGTTGATTCATATCTGCTTCATAGGTAGAGACAGTAATTTCCGAACAGGAAAATATTGACTTTGTCCTATGAGCCATTGCACTATCATTTTTCTGATTATATTTGACTCCTAGATTACTAATTGGTGCCAGACAGATTTTCTTTTGGGGGAAGAGGGGAGTTTAGAAGAGACGACTGTTCCAGGAAATGTTATCATGCACCCTCATGTGACCAAAAACACTCTGCGATCATGACTATAATTTGAGTTTTTGCTCTTTGGACTTCTTTTAGTGTTTGTCTTTTTCCTCCCTGCTCAGTCTTGCCAACATCCTTCCTCTTAATTAAGTTGATTTGGCTTCACAAATTTTCTGCTCATGGAAATTTTATTTTAAGTGTTGTCTTTGTTGGATAAAGGAAGAATTTATGAGGTTGCACTTGTTTACACAGATTATTTCATTTTGGCTGCACTGCCCCTTCATTCAGACCCTGACTTTCTGGTAGACTTTTTTTTTCCTGGTAGACTTTTTAAACTCTTTTCCCTAATGTAAAAGCCTGTCACACTCTGTTAGTCGCTCCACCTATTTGTCCATTAGAGCTAAATATAGTAGTCCTTTGTGGAGAAAAGTTAGCACTTCCTTTTGAAGCAGAAGGATAATTCCTAAAAAGGATTATTTTATGTCCTTGCAGCAGCTACCTTGGATTCATAATAAAGCTAATAAAAATTTGTTGTTTTTCAGTCATGTCTGACTCTCCGTGACCTCATTTGGGGTTTTCTTGGTAGAGAGACTGGAGAGGTTTGCCATTTCCTTCTCCAGCTCATTTTACAGATGAGGAAACTGAGGCAGACAAGGTTAAATGACTTGCCTAGGGTCACACAGCTAAATAGGTATCTGAGGCAAGATTTGAACTTAGGAAGATGAGTCTTCCTGACTCTAGGCCTGGCATTCTATTCACTGTGCTATCTAGATGCCCATCTAATAATAATAGTTAGCTTTTAAGGGGGCAAAGCACTTTATAAATATTTCATGTGATCCTCACAACAACTTTGGGAGGTAGGTACTATATATTCTCATTTTATAGATGAGAAAACTGAGGTTAGGAGAAGTTGTGGTTTGCCCAGGGTCACACGGATGGTATGGGTCTGAATCTGCATTTGAACTCAGAACTCCCATCAGGTCCAGTGCTCTATCCAGTGCCATTTAGCTTTTCCTGAAGTCTTTTAGCTTCTGGGCCCAGATTATGCTACATGGATTTGTCATCATTTATTTTAGGGTTACATAAACATTTACTTCGTTTATGTGTGTGAATCTTACCTTTCTGGCCAAGTTAGAAAGCTCAGGTGTGCT
This sequence comes from Pseudochirops cupreus, assembly GCA_028627135.1. Taxonomy (NCBI): domain Eukaryota; kingdom Metazoa; phylum Chordata; class Mammalia; order Diprotodontia; family Pseudocheiridae; genus Pseudochirops; species Pseudochirops cupreus. The sequence continues at coordinate 142,649,091 of CM053580.1, read as the reverse complement.
TCTTCTACAGCATCATCAACATCATCAATAACCCTTCCAATTTTTACTTGCTATCATCTGGTTTTAAATCTCTCTCATAAAATAGAAAGTTCCCATATAAGTGAGGTTTGCTTTGTTTCTTTACTTTTGTAAGCTGATAATGAAAAGTTTAATCCTTAAAACTTGGCTCAGTGAGTTTGGAGTCAGAAGCCCTTGGTTCGAATCCTGGCTCTCTGCCCCTTTGCTGTCAGTGTGAGCCAGAGAGAGTCACCGAAACTCTGGGGGCCACAGTTTCCTTATGTGTACAATAAAGAGGTTAAACTGGATGAACTCTGTGGTTTCTTCTACCTGTAAATGTCAGGTCCTTTTATCTCAAGGTCCTGGATTGAAAGGAAACTCATTAAAGCTCTTGAGGGAGATGTCTAAGTTTATCCCCTTTGCTTTCTAACTGGATGTGTTGAGGTTTAAGGGTTTCAGGGATCCCTCAAAGACTGAAGTACTGGACAAAGTCATCTGGAATGAATTCACAGATTCAAGCATTCTTTAAGTCAAGGTGGCAAAGGTTTATTGTAATGCTAACATGGCAGGCAGAGCTCCCTAAGGAACTTGCCACTTAACAGGAATGATGCTAAAGCTTATATAGGAAAAGTAGTGGATTATCTGGCAGATATGCTAATTAGGTGATAATTTACAACCTTGGTCACAGGCATCATTCACTACTGGAAACCAGGGGAAATGAGTTTCTCGGGGATGAATTTTTGGTCTGTTACATCTGTAGTAAGATAACTTTGAGAGTTGATGTCTATAGCTTGACCTCTGAATTGGATATGATAACTTTGAGAATCAATACATGATAATTCTGTGGTTGTGAGATAGTCTTGTTTTTACAAGAGAATTTCTTCACAGGTCAGCTTGTTCTTGTGATAAGGAAAGATAGTTTCTTTTACTGGGGCCCACTCTTGAGTAATTGTGGGGAAAGATAGTTTGTTTTACTGGGGCCCACCCCTGAGTTTTGCTTGGCATAGTGTCCTCAGACTGGGGAGAAAATTGTCAGGGATAGTGTTTTGAGGCTAGAGATAAATGTAATCTTGGAATTGGGGTCCAAGCATAAGCACTCAAATACATCAATCACCTCAGAGAGATGGGGAGTGGTCCTAGTTTTAAAATAACTCCAGTTGAAAAGATCCCCAACTATGTAAACATTTTGATGCCTGGTAATCTTATAGTCAGAAAGCTTTCCCTTTGCATTATTAATGTGACAGTGTTAAAGGTGAAGTATTGTACAAGTAATAGTCAGACCCCAGCTGTCAACAGTAGGTTGTTCCAAGAATTTATTTGTAACTCAGTTCAGTCAGTCAATCAAAAAGTATTTAAGAGCCTACTAAGAGTAAGACACTGTGCTAATTGCAGGGGGATTCCATAAAGAAAGCAAAAATAATCCTTGCCTTTAAGCAGTTTTATGTTCTAATGAAGAGATAGCCATGATATCGTGGGTAAGAGTGCTTGACTTGGAGTCCAGAGAGTCCTAGGGTTTGACTCCCACCCCTAATACTTAACTGAATAACCACAGTCAAGTCACATAACCTCAGTTTCCTCATTTGTGAAATAAAGGTCTTGATATTTATAGAACCTGCATCATGAGGTGATTGTGAAGACCAAATAAAATGTGTGCGTGAAGCATTGTTATGTGTGTTGCTGTTGTTACTGTTCAGTTGTGCCTGACTCTCTGTGACCCTGTTTGGGGTTTTCTTGCAAAGATACTGGAGTGGTTTGTCATTTCCTTCTCCAGTGGATCCTCTTTGTCAGGCAATCAGCAGTTGTGACTTGCTCAGGGTCACACAGCAAGGAAAGCTTCTGAGGCTGAATTTGAACTTAGGTCTTCTTGGCTCCAGGCCCAGTGCTTTATCCACTGAACCACCAGCTGCCTTTTATAAACACACACACACACACACACACACACACACACACACACACACACACACGCACGTCATATTTCTATGTTGTAAACCTTCCTTTTAGTGAGTCAGTCAAGAAACATTTAATAAGTGCCTACTGTGTGCTGGGTGCTGTGCTAATAAAAGAACCTGCTCTTAAGGAACTTGTAATCTAATGAGAGAAGCAGTCTGCGAACAACTCTGTATACACAAACTATATGAAGTAAGTTGCAGACAGTCAACAGAGGAAGGGCACTAGAATGATCTCTTTTTTTTTTTTGGAGGGGTGAAGGTGAGACAAATGGGGTTAAGTGACTTGCCCAAGGTCACACACCTAGTAAGTGTGATCAGGTGTCTGAGTTGAACTCAGGTCCTCCTGACTCCAGAGTTGGTACTCTATTCACTGAGCTACCTAGCTGCCCCATATGGGTACTAGAATGAAAGAAGACTTTATAGGAAACGCTTCCTGTAGAATGTGGAATTTTAACTGTGACTTGAAGGAAGCCTAGGAAGCCAGGAAATGGAGATGAGGAGATAGAGGATTCCAGACATGGGAGACAGCCAGTGAAAACTAGAAGACTGGGGAGTCTTTTGTACAAGGAACATCAAGGACACTAGTGTCAGTGGACCACAGAGCACAAGGGAGGTGGTGTAAGAAGACTGGAAGAATAGGGGTTGAAGGTGGGGTAGGTTATGAAGGATTTTAAAAACCAAACAGGATTTTATATTTGATTCTACAGTGATAGGGAGCCACCCGAGTTTATAGCGTTATGGGTGTGACTTGGTCAGACCTGTGTTTAAGGGCAGTGGTGTCAAAGTCAAATAGAACCAGATCCCTGCTGTGACTTAGTGACTTAGAAAACCACACATTAACATCGTTTGTGTTGTATTGTATTTTTTATTTATTTTCTTAAACACTTCCCAATTACATTTTAATTTAGTTGGCTATACAGAGAAGCAGGCAAAGCAGCAGACCCCCAAGTTTAGCTCTTCAGTTTTAGGGAGATTACTTTGACAGCTTAGTGGAAGATGGATTGGAGTGGGGAGAGACAAGTGGCAGGGAGAACAATGGGCAGATTATCGCAGTAGTCTAGGTAAAATCAACAGTCTTTGACTGTAGATTGGATATGGGAGGGGTGAAGAAAGAGTGAGAAATTGAAGATGTCACCTAGTTTTGAAAGCCTGGATGATGGGGAGGGTGGTGGTTCTCTTGATAGTAATAGGGAAATTAGAAGAGGGGGAGGGTTTGGGTGGAAAGGTGACGAGTTTAGTTTTTGTATGTCTTGAGTTTAAATTTTCTACAGGATGTCCAGTTCAAGAAGACCAATAGGCAGTTGGAGATGGCATACTGGAGCCAGTGGAGAGATTAGATCTGTATGGGTAGATTTGAGAATCATCATTATAGAGATGATAATTGGATCCTTAGGAGATCATCAGGGGAAATAGTGTCAAGGAAGAAGAGAAGAAGACCCAGGACAGCACCCATTGGGACACCCATGATTAATGGACATGACCTGGGTGAGGGCCCATCACCAGCACAACATGGTATAGGACAGTGATTCTCAAACTTTTTGGTCTCAGGACTTCTCAAGTCTTTGAAATAATTCCATTCCCAAGTATTAAATAAAGCTGTTCACAGTAATATTCTCTCTAAACCAAAACTTCATATAAAAAATGCTGCCCTAGAATTTCACCTCTGTCCCACCTTTCAGTTTTCCACCCCTTTTTTCTCCATAACTATACATTATCCTGCCACTCCCTTCCCCACCCAACTCCTGCTAAATAAGAACAGATAAAATTGTCTGAAGTCACAGACTGGTTCACATCTCAAAAATTGGCTCATTCCCTATGGTTGGTATTGAGGGGCAAGGGGAAGAAAGAAGTGATGTGAACAGTAGTCACTTCCTGGCCATAAATTTATCTTTGCACAGAACTTAGGACCCAAGGGCTCCCAGATTCCTAATATTGTACCTACATCCCCTCCCCTCCCCCACCAAAAAGCAATTTCCAGATTTTCAGGGCCACTTTGTAGTTCCCGAGAAATAAAGGAAGCAAATGGGTCCACTTGAGGTCATAAGTCCCTCTATTTTGTACATTACTGGATTTATAGAGTACCTTCGCTGTAAAAAAAAAAAATCCCTCCAGGCTTTGAACAAAGAACTTCCTACTTTTCATAGTGAACCTCTTAACTATCCTAATTTCAGAAAGCAACAGAAAGGTGAGAAAACACAATGAGGGCAGGGAAACAGTAGCCTGAGAGGCTTCTTGGAGGCAAGAACTACCAAAAATATCAGTAAGCTCAATAGAATCTCAGCCTATAGCTATCTCACCAAAGATAATTATGTTGACCCTGCTAGAGTATGTTTTTGTGTTTATTAGGCCCTTTTCCTATTTTCTAAACTCTGATAGCAAGAAACCATACTAGCTAAAATAACTAGCTAAAATGCCCTTTAGTAGATATTCTTCCACTACAAAAGAACTTTTTTCCCCAGAAAAAGAAAAAAAATGCCCTTTATTCTTTTCTCTGTGTCTCTTTACCTAAAGAGCTTAATATAATACTTGCTCTAGATTTGAATGCTATTATGTGGTGAATAATAATAATTTAAGAGATGGGAATATTTGATGCTGAAGGCTAAAATCTGTTAAGTTAGACAGAAAAAGTGTGTTTTCTTTTTCCTTTTTATCTACTTGACCTTGACCATGGTTGGGGTTTTTTTTGGGGGGGGGGGGGAAATTGTTTTGTTTTTAACTGTTATTAGAACTTTGATGTACAGATTCACCAAAAAAAGAAATATGTACAAACAGAAAAAGTACTTTGACATAATACAAAATTCCTTTAAAAACAAAGTCATTGAAAAGAGAAAGTGGAAACATACATTTAAGTTGAAAGGGTGAGCTAGCTTCCCTTGATGGAAACAAAGTGTGGGCAACTGGCATCCTTAAAAATTTCAGGATGTTTAACTCTTCAGCTTAGTGCAGGAATAGCCAGTTCTCACATGATACTTAGTAGCAAGATCTAAACTCCCACTCACTGCCTTCCTCTACCAGCAGAGCTGAAGGTTAATCTTCAGTGTAGTATCTTTGACTGAGTCATAACTATAATAAGAATGTAAATTTAGAGCCAGGAAGTCTGCCACTTACACCTATCTCAGCCACAGAAGGCACTTCATGGACATACTAGCCAGATTTCAAGGGCAGTCTGGGTATTTTCTTTAATCAAAATGTTATACTGGTAGTGATTATGGCCCACTGGTGACAGAAATGCACAGCTCCCTTACCAATGAACAATTTATTATTATTTTTTTTTAGCTGACATGTATATAGCACTTAGGCCAGTTAGGTAGTCTAGTAGATAGAGTGCTAGGCCTGGAATCAGCCCGGCCTGGTTTCAAATCCAGCTTCAGACACTGTGTGTCCCTGGGCAAGACACTTAACCCTGTCTGTTCTCATCTGTAAAATGAGCTGGAGAAGGAAATGGCACACTGCTCTGGGTGTCTTTGCCAAGAATACCCCCAAATGGGGTCTCAGAGAGTTGGGTGTGACTAAAAAGGCTGAACAACAAATACAGCACTTACAGTGTCCCCTACACTGAGCTGAACACCTTACAGTTGTTACTTCATTTGAGCCTCACAACAACCTGGGAGGTAAGTGCTATTGTTATCCCTGTTTTATGGATGAAGAAATTGAGGCAAACAGTTAAGGGATTTGTTCAGGATCACAGCTAAGATTGGAACCTGGGTCTTCCTCACTCCAGGCCCAGCACTCTGACCAGCGGACCACCTAGTTATTTGTTCAGCAGATTCCATGTTTCTTAAAATGTGCAAAAAATAATCAAATGTCAGTAAGTCCCACAAGCTTCAGTGATTTTGTAAAAAATTCCTTGTATTTTATGTTTGTTTCTGAGACCAGGAGCTGATTTCAGTTGGTATAAGGAGCTCCCCTCCCCAAAGCAGATCTGTACCTATTCTGCCACTTAGTCTTTAGAGAGTTGCCTAGGGCACCGAGAGTCTACAAGTGACTTACTCTGGATCACAGATCAAAGGTAGAACTTGAATACAGGTGCTCCTTTTAACTATTTGCTATACCAGTGATAATAAACTCAGATAGAAAAAGGGACACTCACCTGTGTAGAAGAATCCCTTTGGCTGCATGTTGACTTAGTCTTGAAATGTAATATTGCTTATGTTCTATCTTATTTTTATTTATTTGGCTAAATACGTTTTAAACTGATTTGGGCCACACTCCAGAGTGTTACAGCCTAATATTTGACATTTCACTACCTCTCTCTCTCAGCTAGGTGGCTAGATTGTGCAGTGGATAAGATGCCAAGGCTTGAGTCAAGGAAGACTCGTCCGAGTTCAAATCCAACATCAGACACTTATGAGCTGTGTGACCTTGGACAAGTCACTTAACCCTTTTTGCTTCAGTGTCCTCATCTGCAAAATGAACTGGAGAAGGAAAGGGCAAACCACTCTAGTATTTCTGCCAAGAAAACCCCAAATAGGATTATAGAGAGTCAGAAAGGACAGAATCCTTGCTTCTTCTCATCTTTCTACCTTTCTAGCCTTCTTATAACCTGTCTGCTTAAATCCAGTGACTCTTGGTCTCCCTGCTGTTTCATGACCAAGACATTCCCCCTCTTGATTTTGGGTATTTTTTCTGGCTGCCCCCCAATGCCTGGAATGCTCTCCCTCCTCTTCTCGGACTAATAACCTCCCAGCTTCTTTTAGTCTCAATTAAAATCCTTTCTTCTACAAGAAGGCTTTCTCAGTCCCTCTTAATTCAAGCACAAGATGCTTCCTAACTCTGGGTCTTAGTTTCCTCATCTATAAAATAAGGGGCTTGGGCAAGATGACCTTTGAGGTTCCTTCTACTCAAGCCTGATCCTAAGAGCCTAAGTGGTACACAATGAAGAAAGCAGAACCAAAAAACAATATATACCATTAGTACATAACCACAAAAGGGAGGGAAGGTAGGATCAAAATTCTGGTCAAAGAAAAGTTAGCATCAGCATCATACTGCCAGAATTAAAGGACTCTCCATTCCTGTTAACAATCAACAAATTATGTCTCCCCAAGATATATAAGAGGGTTTGTTAGGAAATATCTGTCAAAAAAAAGTGTTGTTGTTTTTTTAAATAGGAAGTGATAGTAATATCTGCTTAATCTAGATTCTCTAGATAGGTGTAAGAATAGACTTAGATATCATTAATTTTTACACGAGATCTCTAGGAATCAGAATGTGCTGTACAAATACAGTGTGTTTACTATTTGAACAAATTGCATTACTTGTCCAATAAAGAGAATTCATGCCGAATGAACCAAGGTCAAAAGTTGCCTGTGTTCCTGTCACCACTCTGCCCAAAAAGGTGGTTGCTGACTCAGAGAATCTGCTGCCATTGTTTTGAGAGAGAAGAATTCCTTAGTGTTGTAGCAGAGAAGACCATGTTGATGTCACAGAATGTAAAAGTGTCCCCTTAGACCTCTCCATTGGTGTTTTCCTTTCCTATTGCCCAAGAACTCTTTCTTGGCAAAAGTCTTGGGAAAGACTTCTAGTACAACTTGTACCTGAAATTCCCCTTTAGAATACACCAGGCAAATAGTTATCTAGTCGCTGCTGGAAGACTTCCAGTGATTGAGGAATCCATTATCATCCCAGGCAATCTATTCCACTTATGAGGAGCTTATTGATTATTAAAAAGTTTTTTCTTTACATCAAGCTGAAATCTGCCTCACTGCAACTCCCACCCATTGCTCCTAGTCTCACCTGCTACATTTTTTAACCCATTGTTAGACTAACTCTCTGGGATATAAAGAATATAGAATTCACATCCTGCTTTTAAAGAGCTTGATTTCTCTTTGGGAGAGATCAGACATAAATGAAACAGAGAACAAAGTAAGATGAGAGTCTTGTGTGAGTACTGGCTTAGCAAATTAATAGGGCAAATCAGTATTGGCAGTGTCTTAGAAGGTTTAATGGAGGAGACGAGATGTGAACCAGGCCTTTGAGAATAAGTATGGTTTGGGTTGGTGGAGAAGGCAACAGGACAGAGTTAATGAATAATCCTTAACTAAGGGATGGTGAGTGCATCTGTCAGACGAGAAGTATCAAACATGAAGCAAAACTCCAAAAAGATCAAAATGTAATCAGGAAATATTTAACAAAATAAGTAAAAGCACACTAAAAATGTAGATAACATCACATTTTAAAATTAAATCATTATGCAGATAGCAGGGATCTGTAAGGCTCAGTGGGCCTTTCTTGAGTTTGACAACACTGCTTAAGACCTATCGCTCAATATTGGATTTTTGGGCACTTTGAGCAAGCTGTTCCTTAGTCTCTTTTGAGCTTTCATTTTCTCATCCATAAAATAGGAATAATTATCTCACAGAGTAGTTGTGAGAAATGCTCTTTGTGAACTCTAAAAATGCTATTCACACCTGAACTGTTATAATTACTATGATTGTGATATGCCCAAAAAACTGAATAATCAGATAATAAAGAGTATGCTGGATATTTGCCTTTGAATCTTAAAGACCTATTGGCTGGGTTTTGGGTTCTGGTCCTGGTTCTGCCTCCCGTCACTTGCATGATCCTAGACAAATCACATAATCTTCCTGGGCCCCAGTTCTCTTATTAAGTGAAGGGATTGGGCTACGTGATCTCTTCGAGTCCCTTACAACTCTAAAAATTCTATGACTCTAATTGTAATGACTCACATTCATTCATATGACACTTTAAGGTTTGCAAAGTGCCTTCCTCTCAACAATCCTGTGAGGTAAGCAAGTAGAGCAAATGTTGTTATCCCCATTTTACAGATAAGGACCCTGAGGCTCCCAGGTGAAGTAGACTTTGCTATGACCATACAGGTAATAAATGTCTGAGGCTGGTGTTCAAACTCTGACCTCCTGATTACAGATTCTGTACTTAAACCACTATGGTATGTTGTTGTTGTTCTCCAGTTGTATCTAACTCTTCGTGACCCCATTTGCGGTTTTCCTGGCAAGAGATACTGGAGTAATTTTCAGGTCCTCTAACTCATCCTGTGCACCATCTATATAGATGGTGGATTCTCATTTATTATAAATAAAAATAACAGTTGCCTCCTTTATATGAAGGGAAGTCTGAAGTCTGAAAATAGGGTGTTAGGTTTCATAGGATCATGAATTTAGAGCTAAAAGAGACTTTAGAGGTCATCTAATGCAATTCTCATTTTACAGATGAGGAAACTGAGGCCCAGAGAGGTTAAGGGACTAGCCCAGTACAGGTAGAATTGACCTCTAGATCAACGTTTTCTTTTTGGTCACCACAACTCAGTAACTGGCTTGCTAAAGTGTAAGGGGCTTTGAATCTGGGTCCCTGGAGATAACCGCCAATCACTTGACAAGGAAATAGCAGAGCCAGAATTCAAACACAGGTTCTCTGACTTCAAGTCTTTTCGCTTTGAGACAACTGCCTAAAGTCTTGGCTTCTTCTTGTTACTGTTTTACTTCTAGCCAAAATCCCTATTGTAATGTTGGGCTGTTAATCTCAAAGAGATTCCTCCCTAGGAGAAGCCTCATGGAGATTCTACTTCCCTCTTTTATCCGTCTTCTACATCTCCTACTTTCAGAGTCTATTACAACAAAGATGAACCAGGGCTATTTTAGAATGAACTGCTTTGTTGGACGTCTGCTGATAGTGACAGTGGACAAGTTATTGTTATATTTGGCTGATGTTAGAAACCTGCATTGAGATCTTCAAGTGAGAACTGCTACTAAAAAAAAATAGTAGGCACACAAACACTCTGAACATAATCAATGGCAAAACCATCTATTTGCAGTATTTGAGATCTGGGTTACATGCCATAAATGGAGGTGTAAATTAAATGGAAAGGATATTTGGAACAGGTTAGCAGCTAGTATACCACTTGAGTCTACATTTATCATGTACCATATATGGCAGTAATGTAGAAGTTGTCAGTGGTAATGACTGGGGGCTGTGTAGCCCCTTTTTGTGAGAAAGCCTCATTTGTAGCATGGAGATAATATTCTTTAGTTTATGTCAGCAAGCTTAACAGGCTTAGCAGCTCCTACCAACATGGAAGTGTTTTAATTATGGATCTGGTGACAGACAGACCCTGTGTCTGTTCTCAAAGAACCAGCCTAGCCACATTCAGAGAGCCTCATCCATCACAGGATTGGACATCAGGTCTTCATTTTATTTTTGGTCACACCTCAGATGCCCTACCAAGATGAGGAGTTTTAATCAGTGTCCCTGAAGAAAGTACCCAGTTAGTCAAGCGATAAGTATTTTTAAGCCCTAGTAATACACTAATGGCAGCTAGATGGTACAGTGATTAGAGATACAAAGAAAAATAACATTCTAAGCTTCTTAAAGAAGGGGCTGGGGCAGCTTGGTGGTGCAGTGAATAGAACACTGACCCTGGAGTCAGGAGGACCTGAGTTCAAATCCAGCGACACTTAATACTTAGTAGCTGTGTGACCTTGGGCAAGTCACTTAACCCCATTTGCCATGCCTTCCTTCCTCCAAAAAAGGCAAAAAATAATACTGGGGCAGCTAGGTGGTGCAGTGAATAGAGCACTGACCCTGGAGTTAGGAGGACCTGAGTTCAAATGTGGTCTCAGACACTTCACATTAACTAGCAGTGTGACCTTGGGCAAGTCTCTTAACCTCAATTGGCTTGCCTTCCCCACCTAAAAAAAATAAAAGGACTGTCTAATAGGAAGTGTATGATAATACAAAGTAAATGTGAAAGAGCAGATATTCTCAAACTTTATGGTTCCAGGCACTTTTGCAATGTTAAAAATTATTGAGGAACCACTCCCCAAGAGCTTTTGTTTGTGTGGGTTATATTGATTTGTTTTTTACCATATTATAAATTAAAATTTCTTGGTTTTAATTATGAAAATTGTAGACCCCCTCAAAGGGTCTTGGTCAGGCCTAGGATCATACTGTGAGAATTACTGAGATAGAAGCACAGGACAGATTATGTTCAATCGTGTAGAACAGAAAAGGATTAATGAATTTAACCTTGAAAGGGAGAAGATTATTTCAATAAGCAGAAATGAAAAGAGTATATTTTTGAAGCATGAGAGAAAAAGCCTACATGAACATAATGAGGCAAGAAAGTTCAAGATGAGAGCTAGTGGTTATAATTTGACTAGAACCCAGAGTGCACATGAAACAATGTTAGGAAAGGTAGGTTAGGTATAGAATGGAAGAGGCCCAAAATGCCAGGCTAAGCGGTTTATATTTGACCAGGGTAATTTAGTATGGATGAACTTGTGCACTAGGAAGTTTGTTGTGTCAATTGTGTGCCAAAAAATGTTTGTACCTAAATTTTCAGAGGAAAGAGAGATTAGAACAAGGATTCTTAGCCTGAATTTCACTGGTTAGATTTTATCAGGTTCATAGATTTAGATGGGGAAAAAAATTACATCTCTTTTTTTCCCCTGTTAAACTCTGATTGAAATTTATCATTCCTTTCCAGTTGTGAATTTTAAAAAAAACACTTTTTTTTTCTGAGAAAGGATTATCCATAGGCTTTACCAGACTTCTAAACGAGTTCATGACACACAAAAAGGTTAAGAATCCCTGAACTAGAGGCAAAGAGACCACTTGGGAGATGATAGTTCAAGGTCAGAGATGATCCAAGGGCATGAATTAGGATATTGATACTGAGACTGAAAAAGCTTTGTATTCACAAGCTAGAAATATCTAAGATTGATTGTTAGAATCCACTGATTAGATGGGTTGGGGTAGGGTTCAGGGAAGGAGAGAGGGAAAAAAGCCAAGATTTCTAGTCTAGGTGACTGAAAATTATACTGCTATCAGCAGAAATAGGTAAGTTGTTACAGCATGCTTAGGAGAGATAATAAGTTTAATCTAGGACTTGTGTATGAGATACAGTTGGCATTGTCCCACAGGATACTTGGAAATGTGTGACTAGAGTTCAGTGTGAAGAGAGGAGATTTTGGATTTATCAGCATAGAAGTGATCATTGGAGCCATGGGAGTGTATGAGTGGGAGAATTCTCAGAGAAAAGAGCAAAGAGGCCCAGGCAAAGAACCCTGGGAGGAGATAGTCTAGGATAGTTTAGTAGGCAGCTAGGTGGTTCAGTGGATAAGAGTGAGTGCTAGACCTGGAGTCAGGAATGACTGAGTTCAAATCCAATCTCAGACACTTAATAGCTGTGTGATCCTGGGCAAGTCACCTAACCTCTGTTTGCCTCCATTTCCTCAACTGTAAAATGGAGATAAGAACAGCACTTACCTCCCAGGGTTGTTACACAGATCAGATGAGATAATATTTAGCACACTACTTGTCACATAATAGGTACTCTATAAATTCTTATTCCCTTCCCCTCCATTCCCATTAGAACCAAATGCAAACGTTTTTCACAGTCAAGGGGAGATGGGACATAGGATAACTGAAAGAAGTAGCACAGTAAAGGAAAGAGATGGGTTTTGTTGTTTTTGTTGTTTAGCAGCATTCTGAGTTGTAGGTGGCAGAGAAGGATCCAATAAAGAGGGAGAACTTAAAAAGAAAAGAGGGGAGAATGGCCAGAATGATCCATGGAGCAAGGTTCCAGGAAAAATGGAAAGGCACGAGAAGAAGAACATAAGTAAAGAGATTAGTCATTCCTAGCAAAGACATAGATTACTTCATCCACTCGGCCTAAAGGAAAGGATGGTGAGAGTGTAGACTTTCAGGTGTAGAGGAAGGAAAATGAAACAAAATTGAAAGAACTCATGCCCAGTGACCATACTGTTCTCAGTAAAGAGATGAGGTCATCTGCAGAGAGAGAGGGAGAGGGAGTGAGGGAAAGAGAAGAGGAATGAAATCAGGCAAAAGAAAATGATTTGGTATAGCCACTCTGTAGAGTATGATCGAGGATAAATGAAAGATAATAGAGTGCTTGCCGCAGTGGGGAGGGTCCAGATTACCTAAACATAAGTGTATTACGAGTGGCATCAGAGTAACCTGCTATAGTATCATTTAGTGACTTGGAAGCAGATATAGAGAAGGCAGATGGGGGGGGGGGGGAGGGCTGGTTGAGAAGTAGCAGGGTGGGAACAGCTGAGGATAAAGCAGTGAGGAATTTAAGAGTAGAGAAAAAGTCCCTTGTTGAAATTGCTGACTACAGGATCAAGATTGAAGAAAGAGAACAGTGAAATCAGAACAGAGGTTATGACCTGGGAGAACAGGGAGGGATTTTAAACTTAAGTTTTGTTGCTTTTTTTTAGAATAGTAACCCTTGTTATATATAAGCACTTTGCCACACTACCCCCCCCTTTTTTTTTTTTGGTCAGGGAAAGAGGTGTTACTATATTTCTTTGATCTACATCAAGTAATGAATTTCCTATTCACTTAAACCAATTTGCTATTATACATTGTGGATTTTTTCCCAAAGTATTGCTAATTAATAATCAACTTTGTCAAGAATAATACTGTTTTGTGATTAATGTGGAAATATGTTTAATATAATTGTGTATGTATAGTCTGTATCAGATTGCTTGCCATCTTGGGGTCAGGGAGGGGAAGAAGGGAGGGAGAAAAAAGTTTGGAACTCAAAATCTTATAAAAGTGAATGTTGAAAATTTTCTTTACGTGCAATTTGAAAAAAATAAAATACTATTAAAAATAATGCTGTTTTTAAAATAAATAATTTTCATCATTTTGAACTTTTAAAAAAATGTTAGAGAAGAGGAAAATATTCCCACTCTCAGTCTCCTTAGAGAGGAAGAAGACTTTTCTTTTTTGGAAATCATTTTAAGACAAAAAAAAGGGCAAGAATGTGCACTAATTGAATCTCAATGTCTCCTTTCTGGCCAAGTCTTTTCCCTTATTGTCTATGGAAAGAAAAAAACAGAGCGTGCTACTGGAACCTTGGAAACAAGGGGGAATTTTCCAGTTGCAATATCTTTATTTGCATGTCATGCTGCTTCTGTTTTGAGCTGTCTGGGGAAGTTCAAGATTAAACTTTCCATTTGAGTGGGTTTGAAAATCACACTGAAAACTAAGCAGGGATATTTTGTCACTTTGGACTGCACAGAATGACACAGAAGCCTTTGAGCTGGAGCAAGACGGCTTATTTGGTTCCAGCAGGGCAATTACTTTGCCCAATGGCAGCTGTTATTGCCAAGTACCTAGTTCAGAGATCTGAGTATGGTGCATATCTATTTGTGGAATAAAATAAAACATTTTGCAGGACACTTGATGCCTTTGCCTATATAAGAGTCCCTCTCCCCCACTTCCCACCCTTATTTTAGAGGCAGCTACCTAAAGCAATTGAGCTGCATTTTAACATCTGCTAGACCAAGTACTTGGTAGAGATGCACTTAGGTCCCTGCTGAATAATTCAGTCAGTGCTATTTAGGAGCATTTTAAAAAATTTAATAAACGGAGCCATTTCTTAAAAAGGTGCTTCTGATTTGGACGATTTGAGTTTAGGTGATAGCTGTTCTTGAAAGGGATTTCCTTCATTGAGGTTGTTCGAATATTTTCTGCTCCGTTCAAATAGAAGCTCCTCGTGGGCAGGAGCCATGGTTTTGCCCTCCTTTGTGTCCCAGTGCCTGGCACATAATAAGCCCTTCATAAATGCTTGTTGACTTTGGTTGGGTTATCAAACTATCAAGCAAACAAGCAATAAGTATTATTAAGTGCCTACTATGTTTTATCAACTCTGCTGGGTGTTGAGAATGTAAATATGAGGAATTAACTAATCCCCACCTCTAAGGAAGGAACTTAACATTCTGGTGGGGAGACAAGTACTTATACATAGAATAAAAATTTTAAAAATAAATAGGTAATTCTCAGTTCCTTCCCTACACCCAGCCCTATCCCTTCCACTCCTAATACCTTTCTTTTGCTGATTTATCTCCAATTTGTCCTGTCTCTGCTTTGTTTGTACATACTTGCTTTTGTGTTCTCTCTCCCATTAGACCACAAGCTCCTTGGGAATAGGGACTGTCTTTTGTCTTTCTTTGTGCTCCTGGCACTCAGCATAGTGCCTGGCACAAACTGAGTGTTTTAGAAATGTTTACTGAAGGCCTGACGGTGTTGTTTGTTGTTATGACAAGGTAGTTGGGAGGGAGGATACTAGCAATTGTGGGGATCAGGAAAGGAAGATTTCATGTAGCAAGCTGATCTGTCTAGACTGACCTCACTGTTCTTTACCTAGAATATTCCATCTTCCCTCCTGCATTTTTATTCTGGCTGTTACCTGAACCTGTAAAGAACTTCCTTTTCTCCACTGCCTCTTAGAAACCTTCTCTTCCTTCAAGACAAAGCTCAAACACTGCTTTCTTTTTTAAAAATTAATTTTATTTTTCTTTTAATTGGCAGAAATCTACCATTTCTCACTTTCTTTCCAATTCACCTTTCCCATTTAGAATGAAAGGAAAACACAGTCCCTATTACAAACATATATAGCCAATCAAAAAAAAAAGATTTCCCAAATACCATTTATTTTAATGTTATACAAAATTGGTGAAGAGCCAAAGAGTACTAAAGGAAGGCAATGAAAGATCTTTGAATTTGTTCCATTTGAGGATCAGTTAAAGGAACTGTTGAGGGTTTCAAATACTTAAAGGTAGCTCTCATGTGGAAGAAAGGATTAGACTTGTTCTTGAACTTGGAACAATGGGGAAAAAATTTATAGAGGCAGACTTAGATATAAGGAAAAATTTCTTAACTAGAGCTAACTAAAAATAGAACAGACTGTCTTAAGAGACAGCGGATTCAGTCTTATTAGTGGTTTTATTTGGCTGAGGGGAGAGGGCCACTGGGGTTAAGTGACTTGCCTAGGGTCACACATCCAGTAAATGTCTGAGGTCACATTTGAACTCAGGTCCTCCTGACTACAAGACTGGTGATCTATACACTGTGCCACATAGCTGCCATCATTATAAAGCTTCAAGCAAAGGCTGAATGTATTGTAAGGGAAATGAATTCATGTTCAGGTACAGGTTGTACAGGTCAGCTACCAAGGTCCATTCTCACTTTGAGATTCTGGGGTCCTTTACTCCGTCCTTCAGACAGCTGGCAAAATAGTCTTCCTAAAACATAAGTCTGACCGTGTTATTACTTTCCTGCTCAAAAACTTTCATTTTATCCCTATTACCTCTTGGACAGAATATGCCCTCTTCAATGTTACATCTAAAACCTTGCCCGATCTAGCTTCAGCTTACCCTTCCAGAATTCTTTTCTGTCCCTCCTCTTCATGGACTTTATATTTCTAGTAGGACTGAACCACTCACCATCACTCAAACTGGGCATTCTGTCCACTTTCCCTGTCCCTTTGTGCAAATTCTCCATGCTTCAACTGGAATACACTCCCTCTTACCTCTCTGCCTCTTAGAATCCTTCAGTTTCTCCAAAGTTCAGTTCACAAGTCACTTCCTATAGGAAACATTTCTTGATCTTCTAGTTATGAGTATTCTCATCCTGCTCAAATGATCAAGTGTGCATATGCTCAGCTGTTTATAGGTTTTATACTTCCTTGCCTGGGCTTGACCTGGAGCAAAACTATCTGTTCAAGTTGGGGGAGAGAGAGAGAGAGGCAGAGACAGAGGCAGAGAGACTTTTGCAAATGAATTTAAAAGGTAACTCTTGGGCAGAACTCTTATTGCCCCAATCTCTGGCACCCCAGTGGAACTCAGCTCTGGAATCCAGATTCAGTGATCCTACAAACCTTACCTGCCACTACTACTTTCTGCTGAAGCAAATATAGAATAGCTACAAGTGGCAGTTCTCTTCAGAACTGCACCCCCCCTCCTTTGTTAATTTTCCCTAACAGCTGTTGGTTTGATTGTACTGGTGCGGTGGCAGTAGTACCATAAATCAAGGGACTTGAGATAAATATTTCTCTCAGAATTAATTACTCCCCAAAAGATTGTTTATATTTTTTAGCTGAATTTATTAGGTGCCAACAAATGCTTTAAAAATAACAAAATACTTGGATTGAAAACTTGAATCTCAGCAACTTTTATTGACATGGCCTTAAACAGTCCCTCATCTGCTTCCTCGACCTCTTAAAAATGATGACTCAAATATTTAGGCCCTTAAAAAAAAATTTTTCCTTTTGCTTCTAATTCATGGTTTCAAGATGAAATGAGTGATTAATTGAATTGGATTATCAGCCTATATATGTCCAAAATAAAACCCTTCATGATGCTCAAAAGCTTTTGAGAAGAGTAAGGCCACATAACCTTACAGTGGTAGAAGAGCTGATCCCAGTTCTTTCTTACATAGACTGTGAGAAACCTTGGCCCTTTTAATATTATTGGAGCTCCACCACCATACATTTTCATTTAGTACTTTGGTGGTTAATGTTGTTTTTGTGTAGTAGTTTTCAGATGTATCTAACTCTTTGGAATTTCACTGGAGGTTTTCTTGGCAAAGATAGTGGAGTAGATGAGATGGCTAGGTGGTGTAGTGAATAGAGCACCTGCCCTGGAGTCAGGAGGACCTGAGTACTCAGTACTTAACACTTATTAGCCATGTGACTTGGGCAAGTCACTTAACCCCAATTGCCCTGCCTTCTCCCCTCCAAAAAAAGCAAAAAAAAAAAAAAAGATACTGGATTGATTTGTCATTTCCTTCTCCAGCTCATTTTATAGATGAGGAGATTGAGACTTGCCCAGGGTCATACAGCTAATAAATGTCTGAGACCAGATTTGCACTCAGAAGGATGAATCTTCCTGATTCCAAGCCCACTTCTCTATCCACTACACCACCTAGCACCCTTCTTTGGTGGTATCATGTGTAGATGTTTCTCCCTATGCAGAGATGTAAGCTTCTCAAAGACTGACTTTAGGACCTCACATGTTTTCATAGGAGCGTGTGGGGCATGTAGCTGTTCTTGTGTGAAAAATAATTGATAAGTAATAAGAAATAAGAATATGTAACGTGAACAAGTGTTTTTTTTTCCCCTTGGAGACTTTTTTTTTTGCTCAATAACAATAGTTTCTATAAAGGTTCTCCTAAATTCTGACTAGTTCCTTCATGTTGGCTTCTCTCCTTTTCCCCAAGATTCTTCCCCATGGTTCTTCCCCAAGATTCTGTCCTCTGTCCCCTTCTTTATCCCTCAGCTCTTTGACTTGGGTAATCTTATCCATTCCCATGACTTCAACTATCACTTCTATATAGACAGTTCCCAAATGTACTCTAGCCTTAAGTCACTGCCAACATCTCCAGATCCACATATGCATCTGCCTGGTGATACTCAGATGGCATCCCAAACTCAACGTGTCCAAAATCAAACCCTTCGTGATGCTCAAAAGTTTGCCCTGGCTCCTCCTGACTTTCCTATTTTCAATTGATGGCACCAACATCTTCACAGACATCGAGGCTCCAAAATTCAGTCATCTCTTTCTCCTGTCTTCCATTCTCAATCATATCATGAAGTTCTGTCTTCTCTGCTATTTCTTCCTTCCTTTTCTTTTTCACCACCACCACCACCAGAATTCAGAGGCAGAGTGGTATAGTGAATAGAGAGCTGATCTTGGAGCCAGGAAAACCTGGGTTCAGATTCTGCTTCTGACATATATTGGCAGTGTGACACTGGACAAGTCACTTAGTCTGAGTGCATTGCTGACCCGCATTGGTAAAGTGAGTTTCCTATACCAAGGAGATCATAAATGCAATATCGGTCCCTATTACTTCTTCCTTAAAGTATTGATGTACCCTCCTGATATGTCTCCTATGTAGCATAATGCCCTCAGAGGAATTTTCCTAACTCATAGATTTGGTCATGCCACTTCCCTGATCAAAAAAAGAAACTTAAGCTTAATTCATTAGCAATAAAGACCTGGCATTCAAGGCTTTCCCCATTTTGGCTGACTAACCTTTCCATCCCTTCCTACCAATCCTTCACAATATGATCCACCCTAAGCCAATCTAACTTGCTATCTCATTACTCTATCATGTGTATTAAAGATTTATTGGATTATTAGCAATGCTGTGGGGGGAAAACACCATTTTCTTTAAAGTCAGAGGACTTGGGTTCGAATCTTAGTCTTCCCATTTACTGCCTTCATGACCTCAAATCATTTAATTTCTGGATCTCAGACTTCTTCACCTGCAAAATGAGAATGTTGGTCTACATAACACCAATATCCTTTCTGTCTCTAAATCTGTGACCTTATAAGTGACTTACAGTAGGTAGACAAGCATTTTGCTTGCAGTTGGATATTTTTTGTAGTCCTTGCTAAGTCAAAGATAGGATCCATTCCATATTTGTAATATTACAGGGAATTTTCATTTGTTTGGATCTGTTTGATAGTATCTTGATTTCTCATGAAGTCATTTGCTTCCATTTGCTCCACTCTAATTTTGGCAGAATTATTCTCTTCAGAGTGCTTTTGAGATTCTTTCTCCATCTGGCAAAGGCGACTTTTTAAGGCATTCTTCTCCTCATTGGCTTTTTGGGCCTCTTTTGTCATTAGAGTTAATCTATTTTTTAAGGTGCTAATTTCTTCAGTCATACCGCTGACTCTCTTTTCATGATTTTCTTGCATCATTCTTATTTCTCTTCCCAATTTTTCTTCCACTTCTCTCATTTGGTTTTCAAAATCTTTCTTCAGCTGATCTCTAGCTTTTTGGGAATATTCATGTTTCTTGGAAGCTTTTGGGGTGGGAATTCTGACTGCGTTGTCTTCCTCCCTTTCCCTGCTTTGTTCTTCTTTT
The DNA here is from genome assembly GCA_028627135.1 of Pseudochirops cupreus. Taxonomy (NCBI): domain Eukaryota; kingdom Metazoa; phylum Chordata; class Mammalia; order Diprotodontia; family Pseudocheiridae; genus Pseudochirops; species Pseudochirops cupreus. The sequence goes on along the minus strand of CM053580.1, from coordinate 142,629,484 downwards.
CCCCAAAGAAGGAATCTAGGGTTTGGTTGCTGTTCTTACTTTGCTTCCCATGCTTATTCATGGTCACCATTCAATGGTTTTTTTGTTTTGTTTTGTTTTTTAGTTCTGTGGAACTCTGCTTCCAGGGGGAATAGCTCTGTCCCAAATTGCTGGGGTTTTCCCAGCTGCCAGGGCTTTTAGGAGGCTGCCGAGTCCCTCCCCAGCCCTGGCTCACTGGAAAAAAAAAAACAACCCAGGACCACCACCCAAGACGGCGATCCGGATCCAGGCCGCTCAACACCAGAGCACTTGGCCTCTGGACGATGGCTTGGCCTCCCTGCTGTCTGCAGGCCGGGAGCTCTGAAGCGGCAATGTGGAGGCGGGTGCAGAACCTCCGCTCCCCGCCTCTTTGCCCTTGAGGCGGCTTGGCCGACTGCTTTTCTTCCCCGGTTTTTAGCCAAGTTCCACTAACCTTAGTCCTTTTTCTTATGGCTTGATAATTCTGGATCCTGCTGCAGATCCGCTCTGCTGAAGCTCCAGACGAGGCGGGGCTCGTCTGGTCCAGCCGCCCCATGGGCAAAAGCCACTGTTTCAGGCTGGGCTGGTTTTGGCTCTCAGAGTTGAAATGGTCGCTTTGAGCCGAGCTGCCTTCAGCAGGAAATATATCTGTGTGCGTTTTAGAGCCCTAGAATTTGTTTAGAGTCATATTTTCTGGGTATTTGATGTGGCTGTGTCGGAGCTGCGATTTCTTGCTGCTCCTACGCTGCCATCTTGGCTCTGCCCCCTACAGGGAAATTTTATGAGCCACATGATAAATTTCAGGTTTTCACTGGCTCTAGTGATAATGCTGATGAAATTTATATAATGCTTTAAATATTTGTTTGATCCTCACAGCAGTCACATAAAGTTAGTTCTAATATTAACACCCCCATTTTACAGATAAGGAAACTGAGTCTTAAAAAAGATTGAGTAACTTGTCTAGGGTCACACAGTAAATTTTTTTTTGGAGGGCGAAAGGCAAAGCAGTTGAGGTTAAGTGACTTGCCCAAGGTTACACAGTTAATAAGTGTGTCAGGTGTCTGAGACTGGATTTGAACTCGGGTCCTTCTGACTCCAAGGCCAGTGCTACATTCACTGCACCACCCAACTGCCCCAGTAAATATCTTAAGGCAGGATTTCAGCCTAGTTCTTGCTGACTCCAAGTCCAGCACTTTGTCCACTAAATCAGAGACCCATCTTCTCCAACCACTTACTATCAGCAGACCTAAACAGACTATCTCCACAGTTTCGGTTTATTTCTTCTTTAGGTTTTAGGTGGTCAACCCTAAATCATCTAAATTGATTGGAGGAGGATTGTGTAGGAGGGCCATGGATTATTATGAAACTTTAAATTTGACCTTAGGGTGCATTAGATTTTATAGTTGATTTGCCTTCATAATTATATATTTATTTAATTTAATGTTAAAACAACTTTGCATTTCTTGAATTTGTGCCAAGTGATGGGGCAAGTTGACTCAGATGTTCATTTCGTACAAGTAAGACTCTAACCTGCAATAAATTTGTTGCAGACAATATTAATATGTGTACATAAATACGTGTGTATATCCTTTTGCAAATCATAGGAAACTTCTTTGTAGAAATAGGACTAGTCTGTTTCATTGTTGTTGTCTTTTGGGGTCTCTATTTGATAAAATTCAAACATTTTATCAATCATTTGGAAAGAAAGAAGGTAATAAGAGTTTAGATCTAGAGAGAACTTAACATCAACAAACACAAGCCTGACCATTTGGGTGGGGCAAATTGATCTGGTGTACAAAATACTAAAACAAGTCCCCATGGAAAAGGAGGAAAATCAGATGCCAGCGTGTGTGTTGGAAAGGACCAAGTCATCGACTACAAAACTGCCCCTGTGTTGGCTGTTTATGGAGCCTTTCAGATGGAGGCCTAGAGATAACTGTGAATTATTAAGAAATATTGATTGTGAGCTTTGAAAGGATTCAATTATAGGCAAAGCTGTAGGGAAAAAAAAATAAGTGAAATGCCAAAGAAAAAGGCGCAGGTGAAGCAGCCTAATAGAGGTTCTTCTTTTCTCTAAATTTTAAACTACTTGCTTTGTGACTCAGGAGCAATACAATAAAATATAGATGATGTTAATATGTAGTTCTCTATGTCAGTATGTGGCATGTAGGGATCCTTATGTATGGTTTTCTATTTGAGTTTAGTCAGAGTCTAGTGCTTCACATATGCAATATTTTTAGAATCTGGATATAAATATAGTGTGTGTGTGTGTGTGTGTGTGTGTGTGTGTGTGTGTGAGAGAGAGAGAGAGAGAGAGAGAGAGAGAGAGAGAGAGAGAGAGAGAAAGAAAGAGAGGGAATGTGTGTGTGTATCTTGGTTGACCATAAAATACTTCCACTGTGCTTTAGTAGAGTATTCATGGTCAGTAATAGATAGTGAAGGCTGCCCTCCCTCCCTGAGGTTGTTAGCTCTGATGGAATGCCTGCTGTGTAGGGCTTTCAGCAAGCCCAAGTAAATCATACCTTGTCATCCTGTCTACTGTGCCTCTGGGCTCTTAACTTGAAGCTTCTGTAGAGTCCTTATAAAGCCTGCCTAACTGACGTGTGAACAGTGGAAGTGAATCCCATTGCTGGGAATCAGGGGGGAAGTCCTGTACGTTGTTTTTCCCGCTGGTGTATGTAGTCGGCAGCTTTCTGCCCCAGTATCAGAGCTCTCAGACAAGTTACTGCTTCAGGATGGCACTCCCAGGCAGGGTACACCCCTTTGTCATTCCAGAAAACGAAGAAATCCCACAGACTGTAATTAATGATGTCCACGATGCTGATGAGAATGAAGGCGAGAAGGCTGTATCCAGACTGCAGCGTAGGCAAAGTGACATAAAAGTCTACAAGGAATTCTGTGACTTTTATGCAAGATTGTAAGTTTTCCCTCTCTCAGGGTGGATCCTTTGCTGATGGGAATCTAGTGTTCTCAGCATTTTTAACTCTTGTCTGTTTTGACATTGTGTCCTTGTAGGAATGTTTTTGAAGGGTGATGCATTGCTAAATAGGCCTGCTGTTAACAAGTTGATGGGTTTGTGCCTTCAATAGTTTCTCTTGATTTTGCTAGTTAATGTGGTCCATTAGCATAAAAGTACTCTTACGTTAGATGCGGTCTTCATTTAGCAGGGGCTGATAGCAGCAGACACATTTCATTTGTTTTTATAGTATGATGAAATGTTTTCTCCAAAGTAATGAGGTCTTATATTTTCATATTAAATCTTAAAATTTTTGCCCATTTCAAGACAAGTTTGAGGGGTAATCACTTAGAGGCTCTCACAGCATATTTACCAAGAATGTATTTTTGTACATTTTGCATATTTTAATATGTTTAATACATTTTTAATACATCTACCTATAATGCCTAGAGCTAGGCTTTAACCTAGTAATAGTTCTTAGGGGACTGGATTTAATGAATAAAAATCGTTTGGCCAAATGATTGGCCAAGTTGGTTACCTAAAAGTAAATCTTTCAAGTTTATATGATAAGTAGATCTTCTGCGTAGGATTAATCTGGGAGGGAAAGGGCGGTAATCACAAAAGGTGAGAAGGCACAGATTTAGCAGTTTGCAATGATATAGGAATGCCCACATTAATGAGATCACAATTATGGAAGTAAAATATCTCTGCTAGGTAAGCTCCCTTTTTTTTCATCAGTAGTACAGATATAACTGGCAAGCCCAAGTTAAATGATTAAACATTTTATATAATTGAAAATTCCAAATGAGTAAAGGTTGAATGAATGACTCTGTCATTTGTCTGGTTTACCACGCTTTACAGCTGCCATCACTCTTCCTTGCCAGTGATCCTTAAGTGATCTCCAGTACTTGAATGTAACCCTTTGGTCCCATTTAACAGCTCCATTTATTGAGAGATTAGAGATTGTTTTCATTATGTTGCTATCAGGCTTTGTGTTCTCCAATGAGTTTTTGTTTTAAAACAATTTTTTTATTCATATACAAGGTGTCCCAAAAGTCTCTGCAGTTCTAAGCTTCTAGAAACTTAGAACTTCATTAAGACTTTTGGGACATGCTTTATTTTGTTTATACATCACCTTAATTTACCCCTCGTATACCTCCTCACTTCTCCCAGAGAGTTGTTACATTTAACAAAGAATCTAGTTGAAAGAAAGAAAGAAAGGAAGGAAAGGAGGAAGGAAGGAAGGAAGGAAGAAAATGAGACGAGAAAAAAAGAATCAACAAAACTGATCTAATATGGGGAATGGGGGATCAAAAACTATATACAGTGTTCTGTACCCAGGGACCTCCCATATTTCCAAAGGAGAATGGAAGGTGTCTTATCCAGGGAATTCTAGAGAAGATCTCTAGAATTATGTGGTGTTCTGATTAAAACCAGAAAAATGCTTTATTTTAGTATATTTTGCTAGTAAGTGCTATATAAGTGGTCATTGTTGCTTCATTGATTAATTTTGTACAGTATAGTGGAAAGGGTACTATAAAGTAGAGTCAGAAGGCCTAGGCTTCTAGTGTTACTCTCTAACTATCCTTGTGACAGTGCATAAATAATTTAACCTCTCTGAGCCCAATTTTTTTTTGAAAAATAAGAGGCTTGGACAAGGTAATTTATAAGATCTCTTTGAGATTTAAATCTCTGATTCTATGAGCCTTAAGATCTTCATTTGTAAAACAGGAATGATTATAAATACACTACCTATTTCACAGTTACTGTGAATGATGTTTTTGTAAAATGTATGCTCTACATAAATATGTGTAATTATTATTTTCAGAAAGTTATAACAAATGGAAGCGGGGGAGGCAGACACATTTAAATGTGGAAAGCTAGACATACATAACACTTGTTTTAGAGTAAATTGCCTTTATTAGTGGTAGATTATTGTTTAGGAAGGTTCTATCCTGAGGGTTTAAGTGTTCACAGGGGTTTTTGCATGAAAACTTTTTGATTTCACATCCCGGCAAATTAACTGATTATAATTAGCCATATTGCTTCTGTGAGCTCTCATTTGATTTCTCCTCTGATACCAGACAGCTTTGATGATCCTTCATTGTCTGATTATTTCTGTCACATAAATTACACTCTCTATGATATGTAGTGATTACTATACAATGAATTTTTTTAGAAACCATATTGCATCATTTCTTCCAAACTGTTCACCTACTATGTGCCAGGCATTGTGCCAAGCACTGGGAATACAAAAAGAGGCAAAAGACAGCCCCTGCCCTAAAGAAGAACACAATCTAATGAGGGAGACAACAAGCAGATATGTACAAACTAAGCTATATATAGCATAAATAGGAAATAATTAAGAGAAGGAAGGCACTAGAATTAAAAGGGGCTGGGAAAGGTGTGGGATGATGGTTATACTGTTTTCACACAGATTTCATTTCAGCTAGACTAGAAAATGGGACTATATTGTTATGGGCTGGGAAGAGGGGCAGGAAGTACACCATACAGCTGATGCATACTGTGAATATTACCCTGCTTCTCCCTCAACCCCCCCTTTTTGTGGGAGGGAGAAGGGAGAGAAGAAGGGGTAAAACTTTTTGTCTTGACTTGTGTTTTAAATCTTAGCTGAATTCAGTATAGCTTCAGATTATTTATAAAAATCAAAAATGAGACCTTAGAGGCAGAATGAGCCTTGAATTTAATCCAGATAAACTGTTACTATCAAACTGTATGACCGAGGGCACATTATTTAACCTTTCTGTGCTTCTTCTTCATTATCTATAAAATGGAATTGAGAATTAAGCAATTCCCCTGGGAAGCATTTAATAAATATTTTCTGGCAACACTAGATTAAATAAGTGTACGTGAAAGCTATTTGGAAAGCATAAAACCCTCCAAGTACAAGGTGATTTTTTTTGTGGATTGTCATCCCAGTTATAATTGTGGTTTGTCGTCTGTTGAACTGAGTTGCTGCTGTTGGCTACATTATTTTTAGGAAAAATATCCTTTGTTCAGCTAAGGTTTTTGTTTGTTATACTGGTTTGGTTCCCCCCCCCCCTCCCTTTTCTTGTCATTCCTTTGAAGGTCTGCTTTCCATAGGAAGGAGGAAGTGATATTTCATCCTTTTTGGCTAATAGAGGGGTTTGATTTTAACTTTTGGTGGTATGATGGAAAGAGTACTGGTCTTGGAGTCAGAAAATTCAGGTTCAAGTCGTGATTGAGGCTTGCTCCGTGAGCTTGGGCAAAGTCACTGAGCCTCACTGAGCTTCAGTGGTCTTTTCTGTAAAATAGGCACTATAATACTTAGACTGCCTACATCACAATGATACTGTAAAGGAAGCACTTTGCAAAACTTGTAATGACTGCGTAAGTGTAAGTTATTATTATGATGCCTTTAGAAAGAAAAATGGGTAGCGGTGGATTTTGAAATAGACTAAGTAGCCCTTCATTTTGTTTCTATTCCCTTCTTCTTACCCTCCCCTGCTGCCCCCACCCCACCCCCCATTCACCCTCAAACTTTAAATTCCAAGTAAGTGGATAGGGAGTTACATGCTACATCCTTAATGAGTATTAGCTAGTGACATCTAACATTTATTAAGTACCTATGCTATGTGCACTTTTATTATTTCATTTGATCCTTACAACAACTTTGTCATTTCATTGTGTGTCCAACTCTTTGTGACTCCATTTGGGATTTTCTTGGCAAAGATACTGGAGTGGTTTGCCATTTCCTTTTCCAGATCATTTGACAGATGAGAAAACTGAGGGAAACAAGATTAAGTGACTTGCCCAAGGTCACACAGCTAGTATTTGAGGCAAGATTTGAACTCAGGAAGACTCCTATTCCTGACTCCAGCCCAGGCACTCTATTTAATAGGTCACCTAGCTGCCCCCACAACTCTGGGAAGTAGGTGCTATTATTATTATCCCCATTTCACCGGTGAGAAAACTGAGGCAGAGGTTAAATAACTTGCCCAAGGTCACACAGCTAATAAGTGTCCTAAGTGCAATGTGAAAAGTTGCCTTTTTTTTTTTTTTGGCTTTTTAGAGGGCAGTTGGGGTTAAGTGACTTGCCCAAGGTTACATGGCTAGTAAGTGTTAAGTGTATGAGGCTGAATTTGAACTCAGGTTCTCCTAACTCCAGGGTGGGTGCTCTATTCACTGCACCACCTAGCCGCCCCATGAAAAGTTGCTTCTTGTCTGGCTATTGATTATTCCTTATTTAGTGCTTACAGCAAGAACCCACCAGACAAAAGTTTGCCCTCTTCAGGCAGGTTCCTCTGAAGAGAAGTTAACATAACTACTTTAATACTTAATACCAGCCCTATCTAGACAAAAATAGAGTGATTTGTGATTTGAGGTAACCCAAAATTAGAATACTCTAGCTTTAGATGTTGGATCTGGGGATGAAAGATAATTTTGAGATCATCTAGGCCATCCCTCTTATGTTATTAATGACAAGGCCAAATCATAGAAGAATAAAATGTCCAAATATGGAGACACACGGGCTCAGTATTGGGGAAGCTGAGGCTAGTGGAGCTCTTGAGCGCTGGTATTCTAAGCTGTAGGAAGCTGTGTCCACACCATCTTCTGCATTAATACAGTAAAATCCCAGAAGCAGGACAAGTTGCTTGAGAAGAGGTGAACCAGCATATCTCCAAAACAGAGCAGGTCAAAGCTCCCACGGTCATCAGTAGTGGCATCAGGCCCATGAATTAGAACCTTTGTTTCCTACCTGAACAAGATAGGGAGACCCAGTTTCAAGGAAAGGAAAGGAGAAAGGAAGGAAGGAAGGATGGATGGAAAGAAGGAAGAAACAGAAAGAAATAATATGCCTAAAGTCGTATAGGTAGCACTACCCCAATACCCCCGCTTTTTCCCCCACTATATGTGTGGTTTGGGAAGCTGTGATCTTTAAGAAATTGCAAAGCTTCTTTGATGTCCACAAACTTCTCCTAGAACAAAGGTCCATTGGCTAATATGGCAAGATTCTACTGGTGGTGTCATGTAGGTATAAATTATGGTACACAATAGTCTTCAAAGAATTGAAAATGATTATGCGCAGAGAGTAGTGGTGATGTCCATGGTGGGTGTGAGCTAACTAACATGTAATGAATAAGGAACTTCAGAGAAAACTGGAGGAAAGGATATCATCAGGAAAATGTATGATCAAAAAAGGTGGACTGCTTATGTGGCAGGGTGGGACATGTAAATAACCCAAGTGTTCTACTGGTTTCCTCAAGATGTCTGGAAAAGGGGAGACAAACCTAGAGCACCTTGGATGGATTGCCCATGGCAGACTTATAGGAGGAGATGAACCAAAAGTTATACCAGATGGACTGGTATGGATGGATTTTGCTCTGTGTCATTGGAAGGCAGTGTCCAGATTGATGAAGTTATAGATTCATTGCAGTACTTGGTTTGATAGAATTTGAGATTAATTGATCAATTAATTGACATGTGTTTATTGAATACTCTCTTAGGCCCCTAATATTTTTCTAAATATTATGGGGCATTAAAAAAAGAGTGTAAGACATGTTCCCTGATGGCAGATGGCTCTCTGGGTAGGGGAACCTAGACCTTCAAACATGATAGAATTAGGATATAGGAGAAAAAAGCACTGGTTTAGGAAATAGCTATGTAACCTTGATCGAATCGCTTGACTCTCCGGCCTTCATTTTTCCCCCTGTAAATGAAAAGAATATCTAGGCTTCTCATTCTAAAATTGTGCAACTCCAACATAGCAGTGTATATTGTAATTTTGTAAGTACTTAAATGTGGGGTTATTATGAAATTAATTATAATACAATTAGACAGTAGAACAGTGGACTTTTGGAAACCTTAGGTACCAAGGCTTTCTGGTACAGGCAACAGAACCCTGTCAAGAGACATGGGTTTTGAATCTTAGCTCTAATAGTTTGGCACCCACAGGAAAATTGCTTCATTTCCCTGAACCTCTCAGTCTTGTCGTTAATAGAATGAGAACCGTATTTGTACTGCCTTTCTCTTGGGATTGTGAGCGAAGTGCTTTGTAAATCTTAAAGCACCATAGAAATGCAAATTATTATTGGGAGGCAGTCTGGTAGAGAGGAAAGGACACTATTCTTAAGAGTCTGAAAACTTAGGTTGGAACGAGGGCTCCCGCAAGTGAGCATGAGCACACTAATTTCAACATCTGCAAAATGTGCATAGTCATACCTGCACTACCCACCCCACGTTGTTGTTGCAACTTAAAGCAATACATGAATGGAAGCTAATAATATTACTCCATGGAAATAGTGACTTTTCAGCAGTGGCTTTTTCAGTTTACAAACCAAGGGGCCACCTGGGTTAACAGTGTCAAGATTTCTACTGGTATAACCTGTTCTGTTTGGCAATAATATTCCATTTTGGAGTCTCATTAGCATTTTTATTAGAGCAAAGAAACTTTTGAGATGATTTTGATAGCTCAATATTCAGGGTTTGTTTATTTTTTTAATCCTTTTTGTTGCACATAGTGCCAAAGTAAGCATTGTGTTTCTTTGTCTGTCCATTTATATTAAGAGAAATTGAACACAGTTAAGCAAATCTTCAGCAACTTCCTATTCCTTTGGGGATAGAATACAAAATGCTAAGCCTGGCATTTCAAACACCCCACAGTCATGACTCCCACCCACTTTCCCAGTCTTGATTTGTATCACTCCTCATCTGGTGAGTGTCTTTCACTCCATCCAAAATGGCCTTCCAGCTGTTTCTCTAACACAACCACTCCCATGTCTTTAGACAGTGGGGTGGGGTGGTGGTGTGGAGAGGTACTCCAACACATGAAATATATTCCCTCCTCATCCTAGCTTTTTAGAAACTCCACTTCACTGATCTTTCTAATCCTGTTGTGAGTGTCCTCTCTCCCCCAAAATTGTTTTGCATTTCTCTCTGTATATGCTTTGTACTTAATTATCTATCTAAAGATTTTAATACCTTCATTAGAAAGTAAACCTCTGGAGGGCAGGAATGGTTTTCTTTTTTGCCCTTGGGCCCTGACACTTAGCAATTAATGTTTGTTGAATTGACTTTTTTTTAATGTAAATTCTTAGTGATTAGAGACCTTAGATTCAATTCCACTACAGTCTAAACGTATTAGTAGTGGGGATTTTTTTTTTGGAGGGGGGAAGGCTAGACAAATTGGGGTTGAATGACTTGCCCAGCTAGTAAGTGTGTCAAGTGTTTGAGGTCGGATTTGATCCAGGGCTGGTGCTCTGTTCACTGCGCCACCTAGCGGCCCTAATGGGGATTTTAAAAAAAGTATTTTTGATGCTTGTGCAACAATATTACTTGTGTTAACTTCATGCGGCTAGGTGGTGCAGGGGATGGAGTGCTGGCTCTGGAGTCAGGAAGACTCCTCTTTCTGAGTTCAAATGTGACTTCAGGCACTTATTAGCTTTGTGACCCTGGCCAAGTCACTTAACCCTGTTTTCCTCAGTTTCCTCACCTGTAAAATGAGCTGGAGAAGGAAATGGCAAATCACTCCAATTTTTTTACCAAAAAAAAGCAACAAACAAACAACCCAAATGAGGCCATGAAAAGTCTGAAATAACTGAACTACAACAAAAAACTTGGGGCAAATTGCTTCCCTTGCCTGGGTCTAAGCTTCCCCAAGTAGGAAATGAAGGAAATTTTAGCTCTAAATCCCATGATCATGTTTTGCATTCCGTTTTATCTCTTCATCTTTAAGCATGAAGAAAGGCTCAAGGTCTCTGTGTTTCCCCCCCTCCCTGTGCTTTGTCTTTTACAGCAATATGGCAAATGCCCTGGCCAACGCCCTGTGTGAACGCTGTAAAGGAGGTTTTGCGCCTGCCGAGAAGATCGTGAACAGCAACGGCGAGTTGTACCATGAGCAGTGTTTCGTCTGTGCCCAGTGCTTCCAGCAATTCCCTGAAGGCCTCTTCTATGAGGTGAGCCAACCCTGATGTGGAAACTTTTCTGTGCTTCCAATTGCCAACCTCTAAAATTCTATTAAAATAATAAATGCAGTACTTTGTCCTTGGTAATTGCTAGGTATCGATGACCAGCAAATGGAAGATGTTTGAGAAAAAAACTATGAATTTTCTTTTTAAAATTTCACTACAGCAATATAGTATATCAGTTGACCTACTTGAGTTCCCATTTAGTGTGTGTGTATGTGTGTGTGTGTGTGTGTGTGTGTGTGTGTGTGTGTGTATTTGTGTCTCTCTTCCACTGGAATTGTGATTTCATCAACAGGGACAACTCTGCCAAAGCAGATCAGTACTGTCTTTGCCACTTTGAAAGACTTCTGGGGCTCTGCAAAGTTGAACGTTAGGTGGAAGCGAAACTCGAACCCAGACCTTTCTGAAGACAGTCTTACCGGTCACTTCCCCAAGTTGCCTTTCACCGTTGTGTCTCACAGCATACTGCATCCAGCACAAGCTGTTCCATGAGCATCTGAGACGCTAAAAGCTGTTCTCCTAACTTTTCTCCCCTCCTCGGTATGGCCAGTGTGTAGTACAACCAAAACAGTCTCCTTGTTGCCACTTGTATTCAACTTTCTGATTTTCACCTTCTTGCCAGTTACCCTTCCTTAGTGTTATCTGACCTCCTCTCCAACTATCCATGCTCCTTACTTGCTATCAGATCAGCTTCAAAAATAAATTCCTTCAAAAAGGAATTTTGTTAATTAACCCTACTGTACTTTGAGGGACAGTTAGGTGACCGAGTAGATAGAGTGCTGGGCCTGGACCTAGGAAGACCCATCTTCCTGCATTCAAAAGTATTTTTGATACGTACGTATAACTCGTGCAACAATATTACTTGTGTAACTTGATGCAGGTAGTTGGTACAGTGGGTAGAATGCTGGCTCTGGAGTCAGGAAGGCTCCTCTTCCTGAGTTCAGATCTGGCCTCAGCCACTTCCTACCTGTGTGACCCTGAGCACGTCACTTAACCCCATTTGTCTCAAATCTGTTAAATGGGCTGGAGAAGGAAATGGCAAACCACTCTAGTACCTTTGCCAAGAAAACCCCAAATGGGGTCACAGAGCATTGGATACAACTGAACTACAACAACCCCACTTTTATCTTTATGACTTTTATCTGAGCCTCAGGTTCTCCATATGTGAAACAGTTGATTGTGTTAAATGATTTCTAAGGTCTCTTCTGGCCCTAAGTATTGGGATAGGTAAACAAAGATCTGGAAGGTGTCTTGGCAGTCATCAAGCCCAGCCTCTTAATTTTACAGATGACGAAACTGACACCCATTGCAAACCTCTTCTAAAGTCCCACAGATAGTAAGTGGCAGAGCAAGAGGGAACCCAGGTCCTGTGACTAATCCTTTTCCCTGTGTCCCCTCAGCACTTCTTCCCGTGGTGCCTTCGACTTAACCTTTAGGCATCCCATGTGCCTATATAGAGATGCATATAGATACAGATATTTGTGTATAAATATGTATATGGGAAATTTTTGTACATGCATAAAATATATACATTTTCTCTCTATGTGTGTAGGTATGTGAGTTTATGTAAGTATGTATATGTGTATATATGTGTGTGTGTGTAAATAAACATTTTCCCAGCCAGCTCTGTCAGGAGTTGGAATTAGAATTATTTCTAGGGGCAGCTAGGTGGTGCAGTGAATAGAGCACCAGCCCTGGAGTCAGGAGGACCTGAGTTCATATCCGGCCTCAGACACTTAACACTTACTAGCCGTGTGACCTTGGGCAAGTCACTTAACCCCAATTGCCCTGCCTCCCCTCCCTCTAAAAAGGAAAAAAAAAAGACAGGAGAACCAAAGGAGAGTAATGTCAGGAAAACCCATGGAGGAAAGAGTATTCAGGAAGAAAGGATGTGGGTGCTTAACTGTGTCATACATAAGTTGCAAAACAGTCAAGGTGAGAAAAGAAATTCAGATTCTTCAATTAAGAGATGGTATTTGGAGGAAGACTTTCAATTCAAGAATGAGGTTTGAAAGCCAGATTACAGAGTTTAAATAGAATGAAAGGAGAAGAAGTAATGGTAATGAGTATAAGTAGCTTTTTTAGGAATTTGGTTAAAAAAAGAGAGCTGAGAAATATGGCTTGAAAGGATGGTAAGAGTCTAATGAAGGTTATTTCATTTTGTTTTTTATTCTGAACTTAAAACACAGAGAAAGATCATTTATGTATACACAGCAAAACATAAAGAAGATTCTGAACGAAACCATGAATCTGCTTCACATACTTATTTTTAAAAAATCCAAGGAACCTTGTATGTTACTTTCAAAGCTGTCTTTGCATATTACATGTACCCAGTGAAGATGTTTCAGGGATGGGAGGGAGGCATGTTTGAAGGCTTGTAGACCTGTCCCACATTCCCTTCTCTGTTGTCTTTTTATCTGTGACCAAGAAATCACCCCTAGTTAACTGGTCAGACTGTCTCAAAAATAGAAAATGAGTTAAAATTTTAAGGTCATTATCCGTAATGCTCTTTGTTTCAGGGAAAGTGCTATGATAATCCTTGAACAGAACAGAATAATTTATGACTCACCCATCCTACTTTTGCCTTCCTTCTACTACCCAACTATAAATACCTTCCTGGGTCTGCCTGATACTATTCAGACTGACATTATAAATACCCAGAACCAGTTTTTGTGTTGAACCTCACCCTCAATTTGGTCTCTCATGAGCTCTGTAGGAGTTTGTTATCTCTGATGTAATATATGTCTCCTTACCCTAAAAAAACAAACAAAAAAGCTCCAAATGAACAACAAAAAACCAAACATTTCTAGGGGAAGGTATCAGAGCCCTGAAGGATGAATATAAAAAACTTTCCAACAGATTGAATGATTTTTGAGTGTTTTCAGGGCCTCCTAGAAACAGTCAGAGTAACACTCAGCAACAAATTGCTTGCCTGCAAAAGAACATTTGAAAAAAAAAATCATTTGCCTTGTTTTCCATTTGAGAGTGAGTCAGTTTGTGCTTTGCCCTTATGCAATGATAATTTTATCTCTTCCTTCCTTATCAGTTTTGTTTCACTGGTTGGTTAGCTTCTTTCCTTTAGTGTTCAAAAAAGCCATTCCGCCATTATCTCTCCCTTCTCTTGCCCAGAAACATACCAGGAAAGTGCTTATTGGTGGGTACTAGACACTGTCTGTTTTTCCCACTTGCCTAGTTTTCCATAATTTAATTTTGTTGTAGTAGCACTTCTGGAGATCTTTAATCAAAGCTCTTTTATTCTTTTCATTTGTTTTGTCATAAAGTCCTCCCAGAGCAGACTTGTTTTCCTGACTTAATAAAAGCCATAGAAAATTAGCTGTGAAGAATCCTACCCTTCATACCTCCTCTTATTTTACTATGAAGAAAATTGAGGGCAAGAAATCCCTCCCAAAGTTATCTAGCTAGTTAGGGGTAGCATGCAGACACATACACCCTCTGGGCCCCTCTCTCACCGTTTTGCTCCTACACATTGGACAGACCAGTAGAGCACCAATCTCTCCCTCTCTGCTCTGTGGTCTCCTAGGAGTGCTTTAGAACCTAGTACTGACAGCCAGGTGTTTGCGTGGGTTTCATTAAATTCAGGAAGAAAAGAAGATAGATTTCTGTTCGTTTGAAAAAATAATAGAGGTTGGGGAGGGGTGATGCTACCAACCTGCACTATGCATTCACTTTCAGGAGAGATTGCTCTATTGTTAGTTTTGCTTAATTGTTTTACTTTGTTGCAAGAGACCTCATGGAGTGGGGGTAATTAAATGTTTGCAATGTGAAAACAAAACCCTTCAATAAAAAAATTAAATACATTTATTGATACTTTGTGTACTTTGTAAAGTACAAAGGTGGAAAATGACATAATCTCTACCCTCAATGATCTAAAAAGATGAAACGTGCACAAGTTATCCTTCCGGATCCTTGGAAGAGAAAGAGGGAGGAGGGAGGCGAGAACGAGTGTTCATTGAACTCCTTCTATATGCAGAAGTGCTTTACAGATATTATTCAGTTTGATTGTCAAACACTGAGAGGTTATTGCTATTATTTATCTTCGTTTTACAGTTGAGGAAATGGAGGCAGAAAAAATTTAAATCACATGACCATAGCTAGTAAGTGCCTGAGATTTGACTCCAGGCCCAGAGCTCTAATCACTGTACCACCTAGCTGCTTAAAAAGGGGTGGAAACTGAGCCTTAAATAAAAACCCAGCTTGAAACAAGTGGAAATGGATTCCCTTTCAGATATGGGGAACCACGGTATGTGTGAAAACACAGGAGTGACCAGGAGAAGATTAGGGAATGACTAACAGTGCCGTTGGCTTAGAATATAGAGAATATAAAAGCAACTAGTTTAAAATAAGTCTTGAAAGGTAAGTTGTGGAATTTCTGATTGTCAGAGTAAAAGTTTATATTTTATTAGTGAGGAGCTATTAAAGCTTTTTGAGAAGGTGAGTGAGGTAATCAGACTTGTACATTAAGACCAGTTCGGAGGTTATTAAAAAATAGTCTGGGTGAGATTTAATTAACACCTAAATTAGAGTGGTAGAAAGGAGAGAGACTGCTCTGATAGATTTGACAGGATTTAGTAACTAATTAGATGGGAGAGCAGGGATAAGATGATTCAGATGTTTCCAACCTAGGTGACTGAATTAATAGAAATGCAGAAAATAAGAGGAAGGACAGATTTGGGAAAACAGTTTTATTGATACTGAGTTTTGAATTGTTTTCCTTTTTTTTTTTTCTTTTTGGAGGGGGGAAGGCAGGGCAATTGGCGTTAAGTGACTTGCCCAAGGTCACAAGGCTGTGTGTGTGTGTGTGTGTGTGTGTGTGTGTGTGTGTGTGTGTGTTAAATATCAGAAGCCAGATTTGAACTCAGGTCCTCCAGAATGCAGAGCTGGTGCTCTATTCACTGCACCACCTAGCCACCCCATAAATTTTGAATTGTTAATACAGTATCTCACAGGCGGTTGGAAATAAGGGAACATATTAGGAGAGATAGCAAATAATAATGGCCATTTACATAGTACTTACTGTGTGCCCAGCACTGTGCTGAGCACTTCATAATTGTTACCTCCTTTGATCTTCACATTAACCCTAGGAGGTAGGTGCTATTATTAGTCCCATCTTACAGATGAGGAAACTGAGGCAAACATGTTAATCGACTCAGCCAAGGTGGAGTAGTAAATATCAGATCTTCCCAACTCCAGGCCTAGCACCCTGTCCACTGGGCAACCTGACTTGCCCTGAGTTCAAATCTAGCTTCAGATACTTAACAGCAGGGTGTTCCTAGGTAAGTCACTTAACCCTGTTTGACTCAGATTAGCTGTCAGATGAACTGGAGAAGGAAATGGCAAACCATTCCAGTATCTTTGCCAAGAAAACCCCCAATAGGATCGTGAGAAGTTGGACAGGATTGAGCAGCAATAACAATGTGCCAGGTACTGTGTGAGGCCTTGGGAATACAAGCACAAAGGAAAACTGTCCCTGCTCACTGTGAGCTTACATTTCGATGGGGAGAAATAGATAGGACAGTTTTAAGGAAGAGGTTGTAGAGAGAGAAGAGGAAAAAGCCCCAAAGTGAACTTTGAGGAGATGGTAATATCAGTTCTTGGAGGTCTGATCAGAAGTAGAGCCTGCAAAGTAGATGGAGAAGAATGGTGAGGTAGTTAAGAGGAGAACCAGGAGAGATAACAAAAACTGAGGGAAGAGAAAATATAAGGGGGAAAGGATGGCTGATGATGGACTAACCTCTATCTCACCCATCATTTTTCTGCTTTAAACTGAATTGAAAGTGCCATCTTTAACATTTGCAACCCATGATCCCTAAAGAATTTACATGTAAGCTTTTTGATAGTGGAATCATATAGTGGAAAGAATACTAGATTTGCAATTCAAGAGAACCTGGATTCAAATCCTGTGTCCTTGGAAAAATTATTTCAACTCTCTAAGCCTCAATTTCCTCATTTATAAAAATGAAGACGGGGGCCGCTAGGTGGTACAGTAAATAGAGCACTGGCCCAGGAGTCAGGAGGACCTGGGTTCAAATCTTCCCTCAGACATTTGACACTTAACTAGCTGTGTGACCTTGGGCAAGTAACTTAACCCCAATTGCCTTGCCTTCCCCCCTCCAAAAAAATAAAATAAAATAAAAATGAAGATGGGCTAGAAACCTGCCATAGGTGCTTAATGAATTCTTAGATGGATTAATTACTAATTGATCCTAATCTCACCAGGTTTTTAGCATTAATCTAAAATAGACCACATAGCCCATTGGTATTCAAGTCATTCAAAAATAGACTTCAGAACTACCTGCTGATAGTCTTATCACATAATTGGATCTGGAAGATCAAAGCCCAGAGAGGGCAATTAGATTTATGATTAAAACATTCTCTACTGAAAGTTGATAATGCCAGTATTACATCATGCCACTGTAATGAAGCCTCATTCGTCCAACTCACTTTTCTGACCCCAGCGTTTAAGAGCCATATTCAGAACTCTTTGTACTTTTAATCAAAAAATCTCAAATCACCTCATAAACTTAGATTAAACTTTATACTCACATCTTCAGGGCAAATATATGCTAGAAATGCATTCTGAGTGGTTAAATGGACCATCTGTCATATACTGAGGTATTGGCAGAGCCCAAAACAGATTTTCTGAGCCCATTAATGAACCCATGTTTTCAGTACTCTGGCTTGCTCAAACATTGTGCCCCACTGATTTTGATCAGTACTTACTTACACTTGTTTGTGGCCTTATTCATTGAGTAGACTAAAGTATATATGTACATAGACTTTGCTTGACAAGATCTCAAAAGAAGCTTCTCTTCCATCATCTTCTATGATACTATTCACTTGAGAGAATGGTCCAACACTTGACCCTTGTTTCAGAGTTATTTCATAGCCTTTCATGCCTGCAGATGAGAGATTTCCTTTTTAACACTCCACAAAATTGTGAGTACTTATAAATAAGCTGTATCTCAGCTGCCCAGTACACTCAGACTTCTGGTACAATTGTATCCTTATTTGTTTTACAATAATGTGGACTCACTGCGTGTGAATGTTTTGTTTATATCAGGAAATGTCTGCCTAACTTTACACAATTCATAATCTCAAGGGAGGCAAAGAGATAGGAATTTTGTCACATTGAGATGGAAATGTTCTGCTTAAACAAATGTCCAAACCTATGACTTTGGGACAGTTACGTTAAGTAACATTTTTTTTAAAACCTCAAATTTGTGTTCTCTGAGGTACTCTGAAGCATCATAACAGTTTGTGGCATCATTCTTTTAATCAGTTGTCTAATAGCTTTTTCTCCACTGACTATTGAGAGGCTTCATCCTACATCATTAAGTACCATCATTCCTCTTTACCACCCATCTGCTTTTCATTGGTAGCTTCCTGCCAATGTTGATTTGAAATTGGAGATTCTTTACTTCTTGTAATGTACAAAGAAAATGGTCCTCTGGCTGAGAAAGGTCTCTTACTTTCAATACTTTCCTCTGAATCAACGTAAGTACTCCTTAGGCACTATTTTTGTCTCTGCCTTCTAATTATCCAACATGACACCTGCATAACTAAAGTAGATGGAGGTAAAGTAAGCTTTTTTTTTTCCTTTTTATTAATTAATGAATTTATTTTTAGTTTTCAGCATTCACTTCCATAAGTTTTTGAGTTTTAACTTTTCTACACTTCCCTCCTCTCCCTCCTTCTCAAGATGACATAAACATTTACTAAGCCCATACTGCGTTTATGTTTCAAATATCAGATACCATGATTCAAATGTCAGATACCATGATTCAGATACAAACAAGCTTATATTTTAATGAGAAAAGGCAATTGGCAGGGGTGGGGGTAGGGGAGTCCTTAAAGTCAGGTTTGTGAGAATAGTGAAGTATGGCTAGGGCCCTCCTGAAATAGTGGTCCAGATATGAAATCACTAGTCAGGAGAAAACAACTTCAAGGTGGAGGTGTCTCCAGAGTGGCAAAGCAGTTGATAAAAAGTCCTTATGAGTCTCGTAGAGTAAATATTGGTAATACTTTGGTTCCATTAGTTTGCCTCTTCTGAAAGTCCAAAGCAAAGGTGACACCCCCCTTTGTAAGTAGTCTATAGACATCTTGGATGATAGAGAACAAATTCATTAGCTCTTTGGCCTATTAATGATTTGAGATTATAGGAAGAAAAAGTGGGTAAGTCTACCTACCTATAGATATTCCCCAGATTCCACTGAATGCTATATTTTTTAAGCCCAACTATATACAGATAATGTTGTGGTTTTTTAATGTACCTATTATAATTATAGCACCTTGCACATAGCCATTGAATAAATACTTGTTCATGAATGGTTCTTTATTATTTTTATCCATTGTTGACAGCTGAGGAAGAATACATTTATAGTTACTGCTTTTCTAGCTCCTATCCTTGCTACTCATTCAAAATCTGTGCTTCTTTCAAGCAAAAATATAACTTCCTTGTTATACTGTCAGAAAGATGTGTCATGGTAGCAAACTGCATTGTAAATCCAGTAGAATAGCCACTTCATCCGTGTCCAGGAAGGAAGACTTTGCCAGGAAATGCTTACAAATCGAAGGTTACTGAGTGAAAATCAGTGGGAGAGCTCAGTCTCTTCTGATTCTTGTGATATAAAAACCACAAAAGTGAGGGACAAGAAAGCCTGGGTTAAATAATCATTCTAAATCAAGCATTCCACCAGCATTCTTCTAGGTCAGTGGTAATAACTGGAGCCAAATCAACATGCATCCACATGGATTCTCTAGAGCAGTGGTTCTCAACCTTCCCAATGCCATGACCCTTTAGTACAGTTCCTCATATCGTGGTGACCCCCAACCATAAAAGTATTTTCATTGCTACTTCATAACTGTAATTTTGCTACTGTTATGAATCATAATGTATATATCTGATATGCAGGATGTGTTTTCATTGTTACAAATTGAACATAACCCAGAGGTTGAGAACCGCTGCAGAGTCTAAAACCACTTAAGAGGTTGAACATAAATAATGGCATGCTGGCCCAGCTTGCTCTAAAGAGGCTCGATAACTTATTTGTCTGAGCAAAAAGGCGTTCTCATTCTCAAAAAACATGACTTTTTTTCTTGTAACTTTTTAAGGGTTTTAAAGGATGGGTAAGAATTGAACAGATCGTGTTGAGGAGGGGAGAGCATTTCACGCATTGGGAATAGGCTCTTGGTTGGGAAACATTAAATTGATTATTGCTAGATATGTTTCAGATGTGGGGAAAATCAAGGGTAGCAGAAAGAGCATTGGATTTTGGCATCAGAATTAGGTTTCACTGTTGGCACTTCAACTTCCATGTGACCCTGGGCAAGACAATTAATCTCTCTTTGCCTCCATTTCCTCATTTGTAAAATGACCATAAGTATCTAGCACTTGATAGGGTTATTGTAAGGTAAGCATTTTCTTACATATATGTCAAAAAGTGCTATATAAATAACAAATTATCTTCCCCTAACACCCAATGTGAACTGGCTTTACCACTTATTACAGCTCTGCTCAGCTTAGTGCCGTAAATAAAAAATAGCTAATGACTCCATGTCACGTACAGATTTACGCCCAGCCTCCTTACCACCTTCTAGTCTCAAACCACCTTTCCAGACTTTACCCGGTCCTTTCTGTTTCACTCAAATAGGATCACTAATTCCTAAATCCATGAACTTAAGGACCAATATAAGTGTACTTTGCTGTTTCTATGCCTTGGGGTGTACTTTGGCCCTCATTTTAGGTTTTCAAAATCTTCCCTATCTTTCAAGTTCCCAGTTCAAATGCCACCTTCTCCCGGAAAAGTTTCCACATTGTATTCAACATTAAACCACTAGCAGTTACAATTTACATTTAACATTTGTTTAGCCTACTGGATGCTGAGCTCTATGCTACACATTCAGAGTTGCATCATGGAATTGCAGCCTGTTTGAGAGAGGCTATACAGAGATTTCATGAGAGAGAAACTTTGATCCCAGAGGAAAAGAGGAAAAAAAAAAGAGACAAAGATGGGAAAGGAAAGAGGAAGAAAATGGGACCCAGAGTCATAGGCTTTCCTTGTCCTGCATTTTATGCCTGCTGGGGCTAGCAGAAAACTTCCTCACACTTCTGATAGCAGTGTGGTAGGAGGCATTTAATATTCATTCCCAAGAAGATGGAATAAGTTCTCAACAATGCTTTAGAAGCATTGCCTTCCAGGAAGTTCGATCTCTAGTTCAATACTTACAAGACATAGAAACTTCTGTGTATGTCCAATGAATAAGTCACCATCATAGCCTTTCATCATCCTCTAGATGAGAGGTGTCAAACTCACAGCTAAGCTCCAAAGCGAAGAACCAGATTAAAATGTAATTGGGAATTGTTTAACAAAATAAATAAAAATATAATACAGAATATATAATGTTAATTTGTGGTTTTCTAAGTCAGTATGTGGCAACATGGATTCATTTCTATTTGAGTAGTACACTACTGCTCTGGGTGACAGTGCTGGGATGGTAAACTATTGTGGGAATAAATAGACAGATGAACTCAAAACTTTTAGTCCCTGGAGGATAAAGTGGTGATCACCTTGGGAAATGTTGGCAAAAATGTTTGCAGCTTGATTTTATTCTTTGTTGCTTATTTTACCTTGGATTCTGTTTAAAGTACATGCTATTATGATGTCATATGATTTATTCTTGCTGGTTGAGGACAGAGGGAATTCAAGAGAAAAAGTGACTCAGAATTACTAAAAGAGTAAGAAAAAGACCTCCAGAGCATTGGGTAGATCTTCCATGAAGGATTTATGAGAGGACCTGGTCAGGAATCACCCAGGCTCAGAAGGCATGTATGCATTTCAGTCTACACCATGGGAGGTAGTATCCTCACTGATGAGATCATGGTTTATAGTGGAACAGAAGTATAAAGTTTAAGACTTTAAAAGGTAATTCAGCTCTCCAATTTGAAGTCTAATTCAGGAGGTTAACAAATAATTAACAAAAAGATAAAAATAAAACAACTACTATATCTGGAAAGGTGACACAAATGTGCATTCCAGGCATTAGGGAAGAATCTGTACAAAGTTATGAAATGAGAGATTGAATCCTGAATTTGAGAAATCAGTAAAAGACTTGGTTTGGCTAGAAGAAAGTATGTTTGAAAGGGGAATGATAAGAAAACAAGTCTGGAGCATGTAAACACCAAACTGGGCACTTGTTATGAGGATCAAATGAGATAATTGTGGAGTGCACAATGCCTAGCACATAAGTGCTACACATGTTAGTGAGGATAAGGAGGATGATGATTTTTGAGGGATCAGTGGGACATTCAGGTAGCAAAATCCTGCAAGGTGACTAGAGGTGTACAGCTGGAGCTCAGGAGAAAAGGAAAGGCTGAACATGTAGATGCAGGAGTCTTCTGCTTGGAGATCATCATTAGGTCCCATGAGACCTAATTCAGTCACTAAGAGAGAAGAGCCCTAATGCTGGTTTTGGTGACATCTGAGGGTGTCTTGAACTTGCTCCCAGTGAAGCTCTTCACTGGTTTAAAATTTAATAAAAAATGATAAGGAATGACAGTTCCACCTATTAACAACTACACGGACTGGCACGTCCAAAATCCTACTTCCTGTCCTTTTTGCACCAGAGACAATCTGTGACCAGTGATTGATCTCTTGCCTAACATTGCTTGCTTCTTCCTTGAAATAAGCATCAGAATTCTGCTTCTTGGTCAATCTTCTGAGATTTTGGGATAAAACCCATTTTAAAGCACATATATTTTCAAAGTATACTCTTCATTATTTTACTTAACTAAATATATGTTATTTTCCCTATTTTCCCCCTCTATTAAAAATACATAGCAGGAAAGACACCCTTATGATGAGTGATTTATTGGAAGGCTGTTTTGTACAGATTTCTGGCACAAGCAGCCTCCATCTTCATCCTCTTGTTTCCTCTAATCCTGATATCATTCAGGAAAGGGAGAGAAATGGAAATGTCAGAGTAGTTAGAAATCTCTGGTTAGAAAAACTGTTTATCTGCAGATCTAATCATTTCAGTGTACTTTGTGACCAGAAAAATAGAAAATAAATGTCTAGATTTTTTGCAGCCTTTTTGTTCTTTGCCTAGTATTATACCATCTAATATAAACCCCAAATTCCGTTACTCAATCAAGAAACCTTTATTAATCTCCATTATTAAAATACATTGCTCCAGAGTTTTTGTGAGATATGATCTATACACTCATGAGGCAAAATCTAATAGGGGAATAAGATACCAGCATATAACTCTGATGCTATTGTATGTAATAACTCCAGCTCTAAGTCTATGCACCAGAAGAGCCAAAGATTCCTTAAGGTTTCTAATGAAATCAAAAGAAAGAACAGGTTTGGGGAAGGACATAATTACTTTAGTTTTTAAAATTCAGTAAACATTTGTTAAGTTCTTACTATGTCCTTGGCACTGTGCTAAATGCTGGGGATACAAATGAGAAAAAGATAGTCCTTGTCCTCAAGGAGCTTACAATCTAAAGAGGGAAGAAAATACACAAAAGGAAATGGAAAGGAAGGGGCACATGGGGGTACCTGGAGTCCAAACCAAGCAGTGCTACATACAGATGGCAAGTGGAGAGGATGTTGAAGGAGATTGGAAAGTATTGAATATCCAAATGGAGTCATTCTGCACTATGATAAGATTTCAAGCGATCTGGTCATCCTGAGTGGGGGCATAAAGGTTCCTGAAGAGTTTGAAATGCCAATGGAACATACAAGAAGAGATAGATAGTACATTAGAAGGGAACTTGAATCTGAAGTTTAGAAGATTAGTCAGGACTGGAGATACAGATTTGGGAACCATCTGTGTAGAGGGGAAAAAGCCAGGAAAATGTCTGAATTTGGGACAGTAGATAAAGAAGAGGAGGAGAGGGATGATTGACATCCTTGATGACAACCCGGCTTGAGAGGATAGAAAGAGAATACAAAGGAGCAGTTAGGTAAGAAGAGAATCAGGAGAGGGCAAGCATTTCAGAAACCGAGGGAGAATAACCTACCCTGTAAGAGAGGGTGGTAAACAGAAAGCTCAGGTACTTTAACAAATACTGTTAAAAAGCCATTGGATTTGACAATCAGGATAGTCTTGGCAACCTTAGAGAGCAGTTTCTCATGAGAGCTTTCTCATTAGGGTAGTTGGAGGAGAAAGAGAGAGAGAAGACACAGGATGAGTTGAATAGGAAGGGATGATATCTAAAAAATAAAATTAAGGAGTGAGAGAGGAATATATTGGAAGAAAGGGAGAGAGAGAATGGGGTAAATTATCTCACATAAAAGAAGCAAGAAAAAGATAATAATGGAGGGGAAGAGGGGGGAGGTAAGAGGGAATGAATGAACCTTACTCTCATCAGATTTGGCTTTAGGAGGGAATACCATACACACTCAATTGGATATCTTACCCTACAGGCAAGTAAGGGAATGGGGGGGGTGGCAGTGATAGAAGGGAGGGAAGTTTGGGATAGGGGGTAGTCAGAAGCAAACACTTTTGAAAAGGGACAGGGTCAAAGGAAAAAATGGAATGGGGGGGATAAAATGGAGGGAAATATAGTTAGTCTTTCACAACATGACTATTATGCAGATGTTTTGCATAACTACACATATATAATTTATACTGAATTGCTTAGCTTCTCAATGAGGGTGGGTGGGGAGGGAGGAAAAGAGGGCAGACTTGGGGAAGGGGTAATCAGAATGAATGCTGTTTCAGGTGGGTGGGAGGGGAGAGATGGGGGGAAAAATTGGAACTCAAAATCTTATGGAGATGAATGTTGAAAACTAAAAATAAATTAATTTTTAGAAAGAGAGAAAGCAGTTTCAGTGGAGTAGTGGCAGGAGAAGTCAAATTACCAGAGGTTAAATGAAAAGTGGATTGTGAAGAAGTAGAGACAAGGTTGTAGCCAGCTTTTTTTCCAATAAGTTTCGAGGCATACAAAGACAAAAATTAAATAGTCTCTGCCCTCAAGGAGTTTACATTTTATCAGGGGAAATAATGTGTAGATAGAAAGGTAACCCTACAAGCTATGTGCAAAATAAATGCAAAATAATGCAAAGGATAATATTTAGGGGATAAGAAAAGAAGTTGGCTTTTAAGCTTAGTTTTAAAGGAAATAAGAGATTCTAAGAAGTTGATGTGACAATAGGGAGTGCTGTGGAATACTATCAATCAATCAGTCAACATTTATTAAGTGCCTACTATGTGCCAGACACAGTACTAAGTGTTATTGTGGAATTAGAAATAATGAAAGAGAAGGTTTCAGAGAAATCTGGGGAGACCTGTATGAACTGATGCAGAAAGAAGGAAGCAGAACTGGGAGAACAGTTGATTTAATAACAACACCCTTGTAAAGACCAGTAACCCTGAAAGACTGAAGAACTCTGATCAACACAGTGACCAAACCTAATTCCAGAAGACTCATCACGGAGCTTCGACCCAACTCCTGATAGGAGTAAAGGATTCAGAGCACAGATTGAGATACATGTTTTTAGACGTAATCCAGCTAGATGGCACAGTAGATAGAGCACCAGGCCTGTAGTCAGGAAGACCCCAGTCAAATCCAGACTCAGACAGTTACTAGCTGTGTGACCCTGGGCAAGTCACTTAATCCTGTTTGCCTAAGTTTCTTCTTCTGTAAAATGAGCTAACAAAGTATGGCAAGCTGCTTCACTATCTTTGCCGAGAAAACCCCAAATGGGGTCACAAAGAGTTGAACACAAGTGAAAAATGACTGAACAACAACTGCAGAAATTTGTTTTGCTTAAGTGTATTTTTTTGTATTGGGGGCTTGTTTTTAAGGTTGATTTTTACTGAATGAAAGAAAAAAAATTTAACAGTGTATTGGAGGCTTCCCAAAACAATACCTGGGATCTGAGGGGCAAGGTGATTATGAGCTAAGGAGATCAGAGAAAGCATTGTGGAAAAAGAGGTAGTATTTGAATTGGAATTTAAAGTGCAGAAAGGAGCTCAGCAGGCAAAATGGGCCTCTGGCTAATGGGATGTACTAGGTCACCTCTAGTCCCTTCCAGCTCTAAATCCTACAATCTACTGATCTTCCCATGAGCAGCTTCACTTTCATATCCATTTCCATCAGTCTGCTCTGTCTTTTCCTTGCTTCCTATCTTTTCGTATTGGTAGATGAATCTCTCGCCCTAAGTCTCATTCGTGAAACTGTGCTTTTCCATTGACAGCTTGCAGCTGCCTCCAGGAATCCATCCTTAAATAAACAAGATACACAAGTTCAGACCTAGCCTCAACTTGACCTTTCTACCAAATCATATATTTGTACATTGATTCTTGAATATATTTGTATATAAATATATACAAAAGAATCTCTACTTCAGCAGTGTTTGTTTTATCTCAAGTGAATTTGTAAACTTGTAAAGCAGGATTTTTTGTTAGTAACTTTTTTTCTGTATTTCTTCATAGCATGGTACCATTTATGACCAGTGAGTGCTCAACACATTAACTGATGTGTATTTTTCTTGTAGTTTGAAGGAAGGAAGTACTGTGAACATGATTTTCAGATGCTTTTTGCCCCATGCTGTCACCAGTGTGGTAAGTCATAATACCTAAATGAGATGTTGAATTTTCTTTGGATTTCCTTCACATATAAACAAGTAAAAAAAAGCTGAATTAAAAAGTATAAATTAAAATAGTCTCCATTAAACCAGCCAAACAATGTCAGGGTTCTTAGCGAACCTCTCAAAATATCTACAGGAAGTAAATAACATTGGGGGCATCAAAACAAATACACGCCTCAAACTGATTCATGAGGGCTTGAGGCTTTCAGAATGTTCACAAATGGATTGCAATTCACCCAGCCCTTTGTTAGGTAACAGCTGAAATATGCTTTTCACACACTTCTGCAGCCTAATGGGCAAAACCTTTGCTTTCTGGTTCCACATAAAGGAAAAAAGAAATGAAACCAAAGGATGGAGACATTCAGCCATAGTTCATAGGTTAGCCAGGTATTTTGCTTGTCCTTTTCTCCATTTGCTGGCCTTTGAGGAGCTTAGCCCCTCCACCAGAATTTGTAAAGAGGGCAAGAGAAGCTGGAAATACCAGTGTATGAACCTTATGCAAAGATGTGACAGCAAAAGAAATTAAGGTGTCTGTGAATTTTAATTTTTCTTGCTGCCACTTACTAGCAATAATATAAGCAAAAAAAAGAAAATCCGTTGTGTAGTAAAAGAAAAGCCAGATTCAGAAATATGGAAAGACCTTGACTTAGAAAGGCCAAGGTCACCCACTTAATAAGCCATTTTGACTGAATAGGTCATCTTGACCTTTGCCTTGCCCCTGGACTTTGATTACTCTGGAGGAATGAGTGAGTCTGATGACTTTGTGCAAGCTCTGCCTCACATCCTGTTCATTCACAAGTTAAGACATCACCCTCCTGACGACGGTCCTCTTTGAGAACAAAGGATGTAAGTAGCAGCAGCATCTGAAAGGTGAAAAGGTGAAATCCTAAAACTATGGCTTGAGAATAACAAGCACCAGTAGGAAGTTCAAGCAGAAAATTCTCTTGGTTGCAGTTGTTTACTCAATTTCACACATGCTTGTGCACACACATGCAAACACAGTCATCATTAATAGAGCAAGAAAACTGTCTCTTCTAGAATCGTTCCTGGTTGTCTCCAGCACTAGCACCTTTGACACCCTTTTAAGCAGCCTGGTATTTTATTTCTTCACAGGTGAATTTATCATTGGTCGAGTTATTAAAGCCATGAACAACAGCTGGCACCCCGGATGCTTCTGCTGTGATCTCTGCCAACAAGTCCTGGCAGACATCGGGTTTGTCAAGAATGCTGGGAGGTAGGGACTGACTACCTCAATGTCAAGCAAAAATTGTGGTACCAGGAAGTGTACACAGGGCAAGAGTAAAGCGTGTTGATTTTTCCCTCCTCCCCGCTCCCCAGGGCTTTTTCACTTCAAAACCTGAATACAAATAAGGTCTGAATGAGTGAACTCACTATATAGATTGATTGAAGTCTCCCTGTTACATTCATTTGTTAGGAAAGGGCTCCAGGATGCTTGTAGAAGGTGAGGTAGGAATGTGTATTCCTAGGGTCTCGGTAGTTTTAGGGGAACAGCAACAAGCAAATAAGCATTATGAGGTGCCTACTAAGTACCAGCCACTGTGTTAAGTGCTTTGTAAATCATTTTTATTTAATTTATTTAATCTTCACAACAACTCAGTAGATGTAAGTGCTAGTCATATTACTATTATTGTCCCCATTTTACAGTTGAGGAAATTTTGGCAGACAGAAGTCAGATGACTTGCCCAGGGTCACACAGCTAGTAAGTACTGCTTCCAGGGACAGATCCCAGTCCCTTGTCCATGCCATCATGGACGGTCTTCATGAGTTGCTGTGGTCAAATTCAGTTGATTAGGTTGTGCATTTCTTCTGCTCATTCTCAGCTGGGCAGGATGTGCTGGAATGTGTTCTCTCCAAAACCTGCAAATCACATGATCAGGCCTTGGTTTAATTAGTGGATGATGAGAAATTTTCTTCCCTCCTCTTTGTAAAAATGTGAGGAATTCTACGTGCAGAATGTTGCGCACACATTGTTAAGACAGTTACTGTTTTGATTGGTTTGACTTAACTTTTTTTCATGCTTGAAAGAGCTTTCAGTGAGCAGGGCATATCAGGAAATGATGATTTTTAAAAAGTATCAGCAAGCCAGGTTTTTTAAAAATCTAATTTAATTTATTTTTTTGAAGTTCTGAACTGTCTCCCTCCCTCCAACCCTACCACATACTACAGAAAGCCACCATTCAAAACACACACACACACACACATACACGTATACACATACACACATTATGTGTGTGTGTGTGTGTGTGTGTGTAAAACCATACTAGGGTTTGTTTTTTAAACAGATTTTTTTTAACAACACATGATCACCTCCACACAGCATTTTAAAATGTAAAGTTTTAAATAATTATATGTGATGATATGAGTATTTTTGTTGTTGTCATTCACAAACTTAAATACTAAGAATTATTCCTTTTCTTTTACCATCACCGCTACCACTCCCCTCCAGCCTTTCATGATTCATTGAAAAGTAGGGAACTTGGAATCAGAATGTCTGGGTTGGAATCCCATCTCTGCCACTTAATATAGCTGCAACCCTGGGCAAGTCACTTAACCTCTAAGCCTGAGTTACTTTATCTATAAAATGAGGGGGCTGGAGTCAGTGTCCTCTTAGGTCACTTCCTGCTAAATCTATGGTTCCATGTTAAATGTTTAGGCCCCCTGGTGGCCAAAGATGACCTCGCTTTGGATTTGGGTTTATTTTTTCCTGTCTGAAACTTGGGTTTCCCTTAAAAAGCTCTATTTTTGTTTTTCTAGGTCATTGGGGAAATCCTTAAAGTTGTTTTCCTAATTTCAGCACATAACATTCCAAATAAACAAACTTACTGGATTTGGTCTTCCTTTTTAGACATCTTTGTCGTCCATGTCATAATCGTGAAAAAGCCAGGGGCCTTGGGAAGTATATTTGCCAAAAGTGCCATGCCATCATTGATGAGCAGCCTCTTATATTCAAGAATGACCCTTACCATCCAGATCATTTCAACTGTGCCAACTGCGGGTAAAATATGTTATTTAAATGTTTTATTTAAGTCAGAATGGTTTAATTTTGTTTGATTTCAATTCAATTCAAAACACTGTTTTCTGTATTTAAAAAAAAAAGCAAACCCTCCACCTTTAAATGTTATGAGGTCTGCATTTTCTAGCAATTGGCTATCAAGAAAGGAAGACTGCCCATTTAAAAAGTGCTCTATATGCTGTATTGTCAGGAGTTGGGGTATAGGGAGAGGAGTTGAAAGGTTAAAACAAAATTCTTTTATGTTGTTATCAACTTGAAAATTTTTAGAGACTTAATCATCTACCTTATGAATTCTCTGATCTCATTCTTGTGACCCACTGGCCATTTAATTTCCATTAACACCATCATTAGAGTAGCACGTGTTCTTGCACAGAGAATATCAAATAAAAATGAAACTCATCCCATTCCTTTGATTTATTTGAGCAGTCCTGGCAGATGGTTTAATGAAACAGAAGGGAAGCTTAATGACTCAAAAAAGAAGTTTTAAATATTTTCTTTAGATTTCAGTCAAGCTTTTCCCATTTCATACTACCTTATCTATAAGAGAGAGATAACTGTTCTTCACAGCAACATCATATTGTGAATATAATGAATAGTCTTAGATAAAATTGGTCCCCAGCTTAGTTTGTTTTGGTTGACAATGCGTATTTGTTACAAAGGTTTTGTTTGTCTTTTTTTTTGAGGATGGAGCAGTAGAAGGGAGAGAAAATAGATTTTTGCTAATAAAGAAAAAAGAAAAAACTCCCTCAACCTTGATAATGGCATGGAGAGTGCTCTTAGTGATGGTGACTCTTCTACTATAACATTTAGAAACTAGAAGATGAGAGGATTTAGTTAGAATAAAATGAGATCTGGTGACAGGAAAAAAGATAAATATGATGCTTAACATGGTAGTACATATCTGACTTCCCCTGCAGCTTGTCCATATTATGTTCCCTTAAGTGATTTTCTGTCTTACTGGTTTGGACAAGAATTGAAGAGCCCAAATCTCCTGTTAGACTACTTCGATCCCTAGTTCTCCCTTAGTCTTTGAGTTTTAAGACAACAGAAACCAGAGAGAGACTTTCCAATGATGTCCTTAAAAATGAAATCATTTCAGAGAATGCATTAGTTAAAAAATATTGCATGTTTCATTCTTGTCCCTTGAATTTACACTAATTTTGCTAACTTTCTTGATGACAGGAAAGAATTGACTGCTGATGCTCGTGAATTGAAAGGAGAACTTTATTGCTTGCCATGTCATGACAAAATGGGGGTTCCCATCTGTGGAGCCTGTAGACGGCCTATTGAAGGACGTGTTGTAAATGCTATGGGCAAGCAGTGGCATGTGGAGGTAAGAACCTGGTCGTGAGAATAATTCTTCTCTTTTGATTTTCCATATTATCAAGAACATCTCTTACTTAATTTTTAAATAAATACAGAAAACTATTAAGCATTTCCTCTTGAGATGGAACACTGAGATCACTGAATGCTTTTGAGATCTTTCAATGATGGAAATAGGTGTTCCCTATGTGAGGTATACACACTCCCCAAGAAACCTTCTCAAGGGAGCATAGGTAATATTTTGTAAATAACTATATTATCCTACAGAAGTATTACAAATGTCAAGTTAGTGAAAACATTTGTGGATTAGAGAGAGGATGGTTTAGGGGGCAAGGTAGGAAAGGGGAGGGAACATTATAGAGCATTTGAAAAATCTAAAAGAGATGACTGAAGGAATAATTCCTCCTGACCAAAGCCAGATGAATGAGGTTTAGATTTGGAACTCCAGTGGCAGCAACTTGGTGAAAGACAAGCTAACTGATTTGCCACATAATCCAAAAATTTGAATTGATTTCTAGTCAATGAAGTCACAGAATTGTGTACTCTTCTCAAAGGCTATCTCGTTCTTTACCAAAGATGCTTACAACTTATCTCTGAATCTCAAACTTAGTCTCAATCAAATCCAAAGAAAAAACAAATTGGAAACTGACCGTGATATGCAGATATCTCTTTCAAAACCTACACAAAGAACAATGCTGTTAGCTGACAAGCCTTATTTCACTGAGTTCTGATACATATCTAACAACTTTATGTTACAGAAAATGTTTTGCACTAAATAAAATTTTCTTTATGAAAAATGAACATCTATTTTATTCCTTGTATATATACACATGGTAAACAATAGAATGTATGTCCTTTCTTTTTGAATAGAGGATAATGGGAAAATTTACCAAAATCTGAGGGTTCGGGTAAGGGTAGAATGTAACAACTAAAACTGTTGGAAAACCCTGGGACGGAGTATCTTTTGAGTATCAGATATGTACTGTGGGTCTTTCTGATATATATTCTCCACATCACTAGTGCCCCACTATACCTGCAGCAAAAAAATCTCCATCCCTTTTTTGAATTTGCATTTGAGTAGGCCATGTTCCAAAGCAGCGTCTTCCAGGTTTCTGGAGGGCAGAGTTTAGAATTTGCTCAGCAGTCAAAAAGAAATGGCCGTTTTATCACATGTAGATTTTTTGTTTTTCAAAGCTCCAATATTCAAGTGTCAATGTTAAGGTAAATCAAGGCAACTCAGAAATGCTCTATTCAATTTCTTTGCAGCATTTTGTCTGTGCTAAGTGTGAGAAGCCATTTCTTGGGCATCGTCATTATGAAAGGAAGGGGCTGGCATATTGTGAAACTCACTACAATCAGGTGATTATTACACTTTTTTGTAAACCAGATTTGCTTGTTATTATGAGTTCTAAGATTTTTCCCTTACAAAGAAATAATGTAAAAGTGACCTCCTTCCCTTCTTGAAGGAGGTTGGATACTATGTGTATAGGGAACACAACTATGTGATTTAGTTATTGTGTTGTTTAGTCTTATTCAGCAGGCCTTTCCCCCTCTCTTTTATTCTTTATTACAAGGGATGGGCCCCTAAGTAGGGGAGGGAATAAAGATATATTCACAAATGAAGGTGATATAAAAAACTGAAGCTATCAATAAAAAAAATTGAATATTATTATAGAAGTGGAGTTCTACTCAAGGGATTGTGGAACTGAATGTTGTAAACTAAAAGTAAATAAATTTAATATGAACAAAAAAAAGAAGTGGGTTTTTTTTTCCACATTTTCTCTTTTTTTTTTTGGAGGGGGGAAGGTAAGGCAATTAGGGTTAAGTGACTGCCCAAGGTCACATGGCTAGTTTTATATTAAGTGTCTGAGGCCGAATTTGAACTCAGGTCCTCCTGACTCAAGGGTCAGTGCTCTATTCACTGCACCAGCTAGCTGCCCCAGGTTTTTTTTTCAACTTAAAGAAAAGCAAGTTACCCTTTTTTGCCAGCTTCCCGCTGTGGGTGTTTGGATTGCTAGTCTGAAGGATAATTTTTGGTAGTTCTAGGTACCCAATATTTTTTTGTTTCTGAGTATAAAAGAAATGTAGAATGGTTCATTTTGTATTGCCAGTGAAGTTGTAAACTTTCCTTTTTTTTCCCCCACGCACAGCTATTTGGCGATGTTTGTTTCCACTGTAATCGTGTCATTGAAGGAGATGGTAAGTCTCTGTTTAGACCTTATAAGATGTCATTATAATATGAAACATGTAGACAATCACAAGGAATGATTTTGCCTTTTGTTACTTATAGAATGTGATTATCATCTTCATTTCTCTGTCATTATGAAATGAGGCTCTGATGCTGTCAGCAGAATCAAATTTATCCCTGAACAAAGGAAAGATGCTCAACATTTTGAGCTTAGAATAGTTACTTCATATCTTATGTGAAGCAGATTCTAAAACATAGATATTTCTGCCATTTATAATAAGCCTGTATTCCCAAAGAATTAGACTGTGGGCAAGTAGAAATTTTAAATAAAGACTTCAGGGTGACATAGCAATGGCTCCTCTGCTTCTCCTCCTCACAAATTTTCACTCCCACCAGATGTATCATTGATATGACAATGAATAGTGTGAGAACCATTGTTACCAACTGTCTGCTAATACCCTGGGGGGAGGGATCCTGTTTTATTTTCATACTAACAATGATTATAAATCATGGAGGCTAAGGCAATATGTTTATAAGGAACAACTTCAGCCCCTGGGGTTGTTTGGGAAAACAGCCCTAACCCTGCAGACGCTGATACCCTGGCACAGGCACCAAGAAGCATTTCTGTTCTTATCACTCTTGTACCTTGGTAATCGGCTAGTTCTAATCGACTGGAACGGAAAGGAAACAGCTGTGTTTGGAAATGGTTGTCAAGCAGAGTTCTACCAGCAACATCCTGGATGCAAGTTTTGAATGTGCCTGTTGCCGGCATGTTTTATGGTTCTCTGTAGACATCGCCTCACTCAGGAAATACTTTCTCAAACACACTGCCCCCATGCAATTGGCAAAGGATTAGTGTTCAGAAGGCAAGCAATAAAACCTATGGAAGTCACAGCCACCTAACTCTTTCCTGTACAAAACAGCTTACCAAGTAGAAAAAGGGAGTAGTTTACCAATAGAAAAAGGGTGTGTGTGTGTGTGTGAGTGTGTCTGTGTCTGTGTGTTTTGGGGAGGATGAGGAGTGTTAAATAAATTGTGGTGCAGTAATGTACTGGAATACTGTAATACAGTGGAGGCAAATAAAAGGAATATAGAAGTCTAGACTTTTATGAAATAATGAAAAGACAAAAAAATAGGATACGTACTGATTAAAACCACAGAAGAGAAAAGTGAATGGACACAAAATCCTGATGGAAGTTGAGAGGAAATAACTAAAAAGTTGTAAAATACTTTGTGTTGAAATTTATTTAAATGTAAATAATTTCCAAGCATGTTTGTTTAGTTGTATTAGTGTCAAATTTTAGTTTTGCAATCCATCTTCTTTTTTTAAATTAAGAAAAAAAGCCATTATAAATGATATGAGTCACTCTTAAGTTTTGTCCTATTGGTCAACCAGTAAGACAGACTCCTCAAAGGTGAATGAATGAATAGCCAATTTGGAGCAGTTAGGTTAAATTTGTGAGAGGTTTTGTTTACTTTTAATTTGGTGGAGACACCATTTAGTTGAAATCTTTATTATAAGGTGAGTTTTTTAGCTTGGCCAATGCTCCCACTGGCACTGCTGGTGGCTGCTGATCCAAGGCAAAGGAATGAGTTTTTGCTGCATTTTAAATTAATGAATTATAGATGTTTTTGACTCATTACCAGCAACCTTGTGACTACTGACAACTCTTGCTCCTCTTTTTTTTTAGTTGTTTCAGCCCTGAACAAAGCCTGGTGTGTGAACTGTTTTGCCTGTTCTACTTGCAACACTAAGTTAACTCTCAAGTAAGTTCTGTGATTTGAGTCCGTGTGAATCTATAGAAATGAAAAAGCAGTTGAGAGGTAAAGAAAAAATACATGTAGAGTTTCAAAGGAACTCATCCTATGATTTGACT
Source organism: Pseudochirops cupreus (assembly GCA_028627135.1). Lineage (NCBI taxonomy): Eukaryota > Metazoa > Chordata > Mammalia > Diprotodontia > Pseudocheiridae > Pseudochirops > Pseudochirops cupreus. Next base: position 142,594,540 of record CM053580.1, on the reverse strand, counting down.
TCTTGTTTATCCTTTCTGTCCAAGGCTCCTAAAATCAAAGATTCTTTCTTTAACTTTCCTTTGTTCTTTCCTCTGTCTCTTCTTTGTTCTGCTCAAAGGGATAAGTTTATTGAAATTGATCTAAAACCAATCTGCAAACACTGTTACGAGAAAATGCCAGAAGAATTTAAGCGTCGACTTGCTAAACGGGAGAAAGAAGCGAAGGATAAAGACAAGCAGAAAAAGAAAAAGCCAGTCTGTTTGTAAACTTTTCTATCCCCTCTTTCAGCATTTCCAGTACTTTCTCCTTTGGTTAGTGCTTCAGGAATGTTTTCTTTTCTTTTCTCTTTGTTCTCTCTCTCTCTTTCTCTCTCTTGCATGTGTTTATCATCAAAGAGGATGAAATACTGGTAATTACCATGCGTGCATCTGGAGTCTGCCAGTTAGATTACTTATAAAGCTGGAAAGCCCTTCAGACAGATCCATGATTAAAATTAATCCTGTGTTAAGTATGGGTTTGTTTGGTTTTTTTTGCAAGATCTGTAGTTTTGTTTTTAAGCTCTTTTTATTTTTTATTTTTTTTTTAAATTCTTTATTATATTTTTTTGAGTTACATCTTTTCTCCCCGTCTTTCCCCCGCCCACCACCCCAAAACAGCCATCCCAGTATTTCCCCCCTCCCCCAGTCTATTCTCTCCCATGTCACTTTTTGGTAGGGCAGGAT
>CM053580.1:142567779-142593338 GCA_028627135.1 Pseudochirops cupreus | reverse complement strand
TCTAACCATGTATATTTTCTGAAGGATGTTCTTAGTCTTGTAAAGTTATACATGACATTTGAAAGCTAGATTCGATTGATCTTAATTATGACTAAGGCACAGCAAGATTAACCATCATAATGTGGTTAGCTTAGTAAAGGCAGTAAAATTAAGATGAAAAAATGAACTATTATATTTTTGAAAGGTTTTTACCTAGAAGAATTAAACATTATCCATTAGTTACACAGACCCATACCCTAAGCATTCCAGTTAATCAAGGTTATACTTTAATTTTTTCATAAGTCAAAATATGCTTGCATTTATGTGCTACAGAAAAAATAAAATGGTGCAATGAAATAATTTACATTATTAGGTTTTAATTTGTTAATATTTGTGTATCAAATTGTCATTAAAGGTAAATTAAATAAAAAAATACTAAGCTATTATAATTTTTCATCTGGCAAATACTAATAGATATAAGCCAAATAAATAAAAGATCTCTGGGGAAAGGCAACTAATAATTTTTTTTTTTTAGTATAAAGAGATCCTGAGACTAAAAAGTTTGAGAACGGCAGGCAAGTACATGTATGTGTATGTATATATGCAAGCACTTATTAGGCACATACTATGTGCCAGATTTGCTTTTAAGTGTGTGTAGAACCATTTATTTTTTAAAGATTTTATTTTATTTTTTATTAGTACCATTTATTAGGAACCTACTATGTTCCCGCTTAATATATGACTATATGGAGAGAGAATGACCCATCTGTGAATATACATGTACTTAATAGCATTCTTCTGGTTCTGCCAAATATATCAGTATTATTTCACTTTTAACAACAGTAGAAAACAAAACCATATATCCAAAGCACAGTTTGGGTCAAATTACTTTTCTTGCTTTAATGAATGAATGACATCTGGATATTTCCCGAAATACGAGAATTACCTGTTATTCTTTTCCAATCTGATGATACGAAATATTAAGAATGTGGAAGTCAATAATAAGTTATATTGTTGGAATTTAATTTTGTCATGGGAATCCAGACTTAGAAAAAGTATGATATGGGTGTTGTGCAATAGATTAACAGACCAGGTCTGTTAAGAATTCATGTTTATCTTTCAGTACACAGAGAACTGATAGGAAGAGAACACATACGTATTTCAATGAGCTTTACTTCCCTTTGTAGGCCCCAGTTTTATGGTGAGAAGACAGCTACTCTAACTTTCCATTTCAACAATACTCTCTACTACACAGAAATGTTTTAGATGACAGATAGGCTAATATAGAGTATCTTCCCTTCAGGAAATGTGCCATGTGGTCTGGTCAGAGGCACAGGTTAGAGTTCTCGTGGAACTGAGAGATCGTTCAGTCCCATCTCCTCACTGGAGATTGAAGACTGAGACCCAAAGAGGGTAGATGAATTGCCTAGGGTCTATACAGTTGGCAGAACCAGGGGGAGAGGGGAAACACAACAGCTAGCACTTAACTTATGTAATAATTTAAGGTTTACAAAGTACTTTATAGAAATAAAAACTCATTGGAACCTTACAACAACTCTATAAGGTAAGTGCTATTATTATTATTATTCCCATTTTAGAGATGAAGAAGCTGAAATCAAAAGCTAAGTGGCTTTCTCTGGGTCACACAGTTAGTTGAGTCCCTGAGGTATGTCCTTCCAACTTGAAGTCACAGCATCATAGCTGTAGAGTTTCAAAGGGACCTCAGGGGTGTGGTCTCATCCCTTCAATTTTACAGGAGGGGTAACTAAGGCCTATCGAAATTAAATGACTTGTCCAACATCATACAAACTATGAGTGACAGGGCTGGGATTCCCACTGAGAAATTCCTTATCCAGGACTCTTTTGCTGGTACCGCTCAATCCTTTACAGCAGCGGTTCTCAACCTGTGGGTTATGTTCAATTTGTAACAATGAAAATACATCCTGCATATCGGATATTTACATTACGATTCATAACAGTAGCAAAATTACAGTTATGAATTAGCAACGAAAATAATTTTATGGTTGGGGGTCCCCACAACATGAGGAACTGTACTAAAGGGTTACGGCATTAGGAAGGTTGAGAACCACTGCTTTACAACATGGTGCCTCTCATGTCTCTTGACTTCTCAGTCCACTGGGGGGAGGGGTGCACATGGGAATGGATATGCTGGGTTCTAATCCTGACTTTGCAACTGAGGTCTCATTTCCTCATCTGTAAGATCAATGAGTTACACTCAAGGGCATCCCTTCTAGCATTAACTAAAATCCTCGATTCTTTAAAACTAAGCATTCCCATAGCACTTGAGCTCCAACAAAATGAACTGTATGGAGTAGATGATAAGAGAGTTAGCCTTGAAGCCATAAGCCAAGGTACAAGTCCTTCCTTTGACACATACTGGCTATTTTAACTTGGGCAAGACTCTTACCAATTCTCAGAATTCTGGGTAACTCTCAAAGACTATAGGGAGCAGAAAAGGGACAAATCTTCATTGGCAGAAGGAGTTTCTTCATTAGCCTATGAATCACATTATTAAGAATAACAAAAGAGGCAAAGGCAATAATTAAGTGATAAGAAAGTAGATCAAGGGAATGAAAATGGAGGATGGGAAGACCACTTTACCAACTGTTTCCCCTTGTATTTTCTAATGCAAGGTTTCATAATTTGCAACATGATGAGTAGATACAAGTATCTGCATATGTGTGTATCATAGAGGTGATTTCTAGCACTATTATTTTTAAAAGCTAATACTTTATATAATAGAAATATATATGTGCATATATTATTGTTGCATAGTATGCAGAATCACAACTATTTAGAGGTTAAGCTAGAATACATTTAAAAAGGATTAATTCAGTTTCTAATGTGTACACAGAAAACTGTACTGTAGCTACATCTGAAAATAGAAATATTATCTATTAGTCCAAACACAGGCCTTACATTTTCCCTAGATATGCCTCATATAAAACATGGATGTGATCTATGAGCGTGCTACAACAAGCTTTGTCAAGTCCATCAGTCTAGTTCCCCCCTTCCATGCTAATAGGTAAGAGATTGATGTACATTTATCTGTCAACTGACTTTCATAGTAAACATGGTTAATGCCATATAAATATTTCTTGGTGTAAACCAGTGGTTCTCAACCTTCCTAATGCTGTGACCCTTTAATACTCATATGTGGGTATATCTGCATGTGGGCGGACCCTGCTAGAGACGGATAGAGAAGCAGTGTCTTGGTTCCTAAGACCATTGGAAAAATGTATTTTCCGATGGTCTTAGGCGACCCCTGTGAAAGAGTCATTTGACCTCCAAAGTGGTCGCGACCCGCAAGTTGAGAATCGCTGGTGTAAACCTACATACTTTTGTGTAAGATTTCATTGTTACAGAACAGTATATATCAGGGACAATAGGAGCCAAATATCGTATTTGTTGAATCTAAATAATTTTCCAACTAGCACTCATAAGCAAAAATATCCCCAATTATTTCTGGAGTTGAAATATGATATGACAGGTTTCACTATTGTCAAGATCATAGACATGATGAGAAAGATTATCTTGCCCAATAATTTTCTATGAGCAGTAGCAATAGCTAATTACCTCTCTAGGAGGTCACAGATCTTTAACACAATATATTAACCAGAGGAAATTCAGAGTCAATGGATGCCCACTGAGGTGTAAAACCTGAATTCAGAGTATGAAGTCTTTAACTACTCTAGTTTACAAAATATTACATATTATACTATTGTACTATAAAAAATGACAAAGGGGATAGTTTCAGAAAAACCTAGGAAGACTTACATGAACTGATGCAAAGTGAAGTGAATAGAACCTGGAGAACACTGTGCATAATAATAGCAATATTGTAACAATAAAGAATTACGACAGATTTAGCTATTCTGATCAATAAACACAATTCAAACAGATTCATGATAGAAAATGCTAACCAAATTTTCTCTTATGTTATTTTTCTTGCTTTTTTAGGGCGCAACATGGCTAACATGGAGATGTTTTACCTGAGTTCTAACATATAAGGGGTATCATAATGCTTGTCTTTTCGCTGAGTGGGGGAGGAAGAGAATTTGGAACGGAAAATTTTTTAAAACCTTACTAGGTATTACCATAAATTTCAAGGCATTCTCAAAACTTCAAAACAAATGCCTCCAAAGGCATTTATCAGAAGCACTACATTCTTATGCAAACTGAGAGTCCCTTAAGGCACACAATTTAATCCTATGAATGCATTTTATGTTTAGGGTTAAGCTGATTTCCACTTAATATTTCATATAACATCTTTTTGGCAACATTAACATTGCTGTTGTGCCCTACTGACGAGGTGCCAAAGGAAACAAATCTGTAAGGGAGAAAGGATTAAACAGTAATATGATTTGAGCAACACGTGAAGCTGTAAGAGGGACGAAAATGTATTTGTTAGTAGCTAACAGTGGGTATTTGGGTTTGATTATATGTACCAACTTTAGAATGTTAATCCTGAATGCTAAAAATATTTAGAAATAGCATAAACCGGGGAAGGGGAGGAAGAGGGATTCTGTTTATCAAATTATCTAAATTAAAAAACAAAATGAAACGACCGACAAGATGATTGCTTTGTTCTCTGACCATCCATTGCTACTCCTAAAATAAAAGGTAAATGAATGCAGAAAATAGAACAGAAAAGAGAACAGATACCTGTTTGAAAATGGTGTACCTAAATTGGAGTGAGATCAGCCTTAATATACTAGTACTAACAAGATCTGGTTAAACAATGCAGTTATCTTTTGGCGGTACCTTCAATCAAAGCTCAAAGGCAAAAATATCTGAAAAAGACATAATACATAAGATCTAAATAATTCATCCTCTACAGTAGTAATTTATTTACAGACAATAAAATTTATCCTTAACAACCCATGAAATATAATTTCAGGGTTTAGGTTTAGCTCAAAATTGTGTTGTATGAATGTGAGATAAGAATTAACTGCATCTACTGCCTAGAATATAATGTTCAAAACTGAAGAAACCACAAATATTAAATGGAAAAACTCTTACTATTATCCAAAATCTGAAGCAAAATTTATCCAGAACAACTTCTCTGAGTAGTTTGGAACAGAGTTAGAACAGACTTTACTCCAAAGATTTTAGAAGTCATTTCCAACATGTCTGTTAAGTTGGGAGAAACTAAATTTTTTTACATGCCCCACACAAGCTTTTATTAAAGTGTCATGCTCTTAGAAGCTGGAGCTTTGCACCTTCCCTTTATTCCATTGTGACATAGTAGGTTAACATTTCTTCTATGATACATGCTTTTCCATATAAGCTTTTGTACGCTTTGTGTATAATTTAATATTTAAATTTAATATAAATATTTAAAATTAAGGAAAAAGTCTAAAATTAAGTGACATAATTATCTTTACCTTGCCCCAGTATTTCTTCCTGGTAATATTACCACTGCTTCTCAATGAAATATGAGGCTGCAAAAACATCTTTTGCAGAACATCTGAGATTTTTACTTAAATTCAGTGTATGCTATCTAGAAATATGAAAAATAAAGCCCAATCCATCAAGAATAAAATAATCATTACTAATTTAAGTGCTTCCAAACAACTCTTTTAAAAGTAAAAGTAAAAATAATGGAGCAGAAAAACTTGTTTCTGAATTATAATTCCCTATAATAAGTAATTCAAATGCCAATTTAATTTTGAGGTTAAAATGTGCTTAGAATCGATCTCTACATAAAATTGAAATTGGAAATGCTGAATTGCATCTGAAAATGAGCATTTTATAGAAGAAAAATAATGCTTAGCTGAGGCTGTACACTTTAAGAGTCTAAAAATAAGATAAAGTATTATAGAGTAAATGTATTTAAGAAACAGAGAATTCCCTCCCATTCCTTCTACCTTTAAGTCAGCACTAAAACAGAAATGCATTTGAGATCAGAAGCAAACCACCTAAATCATTTCCTCAGTAGTTTATGTATTTGGGATAACTTTAAGGGTTTTTTGGGAAACTAAGGTGTGGAATTCTCACCAGTTATACTCAAAAAGTAAATCGTGTTATTTTAAGACATATTAAATCTCCAGGAAACTTAACCTTTGTGGTGAAACAGTTTGTGAATTTTTAGCTACCCTTCCTTCCTAGGTCACATTAAGCAGTTCTACAGCATTCTTAGGTCTAAATCCATTTAAATAACAAATAACTCCCAGTGGAGATGGGGAGAACCCTCCCCCAACTTCCCTTCCCAAAAATAAATAAATAAAGCACCAAGATCTAATAAGCTACACCAGGCCATTTTACAAACACACACACACACACACACACACACACACACACACACACACACACACACACACACACACACACACACACACACACACACACACACACACAAAATGACTACATCATCAAGGATCCCAGAGAAGCCACATATTCTAAGGTTTTAGTAAAAGTATCCTTTAAATTATAAATCATAATTTATTAAGACGGCATGTTTCCAAAAGAGAGTTTTACAAGATGTCAGATAAAACTGAAATGCATGTGGAAAACCAGTAGACAGGGAATCTGTCTTTTATAACTTGGAGCAAAAAAAGATCCTGGGTTTTTACAAAGTACCAATCTAGTAATAATGTAAGCCCTAGTGCTCCCACTTTAGGTCTTTTTTAGGGTTTTATTAAACTCTTCATTGTAGGCTTTAAATTCCTACCTGAATTTTCTCTCCATTTGCATTTATTACCTCTCTCTAAAGGTTATGGAATCCCATTCCAATTATAAGATGCCTTTACCTGTAGCCAAGCATTAATAAACACTCACCTTAACTTCTCCTTGGGTAACCCATTTATTCCCAAGCTATCTGGGCGATCTCTTCTCCTCCTGTAAAGCCCTGAATGGGAAAGTTCTTTCAGCTGTAATGTAGTCATATTCCTCTCTACACATCAATTTTTTAAAAAGAGTTTCTGTTGAAGTAGGTAGCTGCCAAGGTGTCTGAAAAGGAGATAAACCGAGCAGCTGAGCAGCGTGTCTACTGCACACCTGCTCTGGCTTGAGTTAAAACCTCAACACAGGCAGTTAGACTACAACTTCCTGTTTCTCATATAGGTACACACCCTCCCCGAGAGAGAAAAAGCTGTACTTCCCTTATCATCTGAGCCTTGTACCTATGAGGTCTTGTCATTTGCTGAAAAGCAAAACTTTGTGTAGGAGAGTAATCTTACCAACTTTTTAATGCCAAGGTTTCCATCATTGGCTGAAAAGCTAGAGTCATGTAATGACCAAGTAACCACTGGGAATCTGCCTTTTTATGCCAGGAAAGCCATCTCAGCACTTCACAAGCCACAGTCCCTTTAAAGATGTGCCTGGTCATCACTGGGTCTTGGGGATTCTTTGCTTAACAAGGCCAGAAGGACGGCACCAGGAAGTAATTTAAAACCAAGTTCTACAGGGGCAGGTAGGTGACTGTGAATAGAGCACCAGCCCTAAAGTCAGGAGGACCTGAGTTCAAGTCCAGCCCCAGACACTTAATACTTGCTAGCTATGTTACCTTGGGCAAGTCACTTAACCCCAATTGCCTTGCCTTCCAGCTTCCAAAATGACAAAAACAAACAAAACGCAAGTTCTAATTTACATGAGAGGAAGACCTGAGAAAACTGTTACCTTTCCCCTAACATTTATTTTCCAATAAACAATCTCTGACACTGTTTAACTGTTCATTAAGGTAGTTTCTTTATCTAATTACACACCTACCACACATTTTCCGAGTACACGCTTAACATCCCAGTCTACTTTTTCTGCCATCAAACAATCAACAAGTAATTATTAGAGGCCTAATATGTGCCCCAGTCACTGTGCTAGACAAACAAATCAATCAGTCCCCGCTCTCAAAAAGTTTACCAGGGAGACGTGAGTATATAGGGGACATCTGTATACAGAGTGTTTTTTAACTGCAGCTTTAATAAGTTATTAAGTACAATAGGACTTTTGAGATACCTAGTAAAGTGTGTAAAGGATCAATATAGAACATAGCTGAGTGGATAAAGTGCTGGGCCTGAAGTCAAAAAAACCTCATTTTTCTGAGTTCAAATGTAGCCTCAGATGCTTATTAACTGTGTGACTTTGGGCAAGTCATTTAACCGTTTGTCTTAGTTTCCTTATTTGTAAAATGAACTGGAGAAGGAAATGGCAAAACACTCCAGTATCTCTGCCAAGAAAACTCCAAAATGGGTCATGAAGAATCAGATGTGACTGAAAAACAGCAAAAAATCAAGCAAATGACAAGGCAGAGAAGGACAGTTGGGGCGAGATGTCCAAGACCTATGCAGAAGAAAGTGAAGGACTCTGTGAGCCGAAAAACTGTTGTAGTTACACCAGAATTCTAAAAATTGTTATTTGGAAACTGTGATTCCAAAGAAGTAGGGCAACTCCTTCCACTTAAACAGACTGGTAACCCCTCCCTTAGAGTGTTGCCTGAGGACACAGGGAAACTCCAGCCTTCGGGAAGACTTGCAGCTAGAATGTGCTAGGGAGGCAACATGAATCTCCACCTTGCTGATTTCAAGACTGGCCCTCTACTCACTAGGCTTTACTGACCACTCTAAGCTATCTCTCTATTAGAATTCATATTTGTATGATATGCAGTCATTTTTCAGTCATGCTTGACTCTCTGAGACCCCATTTGGGCTTTTCTTGGTAAAGAATCTGGAGTGCCATCTCCTTTTCTAGCTCATTTTTACAGATGAGGAAACTGAGGCAAATAGGGTTAAGTTACTTGCCCAGAGTCACACAGCTAATAAGTGTCTGAGGCCAGATTTGAACTCAGGAAGATGAGTCTTTCCTGGCCCTATACCCTATCTACTGTACCAGCATGTATAAAATGGATACGTTATATAATACTTGCATATGTGTATATATAAAATAGTATATAATATAATGTATGTATATGTTATATACGCACATCATATATTTATATAATATATGCACATCTCAAATTGTCTGTCTTAAAGTAAACATATCCAAAACTGTATTCTGTATCTTCACCCAAAAAAACCTCCTCCCCCAACTTCCCTATTATTCTTTTTTCTATTTTTTAAATTATTTTTTAAAAATTGATTTGTTTATTTACTTTTAGTTTACAAGATTCAGTTCCAGAGTCCCTTGAGTTTCAAATTTTCTCCCCTCCCTCTCCCTGCCCCCCACCCATGGCAGCATGCAGTCAAGTATAGAATCTGCAAATACTTTCACGTTGGACATTAGTCTGGTTGTATAAAAGGGTTGTAACCAATGGAGTGAACAATGGGAAAAAGGAGACAAAATCAAACATGGAAAAGAGCGATAGCATGCAGGTTGCTTCAGTCTCCATTTAAACTCTGTTCTTTCTAGATCTTTCTCTGAATGTAGGTATCTCCTTCCATCCTGAGACTTGTAGAGTTGTCTTATAGCTATACATTGCTGAGAAGAGTTCAGTTTATCAAGGTTGGTCATCACAATACAATGTGTCTGTGATTGTGTACAAGTTTTTCCTGGTTCTGCTCTTCTCACTTAGCATCAGTTTGTATAAGCCTCTCCAGGTAAATATGAAGTCCATCTCATCCTCATTTCTTATAGCACAATAGTATTCCATTACATTTATATACCACAACTTGTTTAGCCATTCCCCAATTGATGGACATCCCCTTAATTTCCAGTTTTTTGCCACTTCCCTATTATTCTTGAAACCAACACCACCTTTCCAGTCCTTCAAATTGGTAACTGAGGTGTCATTCTCAACTCTTCCCTCTCTCACCCCTCTAAGATCCAATTTGTTGCCAAGGCCTGTCGATTTTACCTCTGCAATATCTCTTCAATACACGCACACATACACACATATGTAGGCTTCCTTAGCCTTGTATGAAGTAATGCAAAGGGAAGAAGGCAGAGATCTACAACAATGAAAATGGAAGACTCAATCAATGGAAATGGAAACGAATGGAAATCAGCACAGGGGAGAGAAAGGACAAGTATTTATTTAAGTACCTGCTGTGTGCCAGGCATAAGGATGTTTTACAAATATTTTCTCATTTCATCTTCATAACAACCCTCTGAAGAAGGAGCTATTATCATCACCTTCATTTTACAGAGGAGAAAACTGAAGCTAAGAGCAATTAAGTCATCTATCTTAGTAAAATATCTGAGGCAGGATCTTACCTCATCTTAATTTCCTAACTCCAAGGAACACCTAACTTGAGCACCTCCCCCTAGCACACACCACAAGTATCAAACAAGAGACAGTAACACATCTCACAGATTACAATATAATCAGGAAATATTTAACAAAGTAAGTAAAAAATGCAATAGAACATACATAATGTTAGTATGTGGATATCTCCAACAGGGATCTTCATTTAAGGTTCAGTTTGTCTTTTCTATTTGAGTTTGATACCATTGTACTACACCACCTAACTGCCCAGGAAAAGAGAGACAGAGAGAGAGAGAGAGACAGAGACAGAGACAGACAAAGACAGAAACAGAGACACAGAGAGACAGAGAGAGAGGGAGGGAGGGAGGATGATGACTTCTCATAGCTCCACCTCACTTAAATCCAATTAACATACAAATCAAGCCATCACGGGTGATGTCATTGGTCCTTGGAAAACCAAGGACACACAACAACTGTGCCCCCTCCAAAAAAAAAAAGATGTCTCTTTACCTTGATCAGCACTGTCTGTTTATTCTTGTGCCCAAATCTTTGTATTTTTACTAAGTAAAATAAGGGACCAACTTGGTAGGAGGAAACATCTCCCTCCCCACCACCATTATGATCACAGCGGTGACTACTAGAAGAATTCTTACATCCACTCATCTCTCCTTTTCCTGCTCTCACATCTGTCACCCACAATAAAAATGAGTGAAAAGCAGACCCAGGATCCCCCTTTTCTCCATATTCCACTCATTCTCAGGTTAGAGAGGAAAGGACCAGATATGTTTATTTTAAACTGAGATGTTAGTGATTCAACATTACTTCGGGGAGGAGGAGGAGGAGGAAGAGGAGGAGGAGGAGGATGGTATTTTGGGCCAAATGAAGAAGGAAAGCCCCCCTGAAAGGGGCTTTCCTAGACACAAGCTCCTTTTCAACTCCTCAATAGCCTTTGATACTGTTAATCACCACCTCCTCCCTGACACTCTCTTCTTTCTAGGCTTCTGGGACATCACTCTCTTCCATCCAGTGACACTGGTTTCCTCGCTGTTTTATGAACAAGATGACTCCATCTCTCAGCCCTGAGCATTTTCTCTGGCTGTCCCCCATACCTGGAATGCTCTCCCCTCCTTGCCTCTACCTTCTAGCCCCAACTAAAATCCCATCTTCCACAGAAAGCCTTTCCCAACCCTTCCTAATTCTACTGCCTTCTCTCTTTCACTTATTTCCTATTTATCTCGTATACAGCTTGTTAGTATTTAGTTGTTCAGGGCTGGGCTGTCTTTTGCTCTTTTTTTATACTCTGTGCTTAAGCACAATGGCCGGCACATAGTAGACACTTAAATGTTAACTGACTAACTGGTCACCTTCTCCTATTTTGTTTCTTTTTCTGAACACAGAACAGAGACTAGATTTTCAGAGACTGGACTTTCCAGGTCAAGATAAGGAAGTAGTCAGAACAAAGATAAGAATTTCAGTCAAAGCACATGATAAAGAAAGACCTGTGTGTGATGGAAGCCTGGGGGGAGAGATCCTGAAAATGGACTCCTTGAATTCAAGACAGAGGGGAGAGATCCCCCTTCAAGAGAGAGGGGAAGATGTTTTACTCAACTATACATGTTTATAACAGTGTTTGGGTTTTTTTTTTTCCATTCACAATGGGGAAGGATGGGAATGGGAGGGAAAGAGAGTAAATTTTTGCTGCTCGAAAAAAAATTAATTATAGAAGAGAAAGGAGAAGATTTCTTGATGTAGCAAGTTCCTTAAGAAAAGAGTCAAATCATTTCTCTTCAATTTCCTAATTGGACAGTAAAGGCAGTGAGTTGCAGGGCTGAATATGCTGAGCTGAAGTGTGTGTGGGTGGGGAGATGCTTATTTAGCATAGAGTGCCTAAAATGGAAACTGGGGAATGTGTTACCCACATTTGAAACTTAAATGTGAGCAATATGTAAGCTTTATTATGAAGATATCTCTAAAGTGAAACTCCAGGGTGTCAAAGACAGAAACTGACCATCTCTGAGTCAGGTGCCCAGCATTAGATCCAGTCCATGTAAGGTCAGAATCCATTAGGCTGGTAGCACTAGGTCATAGGTCACATCTGTGTGTATTCTGAATTTACTAATTTATGTACCTGTTGTTCCCCTTCCCCTATCCCCTGACCTTTACCAGGAGAATGCAGGCCTCCTTGAGAGAAGGAGCTGTTTTGAATTTTTTTCTTTGAATCCTCAAAGCCTGGCATAATACCTGTCACATAGTAGGCACTTACTATGTTGCTGAATGGAAACTGAATTGAATAAATCACTAATGAAATTTAAAGTCATGGATAAAGAAGACTTCTTTTTTCCAAGTTTTTTTTTCTGGTGTTCTTAAATCACAAGGCAATGACTGTTCTATAAATGTCTAACATTCATCCTGATCCCACCCTTTGCTTGCTATGCCTGATGGGAGAATATGGAGTGGAGTTTGACTAAAGGCAGTTGACTTTAGAGCCTGAAGAGAGAGGCCTTAAAAATTATATAGGCCAATCTTATTCTGCAGATACAAGGTCAAGGCCACCCAGAAATCTAGTGATAGCTTAGACTAGAAGATGGGTTTTCTGACCACTGGACCAATGTCTTTGTATTACATCAGTATTAATGGAGAAGGGCAGTGTCCCTACAGAATTTCCAGGGTCATCTTAATTGATCTGGAACATCTGCCAACCAAATGTAATGCATATATGGCTGTTTAACAAGTTTTTGATGATGCAGGAGGGAAAAAAGGGAATCCTTTAAAACTTAATCTAGTCTCAATTAAATAATGATGAGATTTATAAAGGTTTCAGAGAACTTTGATTTTGTTTTCCATATGATGGAGGATCCTACGGAAACTTGAAAATGGAGAGAAAACTTTAAAGCAAGGTCACTGTGAAGTTTGTAAGCTGTCTGAATCCATTCACAGGATAGCGATTTAGGGGTCAGAGAGACCTCAATCCATTCCTTTTACAATTGAGGAATGAGCAAAGACTTTACTGAAGTCATACTGGTAGAAGAGGCCAAAGCTGAAATGTGAACTCCAGTCGATGCCATTGCACCATTTTGCCTCTCAACAAGAAGGTTAGGAAAACAAAATCAACATCAGCAATTTTTTTTTTGAAGGCAATTGGGGGTTAAGCGACTTGGCGGAGGTCACATGGCTAGTTTTTGTGTTAAGTGTCTGAGGCTGGATTTGAACTCAGGTCCTCCTGACTCCAAGACTGGTGCTCTGTTCACTGCGCCACCTAGCCGCCCAACATCAGCATTTTTTTGAGGACGGGGGAAGTAGACATTTTACTATGATGTGTAAAAAAAGCATCCATGGCTATCCAAATAAAATGAAAATCAGTTGTATTCACTGTAAGTTACATGCACGTGCAAAACTGATGCATGGGTGGTTCCTATGAAAAATACTTAAATAAAAATGGGTCAAGATTTTTTAAAAAATGTTTTCAAAAGTGAATGTGGTAGGCTGAGGTGAAGAAAACTGCTCAGTGGCTAAGCTATGACAAGGCAGGAAACACGTGACTGTGGGATGCAGCCTGTTTAATAAACACATGTAGCATGATAAATATGACGTAAGGTACCAGTTCCCAAACTATAAAAGAAATAGGCAAAAAAAAATTATTCTTTGCCTGTTGACCAGAAATGAATATTGTCTTCAATAAAATGAGGTTAAGTTAAATGAATTCTTTTAACTTAGTAAAAACATCAGAGTAGAATAAGACTAAAGCTTTTTCTCTGCCAATATGATCAATGAAAGCTGCAAAGAGTCAGATTTTATGCTGGATGTAAAGAAAAAACTTATTAATAATGAGAGCTATACAAAAGTAGAACTGGCTTTACTTATTTGTGTGAAAGGGAGTTCTTGTCTGAAGGCAGCCTGGACTTGGAGTTTCTGAAGTTGGGTCATCAAGGATTTATTAAACACCTATCAGCACCAGGCGCTGTGTTAGGGTCCCTTTCTGATTCTATTCTACTGTGACACTTTTTTTTAAAGTGCCTTTCATTCTGGTTTTTACCACCACAAAAATTATTGCTACCAGTACTCTGGAGTACACGTCAAACTTCTCTTCCCATCCTTGGCTTCCTTGGGGTGTGTGCTCCACAGTGGGATGATTACTGGGATAAATGGGTGGAAACAATTTGGTAACTGCTCGTATTAATACAAATTAATCGGTCCAGAATGACCACACTAATTCACAACTCTAACAGCAAAGTCCTAGCAGTGTGATGCTGTTGGTAGAGCAGTGAATGGGTCCAAACATTCTACAGAGCAATTTGGAGCTACACCCAAGGGCTATAAAATGGTGCACACCCTTTGATCCAGCAATACCACTATTACGTCTAAGCCCCAAAGAGATCAAAGCAAAAGGAAAAGGACCCATATGTATAAAAATATTTCTAGTAGCTCTTTTTGTGGCAAAGAAGTAGAAACTGAGGAGATGCCTACCATTTTGGGAATGACTGAACAAGTTGGGGTATATGTGATGGAAGAAGATGAAGAGGATGGTTTCAGAAAAACCTAGAAAATCTATACAGCTTTCTTGCTTCCATCAACTCCTACTGCTGTTATGATCAACATTCTACAGTTCTTTTAAAAACTGGTTTAACAAGTATTAGCCTTGTCCTGCTCAATTATGAACACCTTGAGACAGATACTCTTATTTTAAACTTCTTTATAGCTTCTGAAACAAATAACACAATGCT
This sequence comes from Pseudochirops cupreus, assembly GCA_028627135.1. Lineage (NCBI taxonomy): Eukaryota > Metazoa > Chordata > Mammalia > Diprotodontia > Pseudocheiridae > Pseudochirops > Pseudochirops cupreus. The sequence continues at coordinate 142,578,479 of CM053580.1, read as the reverse complement.
CAGCATAAGGCCTAACTTAATAAAAACTGATTAATTTGGAAGGCCAAAGGCAGATATAATGAAAGAAAAGTAGAGTCAGGGGTCTGAAGCCCAGGCTCTGCTAATCTGTTACCTGTGTGACCTAGGTTAAATGATTGAGCAAATCACTGGACCTCTCTGTGTTCTGGTTTCATGAAATGACTAGATGATCTCATCTCTTAAGCTTTGCCCAGCAACCCCCCTCTTTTTTAGTAAACATTTGAGAAATTTTAGAAAATGATTTTCAAGGCCCAGTTGATAATCTCACATGTGTTTCAAAATACTTCTTTGCATTTAGTATTAAAGAATTTGCCATTATAACACAGATTATACATGTAATACAATATAAGCTTTATGTAATATAATATTAACACATGATATAAACTTTTAAATACACTATAGATTTTCAGACAAGGTTCTTTTTTTTAGTAAGAATGTGGAAATTCAAGCCCTTTTCATGCTTTCAGGGAATTACACACTATTTTGCATGTATGAACTGAACACTTCACATCTGAGGAAAACATAAAATACAATTAGCCCTAGTGTTTGCCTAAGCTTGTTACATTTCAGTTTTCAGTGTCCTATTCCAAGTAACCCCTTCATGCAACAGAGGAGAAACTTAAAATATAATTAAGCATCACATCCCCCAAATCGGCAATTAGTGGTATTTAATGACCAGCTAATGTTCTTGCAAACATTTGTTAAGTATAGTGATGGTAAACTTTTGAGCCGGAGCAGCTGTTAACAAAGCATCACCACCAGCTTTCATATCCCTAACTTCGGGCCAGCCTATGAATTGGCTGAGTACCTGTGTATTTCCAGGTCATTAATTTCCATTTATGACACAGAACAAGGGACAGATTTTATACTGCTCAACTAAGACTTGGAGCTTGATAGAAATGAACCTTTTAAATAGTATCCCTTGAACAATCATTGACAGGGGAAACATTTCTCCAAATACCCTTCCTCTGCTCTCTTTGGGCTTCTTCGGTCATGTTTTTTAAGTGTGGGAGAATGAACACCCACATATACATGAACCACACAACCAAGTTAAAAGTCTCACAAAGGGCATGGCTACACCTCCAACTCCCGGTTTCTTTTCTAAGTGAAGGCTCCTGGGGTGAACTGTGTTTTCTGGGTTACATGCATTAACCAATATGTTTTGCGGATTTGCAGAAGGAGGTTCAAAACCACAACTGTGTACTATTGTGTGTGGGTTCAAGTTCAAACTCATGAGATGAAGGATATGAGAACAAATCACCACAGTTCTAGAAACAAACAACAAAAAAAGGGTATGCTATGGAGACATCAGGCAGTCCAAAGGAATAGCTCAGTGTGAAAACGCAGCTATGCTGTAACAGGGAGATGACAACTGTCCACATTTCCTTTGGGGTGTGTCGTGCCATTAGTTAGCAGCTCCATACCACTGATACACACAGTTAATCCCGTGACTATACCTCACCATATCCCTGACCCGGGCCAATTTGACTATGTTATCTATCAGCTTTAACAAAAATACCCAGATAGTTGTCTCATCTTTTAACCAAGGTCATAAAACAAATCACTGTATTCTCTCAGGCACTAGAAAAACACCATTACATGTCAAAAAATATGCCAGTTACCCAGAAACTTTCCTTCCAAAGAGAGACTGAGTAGACAAATTACCTGTCAGTCCTGAATCTGAGAAAGGAGAAAAAATTCATGACAGTGGAGTACTTACTTAGTGGTTATAGAGAGCTAACCTTGTACTCAAGTTCAAGTCCCAACTTTGAGACCTACTGGCAGTGTGACTTCAAGAAACCTCTCAGCCCTCCAGGCATTTCTCTGGGACAGAGGGTTACAGAGGAGTTGCCAATCTGCACTGGTGGAGGGAATTTCCTCATCAGAGATTTCTTCCACCAAAGAAATCATGTCTGGACCCTGCCTTCCTCCCCAAATTGTTTTAAAATAGTGTAAAGGAAAGACTGAGTACTGGGCCTGGAGGGAAGAAGACATCTTCCTGAGTTCAAATCTGGCCTTAATCACTCAGTAGCTGTGTGACCCTGGGCAAGTCACTTAACCCTGTTTGCCTCAGTTTCCTCATCTGTAAAATGAGCTGGAGAAGGAAATAGCAAACCACTCCAGTATCTTTACCAAGAAAACCCCAAATGGGGTCACAAAGAGTCAGAAACAGCTGAACAACAAGAAGAATGACTTCTGACATGGATGCTAGTCCAGGATGAATTACAAGCTGATGTACCAGCATTACCTTTCTCAATTGACTTTATCTCCTTGGCGATTTAATTTTCTCAGTGTCTTTATCTCTAAAGTCTCTTTGTATTCTTAAAATTATACTATCTTATGATTACCAGAGAAGTACATGGCTATCTAATGCTGGACAAATGACAGTTACCAAAGGGATCACAGATTTCAAGCTGGAAGGTATTGTAGAGGCCAATCAGTACAACCCCCTTGTTTTAGAGATGGGGGGATCCCGCCCATAGAGATTAAATGACTAGCTCAAGGTCACACTGGTGGTAATCTGAATCCATGGGCTCAGGTTCCAAACCCAGGTTCATTCCACTGTGTATGTTATGTGACTTACTGAAAGATAGTCAACAAAAGGTGGATTCTCTATGTGGGTCTCTCAGCAGATGCGACAGTAGAAATCTGACTTTTGAATGGAAAACTGACAAATGAAAAGAAGAATGGTTCATTATGCTCTATGTAACAAACAAGTCTGAAAGGTAAGAGAATGACAGCAGAAAATTCCTACATTTCCCCATTAAACTATGAACCCTAAACACATAATGAAATACTACAAAAATAAAGAAGTGGTATTGTGCAATAATGGATAAAATGCTGTTCTTGGGACCAGGAAGATCTTATTTCAAATCCCACCTCACTTTACCTACCTAAGCCTCAGTTTCCATATTTGTAAATAATAGTACCTGTAGTACCTATTTCAAAAAGTTGTTTTAAAGCTCAAATGAAACATATGCAGTTCAATTCAGTAAACATTTATTAAGTACCTGCTATGTGGGAGACAAAATGGGATAAAAGACGACTTGCTTAGTGAGTTTGCACTCTAACAGGGAAGACAACATGCAAACAAGTATCTACAAAAAGAGGCAAAGACCTCAGGGAGCTTACAATCTAATTGGGGAAAACAACATGGGAAAAAATATACAGGATAAGCAAGACAAATATAAATAAGATAAATATATAAGCTATATTACAGGATAAATAAGAAATAACTGACAGAGGGAAGGCACTGGAGTTAAAAAGGATTGGAAAAAAGTTCTCACAGAAGGTAGGATTTTAGTGGAGACTTTAAGGAGGTCAGAGTGAAGGAAGGAGAGCCTTCCAGGCACGGGGCACAGCCAGGGAGAATACAGTTTTGTAAACTTTAGAGTGATATATATCTAAATGTCAACATTTATGTTCTATAAATGTAACTTACAATAAAAAGCCATCAGCTGGTGGCTTTTTAGTGGTGGTTAACATCTTGCGCACAGAAAAGTATTTACCAATAGTATCATAAGACCACAGATTTGGAATTGGGAGGGACCTCAGCACTCATTAGTTAAATACCTTCCTTTTATAGACAATAAAACTGAGGCCCAGAGAAGGAATTTGACTTACCCAAAGTCACAAAGGTAGCTAAGACTGAACTAAAACAGGACTCTGGCAACAAATCTATGCACTCCTAAGGGAAAAAAAAGAAGCAACAGAGTCGTCCTGCTTTCCCGTCTTAAGGTTTTGTAATTAATTCTTTTCACAAACACAGTGGCGCTTAATTAAGAAATAGCCCTGGAGCGGTGGAAAGAGTGCAGGATTTAAAATCCTAGGTGTATCATTTTCAAAACTTGGCTTTAACACTACCTTTAGGCAAGTGATTTCACTTTCCTGGGCTTCAAGTTTCCTCAACAGTAAACTAAAGGTAGTATTAGCCTTGAAGACCTCTGAGATTCCCCTTCAGCCTCTAAGCATAAAATATTCCAAATCTATGGAAGGGAATTTGGGATATGCTTCATTTTAGAGCACAGATGTATTCCAGAAAAAAAAATGTGGCTAAATTTTGGGGATTTTTTTTTGCAAACTGAATCATGTAAAATTCATCAAGGAAGTTCTTCAGTCAAAGGAATTTTACTGGTAGTCATTTTGTTAAGGGAATGACCACTATGTAATGCCATCTTTTTTTTTTGTAAAAGCAGATTCTGCATGTCAATTAGCTTAAAGTCAGACACCTACAGTGTCATTTGGATCTCTATAATGGTGCCAAATTTAGTTCCATTCTGCTTTACCCACCTACCCAGTACTTCATAATATCCAAATATCTGAGGTTTCCTGACATAAACTTATACTTTAAAAAAATCAATTGACAAAAGTTCTTGTGCATGACAGGAGAAAAAAACACAAGCTTGTTTTCTACATTCCAAGACCAGCAGAGTCAAGAGTCAACAACTCCAGTTGTCTGAGTACTATGGGCAACAAACATGGCTCCTCTCCCTTTCCTGGAATTCAAAAGTATGTAGTTGAAATCCGCTCTTTCCTGCCCACCACAAACTAGCCACTACAAGCCATGACTTTGGTACTAAGCTTGCTACTGTCAAAAATGTGTCTCTCATTCCAAAATTATTCTCATTGGGTCACTGAAATGTTTACCAGCTCCTATGGAAACAGAATAATCTTGATATCAACCTCTAAAAGGCTCTATTGCTTCATTCCTGAAATCTGAGACTTTTTTTTCCATTTCTCTTTGTCCACCTAATTCGGGCACAGTTCATTTTCCATGGCTACAAATAGACATTATCTATAGGAAAGTATTCTCATACCTCAAATAATGATCCACTTATTTCAAGTAACATCCTGTTCAACAAAATTTCAGAAGAATGGTATAATCCATACATTGGATTTTGTTGTTAATAGTAGTTAACCCAGATTTCACAACAGTATAATTATTTGAACTTTTCTGAATTATTCTGTAGGGCCAGGACAAAAAGATACACAACATGTAGAAGGATTTAAGTATAACAAAGGACGAGACGATAAAAAGTTACATTAGTCAACAATGCTTCCCTTTTAACCAAACACATATTACTAACTAGATATTAAACACTCTACAGAATAAAGAGAAGAGTTTGGCTTCAAAGAAGAATCTGGATAGCATCTGAGTCAGTGAAGGGTACAGCACGCTCACTCTAAATGAGAGGAGTCATTTTAAAAGAAAATACCATTTGGTTTAAAGATAAGGAAACACAACAGCCTACTGCTGTCTCCTAATTAGTATTATGAGGTAGTTAGCATTTTAAAAGATAGTGCTTATATATTTATAATCTCATTTGATTTTCACTATAATTCCAGTGTTAGGTGTTATTATTAATATTTGTTATTTTAATAATTTTTATATTATTTATTAATTATGTTAATATTTAACAGAAAAGAAAAAGAGGCTGAGAGAGGACAGGAATGAGAGCAGGTAAGTGGTACAGTGAGCACTGGGTCTTGAGTTAAGAAGATCTAAGTTCAAATAAAGCATCACACGCATACCAGTTGTGTGACCTTAGGTAAATACCTTTGCTTATCTCACTTTCCTCAACTGTACAATGGGGATAATAGCACCTACCTTCCAGAGTGGTGAGGATCAAAGATAATAATTGTAATGGACTTGGCATGGTGCCTGGCATAAGATAGGTACTACATAAATGATAGTGATGATGATGATGATGATGATGATGATGAAGTGTCTGAGGCAGGATGAGACCTCAGATTTCTTGATTTTAAATCCAACATCCCATCTATCATGCCACCCAGCTGCATCACTAACAAGCTGTTTTTAATTACAGCTTTTTATTTGGTCCAGATTCTTTGATTTAATTGGGTTGGGTACAGGAACTCCCCTTACCAATAAAGGCTATAACTGTTCTTCAACTTAAGTGTTGGAATGAAAGGTTATTAAGAGACTTTCCCAGAGTCACACAGTTATTATCTTGCAAGACAGGGAATTTGAACCCAGGATGCCGGCTTTCTATCTACTATGCAAACCTGCTTTTCAGCATAACTTAATCAAATTAGGTTGTTTTTCCAGTCCAACTTAATTAGATCTGAACTTAATTAATTGGAGATGAAGCTATCTGGTATTGAAATATAGCAACTTGATGGAGTGGCTAGGTGGTACAGTGAATAGATCACTGGCCCTGGAGTCAGGAGGACCTGAGTTCAAATCCAGCCTCAGACACCTAACACAAAAACTAGCTGTGTGACCTTGGGCAAGTCACTTAACCCCAACTGCTCTCCAAAAAGAAAAAAAATAGCAACTTGATGGCTTTGTCCCCATTGGGAAAGTACACTTTGGTCGTCATGGTTTTGCAACAGATGTCATTTTGCTCACATACTTCCCAAATCCAAAGCTTGGGTCTCTAGGCCCCCTTATTCTTTATTTCTGCCTCCTTTCTAATGAAGATAAGATATACATTTTATAAATTTTAGTTCCCTTTTAATTTCTTTTTCAGGTCTGAGACCTCTTCAGGGAATTTTTACTATTTCTTTGCTTTTCTCAGAACATTTTCAAAATGACAGAAGAGTTTTTAAACCATATTTATATAAATTGTCTCTTCTCCCCCCTCCCCCAGTTTTCTGGAGAAGGGAACTAATTATGAGGTCTTAAATAACTTGTAGTCATACACAGAACAGACTAAAACTAAGATCTCTTGACATATTATATATTGGGCTCTTCCCCAAACATCAGCTTGCAACCCTACCATATCACCCCTACCTGCTATAGAAGGATTAATTGAGGGGCAGGTAGGTGGTGCAGTGAATAGAGCACGGGCCCTGGAGTCAGGAGGTCCTGAGTTCAAATCTGACCTGAGACACTTAACACTTAGTAGCTGTGTGACCTTGGGCAAGTCACTTGACCCCAAATACCCTGCCTTCCCCCCTCCAAAAAGACAAGAAAAAAAGGATTAACTGAATTAAAGTATAAAGAGTGCTTTGCAAATTTTAGAGCACTATACAAATGCTAGCTATCATCATTACAGGAATTTCTGCTTAAGGCAGAGCCAGAATTGGACGATTTCTCTAAGGTCTTATTCAAATGAGAGATTCTATGATTTCATGGTTTCTAATCTAGGGCTTAGAACCATCCCCATCCCCACTCCTACCCCTCCTCTCTCTCTCTCTGTCTCACACACAAACACACAGACTATTTTTTTTTCCAAAGGGCCTTCTATAGTGATTATAAATCAGAAGTTGTATCTGAATATTTACAGGTTCAGAAACCAGCGGAGCAGAGTTTTGCCCTAGCAACTAAAGGCCTCTCTCTCTCTCTCTCTGTCCTTTTGTCTCCCCCCTAACCCCCATGCCCAGGTCCCCTGGGCAGTTCCTCAGACAGACTGGATAAGCAGATTGTAAATCAATGCCATTCCCATTTGGCACTTGTCTTTGCCCTTCCAAATAGACATCATGTCCAGACCTAAATGGCAATTTGGTGCCCATTTGCTTCTTCTCTGCTTGTTATAAATAAGTATATGGAACTGCTGACTTAGTCAGCCTATATACTTAAAATGGGAATGATACAGGAAAGATTAGCATGGGCTCTGCACAAGCATGACACCCAAACTCTTAACAGTTTTGGGTTTTTTTCCTCAATGAAGAGAAGAGGAGGTTGGAATGAGATAAGATGGCTCTTTATTTACAAACAAAATAAGATATAATTAAAAATAACTGAGTACATACAGAATTTTTTATGTTATTTAGGCAAAGAAACAAAGACACTTTTGAACATCTCTAACAGAGAATTATAACATGCATTTGACTAATTTTCTCATAATGGTCTACAGTGAAAGAAAAGTAGTCAAATGGATGACCTTCGGATTAACGGAAATCTTGTTTTTTCTGGGGTCTGGTTGGATTCAGATAATCAAGTCTGCAACGGTTTCCTTGGAGGCTGCATCTGAATATTCACGAATGTTTCCAAGAATTCTAACTACTAAGGCCAGATGTTCCCTTCTAAATTAATTGTCCTTTTCAAAGAACTCCCATGGCAACTGTGAAGATGACGACAGCCAAAGAAGCAGCAGAAACCAGAGACTCACAACCTCAGAAGGCATGTTTCTGAGACGATAACAAGAATAAAGTCTAATGTTTACACAGCACATTAAGGTTTCAGAGTCAAAGATTTGCAAACAGCCATTTTATTCATAATCTCTGGGCAAATAATGTATGGAAGACAGAGCTAGAAAAGAATATGAGATGAAAATAAGGTCAAACAGTACCTGCATCTAACTCCTGGGGGGAGAGGCACAGGTAGGACAATCAGGATCCCAGCTCTGAAGCAATGAGGGGTTTTAGGGACCATCTAGTACAGTCTCATTTTACAGATGAAGAAAATTGTGGCCCAGAGGGAAGTGACTTATTTAAAGTCAAATGGGTAGAAGTATCAGAGCTGGGATCTGAACCATAGACTGTGGTGCAGTGGATAGAGCACTGGGTTTGGAATCAGGAAGGCTCAGCTTCATGAGTTCATCATCCACAGGCCCTTACCAGCTGTGTGACCCTGGGCAAGGCACTTAACCCCATCTGTCTCAGTTCCTCATCTGTAAAAATGGGCTGGAGAAGGAAATGGCAAGCCACTCCAATATCTCTGTCAAGAAAACCCCAACCTGGGTCATGAAGAGTTGGACACAACTGAAACGGACTGAACAACAATAACCCAGAAGACCATTATTAACTGATACCTAACTATCTCTTTAAGTTGAAAAATAAGCCTTGTTCCTTTCACCATTCCTTTTCTATAGGTCTTAATTTCCAGTCTTTAGCTTATGTTTATACTTCTCTTCTCAACCCTCTTAAAAAGGCAAACTTTTTCCACTTTAAGCTGTGAAGTAATTTAATTTTGGGGCAGCTAGGTTGCTCAGTGAATAGAGTACTGGCCCTGGAGTCAGGAGGACCCAAGTTCAAATCTGACCTCAGACACAACACAAAACTAGCTGTGTGACCTTGGGCAAGTCACTTAACCACAACTGCCCTACCTTCCCCCCCTCCAAAAAACTAAAAAAAAAAAAAAAAAAAGGTAATTAAAAAATTTTTTTTGGAGGGGGGAAGGCAAGACAATTAGGGTTAAGTGACTTGCCCAAGTTCACACAGCTAGTAAGTGTGTCAAGTGTCTGAGGCTGGATTTGAACTCAGGTCCTCCTAACTCCAGGGCTCGTGTTTGTACTGGTAATGGAATTTGGAGATACCCCTATATTGGCTTGGTTTTTGGGTTGAGTGTTAAAACCCAGAGCTTGTGAATCCCACTTGTGGGAATGGACTTGTTGACAGGAAGAGAGAGGGCTGAACTGGAAGGAGCTGTGAATTGGGAGAGAGGCCCAAGCCTAGAGAAGGCCAGAGGGACTTTTAGAGAGCAGCATCCAGCATTGTGGAGCCTGAGTTGCTGAGAGAAAGACTGCTGAGAGCCCATTGGAGCTGCCCAGAACTTTTGAGAACTGACAAGGACTTAGGAGGCATGGCTGTGATGCCGGTATTTTGTCTGTCTGTTTTGATGTTGTTTTGCCAGATTCACTTGATGGTGAAGGACAGTGCTGCTGTTGTAGAGGTCCTGGAACCTGGTTGTTGGTTCAGAAGCCCCGAAGGAAGATTTTCTTGTGGTGCCTGCGCAGAAATCCTGGAAGAGGGCCTTGCTGATGTTTTCAGGGGTTCTGGGACTGTTCTATAGGCAGAGAGTGACTTGATGAGGACACTGACTTTGTTGAGCCTTGTCTCCCCAGGAACTGAGATTGGTGAGGGCTTGCCTCAGGTGAAGATGAAAGAAGGCCCTTTCCTTGGGTATTCAATGCTGAGTTTAACTTTGCTGTAACTTAAGGGTGTGTTCTCCTGCCCCTTTTGTGTTCTCCTGCCCCTTTTGAGATTTAGGGGTGGGGAGCCTTTGAGTTTTTTGTGCTCTGTGATTGACCAAATGAATGTACTTTGTTTATGGTTGGAGCCTAATCTCCATTTGAGAAGAGACTTTTGACTGACTAAATGAATGTACAGTCTAGGGGTGGAGTAGTACCTGGATTGAATTGAGAACTTACTTGCTAAAGGAACAAGTTACACTGTATTTAGACTTTCTCTGTTCTGTGAATGTTTGCTGAATAAATGGGGTTTGCTATGCCGGCAATCCAAACCTTGGAAGTTGTCTTTGCTTGGCTTGCCTTTGCTTGGCATTACAGTGTTCTATTCACTGTGATGAATGAACGAACTAAAGAAAGAGAGAGAGAGAGAGAAAGAGAGAAAAACCTTGATAGAAGATCCAGGATAGAGACCTGACCTAGGATAAATCATTGTCGATCAAACAAATGAATGAATGAATAAATAACTCTTACAACTTCTGTCTTCTGTAATACTTTCATAATTACTCTCATATTATGATCAAATGAAATAATATATGTAAAAGCACTTAGCCCAGAGGCTGGCATATGGTTAACACTATATAAATCCTTGCTCTCTTTCCTCCTTTCCCTGACACTTCACTCTCCACCTTGTTAGTGCAGTGGAAAGAGTTCAGGACTTAGAGTTAGAAAGACTTGAGCCTAGGGGGATGGGGGATGAGAGGTGGGGAGATGGAGGGGAGGGCAGGGAGGGGGGGAGGGATGATGAATATTCACATTTCTGTAGAGGGGGAGGGACAGGGTGGAGAGTGGCTGGGGGGGGCAGGA
>CM053580.1:142545587-142567279 GCA_028627135.1 Pseudochirops cupreus | reverse complement strand
GGTGGGCGGGGGAAAGACGGGGAGAAAAGATGTAACTCAAAAAAATTTAATAAAGAATCTCATATTAAAAAAAAAAAGACTTGAGCCTGAATTTTATCTCATACTCCCTACCTGTGTGACTCTGGGCAAATCATTTAACCTCTCTGTGCCTTGTTTCCTCATCTACAAAATGGGAACTCCAGTAACACTGATCTCACCGTGACTAAAATGTAAAGTGCTGTGCAAATCTTAAAGTACTATATAAACACAAACTACTAATATAATATTATTATAATCCTACTGAATACAGACTCACAAAATAGAAGAAAAATATTTTTGACTTAGTGGCTTTAGGACTTAAAATTCTTAATAAGGGCATTCTCAGGGAAGCAGCCGAAAAGACAACACTAGAAGGGGAGGATGGAAGCTAATGTTTCCATAATCAATGCTACTATTTATGTGGGAGATTGTATGGCATGTTGTGTAGAGTACTAGACATGGAATAAGGAAAACTTGGATTTGAATTCAGCTCCTGACACAGTCTAGTTGGCTTGCTCCTCTGAGTCCCATTCTGTAATATGGGAATAATAAGACCTGCAGTACCTAACTTACAGAGTTACTCTGAGGCTCCTACAACAAACATCCTGTATGTAAGATGCTTTGTGAACCTTCAAGTACATATGATTTTATTTTTTGCAAGGCCCAGTTTATTTCAATACCTGAACAATCAACAAAGTCACCATAAGCCCCACAGGTCAAGAATCACAGTGACTTTCTCCTATATTTCTTTTACCCAACACCATAGTTAACCACTGACTGAACATCTATCTTGTGATAATGGAACAGGATGCTGTTGCACAGCCACTGAAAAAGACAAGATGAAGGATATGCTTTTTTTAAAAAATTAATTAATTTACTTTTTAGTTTACAACATTCAGTTCCACGAGCTTTTGAGTTCCAAATTTTCTCCCCCTCTCCTCCATGGCAGCATGCAATACAATACAGGACCTACAAATACCTTCACATTAAACATTAGTCAAGTTGTAAAGAAGGATTATAACCAATGGAGTGAACAATGAGAAAGAAGGAACAAAACAAAACAAAAAAGAGAGAGAGCAAGTAGTTTACTTCAATCCGCATTCAGATTCCATAAATTTTTCTCTGGATGTGGATAACCCTTTCCATCATGAGTCTTTTGGAGTTGTCTAATTTATTACCTTGCATTGCTGAGAGGAGCCCAGTCTATCAAAGATAGCCGTCACACACATGATGTGTCTGGGATTGTGTACAATGTTCTCCTTGTTCTGCTCTCTTCACACAGCATCAGTTTATATATGTCTCTCCAGGTTTTTCTGAAGTCCATCTGCTCATTTCTTATAGCACAATAGTATTCCATCACAGTCATATACCACAACTTGTTTAGCCATTCCCCAATTGGTGGGCATCCCCTTGATTTCTAGGATATGCTTTAAAAAAAAAAAGAATTCTATTAAAGACCCTCAATGAAAAACTCAAAATCGAAATTTGCTTTCTGGTCCTTTCAGGGGCCCTTACAAAGTCAATCATTCTTAGAGGATCATAGTTTTAAGTTAGTTAACTTTCCAAATGCTGCTTCTGCCCCCATGTGGTTTATTAAGTCATCAATTTTCAGAAAAATTCGAGGAAAGGAGACTACGTATGAAAATCAATCCATAAACATTTGCTAAATCCTTACTACAGGCCAGGTGTTGTGCTAAGTGCTGGAGATACAAGAAACGCCAAAACAATCCCTCTAGGGAAAATACTTTGAATTTCTCTTACTATAGATACATGAGAAGGACCTCAGGTCATCTAGTCCCGTCATCAGATGTTACAGATGCAGAAAATGAAGTCCAGAAAAATTAAATGACATATACGTAGTAAGGAGCACAGTCAGAATTCAAACCCAAGTCCTCTGACTCAAAATCCAATATTCTTCCCACTGCCTCCCTCTCAAGCCTTATCAATTTGTCATCTTAACCCTCGGTGATATATCACAGAGAGGTCTTATAGAAAATTTTAAGAGCATCCCTCCTCACCGGAGGAACAGTAACGAGTGAAGTGACTGACAGGAGTGTTAAGTAGCTTCTAGTGGTAGCAAAAATAAATAAAATCTAAAACCAAAACAAAAAAGTGAGTAACTATCATTTGAGGAACTAGTTGAACAAATGACAGTGTTTAAATGTGTAATTCAGGCTTGGCTTGCTCCCAGCATCATGACCTGGAGATGTGGTGGGGTAGCTAAGAAGCTCCTGGGTCAGATGGTCCTAGCCGAGGTTTCTCCTTGAAGGTTGTCCATGAGTTTCTTTTCCCAAACTCCCTCAAGGGTAATAAAGACCACAAGAACATGAGGAATTCTTGGTAGCCTGCTCAGCCCCCAGGCAGATACCTGAGGTCTACCAAGTTTCACAGAATTATAGCTCAAGGGCACTTGAGAGGCCACTGAATCCAGTCTCTTCATTTTACTAATTAGGAAACTAAGATACTGAGAGATTATATGACCTGGCCAGGGTCACATTCAGCTAGTAATTAGTGAGACAGCATTTGAACTGGATCTTTCTGATTCCAAGCCCAATATGGTGACCTCTGCTCTAAACTGCCTTTCCATGTCTACTATTAACCACCATAGAAATGGCTAAGTCCAGGTTACAAATGTAGTGGAATATCATTGCACCTTAAGAAACAAATATGAGAATACGAGCAATTCTGAGATTTGAATTAATTGATACAGTATAAAATAAGGGGAGAACCAGGAGAATAATATACATAAATATGCTAGAGTAAATGAAAGCAATATTACAAGGCAGCCAAATTCTGACTAATTGTAATGGCCAATCTTGGTTCTAAAGAACGATAAAAGTCATAGATTTCATTTATGTAGCTCTTTAAAGTTTACAAGGTGATTTACATACATGATCACATTTGATCCTCCCAACAACACTTGGAGGTAGGTGATATTACTACCACCATTTTATAACTGAAGAAACAGACTCAAAGAGGTTCAGTTATTTGCCCGTCATATCACCTATATACAGGTGATAATGGTCAAAAGCAAGATCCAAACCCAGGTCTTTCTGAACCTATTTATTACAATATGCTTCCTCTGATGAAATACAGCTGCTAGACCAGTGGTTCTCAACCTTGCTAACGCCACAACCCTTTCATACAGTTCCTCATGTTGTGGTGACCCCCAACCATGAAATTATTTTCGTTGCTACTTTATAACCATAATTTTGCTGCTATTATGAATCGTAATGTAAACATCTGATATGCAGGATGTATTTTCATTGTTACAAATTGAACATAACACACAGGTTGAGAAGCGCTGTGCTAGACTGACATTTCTATAATACAGTTCTGGCTAGGTCTCAGTTTCTTTGTTGTTTTTTTTCTAATTAAAAAAACAATTTTTTTAGTTTCCTCATTTGTTAAATAAGGGGGATGAAGTATTTATCTTCTGAGGTTATTTCCAAAGTCTTAAATAGTTCTTTATTACTTCTAGGATAAAATAGAAACTCTTCTGTTTGACATTTAAAGTCCTTCCCGGATTTATTACTCCTTATTACACACTCTACATTTAAGCCCAACTGGCCTGTTTGCTGGTCCTCCTACATAAGTCTGTCTTGTCTCCAAACTTTTGCCAAGGCTCTCCCAGATACCTGGAATTCTTTCCCTCCTCACCCATACCTCTTACAATCCCTAACTCCCTTCAAGGCTCAGTCCAGGGGTCATCTCCATTACTGGTGTTATTCAGTCACATTCAGTCCTGTCTGATTCTTGGTGACCCCATTTGGGGTGTTCTTAGCAAAGACACTGGAGGGGTTTGCCATTTCCTTCCCTAGCTCATTTTATAGATGAGGACCTGAGGCAAACAAGGTTAAATGACACGCCCAGGGTCAAGCTTCTAAATGTCTGAGGTCAACTTTGAACTCAGAAGATGAGCCTTTCTAACTCCAGGCCCAGGACTCTCTGTACTGCGCTACATCCTTCCTGATCTCCCTTACCCATCTTCCCCCACTACCTACCCAGTCGTCACTACTTTCCTTACTCTCTCTTCTGAAATTACTTTTGTATGTTATACTTTGTCTATGTAAAGTATCTGCTTTTGTATACACACACAGAGACACAGACACACACTTTGTGTTTACTTATTAGGGCTGGTAACTGTTTTGTATTTTTTTAAATCTTTGTATCATTTCTCTGCTGGCCCCACATAGAAGGGATTTTAAAGTGCTTGTTTCACTAAACACCCTCCTCTTCGTATAGAAAAGGAGAGAGGAGAATCTATGGATGCTACAAGTTGTCAGGAATAATAGTCTTGTGAGCTCCTTTGGGATAGGGACCATGTTTTCGACTTTTCTGTGTCTTTGGTGTTCAGCCCACAGGCTGCCTAATGAATAGTAAATGCTGAATAAGTGCTGACTGGTTGGTTTTAATTGTTTGGCGTTTGTTTTTTTCTGTGCTTCAAGGGAGGGTTCACTGAGGAGAGATACAGGAGGAAAGGAATGTGGTTTACAAATAAAAGGCATGAATGATCCCCTAGAGAAAGGGGGGAAAGGAATGTTTGACAGCTACTCAGCGCAAGAATACTGAGTCAGAATCAGAGGTAAGCAGTTGCTAAAGGATAAAGGTCAGAATGGAACACATCTGACACTGAGAGCTTAAAAAAAATCACCCAGTTATAAGACTAATAACAACAGTAACTCAAGGGGTAGGTTGTGTTCCTGCCAAATTCAACTGGAAGAGTTGAATAAAGAATCTTTCCTGGCCTGAGTTTAAAATACCAAGAGCAAACATCTGGCACAAACAGGGACAGAACAGGCCAGTGGAGAAGCATCTGACTAGATTTACATATGAAAACATTCACCAGTCTTTCAGAGCAAAGTCTGGGCTGGGGACTCTCTAATTTCATCATAGAAGCAGAGATCTTTCTGAATGCCCGGGTCAAAGAAAATGAGTCCCATAACGGTACTGCAGTGGATTCCATGGCAGTAAGTTAGGCCAGGGCTGTTACTGAGATCACAGGCCCCATTCCTCAAGACACATTCACTCAACACAAGATTCCACCCAACCTGTGTCTATAGTTTCCCCTTTCTCCCATGATTCCCCATTACTGGCGCCTGAAAATGGGTCTCTAAGGCTCCTCTGTCTCTTCACCTCACTTCCGAAGGCACCACTAGTAACTCAAAAGCGAAGCAAAATAGAGAATAGAACATTCATAAAATTAAACACCAACTATGTGCCAGACATTTGTGCTACGTGCTTTACAAATATCTCATTTGATCCTCGTGACAACTCTAGGAAGTAGGTGCTATTGCTGTCCCATTTTATGGTTGAGGAAACTGAGACAAACAGCAGTTGAGGGACCTGCCCAAGGTCACACAACTAGTAAGTTTCCAAGCCTGGATCTGAACTGAGATCTCGACTTCAGGACCAGTCACCTAGCATGTTCTTTGGCTTTTATGTTAGCTGGACCTGGGGGAAACAAAATTCTCTGAAGTAATAAGCTACTCTTGAAAGGTTTGTTCCTGATTTTTGAGGTATGGATTTGCATCTGACCATCATTTCCTTTGCCTTTCAGCCTCAACCAAGCATAAACACAGAGTTTCAAATGAATTTCAAGCTTTTGATGTGGTGTGTGGATGGGTCAGGGATCAAGCTGCCAAGAGTTCTGTCGAATAAATGGCCATGTGATGCAATGGAAAGAGAGCTGGACCTGAAGGCAGAGGATCTGAGTTCAAATTCCCTCTCTAACACCCCCTCCCTACAGGGCCTTGAGTAAGTCACTTAGTTTTTTCTCAGCTTCTTCTTCTGTAAAATGACTAGATGGGCTTCTGAAACCCCTTTCCATCTCTATAACTATGATTCTATGATCCTCTGATCCTACTGTTCAGTCATTTCAGTTGTATTCAACTCTTCATAACCTCATTTGGGGTTTTCTCAGCAAAGATACTGGAGTGGTTTCCCATTTTCTTTTCCAGCCCATTTTACAGATGAGAAAAGTGAGGCAAACAGAGTGAAGTGACTTGTCCAGGGTCACATGGCTAGAAAGTATCTGAAAGACCAGATTTTAACTTGGGAAGAGGAGTCTTCCAGATTCCAAGACCAGTGTTCTAACCACTGCACCACCTAGCTGCCCTCTGAACCTGAGCACCCCCAAGCCAGGAAGGAATCAGTCAAGAGAAATCTTGGCTTTATTTTACTATACTGTGTTATCATGACAATTTACAGATGGATAATCTGGGGTCAAGAGAACAGTAATTGTAGCTCTGTTCTTCTGCCTGGATTGAAAACAAGGGAACTATTTAGTAGCAGTGTAAGGATCCTGGTTTTTTAACTAAAGTTTCCTCCTGCCCCAAACCCCAAATCAAATTAATTCTTGTTTAAATATACTTCAGTACAGCTATCAGATGGTAACATCCCAGGCACGAAACCAGCTCAGAACCACTGGGGTCCATTTGGCAGACTGAGAAGAAAAGTTCCCAAAATTCCAGAATGTTAAACCCTCCAACACTCCACTGCAATATTGCTAAAATAGGACTGAGCTGAGCAATGTAATTGACTGGATGAAAACAACAAAGGTGGATCCTTAGAGATGAGTATCTTTTCTATTATGCTGATCACCTTAACAGAACATTGTGTTAAATACATTTCAAGAGAATACCCAAAAGGCACATGCAGTGAAAGCCTTTTAGAGAAGGGGGCAGCTAGGTGGCACAGTAGATAGAGTGCTGGATCTAGAGTCAGGAAGATTCCTCTTCTGGAGTTCAAATCTAACCTCAGACAATTAATAGCTGTGTGACCCTGAGCAAGTCACTTAACCCTCATTTGTAAAATGAGCTTGAGAAGGAAACTGCAAACCACTCTAGTATCTTTGCCAAGAAAACCCCAAATGGGGTCACAGAGAGTCAGATACAACTGAACAACCACAAAAAAGGAAGAAGAAAAAAACAATCAGCTTTCATTATCCATGTCAATGCCTATATGAGTACACAAGATTTAAAAGGGATAGAGATACAGTCAATGTTCAATGATCCATTACAGTGGAGCAAGAAATATACGTGACTACCTTGTCTCTCCTTCCAGATTTTCCTCCTCCCAAGATACCACAGTTCCTAAGTAAAACTCTGCAGCAGGCAAAATTTGCTTTTTGTGTCTAGGCTTGCTCCCAGTTCCTTCGATCATCTACTCTCTCTTTCTCTCTGTCCAGGACCTGATACCTTCATGGTAACTACCCTACCTGCCCAGGGCACTGTACCAGTACTACAATCCATCCCTTCAAAGATCATATGTCTGCTTCAGTCCCCTCCAGTGCACTAAGTAACTATGTAGCTGGTTTGATAGACTAATCTGCACTAAGGTGGAAATGGCTTGTGTTACACCTGACAACTCCCAAGGCTTATTAATTTACATCAAAAAAGTAATAAGGGAATTTCAGCCATTGGGGGATCACGACCAAAGGCATGCATACTTTCCATGCTAGAATCATACAAGAGGCCCATTCAATGGATAATTTGTTCACAGATTCATTCAGGAATTAATTGTGACTCTAATTATAAGAGCTTCAAAAGATACTTGTGGTCAGCACTGGAAGGTAATTGATCAAAAACAAATAAAAGCCGATTTAGTTTTATGATAATTAACTTAATGAACAGTATCCATATATCCAATAACCTTCTCTGTTCTCCTTGGTAAAAATTCTAAGGAATATCTTTTTTAAAAATCTATGTTCTTAATTATTTGCTGCAAAATGGTAATTTCTTTATTATCCTAAGTTTCTCCATAAACACTGAACACAAGCTATGAAAATCTTATCATCATCAGTAATAGCTTACATGAGTGAGTGGCAAAATACCACCCCAGTGGCTCCCAGTCCAAGCAATTACAGTCGGGTAATTAGTTTTTTGTGCATTGAATGATATTAGGAGGGGAAAAGCATTTAATCACTAATAGGAAAGTCCTAAATAATTACTTTTTTTTGCTTGAAGTGTCTGGATTTATGGTTATTTGATAGGTATTTAAGATGAGTTTATGTAACTGAAATAAATGTTTTGTTGCCTAGTCTTCACAAATCAGCCTGCTCAGACCCAAGAAATCAGGTCTTTTTTAGATCTGTATTAGTGTGGTATGCACTCAGTTGGTATTTTGTTACCTTTTATTGTTATTCATCTTTCTGTGTGTCTGTCCTGCCTTCTCAACTGAACTGAAAAACTCCTGAAGGGGTTTACTATGCACTTTACCAATATTATCTCATGTGATCCTCACATGACAACCCTGGGATGTAGGTGCTATTGTTATTCCCACTTTATAGATGAGGAAATTGAGGCAAGCAGAGGTTAAGTGAATTGCCCAAGTTCACATAGCTATTAAGTGTCTGAGGCAGGATTCAACTCAGGTCTTCCTGACTTTGGGTCCAGGTTTTATCTACTCTGACTCCTAAGAGTCTCTACCTCTTAGAAGGGGTAGGGGATAGGGGGTGGGGGGTGGCTAGGTGGCACAGTGAATAGAGTACCGGCCCTGGAGTCAGGAGGACCTGAGTTCAAATCCGACTTCTGACACTTAACACTCACTTAGCCATATGACCTTGGGCAAGTCACTTAACTCCAATTAATTCCTCCCCCCCTCCAAAAAGCAAAAAAAAGAAAAAAAAAAGAGAAAAGGGTAGGGGAAGGAATGGGGATAAGAAGGGGAGAGAGGGAGGGCAAACATGGACATAATATCTATTTTCAAGTATTTGAAGGGCTGTCTTCTGTGGTATAAGAATTAGACCCTGGGGTATGGCTAGGTTGCTCAGTCAATAGAGCACCTGGAGTCAGGAGGACCTGAGTTCAAATCCAGCCTAATAATTAGCTGGATATTATTATCCAGCTAATAATAAAACTTATTAGCCATGTGACCTTGGACAAGTCACTTAACCCCAACTGCCCTGCCTTCCCCCCCTCCAAAAAACAAACAAACAAAAAAAAGAATTAGACATGGGCTTCTTGACCCCACGTGAGAACTAGTAGCAATGAGTGGTTTTGTTTTATTTTTCTTTTGGAGGGGGGAAGGCAGGGCAGTTGGGGTTAAGTGACTTGCCCAAAGTCACAATGAGTGGTTTTAGAAGTTAATAGCATATGTTCTGCATGATTGGACATGTATAACCTTTATCAAATTGCTAACTGTCTCAGGGAGGGAGGCAATGAAGCAAGAAGGCAGAAAATTTTTGAAAGCAGATGTTGAACAAGTAATATGTAGGGAAAACACATCTACTTTATCAGCCATGACTAGGAAGCAGATATTAAAATACATGCCCTAACGGCTTTCTCATCAGGAGCACTCTGTGTCAAAGGTATCAGAGATGTAATCCAGAGGCCACATGCGCCTACAACATTGCCAAGTGGGGCCTGGACCAGATCAAGATGTAGTTCCTATCTGATCTGAATCTATTGGCAAATTTATATATTTATCTATACGGATCTGTAGGCAGGCATTTTATGTACATGTATATATACACACATATACCTATATAAACACGTGTGCTTCTAAGTCAACATGTGGCCTGCAGGAATCCTTATGAATAAATAGTTTCTCAAGTTTGACACCATTGCCCTTCCTCGACTGAAATCACAAGTCTGGTTAAAAATAAATCATATATATTCCATACACAAATAACTGATATATAACAAATATAATGAAATACAGAAATAGAATGACTCTAACAGAACATAATTTGAGAGTTGATAATTCAGAAGAAAACATAATTGGATGTTTGCTACTTGTGCAACCTTGAGCAAATCACTTTATCTAAGCAGGTGTGAGTTTACTCACCTGTGAAACAAAGGATTGAAAGGACTTGACAGTCCTTTCCAATGGCTTTGGCCTCTTATAAACGTCTAGAGAACATATCATCCCGTACCTCACAATGACCATGGTGATCCATAGGTAGAGAGTGAGAAGGAGGGAAAGGAAGGGGAAGAGGAGGAGGAATCCCCAAACCGAAGGTAAGAAACTTTTTTTTTTGGGTCTAATTGAAAACTAACAGGCATAGTCCTGTAGAGTTCATTTTCAATGTTATTGTAAACACTGCCCTCTAGTGACCACTGCTGTTACACTTATTTTCTCAGGAAACTAAATTACTAATGGCTGCCACAATATTTTAATTGATTCCATCTTTGTTTTAAATTTAGACTCTAGGTACTCTAAACTATTCCAAATGACTGGTGATATTTTGTTTACATTCTCTATATATGGTATAGTAGAAAAAGTACTGAACCTGGAGCCAGGGGGCCTGGTTTTAAATCCTGACTTTTTACTACGGTTTCAGTTGTTTCCAACTCTTCATGATCCCATTTGGGGTTCTTGACAAGGATACTAGAGTGGTTTGCCATTTTTCCCCCAGTTCATTTTACAGAGGAGGAAACTGAGGCAAACAGGGTTAAATGACAGCTAGTTAAGTGTCTGAGGCTAAATTTGAACTTGTATTTTCCTGAACCCAGTTAGGTCCTGATTAATATGAAGAAAGAATTTTCTGAAGTGGCTGTATGTAGTCTAAGTTGCATTATACAAACTTCTTATTCTATACCAGGCAATCTTGAGCAGATTTCCAGTCTCAGTTTCAGCTTCTGTAAAATGTGGGGATTGGACTTAGGTCCTGGAGACCATTCTTTCAACTCTTAATCAGTGATCCTATGACTCCCAATACCCAAGTGCTTAGCATACACTATGTATACAGCCAGTGTTCAATGAATATAACATCTATCTCTCCCCAAAACTGAAGCAAGATGAACTAAGATATAAAAACACAAAGTTTATCTCAACTCCACAGGGATCATTTTATTTGTACTCTCTAAATGTGCTATATTCTATTTCTAAGAAGTAATTTTATTTTCTTCATGTTTTCATATTTAAGTCATTGCTAGAGTCACTCAAATTGCTCTAAAAGTCTCATTTTCCCCCTATTATTTCACCCTAGGCTCTCTCTCCACTTTGTTGTAACTCCGTATCACCACACCCTTCTATAATACTACCCTAACTCTACCCAGTGGAAATTTCTCAATTTCCCTAAACTTACTTCTGTGAAATGTAATATCCTTTTGTTTCTTGGTTCAGCCCCACTGACAGATTAAAACTGGGGCAATGTAACATAGTGGAAAGAATGACAGATTTGGAGACAGAGGATCTGAATTAAAATTCACTTCTCTGGGCCTCCATTTTCTCATCTGTAAAATGAAAAGTCTGGATTATATTAACTCTAAGGTCCCTTATAATTTAATAACAATGAGCCTATGCTTTTATGATACAAATACTATACAGTGGTATTCAAATAAGATAGAGGACCACATCTCAACATTCACATTCTTTTGATTATTCTGAATTTGTTCAAATGAACAGTTAACTTGTGGGTCTAGTGCACAATCCCTCCAAGACACAAACCTATGGATTGTCAAATGGTGGGGTGAAAGAAGCCAGTTTTTAAAACAGAATGCATGACTAGACTGTTTTTATCTTCAGTAAAATTCATTTCCAAAGAAAAGCAAAACAACATGCAGAAACAGAGATGAACTTAACACACTTATAGTTAACTAGCATTTCTTTAAAGTGCTTATGCGTCAGGCATTGTGCTAAGTACTGAAGATTAAAAAAAAAAGCCACCCCCCCCAAAAAAAAACCCAATAAAAACGTCTCTGCTTTCAAAGAGGAGACAACCTGCATACAACTAGGTACAAATGAGATCTATCCAGCACAAATCGGGGGTGATCTCAGAGAAGTGCCCCTAAGATTCAGAAGGACTGGGAATGACTTCTTTGAAAGGCTGTTGTTATTGGTACTGGTCTTTCATTTTTGAAGAGGATCAAAAACATCATGTAACGTCTCGATTTATGTGTGACAGAGTTGCACAAAGTTGTCAGTCAGTCTCACTCTCTCTTCTAGAGTCACTGAATTCCAGTGGCAGGACAAAAGTCAAGAGGATTAGAGATGGCCTGGGATGCAGTGGATGACGTGGTGTCTTTGATGTCTGACCAAACTCTAAGCACTCTACAGCATCTGCTTTAGTCACATTCATGGCCATTGGAACAAACTGTTCCCATCTGTCCATTCTGCCTGGGGAAGCCTTCGCATGCTCAGGGTAGTCATCCCCTTAACTCACAGACAGGTTTGAGAAAAGTTGGTTACCCTCAACCTGGCTTAGCACATCTGCAAAGACTTCACCAGGCACTTGAGCTGAGCCTTGAAGGAATTAGAATTCAGGTTCTCTGACTCCAAATCGAGTCCTTTTTCTGCTCTGCCAAGCTTCCGCCCTAGTAATACCCCGTTAGGGATATCATTTGAAAAGGAGCCTTTCTGGTACGATTGCAGAAAGGGACATTAAAATTTTCCATTAGCCATCCTTAGTCATAGTCATCTGGCCCTGCTATTAATTAGAAATGAAGGAAAGAAAGCACATTGTCTGATTCAAAGTGGACGCTGAAATAAGTACATGGCACTAATTGATTACGAGGTAAACACACATTTAAACTGTTCTTCACCAATTTATTACAGACATCATTTTAAAACAAATTAATTTTATTTTTCCCCGTAAAAATTCAAAACCCTTAACAATCCATTAGGAATGGAAAAACTATATAGAATAATTCAGATATACACTAGGCAGAATAATCCTTGATAGACAGGGGTGGGGAACTTAAGAAAATTAAATCATTGAGCCAAAGACCATAAAAAAGGACCACCCAAATACAGCTCATTTAAATTAAGGTGAGGTTTTTGGTTTTTTTAAATGAAATCTAACAGTAATAGGAAATTCCCAATGAGAAAATTCCCTCTATTAATGCAGGTCAGCCCCAGCTCTGAAACATTTTTAGAGGCAAGAGAAAGAAACATATAATACTCAAATCACTTGTTCATTTGTTTATTTTGTTAAATGAGAACAAGGGAAATCAAACTTTATTCTATAAGTTATTAAGAGTTGCATTCGAATTCCCAATTGTGAACAAATTAAGGAATACAAAAGAAGAAAGAAAAAGGCAAAGGGATAATGAGGGTGGGAAAGAGAAGGCTGGAGGACTCAATAGGGAAGTAAAAGAAAAAAGGAACAGAAACTTAACTCATGAGTGCCCATGATCCAGGCACTGTAAGTACTAGATGCCAGAACTAGAACAGATAAAAATGAAAACAGTCTCTGCCTTCAGGAAGCTTCACCTCATAAGTTTGCTGTGAGAATGAAAGGAGATAGGAGATTTCAAATCACTTGGGAAAAGAAGCGTCAAATGGCACCCAAACAGGGTAGGCTTCATTTATCTCTGGAAGAACTAGGACTAGTAAGACACAGCTTTCAAGGTAAAAAGGGAATGGAAAAACTGACTCAAGATACCAAAGACATGATCACAGAAACAGCTGGACAGGGAGTCAAACTGAGGCCATCATTTATCATATGTCTCTGACAGCTGGGTTCTACAAAAATTCCCATATATAGTAGCTGTTCTGTGTCATTTCCTCAAATGCACATTAAGCTTTTCCATCTGAGAAAGACATCAGCCCTTTGGGAAGGAGATAATTTGGCATCTGCTTCCGTATACATTAAAGATAGTGCTATTTCCATATTTAATCCTTTGCAGATTTGCCAGTCAAGAGACCAGGACATGTCATTTTCCCCAAATATAGTTCAACATAAAGCAGTCAGCACTTGTTTTCCTGTGTTCTTTACTGGCAAAGGGAGATAAGAGCTAAATTAACTTCACGAGACTCTGCCTCTACAAATAATCCTCTAAACATAACACTGGACCTACTTTACCACAAAGTATCCTTCAAACTGGAACTTTTCTACCAAGTTCCTTCAGTTTTTCATAGGTCTAATATTGGAAGGGATGGACCTTGGAAGTTAGTCCCCTCATTTTACAGAGGTGGGAATGAAGGCTTAGGAACAAGTAACTTACTCAAGGTCACACAGTAAGGATCAGAAACAGGGTCTGAACCACGGTCCCATAACTCCAAACCTAGGGCTCTTCTCAGTAATACTTCTCTCATTTGTTCTTAGAAAAGGTATTACTGTTCAGTCATTTCAGTCATGTCCTACTATTCATGACTCTATTTGGGGTTTTCTTGGCAAGAATACTAGAGTGGTTTACTATTTCCTTCTCCAGCTCATTTTACAGATGAGGAAATGGAGGTAAACAGGGTTAAGTGACTTGTCCAGGGTCACAGTTAGTATCTGAGGCCAGATCTAAACTCACAAAGATAAATCTTCCTGACTCTAGGCCTAACATTCTATCCACTATTGCTCAGAAAAGGTGTAGGAGACATAATTTAATGGGTTTTTCAGAGCTACTTTATGTGCTTTAACAAGAAAAGGACTGTGAGTACCTACAATAATTAAGGAGAAGGGAAGGGGAAAGGAATAAGCATTTCTATAAAGCCTCTTATATGCTAGGCATTGTGCTAAGAGTTTTTATAGGCATTATCTCATTTGATCCTCACAACAACCCAGAGAAGTAGGTGCTATTATTATCTCTACAGCTGAGGGAACTGAGGCAAAGAGCTCACACAGCTAGGTCTTCCTGACTCCATATCCAGTCTTGTATATACTTTACTACCTAGCCACCTAGGGGAAAACTATCTTAGTCCAAGGCCTAACATTGTAGTTATTTGAAGTCCTTTACGTATAATTATTGTTAAAGCACTTAAATAACTCCTCTAAAATTACAGCCTAGCTCCATGCACTAAAACTCATCTCATTACGAATGGGGATAGGTAACTTTTAGGAATGGTGCTGCAGACCTTCCCCTAGCTAAAGTCAAACAAGATCAATCCTAAGAGACAGCCTAGTGCATGTAGTGCTGATTTCACTCAGAAGACCTAGGTTCAAATCCTAGTTCTGACAATTATCAGTAGCATTACCATTGAACTTCAGTTTTCTAGAGATCATAATGCTCACCAGCCACAGAGCTGGGAGAAGAGTTTTGCAAACCTTAAACTGTTATGTAAATGTATATATGATTCTGTCCTTTCTTAATTGGTGACCCAAAGTTTTTGACTAGTGTTTGACCACTAAAATCTGCAGGTTATTACGTAAGTATTCCCAAGACTGATATTAAAATGAGCTTCATAGTTTGACCTCATTCTTGGGGTGGGAAAATAAGGGAGCAGACAAGGAAGCTAGTTTTAATCACTGCTTCACTCCCATCTTTATTCATTTACATTTACTAGGAGATGTCTGATATGGAAATAAAAGATTCAGTTAGATAAATATTTACTTAGCACATATTTCTGTGCCAAAAATTATAGCAGACACTGACAATACAAAGACAAAAATGAGAAGTCACTGCTCTCAACAACCTACATTCTCATGTATTACACAAATGACAGCATTTATCACTGTGTATCTAGTCATAGATCCGGTCACCAAGTCAGATGCAGGGAAGACCTCCTAGATCCCCACTACGGTGTCGCAGTCTACCCAAACCAGTGTCCTTCCCTGTGCATATCCCATTCCATTTCTACGACTTTGCCCATAATATTCTCCTTCTTATACAAAATGTCTAGTCAACCCATCTCCCCACCCAATTCTGCCAAAGGAAAGTGTGTAATTTCTGACCTGGTTCTTGAGGCCAAGTTCAAAGCTCCATTTATCCATTTACTCATTTAGCAACCATTTAAGCAGCATCTTCTATAACAAATGCTAGAGGCTACAAACAATAGAAAGAGGGGGTGGTAGAATAAGGCATAGGACAGGCAGCCAAAGAGAACTGGGGTCAAATCCTAAATCTGCTAACTAATTTTCCATACGTTTTTCAACGTCCTCTTGAGATTCACTTTCCTTATGTGTAAAAAATTAAGGGATTAAATCAGATAATCTCTAAAGTCCCTGGAAGGTCTAACAGACTATAATTACACTGTTCAGTTTCTACTGTCTTACATTAGTATATGGTCTTTGTAGTTATTCTCTAATTGGATAGTGTGTGAATGATTTATCTTTTCCCAATCTAGGATCTGACTTTCTAAAGGTATTTTAGTGCTTAGGACATCGTTGTGTACAAAGAAGGTGCTTAAGAAATGCTTGCTGAATAAAGGCATATTGGCTTAAAGAACCAAAATAAAATGGAATGTCACTTTCTATCATCATCATTCATTTATATAGCTAAGGTTTATAAAGAGGGGTATGTATGAGTGTGTGAGTGTGTGTGTGTGTGTGTGTCTGTGTGTGTGTGTGTCTGTGTATGAGTCAGGTGAGTAGAGGATGGAGTGCCTGGCCTGGAGTCAAGAAGAAGGGTCTTCCTGAATTCAAATCTGGCTTCAGACACTTACTAGCTATGTGACTGAGGGCTAGTCACTTAACCCTGTTTGCTAATTTAGTTTTCTTCATCTGTAAAATGAGCTGGAGAAGGAAACGGCAAACCATGTCAGTATCTTTTCCAAGAAAACCCCAAATGGGGTCACAAAGAATTGGACATGACTGAAAAACAAAAACAACACATTTTTTTTATTTGGATCTAATCCTCTTTCCACTGTACCACACTGCCTCTGGTAACCATCTCCTAGAGATGGATAGGAAGAAGCAAAATGTCTTAATAAGGAATTTTACTTGCTGTGGATCTATGATATCATTAGTATGGTTATGGATTCCAACCCATTCAATGCCTTCTCAACCTGGCTAATTCTTGTCTGTGACTGTCCAAAAATCCTCCAAGGAAAGATGCTCAACACATCAGAGGCCCTTTTTCTTTTCTTTTTCTTTTTTTTCTAAATATTTCATCAATGTCAATGAAAGATTCTGGGATGTCCATCTGTTTAACATTTCTTACTCTGGCTACAGAAGCAGTCCATCTCCTTTTCTGGTCCCATAAATGCTCATGATGAAACAGGCACTAAATATAGGAATGTGTATCAACACTTCCAATGATTTCTTAAGGGCTCTTTAAGCTCTAAGATTCATTGGTTCTCTCTCCCCTCCCAGAGCCATCCCCAAGCTACTGCAAGGTAGGCTGGGAGTATTAACACTGACTTTCTTTTTCACTTTGGAACCTCAGAGCCTCCATTTGCAAAAAGAGCCTCTGTAGAAGATACTTTCACATTGGAAATTGAGGGTGGGGAGCCACACTGGATGACAAGCCTGTCTAAGAGAGTAACTAGCATCCAGTTGGTGGGCAACAATGGAGTGGAGGTAGGAATGAATGTCTGCAACAGTTACAAGGTGGGACCAGAACCCTCTGCTTTCCTAGCTTCCCAATTCTCTAACTTTGTATACCAGCATATGAGCTGGCAATAACTTTTCATCATCATTTATTAAAGCCAGATTTCAAATTTTAGCCTGAGAGCATCCGAAGTTTAAATACCAGTCAATGATTCCATCAGAGAGTAACAGAAGTCACATCTCTTCAAATTTACCTTATAATACCCTAATTGCCAAGAAGCCTTTGTAGATAAATAAATCATGCTTTAACATTAGTACAAATATAGAACTAAAAGATCTTCTTGTTCCCCTGAACAACTTCCCCTCCTTATCTCTCTGGAAAAGAATAGACAAACATTTCTACTCCTGGATACACATGGGTTTTTGCTACTGCATAACCATAATAGGCATTAATTAGTACCCCAGGTCTATAGTTATATATATTACATATATATATATATATATATAAAACAATAGAAATATATAAATACATTATATATGTGTGTACATATATATGTATAATATATCTGTATGTAATAAGAATGTTATTAAAGCTCCCTACATAGAGAATTTTCTGGATTGTGTAATTTAAATGTAAAAGGAAAATTCACATTTATACAGTACTTTAAAGATTTACAAAATATTTTCTTCATAATAATAAGAAGCAGGTGGTGAAACTACCATTATTCCTGTTTGATAGAAGAGGCAATTTAGGTTCAGAAAAGTGAACTAACTTGTCTAGGGTCATAGCTGAGCTCTGAATCCATGATTCTTCTAACTACAAATCTGACACTCTACTACACTTCACTGCCTTGCAGTAAATCATCTTATGAGGCTTACAACACTTCAGAAATGCAAATAGAAACCTTAGAATATCTCAGAGTTGGAAGGGACCTTAGAAGTTAATTAGTCCAACTGACATCTGTACAGGAATCTTTCTGACAATGTGCATGACAAGAAATTGTTCCGTTTCTCTGACTGAAGACTTCCAGTAACAGGGAACATAATGCTCTCTGAGGCAGGCAGCCTATACCACTTCTGGACAGCTCTAATCATTGGAAGGTTTTTCCAGCCGAAATTTACTGCTTGGCAACTTTCACCTGCTACTCCTTCCTAGGTTCTATTATCTAAGGTCGAGCAGAATGAATCTATTCCCCTTTCACAGCCTTTAAGGACAGCCTTTGAGGACAATTATCATGTCTTCCCCAAGTATTCTCTTCTCCGTCAACTTTTTTGAGTGATCCTCATAAGACATCCTTATTATCTGAACTGCCCTCCTTTGCAATTTGTCAGTGTTCCTAACATGCAGTGCCCAGAATTTAATAATCCAGATACAGTCTAACAGGACAAGATGAAATTTGACTATTACCTACCTCATTCTGGGCACCATGCCCTCATTTAATGAAGCCTAAGATTTGGTTAGCTTTTTTGCAGCTGCCATAGCATAATGTTGACTTTTATTGCTCATAAAATGCCCAGCCAGATCCTTTCAATGCGAACTGTTGTCTATCCATGCTTCTTCATCTTGTAACTGTATGGTTGATTTTTAAAAGCAGACTCAAGGCCATGAATTTTTTCTCTTATTAAATTTCACCTTACTAGATTAGGCATAGTGGATATTGCTGGGCCTGAAGTCAGGAAGACTCCTCTTTTTAAGTTCAAATCTAGTCTTAGACACTTATTAGCTGTGTGACCCTGGGAAAGTCACTTAACTCCACTTGCCTCAGTTTCCTTGTCTATAAAATGAGCTAGAGAAAGAAATGGCAAACCACTCCAGTATCTCTGCCAAGAAAACTCCAAATGGGGTCATCAGGTATGACTGAACATTACTGAACAACAACAAAAGATTCAGACTTATCATCTAATTTACTGATTTTTTTGGGGGGGGGGGTGAATCTTGCCTTTGTCTAACATATACCCTTCAACATACATACTAACCCTCCTAGCTTTGCATATTTCCAAGATAACAGTGTGCCAAAACCAGTACATCCAAAAAAAAAATACCAATTGGTAATAGTTACTTTCCTCAAGGCATATTAGAAATAAGCAGTGAACCCTAACTGGTAATAGTTACTCTACCCATGACATACTAGGATGGTCACAGTACATCCTGTATTCCATGATTAATATTTCTTTTGGCAAAAAAAGTACAAGGTTTCAAAATTTTCTGCCCTGAAACTAGCCCAGAACAGAATTGTTTTTACATGTTAAATATAGAAAATCATACATAAAAGGTCAGAATGGGAGCTATCATTCTCTAAATGACCCTGAGACAAATCATTTAAAGAAACACAAAGAATCCCTAGTCACAATCAGTTCAGACTCTTCAGCAGTTCATTTCAGAGACATTAAGTACCTACATCACGATTCTTTAGGCATTACTTTCTTCTTTTAAACTTCACATAATTTCATTCTTAAGCACTCAATATTACTCCTTTATCAGACAATTCCCATTTCAATACTTTACCTAATTTGCTTCCCCTTCTCCCTTCTTCACAGATCCAGCAGAGAACCTTCTTTTCAGCAAGTCTGTTCTTTTTTAAATTCAATTATCAGGACCTTTTGAAGTCAATTTTATACTTCAGTCAGTTATCTTTAAAAGCTATTTCCTATATATTGCATAGTACTTCCTCCTCTCAATCTTGTATCTGTAGCCTTCAACTATATTTAAACCAGTGAAACCAAGTTGGGTTTTCTCCCTTCCATTCAGAGACATGTGACATAGTGTGTTGCACGATAACTGCACTTCTGAAGGAACATGACAACACCCTAAAATGTTGTCACAGCTCATATCCTGTTGTGCTATTACCGGAGATCTATTAACAAGAGAGGAAACTGAGCCACAAACTAATCAATTATGAACTGGCACATCCATATTTCATAAATGAGTGCTAACCTGTTAAAATTCCCAAAGGTATAAATCTTCTCCTTCCTTCAAAAACACTACATGTTACTTTACTGAGTCAGACAAAAATTATGCCAAAATTCACTTAGAGGAAGAAAAAATCTAGAATTTCATATGAGGAAAAAAAAGGAGGAATGGAGGGTATAGTATTTCAAAACCTTAAGTTAAATTATAAAGCTGTAATCATCAAAACTATTTAATTAGTTAAAAATATAAAGGTAGATCAGTTTAAAAAGGGGGGGGGGGCCCTAGATGAGATTGGGCCAGAAACAATCCAGCATTTGATACAGTAGAAAACATAAACTATTTGTCAGACGAGAAACATTTATCAGATACCTTCTACAGGGGAAGAACTCTTTATCTGACAAGAACTGCTGTGAAAACTGGAAAGCAGTATGGCAAAAAGTAGGCTTAGATGAACATCTCATAACACATACCACAATAAGTTCTAAATGGATACTCATATCATCAAAAAATTGGCAAAAAACAGTCAGAAGTATCTTTTACAATGATGAGAGCAGGACTAAACAAGGAACAGGGGATCACAAAAGACAAAATAGGGAATCTCAGTTAAATAAAATTGAAGTGCTTTTGCTCAGATGAAAGGAATACAGATAGGATAAGAAGGGAAACTTTATGGGGGGGGGGTATCATAGTATCAAATCTCTGACAAAGGTCAGATAATCAAGATTAAAGAATTAATACAAAGAATAAACACCAAGGATCATATCCCAGTGGATAAATAATGGCAAACAACAAACACTTCTCTAAAGAATTACAAACTATGGGGCAGCTAGGTGGTGCATCGAAAAGAGCACTGGCCCTGGAGTCAGGAGGACCTAAGTTCAAATCCAGCCTCAGAGATTTAACACTTACTAATTGTGTGACCTTGGGCAAGTCACTTAATCCCAACTGCCCTGCCTTCCCCCTCCAAAAATCAGGAAAAAAACCTGCAAACTAGTAACTATATTAAAGATTGTTCTGTCGCTAATAAAAGAAATTCAGAATACTGGCAAAGATGACAAAAAATGAGAGTGTTAATGCAGTGTAATGGGAAGAAAGGCACACTAATAGAGTAGTGCACGGAGCTAGTAAATTGTATCAACTAGTGGTTACTCATCTAATTCATGCTAAGCTTAAGTGTAAAATAACTTTAACTATTCTTGAAAGTGATTTGAAATGATCATTTTTTTTTAAAGAAAAAAGCTGGCTAAAACAGCCACCTCCTTTGACCTAGATATCCCACTACTAAGCATGGAGCCCAAAGCCGTCAAAGATAAAAAGCTCCTAGACATACCAAAAAATCTTTTGCAGCCCTTTTTATAGTATCAAAGAAGTGGAAACAAGGGTAAACTCCAGGAATTTAATGGAGAATTTACTATGCTGTAAGCAATGACAAATATGAACAATTCTGAGAAACAGAGTCAGTTTTCGACTTGCCCAAGATCACACAGGTAGTTAAGTGTCAGAGAATGACTTAAACCCATTTCTTAGAATTCCAAAGCCGGGGGGCGGAGCCAAGATGGCGGCGTAGAAGCAGCAACATATCGCAGCTCTCACACAGCCACCCCAAAATACCCATAAAATAGGACTCTAAACCAATCCTGGAACTCCAAAACGCACACAAAGATACTTCCCACTAAA
>CM053580.1:142514547-142545087 GCA_028627135.1 Pseudochirops cupreus | reverse complement strand
AGAGAAATAAGGGAAGTGAAAGAAAAATTGGGAAGAGAAATAAGAACGTTGCAGGAAAATCATGAAAAGAGAGTCAGCAGTATGACTGAAGAAATCAACACCCTAAAAAATAGATTAACTCAAATGACAAAAGATGCCCAAAAAGCCAATGAGGAGAAGAATGCCTTAAAAAGTCGCCTTTGCCAGATGGAGAAAGAATTCCAAAGCCAAAGCTTTCTACTCTACCACATTCCCTCCTCAAACTTTCCTTCCCTCATCACAGATGGGGGAGACAATGGGTGCAGATGATTGCATGTAACAATAAAAAGTCAATGTATGGGTTGGTTTTCCTGAACTATTTATTTTTTCTTTCTTTTTTTTTTAAGTCTTGTTATAAGGGGAGGGGAAAGGGACACATTCAGAAATGAAAATGAAATACTGAGGCAAAAGGCATCAATAAAAAAGGGGAAAAGGCTATAGGACTTTTTGTGTTAGCAAAGAACTAGAAAAAAGCTGGAGAGTAGCGGGACAAACTGCTGGTTTATAAGGGTATAAACATAAAGGAATAATATTTGCAGAAAATGACCAATGAGGAATTCAAAGAACATGGGAGACAGATAAGAACTGTATCAGAGGAAAGCAATATACACAACGACTACATAATGGTAAGCCAAAATCTGAGTAATTGTAATGAACAACCTTGGTTCTAGAAAACAGAAAATGAAATCTACCTCTTTCTTCTTGGTATAGAGGTGGGAAACCACAGGTGCGGAATGCTGCATACACTGTCACATATGGTCCCTGTGTAGGTTGGTTTTGCTTAACTTTTTGTTACAAGTGAATGTTCACTGCAGAAAGGAAAAGATTATATCTAGAAACGACTGACACAAAAACAAAAGGCATTAATAAAACTTTTTTTTTGGAGGGCAAGTGGGGTTAAGTGACTTGCCCAAGGTCACACGGCTAGTTTTTTGTGTGTGTGTGTGTGTGTGTGTTGTGTCTGAGGCCGGATTTGAACTCAGGTCCTCCTGACTCCAGGGCTGGTGCTCTATTCACTGCACCATCTAGCTTCCCATAAAACTTTTTTAAAAGGCTTCAGAGAACATTACCGTCTTTGTTCTGTCCAATGAGATTCTTATTAACATTTCTTTGTTGAATGTTTATGAGTCTCATGAATAAATTAATGACAGAGCATTTATCAAGTATTTCCTGTGTGCTAGGCTCTGGGGACACAAATAGAAGAAATCAAGACAGGAACCAGAAAGAGACAGCACCAAGTGGAGTTACGACAGGGACTACGTGTGGCAGCATCATCGGGAAACGGCCCAAAAGTGACATGGAGCCCTCATTCCAAGTAAGATAAAGCAAGAGTTCGCCTAGGAGAGAATTTGCCCCATGGGCTGGTCTTTAACATCCATATGTTAAATGTCTTATAAATCACATTCAAACATGTTAGTGTAATGCTGTCCAGCTTTATTAAAACAGTCCAGGTTTCAGCTAAGACACTAGTCTCTGTCTCACTTAGCAGTGGCAACTTAATATTCCAAAACCTTTCCATCTTCCCCTTAAGTATATTTGTCACATATCACAAAAGAGAAGAAAGATGCCAATTCTTCCAAAGACTTCTGCACAAGAATGGATTTAGTCATGCCTGAATGGGAAGGCCTCCTGGGACTCTTCAATGCTCGATTTCCATTGAAGGATCAAGGATTCTTTGGTTAAGGCCACAAGAAAACCTCCTAAGTAATTAATCCAGCCCTCTCTATAAATACAGACCCCCTTGCTCTACTTCACTTTGAATATAACAAAAGAATTTTGTATACTTCTTAATCTTACAGTAGTATTTCTTTTCATTCAATTTCATTTTATTTTCAGGTCTGTATTCTCTCTCAAGTTCTCTTCCCCCATACCCCTCATGGAAAAAGTAAGAAAAAGGGCAGCTAGGTGGTACAGTGAATACAGCACTGGCCCTGGAGTCAGGAGGATCTGAGTTCAAATATGGCCTCAGACACTTAACACAAAACTAGCGGTGTGACCTTGGGCAAGTCACTTAACCCCAACTGCCATACCTTCCCACCTCCAAAAAGCAAAAAAAAAAAAAAAACTTGCTGCTACAACTATACATGTTGTATACATGTACAACTATTTCATGTATAGTTGTACACGTATATAACATGTATAGTTGCAGCAGCAAGCACCCTACCATACCCAGGGTGGCTGCTAGCACACGTTCTTAGACCTGCTTTTCTAAAGGAAAGCAACTCAAAATGGGTTAACAATCCTACTATAATCAAACATATTCACCTAGTTCAGAAAACTTCAGAGAATACAAACAGAAGTTACAAGCAGACAAAAAAATACAGACAGTAAAAGATATCAACAGACAGGGCTTCCAGCTGTCTGACCATTACATCCACACCTAGTTAGTTACCAGAGAGGGAAGCACCAATGTCTGGGTTTTCAAAGCTGGGGGGAGGGGGGGGAGGAGAACCGGGAGGGCGCCTCAACAGAGTCTCCTCTGGCCAAATCACACAACTCTTCACAAAGTGAGCCCCAAAGCAAAACCACATCAGGGTATATACAGCCTTTTCCTGGGTCAGAGAATGTCACAACCCTCTTGACCCACTGCCCAATCACAAAGTAATAAGGCATGGGCATTCCTGAAGAACAAGCCTCCTGCCACAGCTCCATGTGACCACATTCAGCCTATTAGGGGTAAAAGTATATTTTCAAATCAGGGAAGGTTCTCAGAGCCACTTAAGCCTATCAAGGGGCCAAGGGGCAGGGAATATCTTCAGATTCTCATTCCCATAACAATAGTCAATCAAAACAAAATTCCCAGCCCAAGGAAATTGTGGTTGTATTGGTCAGAGTTCCCAAGACTTCTGAAGTTGCTCTTAGAGTAGTATTTTTTTCCTTTCTTTTAAAAAATTTTTTCATTTTTAGTTTTCACCATTTACTTCCATAAGATTTTGAGTTCCAAATTTTCTCCCCATTCCTCCTTCCCCTCAATCCAAGATGGCATGCCATCTGATACAGGCTTAGAGTAGTATTTTTAAGGGTAATCACTGTATCACTTAAAGATCACAGCATGTTATAACTGGAAGCAATCCTCTAGTTCAACCTATTTTGTTTCAAAGATTAAAAAGCCCCGAGAAGGAAAATGAATGGGTCAGTATCATGCAAGTAGGTAGGTAATGGGAAAGAAGAAACTGGAACCCACTATTCAAGACTTCCCATAGGGTGTTACTTGCAGCAAATGATGTCACTCTTTAGAAAATTATTGCT
Organism: Pseudochirops cupreus; assembly: GCA_028627135.1. Classification (NCBI taxonomy): domain Eukaryota; kingdom Metazoa; phylum Chordata; class Mammalia; order Diprotodontia; family Pseudocheiridae; genus Pseudochirops; species Pseudochirops cupreus. The sequence continues at coordinate 142,541,820 of CM053580.1, read as the reverse complement.
ACACCTATGTTTTTCCTCCAGGTTCAGTTTCACTTCCATTTTTAAAGCATTTTTCCAAACTATTGACTCCTTTTTCATAATTCCCCTTGCATCACTCTCATTTATCTTCCCATATTTTTTCCTAACTCTCTTACATGGTTGTTAAGCTCCTTTTTGAGTTCTTTCTGGGTTTGAAACCACTTCCCATTTTTCTTTGGGGCTTTGCCCATAGGTGTTTTGATACTGTTGTCCTCTTCGGAGTCTGTGTCTTGGTCTCCCTTGTCATCATCGTAACTTTTTATGGTGAGATTCTTTTGTTGTTATTGTTTGTTCACTTTTTGTCCTTGGCCTTTTTCCTTTCTTTTACATTGGAGCTCTGCAGTCAGGGTGGAAGGGGCACTGTCTCTGGTTTCTTGTGCCACTGGTTGCAGGCCCTGACTGTTGACTTGTTGTTGCACTGATGTTGCCCTGAGGCCCCTGGGAGACCCTCTTGTCTGATGCTGTGCTGATGGGTTGGGGTATGAAGTAGTGGGTGCTGCTGGAGGCTGTGGGGGTCTGGCAGATTACCTGGTGTGGGGCTGCGGTCTTAGTTTTGGTGTCTAGTGTGTGTGTTTCTGTGTTTCCCCAGGGCTACACTAAGGCACATGGAGGTCTGGCCTACTTTCTTGTCACGCTGTAGGATGCCTGTTTTGTCCAGGGCTATGCTTAAGCATGTAGTGGTTCTCTGAGCTGGAGTATGCTGGTTCCCCAGACTATGCTAAGGCACATGGGGGTCCTGGTGTTGGCATTTGCCTGCTCCACCACACTGGGGCTCAAGATCTCCCTGAGATCCCTGGAGGAGAGGAAACTGAGGCATACAGGGTTAAATGACTTGTCCAGGGTCACACAGCTAGAAAATGTCTTGCCCTGACTCCAGCACTGGTACCCTATCTGCTGTGCCACCCACCTGTCCCATTTTATTCTGCAGATAAGGAAACTGGTCTCAAAGACGAAAAATGGCAGCATTAGTAGCAGAGGCAAGGTTAGAACTTGGGTTCTCTGGGTTTGGGTGTTTTTTCAGCACAAGAACATGTGGTAGAACATTAAAACTGGGAGTAAGGAGACCTGGATTCTACTTCTGCTCCTCACTAACCATATCACCTTAGATGAGTCACTTCACTCGTTTGGGTCTCAATTTTACCCACAGAATTAGGGGATAGGGGCAGATGACATAATTTGTGGGATCCCTTCCAGCTCTAACATTTTATGAGAATGACGACCAGAACATAATTATCATCTGCAAAAAACAGACCACACATGCTTCTCTTTCATTCCACTCTAAAGTCCAGCTACAAAGGAACGGTTTAGATTTCTCACATGATAATCAAACCAGCTATAGAAGAACTGGAAAACTGACATGTGTGTGCTTCTGTGCTCAAGGACGCGCACGTGCGCGCATGTGTGTGTGTGTGTGTGTGTGTGTAAATGTGTTTGTTCCCTCTTTTGGAAAGGGGATGCAGAGTGATGGGCGAGGAAGAACTTGTAGTAGGAAGTTGGAGCTAAAAAGTTATGTGTGGCAGAGCTACAGGCTCTCTGGGGGACAGCCCTGGGCTCCACAGCCGTTCAGAAATAGTTGGCAGGCAATCAGTCTCTCTTCTTCCAGGAAGAAACAAGGCAGGGCTACAACATTCCAAGTGGCAGCCTCCAGGATATGGAATTCTCTCTTGAGGAAAGTTTCTGAATTTGTTCCTTTAGCGAAAATCTCAATAAGTGCGTAGGTCATATGAAGGAAGAATCTAGAGTGCAAAAAAAAAAAACAAAACAGAATTCTGCTAAAAATCCTTACTGCTATGGGAAGACTTAGGGCAGCTAGGTGGTATAGTGAATGGAATGCCAGCCCTGAAGTCAGGAGGACCTGAGTTCAGATCCAGACTCAGACATTTATTAGTACTGTGATCCTATGCAGGTCACATAACCCTGTTTGCCTCAGTTTCTTCAACTGTAAAATGAGCTGAAGAAAGAAACAGCGAACTACTCCAGTACCTCTGCCTAGGAATGAGGTCACAAAGAGTTGGACATGACTGAAACAAATGAACAACTACATGGAAGGGCATATAAACAATTCAGAGCAAAAGAAGCAGGGCCAGGAAAACAATACACATTGATTACAACAAGGTAAATTGGATTAACAATTTAAAAAACATACCAGGAAACTGAAGACTACAATTATAATGACCAAAATTGACCTCAGTCAGAAGAAATGATGAGGAAATGTATTTCTCTCTCCCTAATGACGAGTTGGGTATGTGAAATAATGCATACTGTCAGAACAGGTTGATGATAAATTTTGCTCAACTACTTTATCCCCCTCTTTCTCTTTTACTTTTTGTTACAAGGGAAGGCTTTCTTGGTAGGGGTGTATGTGTGCGTTTTGGCGGGGGAGGAATATACTTGGAAATGAAGGTAATGTAAAGACAAAAGATTTTTTAAAAATTTTTTTAAAAAATCTACTCCTGAAAGCAAAAAACTCTTTAGAGAGCTTTTGATAAGGAATGGGTATTTTCTTCTTTTATTCCAGTAGATGGAACCAGAGATCTGTTAAGCTCCTTCTATTGCTATACATACAGATTTCCAAGACAGGTTTTAAAGGCTTGGGAAAAAAGCCAATCTTTTTTACCCACAAATTTCAGGGCCATTTTTTTTTCTTTACAAGAAAAAGCACCCCAGAAACACAAAGAAATCAGATTAAATATTTTTCAAATACTGCTATCTAAATGGATATATAGCCCTTATTTCTAAGTTGTCTGATTTCATTTATACTTGGGGCATCTCTCTCTCTTAGATTCTTTGTTAATCTGAACTAATTGCTTCCCCTATGAAACTGTTCCCTGAAATCGGTCACATTCATTCAGTTTCTCCATCCCCAATATGTAATACATCTTATTGCTGTGGAACACAGTTTCCAACAACGAGTGGATTTTGTACAGGCATCTAGATGGTGCATATGGAGTCAGGAAGATCCAAGTTCAAAAGCAGGCTCAGACAGTTATTAACTGTGTGACCCTGGATAAGTCACTTAAGCGTTCAACTGTAAAATAAGGGTAACAATAGCATCTATCTCCAAGGATTTTCTGAGGATCAAACAGAATAATGATTATAAAGAGTTTAATACAGTGTCTGGCACATAAGTGCCATATGAATGTTAGCTACTCTACTTCTATTTCTACTACTACTACTACTACTACCACCACCACCACCACCACTACTACTACTACCACTACCACTACAACTACTACTACTACCACCATCACCACTACTACCACTACCACCACTACCACTACTACCACGACTACCACTACTACTACCATCACCACTATTACCACTACCACTACAACTACTACTACTATCACTACCACTACTACTACTACCACCACTATTACCACTACCACTACAACTACTACTACTACTACCACTACGATTACCACTACTACTACTACCACTACCACTGCTACTGCTACTACTACCATCACCACCATCACTACTGCTACTACTACTACCATCACCACCACTACTACTACTGCTACTACTACTACTACTACTACTACTACTACTACTACTGTGCTACTACTGCTACTGCTACTACTACTACTATCACCCCCCCACCTACCTATTGACCTAAACTTGTTTTCCCTCACCCTAGTCATGCATCCACCACCTTTTCTTTCTCTTTTCAACAGTGCTTATAGTCCAAAACCTTTAAAAAGATCAATCTCCAGCCTTCAAATAAGTTCAATGTCATTTCTTACTTGCCCCACGTCTAAAACTGGTGTCTTTCCATTCCACATAGGAAAGCATTCTTTACATTCATCGATCATATTTAAGATTCTGATCCTTTGATTACTGTTACTTTTGCATATATTCTACTTGCATTACCAAATTAAAAATAGTGCATAACAAAACAATTAAAGGATAAAAAAAAAACAAAGACCACAGGGGTATAAGGGTTGGAGTTAAGAGATATTTGAGATAAATTAATTACTACCATTAGGCACTAAATTTGGGTCCCAGTTTCTTGGCTGCTACAGTAAAAAAGGAAATGAATTGGTTACATGGTATTCATTGTCTGATAGTGTCCACATTCATAAGCACAATTTTTTTTCCTCTGGAAATGAAACATAGTGAGGATTTATCACATGGGTCCCTGCATAAAATACTCTGGGTAATGCAGCAGATAACATCTCCACCACAGGCCTTTTAAAAGGCATGGAAATATTACTCAAATAGACAACTCTTGTTATCGATTCTCTAAAAATGCTGAGGGCGTAACATTAGACATAAGTCAGTGAAGGCATTTCCAGGAGAGAGGTGGGAACGGAGAGAAGACAAAGGGGGGGACTGTCAGGCATCCTCTGTACCAGCTGGCACACGGATGGGGAGCCAATGAGCTTCATGGCACCACAGTCTCCCACTTGAAATCCAAACTCTCTGTTATTTTTCTCTAGCACCTCTTCTGGAATCATCCTTGACTCCTCGTTCTCACTCCCCTCTATCCAATCTGTTGCCAGATCTCGGGCAGTTCTACCTTTGCAACATCTCTTGTATGTGTGCTCTTCCTTCCTCTGACGCAGCCGCCACCTTAACGCTGGACTGCTGCAACAGCCTGTTGGTTGGCTGGTCTCACCGCTCAAGTTTCTTCCTACTCCATCCATATTCCACTCAGCTGTCAAAATGATCTTCCTAAAGCACAGGTATGACCACGTCAACTTCTGCAACTCAATAAACTCTAGTTGCTCCCTGTGACCTCTACAAGCAAATATAAAATTCTGTTTGGCTTTTATAGCCCTTTACAAACTGGACCCCTTCTCCCTTTCCCATCTTTGTATATTGTATTCCACTCCATGTACTCTAGAGGAGCAGCTGGGTGACACAGTGGATAAAATGCCAGACCTGGAGTCAGGAAGACTTATCTTCCTGAGTTCAAATGTGGCCTCAGACCCTAGGTGAGTCACTGAACTCTGTCTGCCTCAGTTTCTTCATCTGTAAAATAAGCTGGAGAGGTAAATGGCAAACTACCCCAGTATCTTTGCCAAGAAAGCTAAAAATGGGGCCAATGAAGAGTCAGACATGACTGAACAACAACAATGCACTCTACCATCCATCCTTAACCTTGCTATTCCTCACAAAGGACACTCCACTTTTCTACTCTGTGCCTCTGGTAGTCCCCCATGCTCTCTCTCCTCTTCTCCCCCTCTTGGTTTCTTTGGCTTCCTTCAAAACTGCCCCCATCTCATTTTCTGTAAAAAATCTTTTCTGGTGCCTCCCTTCCCTCCACCCCCACTCCTTCATGCTAATGCCTCAATTTCCATTTATTTATCTTGTTCTTACATAGCTCTCCGCAGGCAGTCTCCTCCCTGAGGTCAGAAACTGTTTTTACTTTTTTCCATACCTCAGGGCTTTGCAGAGAGCCTGGCATATAGCAAGGGCCTGAAAAATGCCTGCTGACTTATTGCTGACCTCTGTGGTAGTTTCTCTAAATAAAACACCTTCAGGAACCACTTTGCCTCTATAGCTGCATAAAAAAGCCTCTTCACTTTCTGAGAGCCATACTCACCAACTCCTCTCATCTCTGCTTTGGTTTCCAGTAACTGACTACATTTTTCACAAGTGTCAACATCTTTACATTCTTTTCTGCCATGTTCAATAACCAAAACAATTCTCCTTATCGATGCCTGCCAAGTCATCACCTCTGAGAGCTACCTAAAATTTCATGGCCTAAAAGAAACCCGAAATCAAAACAACCACTTACTATAGCTATCCACATGTCTCAGCTTGTGTACCCGTTCTATGTCTTCCTCAGACTAAGTAAACTCTGTAGGGCTTTGTTTTCTTGGCAGCCCATAATCTAAAGAGGCAGCAAATGCCAGTCTTAAAGAGAGAGAAGGAAGAAAACCTTTTCTCAAGTCAATATTCTAGACCATTATCATCATCTTGGAATTAAAAAAAAACAATACTATATTGCACTGAATTCCCTCAGATACATTAATCTAATTGTTTAAATGTCTCTATTCAATTTATAGCCAATTTCTGATCACTCACACTAATTACAGAATGGAAGAGGGGCACAAATAATTTGAAACAGTAGGTAAATTTAAAAAGTTATTTAGATTTCATTGTGGCGTATTTTCTTAAGACTCATGTCCACATTCAAATAGCTCTAATATTCCGGGACTTCACAGTACTTTAAACTAGTAACTAAGTTTAAATCCTGGATCATCAAGCAAAAATTTCACAAAGGCCCATTTATCACTTGTCATCCACATAATAAACAGATTGATCCCTTCATTCCATGGTGCTTATGCTCTAAGTGAGGGAGTCTTCATTTGGTAAGAGCCTGCCTCTGCCTTCTATGAAAGGAAAATGTCTTTGCTCTCATTGTCTCTTACACGTGGCTCCTTCCCCAGATTAGAAATATATTTTAACCTTCAACAAGGAAAATAATTTATCTTCAAGTGATTGGGTGATTCCTACCAGTCAGGGAAGGAAAGGATATTGATGGGGTAACGGGTACAAGAGTACCATGCTTTCAAAAAAAAAATTAAAAAGGGCTGGCTAGCTGGTGCAGTGAATAGAGTACAGGCCCTGGAGTAAGGAGGACCTGAGTTCAAATGTGGCCTCAGACACTTAACACTTACTAGCCATGTAACCTTGGGCAAGTCACTTAACCCCAATTTCCCTGCCTTCCCCTCTCCAAAAAGCAAAAAAAGAAAAAGAAAAAAAAGAATATCACGCTTTTATTCCCTGTCCTCCCATACTGAACACTGCCCTCAGTAGTTGCCTGCCCTGAGATTTAATCTAGTCAGGACAAGGACCTTGGCCCTATGACTCTTTGTTCTGGAAACCCTGGTACTGGGCATAAATCATACCTTTCCTATCTTTTCACCCTGGCATTCAATTAATTTTGTACAGATCACTCTAATTCCCAGAGTAACAGAAGAAATTCACCCTTGCCCAAGTTGTTCTGTACTTAAATCAGCACAGAGAAACACCACATAAACATGTAAGTGGATGATAGTCATAGTACCTGGCTCCCAGGGCTGCCGTGAGGGCCAAATGACAGAATGATGGTAAAGTGTTTAGCACGATGCCCGGCACACAGTAAGCACCATGTAAGTGCTGGTTGTCGTTGTCGTTATTTATTAGGCTTCTCCCTACATTGTGGGAGGAAGAGAGGGTCGGTAGGTGATTGTTGTCTGAAGGCTGGGCTACAGGATCCAGACAGACCAAACAGGGACAGCGCTTCTTTTAAAAGGTCTATAACTTAACGTACTTACAGAACTTTTCAAAGAGAGACCAATGTACTTTTAATGAAGTAAAATGAAGGAATCTTTATTTCAAACAAAAAGATGTGCCTTGAAGTTATTCCTTCCCCCTCCCCTTTTCCACATCAGTTCTAAAAGGAGCTCTTTGAATAACTGAGAAGGAAAAAGGAACAACGACGAAAGGCCAGCTGCCATTAATGAAAGGGTAAGTGGGATGGTACTGAGGAGAAATAAGGGATTATATGGATAATACTGTAATATTCACTTCCAAGGGGTACCTTCCTTAGGCCTCCCAAAATTTTACAGGATCATAGATTCAAGAGCTAGCAAGGCTGTCAGAGGGTCATTTTACTCAACCTCTTTCATTTCACAGATGGAGACATCAAGAGATTTGCTTAGTGCCACACAAGCAGAAAATAAGAGAGCTAGTGTTAGTCAGAACCCAGGACACCCGTCCCCCAAATCACTTAATTATGATTCTAGTTAATAAAAGAAAATCCTTATTTTGCAACTCCCCCCCACCTCATCTTTTCTTTGCCCCATTTGAAAAGCAACTGACTAGTCATGTAAAAACTTGGTTGTGCCACAGTCTGTGTGACCCTGGCTTCCTCACTTAACTTCTGAGAATTGGCCCTGAAAAAAGGAGATAAAGAAAACAGTGGAAAAAAAAAGAAAACAGTGGATGAAGTAGGACCCAAGCTCTAGAGAGGAATATATGAATTCAAATCCTGCCTTACAGACTAGCTGTGTGGACATGTCACTTAATTATTTCCCTCTGCCTCAGTTTCCTATCTGTAAAATGGGGACAATAATAGTACTCACCTCCAGGGGTTACTGTGAAGATCAAATGAGATAATACATGAAAAACGCTTTGTAACCTTACAGAGTTATATAAATGCCTGCTATCACTACCATCATCATCATCATCACCACAAATGACCAGGGAGTAGGACCAATAGCAAAGCCACAGTGTCTTACTCATACATACCAGCTGTTTTACGGTCAGGTATTTCTAAATTGCTTACAAATGCAACAACAACCACCCCAAAATCTACTGATGCAAGGCAATCTAATGTATTACAAACATATAGACAATTCATATTGTCTATATCGCTGTATCACAATGTTAATTAGGATCAAAACAATTAGAACATTACCTAAAATCTCGGTAGTAGGCAAGCAATGATTCTATGTGCAGGGAATCTTGCCCCATCTCAGAATGAGCCTCTGCAACAACAGGGCTGGACCAGATGATCTCTGAAATTGCTTCTCAATCTAGGATTCTATAGGTTAAAAATGACTATGGAAAACACATGCTCAGCATGAAATTGCTTATAATTAAAAAAATATTAAGCACTCACTATATGCAAGGCACAATACTAGGTACTAGAGACAGGAAGAATAAAATGAAATTGTGTCTACCCTCAAAGAGTTTACATTCTATTGGAAGGATACTGTATGGTTAAGTGAACATGAGGTAATTTTTTCAGGAAGCATGCATTAAGCCTTGAAGATGACAAATATGTGGGTCTGAATTCAAATTTAAGACTAAATCTATCCTTGGGAACAAAGGAAAGGCAACCCCTCTGAACATAATTTTGGGGTAGGCCAGAAGTTATTTCCAGTTCCTTAATGCATATATGGGAACTAATCTGAAAAACTGTTTACATTCCTGGAAATCAAATAAACACTGTCAATATTTCCCACAGTTGAAGTGCTTTTAAGAGTTCAGTGAAAGCATTAACTCTTTTGTTAAATACTCTATGGACTGGAATATGTCAAATGGGCAAGAATTTACATAATAACACCAACTTAGGGAAATATTTCAAAATAAATTTTCCCATAAAGAGGTTACATTTTAATAGAGTAAAACACAAGAGTACTCAGTACAATGAAATAATGTTGATGAAATAAGTGATTACATACCCAAACGCAAAGGATGATCTCAGTAAGAATAGCTTAATTTAAAGGGGAAATATGAGTCACATTTTGAAACTGTGTCCAGTTGAAGACTTTACTATATAACTTTATTAAAGGACTCAAATATATACATTTTTACTATAGTATGCAAAAAGGACTTCTGGGAGTGAGAAAAGAAGAAAGAAATCCAACCCTTACTTCCCAAACTAGATTTCTTTAATGGATTGAAGTAGTTTTTGTTTCTAAAAAGCTTTCTGTTTGTACTCCCAATAAAAGGGTATATGCAAGAAGAAACTAGTTAAGCTTTTTAAGGATACGTGTATAGGGGAGGCAGAGCCAAGATGGTAGAGAGAAGGCAGCCCCTTGCCCGAGTTCTACCCAAAATGCCTCTGAACACCTTAAAATAACACCATAAAACAATTCCTGGAGTGGCAGAACCCACAAAGGACAGGGTAAATAATTTTCCAACTAAAGACAACTTTGAAGGTCAGCAGGAAAAGTCTATTGCACCAGGATGAGAGTAGAGCACAGCCCAGCACAGCCCCAGCCCCATTAAACCAGAAGCAGGCCTTGGGAACCACTGAATCGGCAATTGTAGTGGCTGTCAAACAACTGGTCAGAAGGAGATTACAAGGGTCTCTTTGAGGCACTGGGGGCAAGACTCTGTTGCTTTGCCCATAATAAGCTCATCTGAGCTGCAGTTCTGAGTGGCAGTCCCAATGGGAGAAAAGAGCACTAGCACACCAGAACTTATGGCCACAGTGAAGTGGGAACTCTCCTCAGAGTTCAAGGGCAGAAAAGAGTGCTTGTGGTCACTCAGAGACCATAGCACATGCCAGGAGAATAGCAAACACTTCTCCTTAGATCATACTACCTTGGAAGAAATGAAAACTTAATAGGTCTCTAAAGGTATCTCTGAGAACGCTGCAGAAAAAGCCTGAAGCTTAGGACAGGTGCACCCTTCACCCTGGAAGCAGAGCCCCACCTTTAACAAAGAGTTAAAAGTCAAAAAATAGATAAAAAAGATGAACAAACAACAGGAAAAAAATTCTGACCATGGAAAGTTACTATGGTGACGAGGAAAATCAAAATACACACTCAGAAGATAACACAGTCAAAGCTCCTACATCCAAAGCCTCCAAGAAAAATCTGAATTGGGCTCAGTCCATGGAAGTTGTCAAAAAGGATTCTGAAAATCAAGTAAGAGAAATAGAGGAAAAATTGGGAAGAGAAATGAGAGTGATGGAAGAAAATCATGAAAAAAGAGTCAATAGCTCAGTAAAGGAGACAAAAAAATACTGAAGAAAATAATACCTTAAAAAATAGACTAAGCCAAATGGTAAAAGAAGTCCAAAAAGCCAATGAGGAGAATAATGCCTTACAAAGCAGAATCAGTCAAACGGAAAAAAGAGGCACAAAAGTTCACTGAAGAAAAGGCTCCTTAAAAAGTAGAATTGGCCAAATGGAAAAAGAAGTACAAAAGCTCACTGAAGAAATTCCTTAAGAAAAAGAACTGAACAAATGAAAGCTAATGACTTTATGAGAAATCAAGAAACAATAAAACAAAACCAAAGGAATGAAAAAATGTTGGTGAAATTGTGAACTAATTCAACCATTTCAGAGAGCAATCTGGAACTATGCCCAAAGGGCTATAAAACCATGCATACCCTTTGACCCAGCAATACCACTACTAGGTCTGTATCCCAAAAGAGATTAAAAATAAAAAGGAAAAAGGACTTACATGTACAAAAATATTTATAGCAGTTCTTTTCTGGTGGCAAAGAACTGGGAATTGAGGAGATGCCCGTAAATTGGGGAATGTTGAGCAAATTGTAGTATGTGATTGTGATGAAATATAATTGTGCTATAAGAAACGATGAGCAAAATGCCCTCAGAAAACCTGGAAAGGCTTAAAAAGCTGTACAAAGTAATAGCAATATCGTAAGATAATCAGTTGTGAATGACTTAGCTATTCTTAGCAATACAATGATCCAAGATGACTCTGAAAGACTTATGATGAAAAATGCTATTCATCCCCAAAGAAAGAACTGATGGTATCTGAATACAAATCAAAACACACTTTTTTTTTTACTTCATTTTTCTGGAATTTTTTTTGTTTTCTTTCATAACATGACTAATATGGAAATATGTTTTGCATGGCTACACATGTATAACCTATATTGAATTCTTGCTTTCTCAATGAGGGGGATGGGGAAGGAAGAAGGGAGAGAATTCAGAACTCTCAGTTTTAAAAACAAATGTTAAAAACGGTTTTTACATGTAATTGGGGGAAAATACAAAACACAAAAAATGAATGAATAAAAGAGTATGTATGTATACTAAGGGGAAAATCCACTGTGTTCATCATTCATTTAAGACTGAGGCCAATATTTGACTTCAAAATTTTAAGCAAGAGACTAAACCTTTTATCACTATACACCCTGTGTTACTAAAACAGATCAATATTAGGGATGGCATATGAATAGAAATGAGGACTTCATATTCAGTTTACCCAGAGGGAACATCATACCTGTTTGCATGGACCATGGATCATAAGGTCCTAGATTTAGATCTGGAAGGGACCCCAGAGGTCATCTAAACCAAATCCCCTCATTTTATGGATTTAGAAACTGAGTCTCAGGGAAGTTAACTGAATTGCCAAATCACATTTCATCCTATCAGCTTGCTCTATCGTGTTGAGATCTTTTGGGATCCAGACTGTATTATTTTGTGCATTAGCTATGCCACCCAACTTCTTGTCTACAAATTTATTAAGCACACCACTGACGCCTTCTTCTAAGTTGCTGATGGAAATGTTGAACATCAGAGCCCCAGAGACGGATTCCTGAGTCTCCATTAGAGACGCGCCCCTCCCAACTGACAGTGATCTGTTAATAACTACGTTTTGGATCTGGTCATTCAACCAGTTGGTGAAAGAAGATGAATACATTTTAAAGGAAAAGAAAGTTAATCCTCAAGAGAAATATAAAGAATTAAATGCTACCAGAAGTGGGGATAATTCTTAAACACAAAGTTTATCTTTCAAAGTAATTTAAGAGAGGTAGAATGACTACACATATATAACCTACATCTGATTGCTTACTGTCACAGGGAGGAGGGAGGAGAGGGAAGGAGGGATAGAATCTAGAACTCAAAACAAAACTCAAACACTAAAAAATTGTTTTAGCATGTAATTGGAGAAAAAATATTATGCATTTTTTAAAAAGAGGTGTAGAGATTTCTCCAAGATTTGAATAAACTATCTCCATAACTCAACCTATTGAAATATTTTTCAAATGCTGGTTTGTTTATGATCCCCTACTCCTCTCCAGTCTCCCTCCTTCCAATCTCTTATACTCCTGTTTGACTGACCTCCCTAGCAAACACTGCAATTTCTATTACAGATTCTGAATATATCTTTTCCACCAACAAGACAGTAAGCTCCTTCAGGACAGGCACTTTGTAATTTTCTTCTGCATATTATTCCTAGCACTTAGGACAGTATATTAGACATATCAGGTAACTGGCAAATGTCTGTTGTTGAATTTAAACCATTTTTTGGGAGATTATTTTAACTATCAATGCAGTGGTTGCCATAATTTTTTCTTTGAAGAAGAGAACTGACATCCCATTTTATCACCTTTTAAAAGAGTTGTCAACAAGCTCTGTCTAGGACGAATAAAGGTACATTTCTGCCTGGAGGAAAGAGAATGGAGCAGAAGGTCTTTCAGACCTCCTTTCAATGATGTGACTCTGTCTATGTAGTGGTTTGTCATCACCTTTCCTTTGAAGAGAAGAACACATCCCATTCCACCATCTTTTACAAGAGTTATCAACAAACTCAGCCTATACATATCCATGGGACTGAAACCAATGACCATATTTTACATAATTATAACTTAGAATAGTAGAACTTGAATACGTGGGATATATTATTTGCGCTAAACAGGACCTAGCTATAATAATAAACTACAACTTTAAAATGAATGTTTGTTAGACAAAAGGCAATACCAGAAAGAAACCACCTTCAAGAGGTGATGGGGGATGGGAGTAGAGGTGGGATACATCACAGGAGGGGTATACTTAGTGTGTAAACTTTAATCTGTGATAAACTTAAACAATTTAGACTTGCTTAATACTATGTAGCCTGTGACAATGTTTGAGACTCTATTCAACAAACACCAACCAAAAAAATATTTTTTTAATGTTAAAAAAAGAAAGCAATGAAAACTTTGTGGTGCTTCTGCCTCATTAGTCCTTATATTGGAAAACCAAGGCAAGAGGGCAAGAACTGGCTCTAGAAACAGAGGAAAGCAGACTTTGGTATCTGCTCCCTGTGGGATCTTGACTAAGTCACTTGACTTTCCTGTGCTTCACTGTCCTGATCTGTAAAATGAGAGAACTGGGCTAGATGGCTTCTGAGGGCCATTCTAACTTTAGAGAAATGATCCTGTGTTTGTTCAGGTAGTAGAATAGATAGAAACAGTAGCCCTTCATGATAACTCATTAAAGGTGAGGCCAGGTCTCTGGTGATCAGTACGCCTTGTGAATGAAGGCAGCAAATGCATTGAGAAGGGACTGGAACAGAAACTGCTGCCAGAGAGAGGAGACCAAGGAGCAGCCGTTAATAAGACAGTTTTCCTAATGAAAGACTGGATGGGAAAAGTACAAAAACATCTGGATTGATAGTAAGGCTCTGAACAAAAGAATAATTATTAGTACTGAGTCAAGCTATGCTTAAGCTCTTTATGAGCCCTGGGGGCAGCAAAACTAACTTTGTTATTTCAAATTAAATTTAAGAGGACCAGGTTTTTAGTACATAATTTAAAATGGCCAAACTTGCTGACTTCTGTTCTTTGCACACTATTTTGGAGGAGATTATGCTAGACCACATTCCAAGGTCCACATAAACCAGTAACAGCATATAGCAGTAGTAATATTCTAAGAGGTAACAAAAATTTATTACTATCTTTCAAAAATAATTAGCTATTTGCTCCCTTCTTAGGATAAAGATAAATTTACTTTAAAAAATTTATTCATTTTATTTTTAATTTATGAAATAAAAAAGTACTTCCAAAATAGAATGAAAAAAAAAGATGGTTGCATACAAAACTGCGAATCTGTTATAAGCAACTTGCTATTACTTTTAAATATATAATAAAGTTCTCATGTAATATTTTCCTTCCCCTCTTCCCCAATGGCTACCATTAGACACAAGTATATGTAAATATGTAAAATTATTCTATACAGACTTTTATTTATCAGCTCTTTCTTTGGATGCAGAAAGCATCTTCCTTCAGAGGTCCTTTGTAGTTAATTTGAGTACAATAGTCAAAATGACAGATGCTCTAAACTAAAAGTAAATAAACAAATAAATTTTAAAAATAAAAAAAACAATATTGCTGTTACTGTATACAATGTTCTCTCGGTTCTCCTCATTTCACTCTTCGTTATTTCATGCAACGCAAACATATCAATGTTTGCAAATATATCAATTATATCAATGAGCTCATCATTTCTTGTAGCACACTAGTATTTCATCACAATCATACACCACAACTTGTTCAGACGTTCCCCCATTGATGGGCATCCCCGTAATTTCCAGGTCTTTGCCACCACAAAGAGCTGCTATAAATATTTTAGAACATTTAGGTTCTTTTCCTTTTTTCCTTATCATCTTTGGAAACAGACCTAGTAGTGGTATTGCTGGGTCAAAGAATACAGGCAGTTGAATAACTCTGGGCATAATTCCAGATTGCTCTTCAAAATGTCTGGGTCAGTTCACAGTTCCACCAACACTGAATTAGTGTCCCAATTTTACCACGTCCTTTGCAACATTTGTCACTCGCTTTCCCCTTCAATCATTTTAGCCAATCTGATAGGTGTAATAAATTCATTTTTGCTATTTGCCTGGCATGTTGTTACTTATAACATATGAGAAGCTATTTGAAACCCAAAAGGTGTTGAGACATGTTACCATAGGAATGTCTGCCTATAATTTGTGTGTATCCTAGGAGGGTAGTGGACCTGGTATGAACTAGGACTTCCCTAGAATCCCAACAAATGAGGCAAAGAGAAAAGATAGTACCTCCATCTCCAACTCCCTATAATATATACTCTGATGTCTTTCTCTGAGATTCAAGATAAGGAATTTTTACAGATTCTTAACTTCACGACTTCCTTTAAAAAAGCACCCATATTTCCAATTTGATTTCAAAGTTGAGAACTTGTAAATCAGCCAGGTACCAGACTAGGACCTGGGTTCCCAGGGGCCCACTTCTGACACTTACTGCATGTGTAACCTTGAGTCAGTCACTTCCTCTTCTGGGCCCCAGCTTCCTCATCTGTAAGTCACTGGACTAGATGGCTTCTCAAATCTAGGTCTGAGCACTCAGTTCCATTACTTCATAATAATATAGGGCATTTATAACCTACCAGCTAACCTCTGCTCTACATTGACTATTTCTTGTCCCTACCTGCCTTCTATTTCCTTGCTCCGACTTGACAAGAGTCCCTCTAGGAAGAAAAGTCATTCCAGATTCTATCTATGTCATTTCCAGGGTGGATCGTTACCTCAGGCTGGACTATTTCACCAAAAAGCTAATCCTTTAATTGTCAAATTGCAAACAAACATAAAACTTTTCAAGTGGAAACATCCAAAACATTGTTCATTTTACAGATGAGTAAACTGAGTTTCCTAGAGATAAAATATCCCACCTAAGGTCATGTACCTAGATGATGGCAAGGGCACTCTCGTCTCATGTTTTACTCTGACACTGCTGCTGCCTACAACCATGTAATTCTTTTCACACAGGAAAAGGCACCAAATAACCCCCAAATTATGTTTCTATTCAACTATTAATTCCTTTAAAGGTGAAAATTAAAAGGCACTAGTCTATGCACACTTGAAGGAGGTACAAGGGGAGGAGCTTTGAGACTCCAGTACAATTTGATCAGAACACCAAAGACCAACTTCCAATTTAATTGCGTGTCTGTGTTCTATCTTCCATGAAACAGTATCTGTAAGCAGGGCAGAAGCTACATTTGGAAAGAACTAAATTAAGTCAGTAGAACTAAAATTTGGCAAGAACGTGAAAAGCCAAACTCTAAATCCAAAACACCTTCCCATAATAGATGTCCCCAAGAATATTAGCTGCTTTAATCACAAATACTGGGAAAACACTCTTTATTTAAATGGGGTTGATTAAAAAAAAAAGATGAAATTTTAAAAGCCAAGGGAATCTGTCTGAATCATTATTACTATGTTTACTGAGCATTATACATTGCTCTGGGGTCAGGGCATCAGACATAAAAGAGAAAGGTTCTTGGCTGAGATAAAAACACATTCGTGAAACGGAAAAAACAAAATACATTCAAGGACTACAGAGATGCTGATGAGCAATTAAGCAACTGGCAGATTTTTCCAATGAGCTGTCTCTGAGTCAGAGGCGGCTAAGAAATTAAAATATTGGCCTCACCCTCGTTTAAAAAAGTAAAAACTCAAAACTAAGCTCAGGGCAATACCAAGTAGATGTCAATCTGGCTCTCTACTCTCCCATTAATTTTGGGGGGAGGGTCTTTTTGGAGGGTGGAAGGCAGGGCAATTGGGGTTAAGTGACTTGCCCAAGGTCATACAGCTAGTAAGTGTTAGGTGTCTGAGGCCAAATTTGAACTCAGGTCCTCCTGACACCGCTAGACTCAGTTTTAAAATCAATCTTCCTAAATTACAAGTCTAACTATGTCACAACCCTATTCAATAAACTACAGTAGTTTTCTATAACCTCCGAGATCAAATATAAAATCCTGTCTGGCTCTGAAATCCCATTATAACCTGGTCTTTTCTTACATCTTACTACCATCTCTCCTCCACCTTGTACTGGGCTATTCCAATGACACTGAACTACCATCCTCAGATAAGACTCTCCACCTTCCCACTCCGTGCATTTCCACTGGCTGTTGCCTATGCCTAGAAATCTCTCCCTCCTCACCTTCTTCTGCCTTTAAGTCACACTGAAGTTCAACCTTCTTCAAGAAGCCTTTCCCAGTCCTCCTTAATGTGCCTTCCTTCTGACACCACAGCTACATCTTGTTTGCACATAATTGTCTGCACCTCTTCATCAGACGATGAGCTTCCTGAAAGCAGGGACTGTTTTTGCCTTTCTTAGCACAATGCATGAAAATAGTAAGATGCCTAAGAAATGCTTGTTGACTGGAAAGACTTACATGAACTGATGCAAAGTGAAGTGAGCAGAACCAGGAGAACAGGGTACAAAGTATCAGCAATATTGTGGGATGAATGTGAATGACTTAGCCATTCTCAGCAATACAATGATCCAAGACAATTTCAAAGGACTTATGACTCACAAGTGCAAGCCATGTCCAGAGAAGAACTGATGGAATCTGCAACGCAGATTGAAGCATACTTTTTTTTTTATTTTATTTTTCTTGGCTTTTTTTGGTCTGTTCTCTTTTGCAATGTAGCTAACATGGAAATATGTTTTGCATGACTACAAATGTATAGTCTATATAAAATTGCTTGCCTTCTCAAGGAGAAGAGTGGGTGGGGAGAGAATTTGGAACTCAAAATTTAAAGAACATGTTAAAGATTGTTTGTACCTGCTATTTGAAAAAATATGTAAAACTTTTCACATTGAACATGCTTGTTGACTAAGTACCTTTCATTCTTAGACATGGTATAGAAAATATCTTATACTTCTTTGCATTCCATATGGAACCTGGCAGAGTGCCCACAAACGGGCACCTACACAGTAGCTGTCCTACAAATATCAACTAAGGGATACCTGACGGGTTGTCAGGGAAAGTCCAGCTAGAATGGGCTAAGTAATTGGTGTGAACACCACCGGCACCTGGCTTTTGGTCCAGGCCTGCGATTGGGGCATACGACCCGCGGGGAAACTCCCTCTGCTGATGCAGGTCTGCAATCATAGCCTCCTAGAGTGGCCTGGCAACACTGAGAGGTTAAGCCCGCTTGCCCAGAGTCACACTGCTAAGCATGTGTCAGAGGAGTATTTGATTCTAAGCTTTTTGGCCTCCAAGGCTGGTGCAGTCACAGGATGCTGCCTCTTGCTCTGGATTTGTATGGATCCTACCCCCAAAATGCTAAGGTTGAGAATAGTAGTTAGCTTCTGGGAATGACACTGCTCTTGGTTCCAGAGAACTTGGCCATTAGGATTGAGACTTCTTGGCCTGGGTGGCACAGTACAATGGGAAAAACACTGATGCTTAAATCAAAGGCCCTGATGTTGGACAAATCACTGGATCTTCCTGGGCTATAGTTTTCTTGTGTGTAAAATAAATGAGTTGAACTCAGTATGTGCCTTTTAATATATATGTTAACATATAAAAATACAAACACTTATGACTTGACTAATAAAAACATTTTAAAGTCACTTGCTAAGTTATATTACCTTGGACATGTCACTGTCCTTGTTTCAATTTCATCTTCTGTTAAGGAAAAAAAAGGTCAGTGAACTAAGTGTCAAGGCTTCCTATTTGGAGTCTGTGAACTTGTTTTTGTTTTAAATATTCTGATAACTGCACTTCAACATAATTTATTTTCTTTGTAATAATAAGTATTTTATTTTATTCATTCAAAAACATTCCTCTCAGAAAGGATGCATAAATTTCACCAGACTGAAAAAGGAGTCTAACATAAAAACATAACTTCTGGATTGCTCCAGTTGTCTTCAACTCTTCCTGAACCCATTTGGGGCTTTCTTGGAAAAGATACTGGAGTGATTTACCATTTCCTTCTCCAACTCATTTTACAGATGAGAAAGCTGAGGCAAACAGGGCTAAGTGACTTGCCCAGGATCACAAAGCTAATAAGTGCGTGAAGTCACATTTGAACTCAAGTCTTTCTGGCTCCAGGCCAGGCTGCTGTCCACCTTCGGTTTTAGAGGACTTTTACAGCCCCTTTTAGCTCTTACCTTCTAAGAATCCATCATTTTAAATAGTACCAAACCCCCAAATTAAAAAGGATAAATAAGAACGACCACAAAATCAGAAACTGAACCCAGCTCAAATAACTTTCCTCAACTAAAATGTTTTGAAATCACAGAAATGGAAAAGTTGAATTTCAACTCATCGGCTGTTTTTTAATCCCCCCGTCTTCTTAAAACATAATCCAGAGAGTACTAAGTTTGCCAATTTACTTATCTCTTAGCTTCTGACTCACTCAAATCATGCTTTTCTACCTAAGAAACAAAGGAGAGAGAAAGCCATCAACAGAGAGCAAGAAGATAGTCAGATGAGAAGAGGGGATAAAGGAAAACAGTCACCTAAGCTATACTTTAATGCAATAACTTAGGCCAGTCATATTAGCTTCCCAAAGGTAAGCAGAAACTAGGAAGAGAAATTTTCATACACTTCTGGGGGAGTGACTTCTAAAAATGAAAGTGATTTTTCATATGACTTTATTAAATATGGGTCAAAGTCTTCAATTTAACATCTCTGCGATCAATTATGTACTTCAATTGAAACACAATATATTTAAAATTTATATATAGTTAATGAAAGCAATCACACACTACAGGTGCTCATACAACAAAAGTCAAGGGTCAAATAAATGCTGGATGTAAAAACCATGTATTTAAAAAGCTAGAATTCCACACGTCCCTTCTCAAAGTGACTTTTTAAGTAGATTTGAAATAGGTCAAATGCAATGATGAGAATTACTTCAAATGGGTACAATATGGGCCCATCACATTTCTATTTTTACTAATTTGTGCAATAGAAGGAAATTAAAACTTCCCAATGGACACTTCCCCCTTTTCAAGGGTCAGTTTCTTTTTTAAGGTGCCAGCCTACGAGAGAAGTTTGCCAACACTCTCAAAATAGCAGTTAAGCCTCTAAATTTACAGAAAATTCTCAGCCACAAAGAAAACACGCCTAGGGATTGCCTAGGGATTGCCCAATATGTTTCCAACAGCTTCCCCCATGCTTTAGTGGTCTGAATGAAGCATTAACATTTCTTGCAATATCTCTGCAACCCTAAGTCTTTAGGGAAAAGAATGAGTTACATGTGTTTGTGAAAGAGTCACTGTTGAAAGGGTTGACTATGGTGCCCTCTCCCCTTATTATTACTAACAAACAGGAAAACCCTGGAATTTTTCAATAAGGATCTAAGGATCTTGCCTCACGGTTAACAATTACATCCCTCCCCAACTTCAAATATATGAATATACATATATGTATATATATGTATGTGTGTATTATATATATGTGTATACACACACACATATATATAAATATAAATAAAGCAAATGTAAAGGATTGTTTTTTAACCAATGCCCGCTCAAAGCACGGAAATCTGGAAGCCAGAATTTTAATATGGCTGCCATTGTTTCATTATTGTATGTGCAGATACAAAATATATACGATTATTTTTATAAAGTCTTTTGTTATTCCCATATAAAGATTCCTACGAAATTTCAAGCAGAAAACAGCATACTGAAGACTGTGGAGATGGGTATCCTCGTCCTCAACTCCTGACTGATGACCAGGCTTCAGCTACTCAGACTTGTGGCCACTTTATCCATAAAAAGGAAATGCTCATAAAATCCCTTCTCTCTTATACGCCTCATGGGATTTTTTACAAGAAGAGTGAGACATAAGTAGAATGTTTTGGGGAATTTTGAGTAGTGTTATTTCTTTAAATAGTACAGTACAGAAAAATCTTTATTACTGAAAACTAACAAGGAATGCAGGGTGGTTCAATGGAAAGAATATTGACTTTGTAATCAGAGGAATGGGATTCAAATTCTGCCTTTATGATTTACTTCCTATGAGACTTTGGACAAGTAATCTCAATCTCTCTAGACTCTGACTTCCTTATCTATAAAATGAGTAGTCTGTACTAGAGGCAGCTCCTCGGGGAAGAGGATAGAACACAGCCTGGAGTCAAATCCTACCCGACTTCAAATTCTACCTGTGACTCTGGCCAAGTCATTCAACCTGTTTGCCTCAGGTTCCTCACTTGTAAAATGGGAATAATAGTACCTACCTCCCAGGGTTGTTGTGTGGTTCAAAATAAAATAATAATTATAAAGTTCTTAGTGTAGTAGCACATAGACTGGCACATAGCAAGAGTGATGCATAAATATTACCTACAGGTGGCTCCAGGACAGACAGCTAAGTGGTTCAATGGACATGCTGGGATTAAAGTAAGGAAGGCTCATCTTCCTGAATTCAAATCTAGCCTCAGACACTTACTGGCTGTGTGACCCTGGGCAAGGCACTTACCTCTGTTTGCCTCAGTTTCCTCATCCGTAAAATAAGCTGGAGAAGGAAATGGCAAAAACCACTCCAGTGTCTTTGGCAAGAAAACACCAAATGGGGTCACAAAGAGTCAAACATGACTGAAAAATGATTGAACAGAACACAGGTGGCTCATAGCTCAGTGGTCACAGCATTTGTAAACCAGAGGTCCCGAGTCTGATCCTCTATAGGGCTTATTTCAGGGCAGCTTTTCCTAGCTGTGTGATCCTAGGCAAGTCACTTAACCTGGTTAGCCTCAGTTTCCTCATCTGTAAAATGAGTTGGAGAAGGAAATGGCAAACCTCTCCAGCATCTTTGCCAATAAAACCCCAAATGGGGTCACGAAGAGCTGGACAAAACTGAACAATGAAAACAAATTATTATTAGGTCAATAGTGCTCAAATGTTTGTTTTCAGTATCCCTTTATACTCTTAAAAACTGAGAATCCATCAAAGAGCTTTTGTTTATGGTAGATTATATTTGTTGCTGTTTACCATATTAGAAATTAAAATGTTTGAGGATTATTATGGAAACAGTTTTCACCTAAGGACCCCTGGAAAACACTTTGAGAACAACTGGACTAAATGACCACTAAGGTGTCTTTCAGTCCTAAATCTATTATTTGGTATCACAAAGAGTCAGAACAACCGGACAACAACAAACAAAACAGAGGAATCCTCAAGGGTCTCTTGAAGGACGTGGTACTTGAGCTAAGCTCCTGAAGGGAGCTCTATGTTCCAAGAGCTGGCAGTGAGGAGGGAGGGCATTCCAGGCATTGGGGAAAGTCTATGCATAAGCTTGGAGGCAGGAGATTGGGGGGAAAGGCACAGCAAGTCAATCTGGCTACAGTACCCAGGGTGTGGGGAGAAGTAACAGGCCATCAGTATGAAAAGATAAACTGGAGCCTGAGTTTGAAGTACTTTAAATGCCAAACAAGTGTAATCTTTGAGTCTTCTCTATGTATGTTTTGTTGCCCAGCACTTAAAGGCCATCTTTGCTGATAAAGAGAATTTTGCTTTGTCTCTTTTTTTTTTTAAAGGAGAGGTAGGGATTGCTCAGGGAAGTTGTAAAAGGAGGGAAAAAGTTGTAAAAGAAGGAAAAACACTGTTTAGAGGATTTTTGGTTTTGAGCCAGGGCAATTTTTGAAGCCTAAGTATTCCAGAGAGCTAGTCTTGGTATAGACAAAATTTTACAACTTGAAAATAAGTTCCTTAGGAGTTTCATTGACCCTTAAACATAGCACAATCTCTGACATGTTGTTGTTGTTGTTCAGTCATTCAGCTGGATCTGACTCTACCTGACCCCACGGATTTTTGTCCATGGGATTTTCTTAGCAAAGATAGCGGAGTGGTTTACCATTTCCTTTTCCAGTGTGCCCCATTTTACAGATGAGGAACGGAGACAAATAGAGGTTAAGTGACTTGCCCAGGGTCACGCAGCTAGTAAGTATCAGAGGCTCCCTTTGAACTCAGATCTTCCTTACTCCAGGCCCCGTGCTCTATCCACTGCACTACCAGCTGCCCTTATAATAACAGCAACAATGGGGCAAAGGTACTTTCATTTCTGGCACATAGTAGGCATCTAATAAATGTCTGCCAATTGAGGTGCTATCGTACAAGACACAAATAGTTTAATACAAAATATATACCAACTTCCACTAGGCCTGGGAGGATATTTCTGCATTATTTTTGGTACCCACATGGCAGAATTACTTATTGTATCTTCCATTTGTGTCCCATAATTTAACAAATTTACTATTAAAATATGTCAATGACTTCAATCTCCTCACCCAAATCTCAGTGGAACTTCAGAAATAATCCATGATTCATAACTCTTTCAGCATTTACTGGACCCCTCTTTTGTTCAAGGCAAGAAGAGATAGGTGAAAATAATTATAGTCAGAAAAACAGTAAAAAGAAGCAGACTACTCAAAACAGTCAAGTAATATATAATGTATTTATCATAAATATCAACTATCAAACAGGACTAAGAAAAAAAAAAGACTCCTAATTTACGCTTCCATAAAATCTCAGGGACTAAGGAGTCTTTGAAAAATCACCCAGTCAATGCCCATTCCTTCAAATGAGTTTACACGAGAACTACTTCCAACGGGTAGGAATCTGTCCTCTTTAAAAAAAAAATCTGTCTTCTACTGAAGAGCATTTAGAGATTTACAGCATCCTTCTTACATGTCTTCTGATATTAAATTATCTTTTCAGAACAAGGTTGTTTTTCTTTGATATAAACTTGAATCCTTCATGCTGAAGTTTAATCTAATTTTTTCCTGTTGTTTTCATAATGGAAATGGAAATTGACTCAACAAACCGGACACGAAAGGGCCCATCATTTTCAAGACTGTTACTCAATTACGCCTCGGTCACATTTCATGTGACGCCTCTGCTCCTGCTGGATCCAACCTAAGGCTTCTGCTTTGGCGGTCTGCCCAGTCATTACTTCACACTGGGTAGAATGCAGAAGAAAAGAGCAACCCAGAGTGAGAAGTGACAATTCTAGGTCATTTGTGGCTTATATTTGGGTTGGAGAGGCCTATTTACTGGTAAATATTTCACTCTTTACTTCAGCTACAGGATGATAATTAGGTCCAGAGAGAGATGGGCCCAGAGGAGATATAATCTATGCAACTCTAGGAACCCAGTTCTACAGTACAATTCCTAAAAACTACTCAGGGATGCCCATCAATTGGGGAATGGCTGAAAAAGTTGTGGTATGTGATTGTGGTGGAATACCATTGTGCTATAAAAACTGATGAGCTCAGTGATCTTAGAAAAAACATGGAAAGACTTGTGTGAAATAATGAAGAGCAAAATGAACAGAATCAAGAAAACACTGTTTACAGTAAGAACAATACTGGTTTTTGGTTCTTTTTGGAGGGGGAAGGCAAGGCAATTGGGGTTAAGGGACTCGTCCAAAGTCAAACAGCTAGTAAATGTTAAGTGTCTGAGGCTGGATTTGAACTCAGGTCCTCCTGACTCCAGGGCTGGTGCTCTATTCATGCTGCCCCATTTTAAGAAGATCAACACCAATTTTGAGATTAGCAACATGATTTGACAGCTGTCTAACAATGGAATGGGGGGAAACTCAAGGGAATGTGGAACTGAATCTTGTAAACTAAAAGTAAAATAAACAAATCAATTTAAAAAACTTTTTAAAAAAATAAAAGTGGAATGGGGTGCTTCAAGGTATGACTAATAATTAACAACAATAACAACAGTAACTGTCATTCATAAAACACTTTAAAGTTCGCAAAATACTCCATACAGTTTATTTCATTTTATCATCATAACAACCTGGTGAGGTAGATGCTATTATTGATCTCCATTTTACAAATGAGGAAACTGAGGCTGAGAGAGGGTAAGTGACCACCCTGGGGCCACACAGCTAGTAAATACCCAAGGAGAGATTCGAACTCAGGTCTTCCCAAGTCTAAGTCCATCACTGCCACTACCTAGTTACTAATTTTTAGAAATAGTACAGAAAGGCTTCCTTACTGAGCTATGGCTCCATCTAGATGACTTCTGAGATTCCCTCCAATTCATGGTATGGTGCAAAATGTAACAGGATTTAGGTGGGAGAAGCTGGGCTCAAACAGGGGCTATGCTACATATCTGCTCCACATTGTTATTCAGTCGTATCCGAATCTTCTTGACCCTATTTGGGGTTTTCTTGACAAAGATCCTGGAATGGTTTTCCATTTCTTTCTCTAACTCATTTTACAGATGAGGAAACTGAGGCAAATAAGGTTAAGGGACTTGCCCAGGGTCACACTGCTAGTAAGTATCTGAGGCTGAATTTGAACTCAGGTTTTCCTGACTCCCCCAGACCTGCACTCTACTCACTGAGTCAACTGATTATAGTAGGAATAATACTCTAAACTCCAAGCTACCTTACAATTTAAAACTTAAGTAGCTCAGCAAACTAAAGGCTCAAGCCACTGATATCAATTCCTGATCCTTTCAGTATAAACAGCCACAAGGCGCTCCAATAGCTCTCTATAGACATGGAGAGTTTCATTCATTCAGCTAAATCAGCTTAAGGTATCCTCAACAAATACTGCTATCGCATGTCTTTTGTTAAGTGGTAAATGATCTCTGAGTATTACATTTCATTCCAATATTGAACTTAAACTACCAGGGGATGGGACAGAGTCAGCTCCAGTCCACAATACTCTGTTGTTGTTGTTTTTTGGAGGGGGGAAGGCAGGGCAATTGGGGTTAAATGACTTACCCAAGGCCACAAGGCTAGTATTTTATGTTAAGTGTCTGAGGCCACATTTGAACTCAGGTCCTAACTCCAAGGCCAGTGCTCTATTCACTGTGCCACCTAGCCACACTCAAGTCCCCAGTACTCTGTATGACCTTGGACAAGTTCCATAATCTCTCTGTGCCTCAGTTTCCTCATGTAAGCTCCTTTCCATTTCCCCATTTAAGCTCTGTGTATGACCTTATAAGCTTGCTCTGCCACCTCCTCCTTGAATGATGTTGGGCAAATTGTTTTGCTCTCTGGGTCTTAACTTCCTCATCTCTAAAAGAAAAGGGGCAGCTAGGCAAGATGACCTCTAGTTTGCTTGCAGCTTGACAGTTATAATTCCACAACCTGTGGGGCAGCTAGGTGGTGCAGTGAATAGAGCACTAGCCCTGGAGTCAGGAGGACCTGAGTCCAAATGCGGACTCAGACGCTTAACACACACACACACACACACACACACACACACACACACACACACACACACACACACTAGCCATGTGACTTTGGGCAAGTCACTTAACCCCAATTGCCCTACCTTCCCCCTCCAAAAAGCAAAATAACAACAACAATAATAATTAGTAATAATAATAATTCCAAGATCTGAGCTCCTGTGTTTCTGTTAACCTTCAAGGTTAGGTACATTTAGGGTTTTTAACCCCATATTTCCATGGTGGGGAAAAGGATAAAAGTACTCATTTTGGATGCTGACATGCAACTCATCTGGCTCCTTCTTCCACATTATCCTAAGTTACCAACCCATCCTTATCTCTTTACTAGGACAATCACTCCCCACATTAAAAAAATATATATTAATTTCTTTTTTAGTCCTATGGATATCACTCTAACAACATAAAATTCCATCCATCCCAACAACCCTTATGAGAGCATTTGCCCCCTGAGTTTTAAAGAAGCTTTCTTCAGATCAAAGTAGGATATTCTCCGAGTCTCAGCTAATATCCCTAATCATTACTGAGGAACCAGCCAGGGGCTAGGAGGGGACCCCTTTCCCTTGAAATGTGAGTGGAAGAAAAATGAACCAATCAACAAACATTTAAGTATCTACTATACAAAAAGTACTGTTTTAGGTGACACAGAGACAAATATTCTCTTAAATTTCTACTTGCTTATTCCACTTCTGCCACAATCTAACAAATTTCTATCAAAAAAATGTAACAAATAAACTATCAAAATACATCAATTAATTCCCCCAAATTCCCAGTAAGGCTTCACAGATAATGCATAGCTCATAACCATGGGATTTCAATGCAGCATTTACTGGACACCAATTCCAACAGGTAACCACAAATGATCAAAATATAGTGTAGCTCACTGAGAACATACTTTTATTGTGGTGATCTCTCCCAAGTGCCTGAGAAGAGGAAATATTCTTTTTTTAAAAAATAAATTTATTTATTTTCTTGTTTACATCACTCATTTCTACGAGATTTTGAGTTACAAATTTTTTCCCCATCTTTCCCCTACCCACCACCCCAAAACAGCCATCCCACTGTATAACCCCTCCCCCAATCTA
>CM053580.1:142437871-142514047 GCA_028627135.1 Pseudochirops cupreus | reverse complement strand
TCCCTGTCTCCTCTCAATCTAATCCTCTCTCACCTCAGGATTTCACCGTTTGGAATATTGTCCCTTCCTATTCAATTGATCTTATGCCCTCTATGGATTCATATATACATATACTCAGATATGTACTTGTATGCATATGTAAACGCTCTTATATGAATATATGTGTATGTATATGTATATATACATTTCTAACATGCATTTATTAAGTGCCTACTGTATGACAGATACTATTCTCTGTGCTGGGGATACCAAAAAAAAAAAGGAGGCAGTACTTACCCTTAAGAAGTTTACATTATGGGGCGGCTAGGTGGTGCAGTGAATAAAGCACCAGCCCTGGAATCAGGAGTACCTAAGTTCAAATCTGGCCTCAGATACTTAACACCAGCTGTGTGACCTTGGGCAAATCACTTAACCCCGATTGCCCTACCTTCCCCCCTCCAAAACAAAAAAGCAAAAAAAAAAAGTTTACATTCTAATTGCTGAAATAAGCACATATGTAAATATAGTATATTAGAAATATAGGAATGGGGGACTGGCCCTATGAGTTCATTGGTTTGTAGAATTTACAGATGAGGAAATTCCCTTGGGACCTCCTCTAGAGCTTATAGCTTTAGAAAACTGTCACGAGAACAGGGAGGTTATAATTTCCTCAGAATCACAAAGCCAGCCTGTGACCAGGACTTGGACTTTGGTCTTTGGTCTAAGGGCAGCTCTTTATCCACCCTACCAAAATATGCACTGAAGTACATATATATAATATAAATAATAATACGTAACATCATAATGTCATATAATTATGTAACATAATAATACAAGGTAATTTGGGGGAGGAAGGCACTTAACAGCTACGGGGTGAGCAGAAAGGAATCAGCAAACGCTCCATTAGAAGGTGGTGTTCAGGCTGAGCTTGGAAGAAAAAGGACTTGTAAGAGGTGGAGGTGAGGAGGGAACACATTCCGGGTGTGGGACATGAGATATTATATTATATTTCTCCTCCCATTCACAGGCAAACTCCTTGTCTCACATTTCTTAGCCCCCTGTAATCTGGCTTCTACCCTTACCATTTGAATATAATTACCTTCTCTAATTTTACTGGTGACCTCTTCTATGCAACAGAATTTCTCTTCTGTTTATACCCTTCTCTCTCAGTGGTTTTATCAGTTCCTTTGAGTTCAAAGGTCATCTCTATACAGAATGTCTTCCAAAGGTACAGCTCCAGTTTTAATCTTTCCCCTAAATTTCAGTCTGCAATCACCAATGGCCTGTTATACATTTCTACCTGGATATCCTTTGGGCATCTGAAGCTCAACTAACCAGAATTTATTTTCCTCCCTCCCTTCATTCCCATCCCCAATCTGCCTCTCTCCCCCAAACTTCTTTATTTCTTTTTTTTAATTCTTTTTTTTTTGGAAGGAGGAAGGCAGGGCAATTGGGGTTAAGTGACTTGTCCAGAGTCGCACAGCTAGTAAGTGTTAAGTGTGAAGTCAAATTTGAACTCAGGTCCTCCTGACTCCAGGTCCAGTGGTCTATTCACTTCGCCACCTAGCTGCCCCCAAACTTCTTTATTTATGTTAAAGGCATCATTACACTTCTTGTCACTTAAGTTTACACCTCAAAAATCAGTTTTGACTCGACTATCCCTTATCCATAACCAATCAGCTCTTACCCATCTTACCTCCATCACATATTTCACATCTTTCACCTCTTCTCCCCTTAAATGGGCTTTATTCTAAATTGAGGCCTTTATCACTTCCTACCTGGACTATGACTGCCTCCCAGTTAGCCCTCCTGCTTCCAGCGTCCTCCCTCTCTTAAAGTATTCTCCTTACAGGTATAAAAAATAATTTTGCCAGAGTACAGAATCTGACCATATCATTCCCCTGCTCAAGAACCTCCAATGACTCCCTACTACCTCTAAGATAAAATACAAACTCTCCCACATCATGAAACTCAAGTCACGTAAGAGATTTTTAAAATAACCATCAGAGATTACCTTACATAAGTGAATTATTCACAAAGCCAGGCAGGGAGTAGGAGAGAATTCAGGATCACTTACACATTCAAAAAAGAAAAAGAATGCAAGAGATTCAGCACATATAATTCCATGTCTCCATGTATATAATGTGTCCCTTACTTCAGACCACAGATCTAGAAATGAAGGGGAATTTAGGGGGATCATCTGGTCTAGCACCCTCACTTTACATGGCAGGAAACTAAGGCATAGAGAGGCAGTGACTTTCCTCCTTGTCACAGAGCATGGGCAATGGATAGAGTACTGGTCTGGAGTCAGGAAGACTTGAGTGCAAATGTAAAATCAGACATCTGTTAGTTATGTGACCCTGGGCAAGTCACTTAACCCTGTTTGCCTCAGTTTCCTCAGCTGTAAAATGAGCTGGAAAAGGAAATGGCAAATCACTCCAGAATCTTTGCCAAGAAAACCCCAAATGGGGTCATGATGAGTCAGACATGACTGAACAACAACCTAGAGGTCATAAAGTGATGGGCCCTGGATTTGAACTCTGAGTCAGTGCTCTTAGATCTGCCCTGCTGGCAGCCTCCTAAATGAGGCATATAGGCTGGGCAGGCTGTGGTCATGTACTTACCATCACACATTAATTGCTTAATGTTTTGTGGACCTGGGGTAATCAATCAATTAATAAATATTTATTAAGAGCCTACTATGTGCCAAGCACTGTTCTAAGGCACTGGGGATACAAAAAGAGGGAAAAAAGATAGTCCTTGCTATGAAGAAGCTTACAGTCTAACAGAGGAGACAACATGCAAACAAATACAGGCAAAGCAAGTTACTTACAGGATGAATGGAAGATAAGGGAGAGAGGGAAGGCTTCCTGTAGATGGTGAGATTTTAAGTTGGAACTTAATGGAAGCCAGTGAGGTCAGTGGAGGAGGGAGGAGCAGGAGGAGAAGGAGGAGGAGGAGGAGGAGGGGAAGGAGGGGAGGAAGAAAGGGGAAAAGGAGGAGGAGGAGGGAAAGCATTTCAGGAAGAGCGCATGATCAGAGAAAATGCCCAGAACCAAGAGATGGAGAATCTTGTATGTGGAACAGCCAGGAGGCCAGAGTTACCAGCTCAAAGAGTTGGGGAGTAATATGTCAGATGCCTGGAAAGGCAGGAGGGGGCTAGGGCACAAAGGACTTTGAATGCTTCAGCTCTGAATATGCTTCCTACCTGTAAAGGCCCTAGAAATGGAGATAATATGCTCTCCAGGTGGTTCTTGTTACTTAGAGATATTCAGAAGCTGAGCCCTATAGACAAAACACTTGGGAGGAATAATCAATGTTGATAAATAACCAATGTACTCTAGTCCTAATGGGAAGCCATTATGTCATGGCACAAAGTCAGTTAGCACTTTACCATTTCTGGCTATAGATAGTAATGGATTGTTTCTGTCTCTTAAAGAAAAAAGGAGACTTTTTTCTTCTCCAAGAATGTTTCCTTGGGTATAATAATTAGCCAGTGCTCCACACAAGAGTAAGTAGGAAATGGAAAGATGTGCTAGCAACCTTACCCAAAGGTCCCAACAGAGGTGGAGGCTTGCAGTAAAGAGGCTGTGAAATGCCCTTCTTTAAAGATAAAGTGAGAAGAGGATATTCCTTCAAATGCTTCTGTGAACTGGCAGGAAATAAACTACAATGGGTGAATAGGTCTGTGATATTTTCCGCCACATCTATGATAGTCATATATCACTCATTAGCACATGGCACACAGTAGGTGTTTATAAATGCTGGTTGACTGATTATAAGGTTCCATCACAGTGCTACCTCTATACACAATTCCTTAAAAGTTGGAAGAGTAAAAACTTACAAATGAATCAGAACTTTCCTTGGTTTCAGAACAATTTGGTACACCTCTGTGATGTTCCACTCTGGACTCATCTTCAATCCCTCCCTGGCACAGATGCCAAACTGATATTCCTATAGCAACGTCTGCCCACACCTGCTTCCCTCACTCAAGAAGAGTCGATGGCTCCCTACTGCCTCTAGGATAAAATTCAAACTCCTTTGGCATCTGAAGACTTTCACAGACTGGCTCCAACTTTTCTTTCCAAAGTGACTTCAAAGTATCCCCATTTATGTACTTTATATTCCAGTCCAATTGACCTGATTGCTATTACTTGCTGGGAACACTCTATCTCCATACCTTTGCACAAGCTGTGCACCATGCTTGGAACGTTCTCTTTCCTTCCTTTTCCAAATCCCTAGCTCCTTTCAAGGCTCAAATTAAGCACACAAAGACCTTCCAGATCCCTCCAGCAGCCAATGCTCTCCCCTTGTTGAAATTATTTTGAATATATGTTATATATACTCTAATCTTTGTATACAATGTTTCCTCCTAGTTGAATGCAAGCTCCTTGAGGGCAGGGACTTTTTTTTTTTAACCTTTGTATCCCCTTCACCTAGCACAGTGCATGGAAAGTTATAGGTGCTTAATAAATCATGATTTAATTGAATCTGACCTTAAGGTATTTGCTCACTTCCCCAGTCTCCTCATCTGTAAATATGTGATAATCCCTAGCCCCTTCAGAGTTGTTTTCAAGGGCAAATGATATAAGAGATGTTAAAGTGCTTTGACACAAAAGTTAGAGGCCCCTTAACCCCTGGTCCAGATAAAAGCTTTTATTTTGTTGTTGTCCAGTTGTGTTTGACTCTTCAGGACCCCATTTGGAGTTTTCTTGGCAGAGATACTGGAGTGGTTTGCCATTTCCTTCTCCAGCTCATTTTACAGATGAGAAAACTGAAACAAGCAAGAGTTAAGTGACTTGCCCAGGGTCATACAGTTAATACATTTCTGAGGTCAGATTTGAACTCAGGAAAATGAGTTCTCCAGATGCCAGGTCCAGAGCTCTATCTACTGTGCCATCTAGCTGCTAAAAGCCTTTATATTTAAACACAAAAATTACAGATATTGCAGTCCCAATATATCACTGCCACCAACTGTCTGCTACTAGCCAACCCCCAATAATGGGCTGCAGACTGAATCCCACTCCCAGATGATCCAAAAGTGATCTCACCCCTAAAGGAGTTGGCCCAGAACTGATCTCAGAGACAGAAGGAGCACACAGAGCCAGAGGGGTCCCCAGTGGTACAGACCTTCTAAGGGAACTGATTCTGCAAAAATGCCCTGGGCTGGATAGGATGAGTTCTTTAGCTTCAGTCTAGCTTTGGTCAAAATTTTTTGGGATAAGGGGAGTCACAGACTACTGACCAAGTACAAATGGTACTGTCCTCACTGTGGGAAGTGGCCAGTGCAGAGATAATCCAGAATTTCCTGGTTCTTGTCAGTTTTCAACAATAGAAGTCTATGAAAATGAATCTTTCTTCTTGAATGCACACTGAAAATTATGGAAGTCATTATGTCTAATGAGGGGGATGGAGGCGAACGCTATGGTCTCTTCCAGGCTCTGGAGTTCTACAATTCTGTGATGTTCAAAGTAATTTTCCATGTTTCTTTTCATCTGTATTTGTAAACCCTGCAAAGCCTCTATTACTGAGATCACTGGTTCACCCTGCCAACTGCAAGCCACAAACAACTCTCCTTCTCCCTTCTTATATAAAGGTTAACAATAGTGACTCACTTTAGTCAGTAACCATGAAGCAGAAATGGAAACGAAAAACTCAAAGTTCTCTTTAGAAGAACACTGAATTCCAAGAAGAGAATAAAAAGAATTCTTCATCCTACGAGAATTTATTTAAAAATGAGCAGAGCCAGGGTTTGGAGCAGTGCAAGTCCCTAGCAGAAGAAGAAGTGCTATCTCTGGCAAGGTTAATAGTGAAAAGCAAGAAATGTCTATCATAGTGAGAATTATCTCATACTAATTCTTTTCTCTTGTTTACCTTTGATAGCTAATCCCTGCCATTGGTGATTTTTAGTCTCCTTCACCGTTCCAAAAGGAACCTCCCTAAAAAACTCAGATTGCTTATTTTTCATTACTCTCAGAAAGAAACAAGGTTAGGAATCTTAGTGTCTCCTTTTTCTTATTCCACGTGAAATAATCAGATATTAGTTTGTATTTTGACATAGTAAGTAGTTATTACACAGATGGATGAAGACATTTAATGTGTTGGATGATTCAGATTAGCAAACTCTGAAACTCTGAAACCCTGAAACCATGTCAAAGGAGTAATAAAGGTCTGGGACTTGAAAGAACTTTCAGTAAGTAGTATGGTAACTACTAGGAGCAGCTGGGTGGCTCCGTGGATAAGAGTGCAGGGCCTGGAGTCAGGAAGACTCAGCTTCCCAAATTCAAATTTGGCCTTAGACACTTACCACACTTACCAGCTATGTTACTTTGGGGAAGTCATTTAACTGTTTGCTTCAGTTTCCTCATCTGCAAAATGATCTGGAGAAGAAAATGCAAACCCCTCCAGTATCTCTGTCAAGAAAACCCCAGATAGGGGTTGGACATAAAGAGTTGGTCATGAATGAAATGACTGAACAACAACACAGTAACCACTAGAAGAAAAAGACCCATATATACAAAAATATTTACAGCAGGTCTTTTTGTGATGGCAAAGAAGTAAAAATTGAGTGGTTTCAATCAATTGAGGTATGGCTATATAAGTTATAGCACCTGATTATGACAGAAAACTATTGCTTGATAAGAAATGATGGCGACTTTCAGAGAATCCTGAGTTGATGTGCCGCGAAGGAGGAAGAATTATAAAACAATCTATATAATACCAATACTGTACAGACAAAAATCTTAAAAGACTGAGGGATTCTCATCAATGATATACCTGATGGTAATTTTAGAGGATTCATTCAATTTGATAAACATTTATTAAGCTCCTATTATGTGCCAGACATTTTGCTAAGCAGTGCGGATACAATTAAGAAAAAGGTAGTGCCTGCCCAGAAAGGAGCTTACAATCTAATGAGGGAAAATACTACACAAAAGGAAGCTGAAAAAAAAGAAAAGAAAAAAGAAAAGGAAGCTGAAAAGGAGGGTGGGAGACTTGGGAATAAATCAGCATGGATGGAAAATGGAGATTTGCCTGGAAAGTTCTGATGCTCTATAACTTTAGTCAATTTAAATTAGAATACTTTGTACAGCAAAGGCACCAAAATACATTAGACTGATTAAAGTTACTGAACACTGTAAGCAGCATCAAAGACACCAAAACCATTATGCAAGAAGTTAGTCAAGTCCTCACACAACCTAGGCATGAAATCAATGTCTCTGCTTTACCTGAGTCACCAGGAAAAATAGCAGGGCAATGAGTCTTTGTCTCTCTCACAGCATTACACATTCCCTTGCAAGGTAAAGTGACATCCAAAAGTCTGTAAATTCTGACTAAATATGTCAGTAAACTCTATCTGGAATCTAAGCACCATTCCTGGGCATGATGTCTATTACAACAGTTTTTTCTATTATTTGAACTCTTTTCCTTCCTAGTCAAGAACAACAGGCTCCTTTGATTCATTTAAAATTACAGGCTGTCTCTCCTTGAATGCATATATTTCCTCATTAAATCTCTATGACTTCATAGCAATTGAACTTGGGTACATATGATAAAGTGGCATGACAGGGGAAGTGGGATAGGATATAGGTCCCACCCTTCTCCCCTGATTCTGTGGATTTAGTTGAAGATCAGCACTGGATGGAGGTGAAATCTATATCATGGACCCAATTAAAAATTATCTTTCAATGTGTAGCTATGGAAATTGGGCAGTAAGAAGTCACCTTTGATTATCAATATGCTTGGAGGTTGTAAAAGAATCCAGAATGACTCCTTTCTGTACAAAATGCAACACATGACTTAGCCTAAAAATGATGGTGAAGGGAGAAAAATTTTCAAGGTAATAATCACAGAATCAAAACACTAAAAAACTCTTTCTTGCAATAAAAATTCAGATTCACTCTACCGTACCACACTGAAAATACATCCTTTCTGTAAATACCCTTAGAATCCATATTATGCCATACATCATTCTTCGGGGTAACCAAAGATAATAAGCAACAAAGGTCTGGGTTATATATCAAATAAATGCATTTATGACTATAATTACATGTAAACCTATGAATCAAGAAATAAAACATTACATAGAATGTCAACCAAACTTACTAGTGAAATATAAACTGTTACTGTGTTAAAAACTTAAACTCATTTGGAACATTTTAGATAATTGATTAAAAAAACAGGATGAGGCAAAAACTTCCTCTTCTCCATATCTGCATGCTTAGACTCAATTTTTCATAAGCAAAATAGAGAAACCCAAAATGAATCCTGGATATCAGTTCAGTCATCATTACACTCACTCAAAATTTCTGTTAATACCAATGTTCCTAATAAATACACTACTATATTTTTAATGAAGTAACTTTCTCAGTAAAAATTCTGGATTCATTCATTAATCCTTATCTCTGTGATAAATTATTTTAGCAGTTACATAGGCCCAAGACCACATAATCCAACACTTTCACTTTATAGAGACTATATAATGATTTGCCCAGAGGAAGAACGAGAAATCAGTTCTTCTGAAATCTAGTCCAATGCCAGAGACAAGTGAGAATGGGAACTGAGTATCTCAGAGAAAAGGAAGACAGCAATTTGCCTATAAAGACAATGTAGAAGGGAAAATGTGCACTACACTGTTACTGTAACTACTTACCTTTATGTATTGCATATTAAGGTTTACAAAGCCACTTCCTCTTACTAACTCTGTGAGGTAGGCTGTTTTACAGATGAGCAAAGACCACAGACTGTTAACTAGTCAGTGAAGTCATTCGGCACTTGAATACACATCTCTTCACTTCCAGCTCAGGGATCTGTCCACAAGATGGATACAACCTTTCATGTGTTTCATCGATAAAAGTAAAACTTCTCTCCTTTGCTTGGGTGCTGTTTCTGGCCCACAATGAAAAGACTGTGATGTCTATATCCCAGGACTTTACATCAAGCAGCTTTTAAGACCCTTCTGTCGAGGTGAACAGGGACAAAATAGGGCCATGACATTAACTTGATAACTGAACCTTTATCTTTTTTGGAGGGGGGACGGTAGGGCTTGGGGTTAAGTGACTTGCCCAAGGTCACATGGCTAGCAAGTGTTAAGTGTCTGAGGCTGGATTTGAACTCAGGTCCTCCTGACTCCAGGGCTGGTGCTCTATTCACTGCACCACCCAGCCACCCCTTGAACCTATATCTTTTAAAGTGATAGCATGAGCATCTAAAGACCCCTACCTTCATGTTCTGAGCAAGATATTAGAGATGTATGGGCAAAGGGGATGGCCATTTGGGAATCAGTACAAAATAAACTGGAGTTGAAGGACCTAATTTCAAATCCTAACTCTGCTATTTACCACCACCAAGTCATCTCCCTACTCTGAACCTCAGTTTCCCCATCTGCAAAATGAGGGGAGGGAAAAGATCTTTAAGTTCCATTCTAGGTATAAATCTATGATTCCATGGTTCAAGAAACTAACACTTTATATAAAGAAAACCTACTAGCCAAGCTTACGTCAGCTGATGAATTGGTGGAATTGGTGAAGTTTTCAAAGGACTGGGCCCCAATAAAGTAGCCTCAAACATTAGCCCTGGGGTAGTCATAAACTTAGAAAAGAATGTAAATTTCATTCTTTAACGACCATTATAACCCTAGTGGAAGAAGGGGCCCGACAATAATAACAACAAATTACACACAGGCTGGAATGGTTTTCTTTACTCACATACCCTGTAAAACAAAGCAGCCAACAACGACTTACAATAACATAGATAATACACCATAAGCAATTCCTACCTCACATCAGGAATGCCCGGGGTCCAGCCCAGGTGCCCAGTTTGAGTTGATTCTTCACTCCTCAGTCCCAGGTGCTGTTTACCGCTGCCTCCCTCCGCCACAGGCGAATTTCTGCAAGTTCAAGGTCAGAGTAAATTAACTGCTCAATTTTTCCAGTCTGTGGGCACATGGCTTCTGAACCTTTAGGCTCCTGCTTTAATCAATTTGCTTCAATACATTACCCTCCTTCTTTAACACTAGGTCTCAGGACTTTCCATTTATTTGTTCCTCTGGAGAGAAAAGAGTCAGAGATTACTCTCCTCCCCCAAAATATTTCACTTGGTCTTTTTTTTTTAATGGAGCCAATAGACGAGATGAGACAGGCCTGTACTTACTTACAAGGTTAGGTTAAATGTCAGGTCGGAATCAATTCAAAGCAGACTCATCCTGTGTGCTGAGGAGAGGAGGCACCTGAATCTACTAGTCCTCTACTACATACCATCACATCTAAATGCCTTCCCCATGCACAGACCTAAGGAATGAGTAGTTGAGTTAGGAACCAAGAAAACCCATTTAGTAAGAAGAGAAGACTCTGAGTATTGAGTTCTTACTTATCCCTCTCAGAAAGAACTCAATCTTCATAGACCCCAGTTGTCCCAATAAGGTGGTCAGGAAGTAGGGTATTATACTAAGCCAAAGAAAGGTTCCTGCCCTCCAGCCTAAAAGTGAACCAGTCACATTCATAGCAAGAATCCCAAAGTGCAGGTAACTATCCTTAACATGCTGGGGTGGGGGTGGGGCAAAGCTTTTCAAAGTAGAGATAAGGCTTTTAAAGTAAATAACCACCTCCCACCCATAGAGGGCAGAACAACAAATTCCAAAAAATGGAAATTTTGGGGAATTACTAGCAAACATCACATCCTTTCTTAGGACCACTGGGTCAAGACTGGGTAAAGAAAGATAAGTCAAAAAAATTGCAGAGATGTGAAGAGAGAGGAAGAGGGAGAGGAAGACGGAGAGAGAGAGAGGGAGAGAGGGACAGAGGGAAAAGAGGGAAGGAAGAGAAGAGAAAAGGGAGAGAGAAGGGAAGGAGGGAGAAGGGTGGACAAAAGATATTTTTTGGGGGGAGGAGGTGAGGGAATATCTTACTACTAGTACGGGAGAGACAAAGTGAAAAGATATGGCAAAAAGAAGGGAAGGACCTCATTTCACTTAATTTTTTCTTCTGTCAAATCAGAACACCTGAAATTTATCCCTCTCTCCAAGTAACCTACCTTTGGCTTTCCCTATGCTGCAAGTAACCTGGTCTTCATTAAGCACAATGACTTTCATCACAGCCTCATTTTAGACTGGAGATACAAGCTGTTAACAAACTGGTCAGGTAGCTAACTAGTCCAAGTTGGGAGGGGTGTGTGTGTATATTCTTGAATGAACTGAGAGCCCACTTTGGGCTGGGATAGTAATAAACAAATGAAGCTGAAGCACAATCCAGGACAACAGAGGTAAAATTAAACCAACCTGTCCTAACCTTAGGCTTAAAGCAACATTCCAGTGACTTGCTAATGAGTTTAATCCTCTTTCAGACTTGAACTGCTAGGAACTGATCCGCTCTTTCCAGAGAACATGGTTCCCAATTAATCCATTTGTAGTCTCCCAGTCTAAAGAGCAGATAAATAAATTCCACAGAATAAAGAGGGGAAAAGAGGAATAATGATTTTTTAAAGGTGGTCTTCACCTTCAATAAAAATCTAACAACTGTAGAAATTAAGGAATGTTTCCTATTTAAAATAAATATAGATTAATTCATTTTAGGATTTCTTTAAATGTTCTAGTCTTCCTAAAAGCGTGGTGTGGAGGGTGAGAGGGGTAAACTACCCTCATCGTATTCCATTTGATGACATTCTACTCCTCATATCAAGCACTATTCTTGTGAGAAGTTCATCAAAATTAGACATTTGTACAGCATTTTCTCAATCTCAATCTTAATCTGGTCTTCACAAGAAGCCTATGGAGTAGGTAAGAGGTACCTGGTATAAGGTAAAGAGTATTATTGGTTTTGGAGACAGAAATCCTTGGGTTTTAGTTTAGACTCAGATATATTATGGGTGTGACTTTGGGCAAGTCTCTTTACCTCTCTGAGCCCCAGATTCTTCATTTGTAAAACGGACACAATGATACTTGAAATCCCTGACAAGGTTGTGAACAAAGTGAGAGTTACTGTTGCTATCCCTGTTCAACAGATGAGGAACTCCAGAGACCACCATTCAGATACATTCCATTCTCTGCCTCCAAGTATGCAGTCCTTGCAGCCTGGCAACCTTTGCTGGTAAAAGTGTGTACCACATATTTAGGAACCCCCAGATCCACCATGACTATCTTCCACCATGCACATTCTCTCCCTCTCCTTTCTATCTCATAGAATAGCAATCAAATTAACACCCCATTCCTGGAAAGGACAATTCAACCACTGGTACCAAGACTCCACTCATTGACCCTATAACTTTGCAGAACAAAACGTCACCCTAAAATTGACAGGTTTTTATAAAATAAGTCTAAATTGGAAAACTTAGGGAAAGACAGAAGGGTTAGTATCTGCACAAAAGACCATTACAAGAGCAAAATAAGGAATAACGGCTGCAAAAATAGGAAGACATGGTGATAATTCTAATCAACAGATGACTGCATATTCTTTTGATATAAATACAAGATAATTTGAGAGGAAAGATACTAACAGTTAAGAGAATAAGGAAAGGCTTCATGAAGAATGTGGTATTCCTGCAGCATCTTGAGGAAATCTAGGGATTCTATGCAGCAAAGGTGAGGAGGGAGTATATTCTGGGCATGGGGGGAGGCCAGCACAAAGGTACAGACTCTATACTATTGAGATAAGAGATACAGTGCCATGTGTGAAAAACAGAGAAAAAGTGAACTTCAACCATGTTGGAAATAAGGGTTTATGATCAGACCATGAAGGACTTTACAAGGTCAACAAGAGTTTATATATTATTCTAGACACAACTGGGAACCACTAAAAGTGAGGGGAGTCTTGAAGCATGGAAGCCTGTGTAATAATGATTCTAGGCAAGAAGTAATAATGATTTGAAGTAAGGGGGGTGGCTCAAAAAAGGGACTGAATGAGAGAGATATTTTGGAGATAGAAATAGATTTGGCAATTTACTGGATGTTTACAGATTAGGAGAGTAAGAAGGAGGAACCAAGAATAACACCAAAGTTACAAGTTGGGAGATCAGAAATAATGGTGGTATCTTTTACAGAAATAGGGTATATTGGAAGAAAGGAGAATCTGGGGTGGTTGAGTTTGAGATATTGACAAAGTATCTCTCCATCTAAAATGTCCAGTAGTCAATGAGAAGTGCTAGACTGAATATCGGAGGAGAAACTAAGGATGGATATGTTAGATCTTAGGGCATATACCCCAAGGGTGTCATTGATAAAAAGGACCCATATACAACAAAATATTTATAGCAGTACTTCTTGTGGTGGCAAAGAACTGGAAATAAAGTAGATGCCTATTGATTGGGGAATGACTAAACAAATTGTGGTATATGAATATAATGGAATATTACTATGCTATAAGAAAAATGACAAATATGATAAATACAGTACACTAGAAAAAATTACATGTATTAATGAAAAGTGAAGGAAGCTGAGCCAGGAAAACAGTATACAAGATGACAACAATGTAAACTGAAAGAATCATAAAACAATTTTTTTTAATGTTGCAAGATTTTTTCACAAGAAGGGCCAAAAAGAAGAAGACGCCTCTTTCCACACCTTTAGGGATGTCCATGGGTGTAAAATATTGCATGTACTGTTAAACTTTTTTTCTATGTATTATCAGTTTTGCTGATTGTTTCTCCTCTTTTTTTTTTAAATCTTTGTTAAATGAGATCACTCTCTGGGAGGAGAAAGAGAGTGTGATACAGGGGAATTTTAGGCAATGTAAAAACAAAAGATCAATAACATTTTATTTTTTGCAAAATAAATAAACCATGTCATCAAAGTAACACTGCAGCACATATTACAAGAAATGATGGAGATCTAGAAGCAAATGGATTAGACAGAGGAAGAGGAACGAAGAGTATGACAGAAAAGTGCATTTAACAAAAGACAAAGCTAATGATATAAGCAGAGACCTGGATAACACAAGAACTAAAAGGTGTAAACGCATCATCACATAAAGGAATTCTGACAGACAAAATATAACCTCAAAAGTAATGGAGTGGAGAAGTAATTCCTAAAAGCCACATCACTCATCGGATTATTCCTTTAGTGAGAGATTAGTGAGTAGTAAGACAGAAAATAATGAAAACAGTTGCATCTAATTATGCATCACTCACAAAATGGAAAGAACACTGAATCTATAGTTAGAGAACCTGCATGTGAATCTTGGCTCTGATACATGTCACTTACAGGGACACTTAGGAAAGTTCACCTTTCTGAATCTCATTTTCTTCAGCTATAAAAAGGGCTTTCAAGGCCAAACAGGGGAGTTTATAGTTTATCCTTGGAGTTTATTGAGTACTAGGAAAATCATTTTGGCAGCTCGATGGAGGATGGACTGGAGTGTTGAATTAAATAACATATGAGGTTCCTTCCAACTCTAAATCTATAGCCCTGTGATGCTAAAAATGTTAGGAAAATAGGTAGATTAGATTAAGATTTTATTCTCATAAAGATTTGATATAAAAATCCATTAGAAGCAGTCTGGTCTAGACAAATAGACTGTGGAGTTAAAAAGGACTGAATTCAAGTTTGGCCCTCTGACACACATTGACTGGGTGACCCTGGGCAGGTCAATTTTCCTCCTGGTGCCTGAAGCATGATCTAAGATTAAGTTGCAGAAAAGATGCAGATCTACATTGGTAGAGGAAGTTCTTCACTGGGAGCTTCTTACCTCCATAAAACCACAGGTCCAGTCCAAAGGAAAATAAAATAATTACAGGAACATCTATCATTCACTTCCTATGTAACCTTGGTCAAATAACTTCTCTGGGCTCTAGTTTCCTCATGTGCAAAATAAAAGGGTTAAACCGGAATCAGTAGTTCTCATGACTCCTTCACACTCTTAAAATTTACTGAGGACCTCAAAGAGCTCTTGTTTATGTAGGATACACACATGTAAAATATACACACATGCACACATGTGTACGTGTACACATATGTATAATGCAGCGGTTCTCAACCTGTGGGTCACGACCCCTTTGGGGGGTCGAACAATCCTTTCACAGGGGTCACAGGGGTCACCTAAGACCATCGGAAAACACATATTTCCAATGGTCTTGGGAACCGAGACACCGCTTCTCTATCCATCTCCAGGTGGGTCCACCCACATGCAGATATGCCCATATGCGAGTATTAAAGGGTCACAGCATTAGGAAGGTTGAGAACCACTGGTATAGTAGAACCTAGCAGAACAAACACTTGGGATTCTAAGAG
The DNA here is from genome assembly GCA_028627135.1 of Pseudochirops cupreus. Classification (NCBI taxonomy): domain Eukaryota; kingdom Metazoa; phylum Chordata; class Mammalia; order Diprotodontia; family Pseudocheiridae; genus Pseudochirops; species Pseudochirops cupreus. The sequence goes on along the minus strand of CM053580.1, from coordinate 142,498,851 downwards.
GTGAGAAGAGAGTTCATTCCTCTTCAACAATGTCCAATACTGAACTCACCATCCTACCCCTATAACAGCAAGCACCCTAGCATACCCAGGATGGCTGCGAGCACAGGTTCTTTGATCTGCTTTTAACAATCTTACTTTAATCAAATATATGTGTGTGTGTGTGTGTGTGTGTGTGTGTGTGTGTATATATATATATATATATATGTATGTATGTATATATATATGTATATATCATTCACTTTGCTCAGGGGAAAAAGTCAGCACCCTGAACTTCAGAAAATATAAACAGAAATTATAAGCAGATGGAAAACACAGAGAGAGAAAATAACACAATTCAATAGACCAACAGCCAAGGTTTCTAGCTCTCTGACCATTACATACATAGATAGTTAGTTAGTTACCAGAGAAAGAAGTACCAATATCTGGATTTTAGAGATGGGGGTTTGGGGGTGGGGCACTCAACAGCTACCCAGAGTCTCATCTGGTCAAATCACACAACTCTTCCCATAAGTGAGGCCCAGAGCAAAACCTCACCTCAGAGTGTATATATACCCACCCTTTTCAGCATCAGAGGACATCACAACCTTGGTAACTCACTGCCTAATTACAAAGTAACAAAAGGTGTAGGCCTTCCTGAAAAATAAGCCTCCCCTAAGCAAGCTTCTCTTGTTGGGCTCCAAATGAGGCCCATTAAGGGACAGGGAAGATCTTCAAATTCCCTAGGCCTATTAAGGGGCAGGGAAGATGATCCTCAAATTCTCTTACCATTCCCCTCCCCCCCCACCAACCTTTCCCCCTACCAAACTTCACTATTACTATCAAAAGCTGGTTCAAGAGGCAGCCAGGTAGTGCAGTGAATAGAGCACTGGCCCTGGAGTCAGGAGGACCTGAGTTCAAATATGGTCTCAGACACTTAGCACTTACTAGCTATATGACCTTGAGCAAGTCACTTAACCCCAACTGCCCTGCCTTCCCCCATCAAAAAAAAAGTTGGTTCAAATCTTGATGCTAAAACATATTATTACAGGACCATGGGCATATCACTTAACCTCCCAGGGGCACCATATAGTCTCTAGGACTATAAGACAGAGGAATTGTGGATCTGTATTAGTAAGTGGAGTGTCCACATTGGGAAGAAATCACAGGTTCAGGCAAAACCAGCCAACACTTCAAAAAAGTCTCACATTATCACATGCAATGTTCCATACCCATGGACCCCCACTTTTACAAAGGAGTAGCATGAATTTGTTTTCTATCTCTTTATGGAAGCCAACCTATGGCAGCATAATTTTCATTATCCTCATCCTCATCCTCATCTTCCTTCTTCTCCTCATTGTCGTTTAACCCCTCCTTCCGTCCAGGATTCAGCTATTTAACACAAATAACTTCAAAACTAAAAGTAACTCCCCAAACAGCTTGGATCCAAAAAAAAAATTAGTTTCTTTTCAGCCTTCATTCTTTTTCTAATACTGCCAGAGGTCAAGATCTTTGAATGTGGTCTACCTTTGAAGTAAGATGAAGGCCTCAGTAGGAAACTTCAGATAAATAGAAGACAGCTGGCAACATGGTATAGTTTAAAAAAAAAAACAAACCCACCACTAATCAGATTCACAAGAGCTGATTTCACATTTCTGTTCCACAGTTTATTAGCTGTGTGGCCTTTGGCAAGTCATTTAATCTATCCTGGCTTTGGCTTCTTCAGGTGTAAAGAAGCTGGGGTGTGGGTAGATAGGCAGACAACCTCCAAGCCTGCTTCTAGCTCAGAAGGTTTATGGTTCCACGGGAAGCCTCTAACCTCAAGCCAACAATGAAAATCCAAGACAAGTCAATCATGGACTACATAAGATACAAAATTATCAGAACAGTCAGTCCAATGGCCAGAAGAAAGTAATGCTCTCATTGGCCAGTACTAGTTACTGAATTAAATTGAGATCCCATTGACCCTAGAGGCCAGAGAAACATGGAAGCTACTACTGGAAGAATGGAAGATAGTGGAAAGTGACAGCAACCATACAGGACAAGATTGGCACCAACTAGAACAATCAGCAATTTAAGAGGAATTAAGCAAAAGGGCAGAGAGTAAGATACTTCTGGAAGCTCTTAAAGTCATAGCATAATAGAGCCCAGTACATTAGTTTGCCATAAAAACGATGACTGAATTACAAAGAAAAGGTCAAATTCTGTTGACTCTATTCTGTTTGTTTAAGTAGCAAAGTGGGTTTTTTACAAAGGTTGTAATGAAAATAAGATGCTTAAAATAAAAGTTTCACTTGTCCAAAATATATCTTGTTTTCCAGCCAAAACAAAAACCCAAACCTGAGGTTTTCTGCAATAGTAAAATAGAAAAAAAAAAACAGTAAGAAATACTTCCATGGATTTCAGCAATAATGCCCACAAGTACCACCACTTCCAATCTCATCTGTCCAGCTAAATCCTATTGAAATGTAACTCTGAGCTTCTGCCCACATAATGCTTCATGGCCCACAGTACTAAAGGAAAGAACAGGACACAAGAAAACCATCCATCTATGTGATAAAGTCAATATATTTCACAATAAATATGTTCACAAAGACCTAACTTGAGCTACATACTAGAATTCTGCAAAATTGAGGTCAAGAAAGCAGTAGCTCCTCAGAAATATTTATTCTCTTATCAAAAGTTATTCAGAAAATTCAACTTCATATTTTCTCAATAGTACACCTTATCTCCACATACTGTTCACTTACCAACTTTCAATATACTCCCTTAGGAGCTGATTAATCCCAAATGATCATCAGAAAACTATTTTTAAATTGGCTTTCCATTCCTGTTTCTCCCATGGTCCCATTATCTGACCTATCATTGCTACAATAACAGGACCTGGGAGTGAGGGGTGAGGGGTGGGGGCTGGGGGTGGAGTTGGTGTCTCCACAGGAGAAGAGTCTTTTTCTTTTCCAGAAGTAAAACAGTCACACAGCCTTAAATAAAAAATTCTTTTAAGTACTGGAGTCAGAATCCCAAAACAACCATTTTATAAGAAATGAGGGTTCTGTGACATAAAGAAGTTACTAAATGCTTTTCACGTTTTCCCAGAACAAACTATTATTTATTGTCATTAAACTGCAATTTTGCATTTTATATCTTCCACAATTATGCTCCCTCGAAAGGTTAAGTACCTCACCCATGTCAAAAGGACCACTAAAAAAGCAAGCAAAATCAGTTCTCATGTATCTTACAACATTTAAAACGGTCATTTCAAAAATCTCAAAACTAAGAAGAAATTAAATGCTCATTAACTGAAAAGCATATATATTAACAAAAGACTAAAAGTCTTAAGAAAATATAAGCTAAACCAAGTCTCACATCTTCTACAGCATGAAAAATTCTCATTTCCAATATTCTACCTTGAAACTAAATAAGCACGTCACAGAGACAAACCCCTCCAGATGTTTTACGCTATGTAAAGAGGTCTGGCAAAGGCATAGCTGGCTACAGGAATGCCCTCATTTCCTGCAGTGGGTTAGCAAAAAATATCAGAAATGCAAAGAGCCCGAAGTATTATTTGTGACTCCCTCTGGAGTCAGTGGCTGGCCCTGTAAGAATTTTACATGTTCAAGTTCATCTTGAAAAGAAAAACTAGTCTCTGACTACGTTTATCTATGTTTCACCACTGGTGAAAAAATATAAACCACCCACACTCGAAAACAAAAGGCTACTCATTTAACAAATGGATTATTGTACTCCATCTTGATTTTCAAAATGGATATTACATATCACATATTTGTTAAAACACACCTCACTGACTGTGACAAAGGCCACATTGTATCCCCAAGAAGTAGCTGCTCCAACAGTGAATGCACTGAAACCCCAGAGGACTTACATCAATACTCTGCAGTACTGGCAGTGACCTGGGAGGGTGTGAGACGTGGGACATCATTTCCCCTACACATTCTGAATGAGAAAACTTATGAGCAGTGAATGAAGATCTGTTCCCTACTTACATTTCCTACTCTACACAATAAACAGAGGCATTCACAACAGGCTTGAGGAACCAAGACAAACTTTAACCCACATTCACAAGCTTAAGTTTCCTAGTGAATTGCTTTTCAGGTCATGAGTAGAAGAAAGCAAACATGGCAGATTATAACTGAAAATTCCAGAAATCTTCTCTCCCCAGGTACCCTTTTATTTGATTTTTAAAAAATTTTATCATTTACTTATTTTTAAGATTCATTCTCTATAAAAATTGTGAATTCCAAATTCTCTCCCTTTCTCTCACCATTCCCTCTACCCACTGAGATCAGACATGTGATATCAATTATACACATGAAATCATGCAAAATATTTCTATATTAGCCATACTGCAAAAAAAAGGCAAGAAAAATAAACAAAGTGAAAAAATTACGCTTTAATCTGCATTCTAACTCCATGAGTTCTTTCTTTGGAGATGGATAGCATTTTTCATCATGGGTCCTTTGGGATCGTCTTGATGAGAATACCTACATTATTCACGATTGAACATTATTTTTTTTTTAAAATTTTCTCCCCATCTTTCCTCTACCCACCACCCCAAAACAGCCATCCCATTGTATAACCCCTCCCCCACTCTATTCTCTCCTATGTCCTCCCTCATCACCCCCTGACTTTCCGGTAGGGCAGGATGGATCTCCCTACCACAGTGCCTGTGTATCTTAAGTCCCAGTTGGATGTAGTTAATAATAATAATAATAATAATAATAATAATAATAATAGTATATATATATATATATATACACACACACACACACACACACATATATATTTTTAACATTTGATTACAGACCTTTAAATTCTAGATTCTTTCTCTTCCTCCCTGGTCACCCACCCTCTCTAGAAAGACAAGCAATTAAATACAGGCTGTGCATGTGTAATTACACAGAACCTCTCCACAGTGGGCATATTGTGAGAGACTGATTATATGTCCCTCCTTCCTATCCTGCCCCCCGCCTTGTTCTATTCTCTACCCTGTCCCTGTCCCTTTACAGAAGTGTGCACTTCCATCAACCCTCCCCTCCACCCTGCCCTCCCCTCCATCATCCCACCTCTCATCCCCATCCCCCTTACTCTCCTGTGTGGCAAGATACCCAGTTTAGAGTTTATGTCATTCCTTCCCTAAGCCAAGTACGACTGAACATTATTACAATGCTGCTGCTACTGTGTACAATGTTCATCATTTCTTGTAGTAAAATAGTATTCCATGACAATTATATACCACATTCCCCAATTGATGGGCATTGTAATTTTTTGCCATCACAAAAAGAGCTGCTATATATAAAAGGACATTTAGGTCCTTTTCTTTTTTTTTTTTTGGTCTCTTTGGAATACAAACATAGTAATGGTATTGCTAGGTCAAAGTTGGGCATAATTCTAATCTGCTCTTCAGAATGGTAGAATCAGCTCACATCTCCACCAGTGGAGATCAATGTCCTGATTTTTGCACATCCTCCATTTGCTATTTTCTTTTTTCTGTCATATTGTCTGTCATATGTCATTCTGTCATATTAGTCAATCTAAGAAGTAGTATCTCAGAGTTATTTTAATTTGCATTTCTTTAATCACTAGAAAGTTAGAGCATTTTTTATATGACTTAATTTCTTCTTCTTAAAACTGCCTGTTCATATCCTTTGACCTTTTGTCAATTGAGGAATGACTCATATCCTGATAAATCTGACGTAATTTCCTATATATTTGAAAAATGAGGCCTTTACCAGAGAAATTTGCCGTAAAAAAATTTTCCCCAGTTTCCTGCTTTCTGTCTAATCTTGGCTGCATTGGTTTTGTTTGTGCCAAGAACTTTTTAATTTAATGTAATCAAAATTATCCATTTTACGTCCTGTGATTCTCTCATCTCTTGTTTGGTCATTAATTCTTCTTTTATCCATAGATCTAACAGGTAATCCATGCTCCCCTAATTTGATTATATGACATGTCTAAATCATGTATCCCTTTTGACCTCATCTTGGTAAATTTGTGAGATGCTGTGTCTATACCCACATACCCTTTTAACATTCTATGTGATTTTTTTTTTTTAGCTTTTTGGAGGGGGGAGGGCAGGGCAATTGGAGTTAAGTGACTTGCCCAAGGTCACACGGCCAGTGTTAAGTATTTGAGGGTGGATTTGAACCCAGGTCCTCCTGACTCCAGGGCTGGTGCTCTATTCACTGTGCCACCTAGTCGCCCCCATACTATATGATTTTGACTAATTTCTCTTTGCCTGACACTTTAAAAAGAATTACCCTGTAGGGTAATCAGACATCTGCCCAGAAACCTGTGAGATAACCTGTATCTGTTCTTTCAATCCTACTCTCCCAACACACATCAATCGTTCCAAGATTGTGAGAACAAGAAAAAATGGGATCTTGTCAAATTGAGAGGCAGTGAGTTATAGAGGCAAAGCAATATGATATAGGTAAAAGCCTACTTGCTGGACTGGGTTTTAGAAATCTGGGATTCCAATCCTGGCTCTGTTTCTAATCAGATTTCTGCCCCTGGGTAAGTCAAAGTCTTGTTTCTGGTCTATAATATTTAAGGTGCCTCCCTGCTCTAAAATTCTATGATTCTTGTTTTTTGAATCTCTACCAATCTCTTGCCACTGTTTAATGACAAAACGTGAGACCTCAAAAATTGCTTGAGGATAGAACAAAGCTGAGTCCAGTTGTAAAATTTCATATCATCTACCGGGTGAGAAACAAAATGGAAATTGTGGATACCAAGTGGCCCTTGACATCAGCAAGACCTGGGTTCAAGTTCTGCCTTTGATGCCATTTACTTATTATCTGTGTGATCTTAGGTAGTTAATCAATTGAAAAGGATATATTTAATACCCACTATATGCCAAGCACTGTGTCAAGTTCTGAGGATGCAATGACAAAAACGAAATAATTCCTGAATTCAAGGAGCAGTAACACAAATAAGTATATCTAGAATATATGCAAAATAAATTTAAGGGTATTTGGGCAGGTGTAACATCAATTCCATACCCACAGCAGTGGCTATGAATATGCATGCATATTTCCAGAATAGATTAGCAAAAGGTAATAAACTCTCTTCCTCAAAGGCAAAACCAAAACATTTATTTGGGACATCATTAGAATACTAGGAGATAAGATTTAACCAGGTACTTATCACTAATCCAGGGAACTCCAACAACTAAAACCTTCTTCCCATTAGGCATCCCCACAAACAAGTTCCCTTAGGCAAATTCTTCCGTCCACCAACTCAAGCTGCCACTCTCTTCTCCTGGGGCAAACTCTTTTCACACTGAGCTCCATGTGACTCAGGCTGTATCAGCAGGTCACATAGGCCTATTAATCTGCAGGGAAGATCTTCCTATTTCATTAACATTACAATAGGGAAGACACTAGCAACTAAGGCTTCACGTAAAAGATGGTGTATAATTTCTGGCCAATATGGTTGCTTGAATTAGAGACAGCTCTCCCAGTCTGCTTTATGCAAATTGAACTTTATGTAAAGAATTCTGAAAGAAATCCACATTCCAAAAAGTTTTATGAAAATTCCTTATGCAAATACTGTACTATGCAGGCAGAAAAAATGGTGGTGGGAAGCTGAGAAGCATCCCTAAGTCAGTTCCCACTTGTCTACAGTGTATCTCTCCCTGTGTTCCACAGTGATCCTTATATTTTCACTATAGCTGGCAGCAAATGTGTTCTTGAGGGTTTTGAAAAGTGAACCATCTCATAAGTGTATGCCAATAGACTTGGAAATGAAGATGAAAATAATTAGAAAACCTGGAGGATAAAAAACTGTCATTGATAGCATGTGAATTTGGTCTTGTGGTGTGGACTGTGAACACCACATTGAAGGGTGCTGCCTGAAGGAGAATACAAAAGGCAGTGCTTGCATTAAATAGCCTTACCTATCCAAACAATAACAAAGCATGCAAAAGGCAGTTGCATGAAGTGGATTTATCCGTCAAAACAAGGAGAAGGTGCTAGTCTAAAGATGGAGATTTTATTAATTATGTGGATAGAAGACCAGACTCAGAAGAATGTTCCTTTAAGCTTGATGATAATTCAAGCCAAAGCTTAAAGTGCCTTTGAAGATTTAAAGGTAAAGTATTCTGAAGGAACATAGGTATGTACAGCAGGCAGTGGTTGGTTTATATGACTTAAAAATCATGCAAGATTTCATAATGTGCAAGTGTCAAGAGAGGCTGCTAGCTGCAGATACTGAAGTAGCAAAGAAGCTCCCAGAGTTCCTGCAAAAAAAATAATAGATGAAGATCCCTACTTGCCAGAGCAAATCTTTAATGTAGATGCAACCAGCCTATTTTATCAAAGAATGCCGTCTCAGACCTACCTTTCAGTGGAGTAAAAAAAACTATTCTGGGGCATACATAATACTTTAAAAAACTGTTACTCCTCAGCTTGGAGGGAATGTATCTGGAACTTGGAACTCAAAACATGTCCTTCTGCGGCACTCAGAAAATTCCACAGCATTGAAATGAATCACTGAAAGGAAACTATCTGTGCATTATTTTGCTAACCCTAAGGCATGGATAACCCTTATCATCTGTGGTTTTTCTGTTTGGTTTTTTTTTTTAAATCTCATTTAAAAGAATTTGTTTAGTATTTAATTTTTCCCCAGTTACATGTAAAAACAATTTTTAACATTCGTTTTTCAAACTTTAAGTTTAGAATTCTCTCCTTTCCTCTCTCCCCACCTGTCCTCATTGAGAAAGCAAGCAATTCTATATAGGTTATACATCTTTAGCATCTTTGAACGATGGTAATGCACTGCTTTATTCCTTTATTTCTGAAGTCCAAAAGTTCTGTAATGATAATAAAGTTTCCTTTCAAGATTCTACTTATTTTGGATAATGTCCCAGGTCATCCTGCTCATCTAGATGATTTTAATGAAAATGTAAAACTGGTCTATGTTCTCCCTAACACTACCTTACTATTACAACTTGTGGCTCAAGGAGTGATTGAGAATTACATTTGCCCAGGCAATTACAGCATTGGATACAGATAAGGACTTATTGTGGTTCAGTCATGTCCAACTCTCTATGACCCCATTTGGGGGTTTTCTTGGCAAAGATACTGGAGTGTTTTGCCATTTCCTTCTCCATGTCATTTTACAGATGAGGAAACTGAGGCAAACAGGGTTAAGTGACTTGCCCAGGGTCACACTGCTAGTAAGTGTCTGAGGCAAGATTTGAACTCAGCTCCTCCTGTCTCCAGGGCCAGCATTCTATGTACTGCATTACCTACCTGTCCAAATAAGGACTTGACATTGAGAGATTTCTGCAAGTCCTACAATACTTATCATGCAATCTGGAATATTGCTAGGGCATGGGAAGATATAATAGAAACATGTATGAAAAGAGTGTGAAAAAAGTGTGCCTGCAGTTTGTTCTCAATTTTTGTGGATTTGCCAAAGATGAAAATATTCAAAGAAGGTTGTAAAATCAGTATGAGATCTGGAGGTAGAAGTGGATGAGAATGATGTGGAGGAGTTAACTGAGTCTCATGGAGAAGAACTGTTGAATGAGGATCAGACTGAGCTGTCAGCTGCAAAGACTGCAGAAGAAAGGGAAAGCTCTGGAACCCCAGGTCCAACAAAAAAGGTTCACAGTGGCAGAAGCATTTCTTCATGTGAGTGAATTTTCTCCTTGTATTGAAAGGATGGGTCCAAATCCTTCAAGATTTTTAAAGGTTTGAAGACTAGTTAAGGATAATATTGCTTACTATCATCAGAGATATGAGGAAAAAAAGAGTCACTGTCCAAACACCTCTGGATTGTTTCAGAAAAGAAAGCTGTGTAGCCAATCACTAGTGATAAAGATTCCGTACAGCGGGTAGGGAAGGAGCAACAGTGCATAGCTATGTTAACTTTACTGTAACTTTACCTTTCATTTACTTTCATGGTCTAGTATTTAACAAGTCTGCATTTAATAAAATGTATGACTTGTGTAAGGTATTATTGTGTGTATGCCTTTGTCATATAGGCTAACTGAAGTGTGTAGGTGAGGTAAATTCACATCACAGAAAAATTGCTTCATGCAGAGGTCTGTGGAAGGGTACACTTACATAAAGTAAGAACTGTCTGAACCTACCAGTAAACTCTGAAGTTCACCCCAGGACAAATGATTAAGAAATCCTATGAGAAATATCAAAAACTGATTTCTACATTAGAAATGCACACATTCAAACAAAAGACCACAGGCAACTGGAAACGCCCTCCCCTCCACTGGCCCCACCTCAACTTCTCAGGCTAAGTTGGTGACAGTGCAAAGTTGCCTCTCAGCACAACCAGTGCCAGACCAGTAGCACACGTACATAACCTGAAAAGCTCAGTGTCTACAGGAGAGAAAGCAAAAATGGAGAATTCCCCTGAGAAAATCCCAGAGTGGTCACAGAGCACGTCAGCAGACAAGTAACCACTGACCATAGCAGTGTCACAGTGCTCAGACCAGAACAGCCCAGGCTCAGGAGCTCTGATTGCCCTAATGCTTTGTCCTAGGATGCTAGAAAAGATCTTGAAGAACCAGCATTTCAAAAACTCAAAGATCCAGGATGGCCTAAGGGAGGTGGAGAACACTGTAGGAACCCTGGGAAAGACCTACCAGGGCTGACTACTTCACTGAAAAACACAAAAAGGGACAAAGCCTGATCCCTGGCACAAAGACCCAATTCAAGAAATAAACCTGGAAAGATGAGTAAATCAAAGAAAATGGTGAGCATCAAAAGTTATTGCAAATCTAAAGATCCCTAAAAAGAAGTAATGAGTAAGTCCATAACAATTGCAAGAAAATGGAAAAATAAATGGATTTTGAACAAGGATTATATGAATACTTGGAAGAAATGAAGCGAGAGATTAAAAAAAAAGGAAAAAAATCTAGAGAAAATTAGTAGAAAGCAAATAAATAGCTTGGAAGGTAAATAAGTAACTCAGTAGACAAAAGTGGTAAACTTTATCTAAGAAATGGATCTCTGAAAATCAGAGCAGACCAAGAAATAATCAGTGACTCCTTGAGACAGCAACAGTAGAATAAAATTGAAAGATCAAAATATTAGAAGTGTAAATTAAAAGAAAATTTAAGATATTTAATATAAAAAACAATTAAAATGGAAAACAAGGTCAACAGAATTTAAGAAACACCTGACTCCTTGAAAACCACGACTAAAAAAAACATTTTAGGAAATCATACATGAAATACATGCCCAGATCTAGAGGGCAAACATGGAGAGCATCCACCAATCACTTCCTGAAAGGAACGCCGAGAAGAAAAGTCCCAGGAACGACAGTCAAAGCCAGAGCTCCCACATTAAAAAAAGACAAAAAAACAACACTGGAAGCATCTGGACAGAAGCAATTTCAGCACTAAGGAAGTACAGTCAGGATCACACAAGACCCGGCAGCTTTTCCTATATAAACATGAGAATATCTTGGAATACAATATTCCAAAAGGCAGGAGATAAGGCTTACAACCAAGAATAAGTGGGGGAATGTTCCTTTAATGGAATAGAGAATTTTCAAGCACTTCTGATGAAATGACCACAGAGCTGCTTGAAATACAAAGAAAAGATTCCAGAGAAACCCAATTAAGTAAATTTATTTGAACAACTGGAAGGAGCTTTCTAATGATGTAATTTTAACAGTCTAATAGAAAGGGAATAAATAAGTCATTTAAGAACTGTAATATCTACAAAGGGTAGTGAGGAAGGAAGGAGAAAAAAGGAAGAAAGGAAAAAAGAAAAGGGAGGGAAGGAGGAAAGGAGGAAGAAAGAAAGAAGGAAGGGATCCTGGGAGTGGATTGGTTCTGTTCTGAGAACTGGAAAAGAGGAAACAGAAAAGAAGAAATACACTAGTATAGAAAGGAGGAAGGAAGGGCAAGAACTTGTTATTTCCTTGGGGTACATGAGAATTTAAATACATGAGGGAAGGTGTGGGGCAAGTGGGTATCTAATAAACCTTGCTCCTTTCTAAAACAGACAAAGGAAAATTGAACATGCACACAAAAGCAAATAATTTGGTGTAGAAATTCATCAAACACCAACAGGGAAACAGATAGGAATGGAGAGGAAAGGTTAACAAGGACGATAACACCAGGGAGGAAATAGTCACAAACAAAACAGCCTTTACTGGTCCTGAAGAGGAGATTAAAGTGGAAGAAAAGAATAATAATCTAAAAGGGTGCTACAGATTGTCTATTAGATAGTTGGGGAATGACTGAACAAATGCTAATATACTTATTTAGTAGAATATTATTGTGTCGTAAAAAATGATGAAAGAGATCATTTCAGAGAATCCTAGGGAGTGTGAACTGATGCAGAGTGAAATGAGCAAAATCAGGAGAACAATTTATTTTTTTAAATGGGTTTTTATTGATGTCTTCTGGGCTTTTTTTAAAATGTCAGTCTTCCCCAGTATCCTTCTCCTTCTCCCTCCCCGAGAGCCATACCATATTACAAATAGTATTTTTGAAAGAGGAAATAAAACCATCACAATTAAATAATTCACCATAATGATGATAATAAATACCTTTTAAAAGTCTGAAACGTCCAATGTGTAACATCAGTGGTTCTCCTACTTCCACAAAAGGATAGGGCTGGTGGTTTCCTCTTCTGTTCTCTTCATTCAAGTCATTCTTGATCTTTATGATTTTGTTGCACTGACTTGACTTTTTTTGGTGTGCGTGGCTGTTCTTTCCATTTACGCTATTGTAGTTAAACAACAATTTACAAGTATGTTGTTTCCTTGAGTCTGTTTCACTCTTCATCAGTTCATATGGATCTTTCCATGCTTTTCTGTACTCATCACATTCATAATTTCTTACAGCACAATACTATTCCATTACTTTTATGTGAGTAGAGAGAATGTGAGATATGTCCATGTGAGATATTATTTATTTTTCAGTCAGTTTCGACTTTTCCACTCCATTCCGCTCCATAATTTGTGTAGGTATTCCTCAATAGATAGACATCGACGTTATTTCCAACTCTTTGATATCACAAAATACCATAAATACTGGATTATAAGCCCAGAAATGGAATCAGGAGAAGAGTTTATACAAGGATAGCAACATCACAAAGAAAAACAACTTGGAAAGACTTAAAAACACATCAAATCAATAACCAACCATGTCTTCAGAGACCCTATGATGAGGCATGTGATCCACTTCCTGAAGGGAATGGACACAAAGCACAGAAGGGAACATTCATTTTTGGACATGGCCAGGGTCAGGGTTTGCTGTATGAATTCATTTTGCTTGATAATGTTTATTTGTTACAAGGGTTTCATTCAGTCTCTCTCTTGCTTTTTTAAATGGGAGGAGAGAGAGAAAAGGAAGGGTGGTTAGTAGTAGTGATGTCCCAAAAAAGACCATTGTAACATTTTTTAAACTTTTTTTTTGATGCACAGAAGAGAACATAAGGACATTCAGATGGAAGCATTTAAAAGTAGAACTTACATACCTTTTTAAAAAAAGCAGAGCAGCAAGGTGGTACAGTGAATAGAGCACTGGCCCTGAAGTCAGGAGGACCTGAGCTCAGATCTGGCCTCAGACACTTGACGCTAGCTGTGTGACCTTGGGCAAGTCACTTAACACCAACTGCCCTGCCTTCCCCCCCCCCCCAAAAAAAGATGGTGCTTAAAAGCTGAGTATGAAGGGAATAAGGGATTCTAGGAGGTTGGTAAATGTGAGGAAAGAGTGCATGATAGGCATGACGGACAACCAGTGCAAACACACCAAGATAGAGGCTGGGATAGCACATGTGAGGAACGGTAAACAGGACACATCTTAGTTTTTTTTTTGACTTGCGATACTATGAGGGCACAAATGACAAAATTCTGTAGCTGAATGAATATTGAGGGAAGAAGGAAAGTCTGCAAGATTGCACCCTGGGCAAACCAGAAAGATGATGATCCTTTCAGTCAAAGTAGAGAAATTCCATAGACAGGAGGATTTGGAGAAGAAGAGAAAATGAGTTTTGTTGTGTAGCTTCAAATGCCTGTAGAACATCCGGTCTGAAATGTCCAATAGGCAGCCAGGGATGTGAGAAAGACTAAGGTTAGATATGTAGTTCTGGGAGTCTTTTGCACAGAGGTGGTAATTAAATCCATGGGCGCTGATGAGGTCATAAAGAAAGGAGAGAGAAAAAAGAGAAGATCTAAGTAAGACAGAATGTTGGGGAACACCAAAACTTAAACATGATGTACATAATAAATGTTCAAAGTAGACTGAAACGCCAGACAAGAAAAAGAGCAAAAAGCAAGTCATTTCTTAGGGCCTTTAGTTTCCTCATCTGTAAAATGATGGTATTGTCCCTTTCATATATGAATCTATGACCTATGAACATACTCACTATGTGGCTAAGGGCAACTCATTTAACTTCTCAGTGGTCCCCTGGTAACTCTCTAAGACCATAAATTACAGAGATGGAATTTCTACATGGGTATACTGATCCAATGAAATCACCAGTCCAGACCAAAACAAAAACAAAACAAAAAGCTTATTATACGTAATAAGGCTCTCATACTTAACTGAGAACACTTAGAATAATATTTAGGAAAAGTCTTAACAGGGTTTAAAGAGCATTTAACATCACTTCACAGTCCCTGGGAGAGAGGAGGGAAAACCTGCTTCAGCAAAGATCTAACGTTCCATTTGGTTCCAAAAGGGATTTCTGCAAAGGAAGCCTATCTTCATCCATTCCTCATCGCTTCAATAAAGCCAGAATTCTAAATACACCACCCTTGGCCACAGACAGGTCACAGAAATAGAATTACACGGCAGCAGCTGCTTGAAAGAAGAAAGTTATAATTCAAGCATAAGCATCTTAATTTTTTTCTTCCCTTCCATAAAAAAATCTGGGCAACATGATACTAACCAAATAATTACTGTTATTTTCTTTTTTTCTTTAAATATCTCCTCAAATTTACTGCTCTGCCCTCCAGATATTATCTTCCTTTCACATATATGTCAATAAACAGTCTTTAAGTTCTGTAGAATCTTAAGCATAAGACTATTTATAATACTGGCTAAAAATAAGGGACTTACTCAAAATTAAACATAGGTTTTATTGGGGATGAACGGTCAGGGTTTGCTGGCTTTGCTATCAATGACCTGCTGTGTTAATGACTGTTATGGATGATGTGGCAGTCATTCCATTTCAGGATCATAGGAACATGTGGGTGTGGGGAAGGAACCTTAGAGGCCACCAAATCCACCCCCCTCGTTTCCCATTTCTTCATGAGGAAAGTGAAGGAAATCCTCTAAGATCTCATCTGAGATATCTCATGAGTATGTTGGGAGCACACGCCAGATGAGCTTTACTGAACCCAAAGCCCATGATGTGCACAGCATTGTGTTGGGCACTGAAGGAATGGCAGGAAATAGGAGATAGAGTCTACTATGAAGTCAAGCTCCTAGGAACTGTCATAGTGCCTGTGGATTATAGTAGTAACAATAAATGTCTGTTTGATCATCACGATCAACAAACATTTATCAAGTGCCTACTGTATACCATGAACTATGTTAAGCACTGAGGACACAAAGACAAAAGTGGGACAGTTTATATTCTCCAATTAAATGCTTCTTTCCCTGTACTACACCATATAGAACTAGCAAGTCAACCGGACTAGAATGGAGAGCACCTGAAAGAGTAACTAGAGACATCTACTCTGGGTTTTCTTTTCCAGGCTCTAACTCTCTTAATGAAGTCCAAAAAAAAATCAGTGGTTTTTTTTTGCTTTTTTATTTTAAATTTTTAAACATTCATTTAAAAAGATAAAATCGGGGCAGTTAGGTGGCTCAGTGAATAAAGCATCGGCCCTGGAGTCAGGAGGACCTGAGTTCAAATGTGACCTTAGACACTTAACACTTACTAGCTGTGTGACTTTGGGCAAGTCACTTAACGCCAACTGCCCTGCCTTCCCCCTCCAGAAAGATTAAAAAAAAGAAAAGAAAATCAGTGTTTTCTTTCTTTTTTGAATTTTTTAAACATTCATTTAAAAAGAAATTGAGTTCAAATTTTATCTCCTTCCTCTTCCACCCATTGGGAAGACAAGTAAAATGATTTCAATTATACATCACATCAGTTTTCTTGGCTGGCATCTCACACTACTAACTTTCCCTTACCAATCTTCTCTCTCTCTCTTCAATCTTTAAACTTCATTTTCTATTCTTTTCCTTCTGCCAACAGCTAGTCTTAGGCCTCCCTTGTCCATAAAACAAATAAATAACCCTTCTCTCCATCATGCTACCCCTCCAAAAGATTTCTTCCATCACTGTTCTCCACTTCATTATTAACATCAGATTCTCCTACTTCTTCCTCTTGCTGATCTCCACCTGGATGGTCTCTCCTCTTAGGCTTCTCCTCCTACCTTTCTGACCACACCTTCTATTCTTTTGCTGATTGTACCTCCTTAAGGTTCTGTCCTTGAGCCTTCTCTTCTCTCTCTAAATTCTCTCCTTTGGTGATAATATTCATTCTCAACTTCAATTTCCAATTCTACATGAATGTCCATTTCTAGCCCCAACTTCTCCCCTAAATTGCAATCCATTGTTTCTAACTGCTGACTTGATAGCACTACTTGGGTGTCCCTGAAAACTCATTCTTCCTTCTGACTTCCTATTTTTTTTTGCTAATGGCATTAACATTCTCTAAGTCATTGGTCTCCAAAGTGGGGACCTTGACCTGAAGCTAGGATTATGTGATCAAGCACATCACCCTTCCCTTCCCCAACTATATTCAATCATCAGCTTATCTCTAACCCTCTTTTGGGCTTGTCTACTACTCTACTGTTGGGTGTGCCGCCATTTTCTGGTCACTCAGATTCAACAATATCTTGCTATCCTTGATTCTGATTTTCCTTCACTCCCAAAATTGTCATTTTTACTTCCACAACATCCCTTGGATCTATCCTCTTTCTCTCTACTCACAGAATCACCACCAATCACTCATCACCTCTTGCCTGGACTATTGTGATAGATTGGTCTATTGGTCCTAATTGGCCTCCTTGCTCCAACTCCTTTCCCTTCTCTAAGCCATTGGCCTCACAGCGGCCAAAATGACTTTTCTAAAGCACAGATATGACCAAGTCCCAACCCTACTCAATAAAACTCAAGTGGTTCCCTAGTGACTCTAGGATCAAATATTGTCTCATCTTTCTCTTATTCTCTTTAATTTCTATTTTGGTGTAAGTTTTTTGGTTTTTTTGGAAGGGGGAAGGAAAGGCGATTGGGGTTAAGTGACTTGCCCTAGGTCACACAGCTAGTTAAGTGTCAAGTGTCTGAGGCCAGATTTGAACTAAGATCCTGCTGACTTCAGGGCCAGTGCTTTACTCACTCGCCACCTAGCTACCCCCTGTATAAGTTTTATAAGGCATGCAATTATTAGTAGAGTAGTAAAAGTATAATTTGTAAATAAATAAGCAAATATTGGGACAAACGCTCAAAGGTTTTGTTTTTTTTTTAAACCAATAAGGTACAGGATTAAAAAAAGGTTTAGAGAGCAATGCTTGAGGTCAAACTTGAACCCTTGAGTTGTCTTTGATTATGGTCTCCCCCCACAAGTCTGGTTGATAACTATTTTGAATAGTTCTGTCTCCTCCCCTAGTTCAGACCCTCATTAACTTATTTCTACATTATCACTATGACCTCTTAATTAAGACTCTTTGCCTCCAGCCTCTGATTCCTCCTGCTGCTAGAGTAATTTTGCTAATACAGAGCTTTAAGAAGATTAGTCCATTGTTCATAGAGATATCAACCCTGTCTGGTTTTTTAATTATGCTTGCTCTGCTCCCAAATGCTGTTACCAACCAGGATATTTGCCTAAACATTCACATATATTGGTTCTGCCTGGGCTGAGGTATGACAATAGATATTCAAGACAGGGGCATATATGCTATGGAATTTGTAGGACTCACACATGGAAAAGGAATGTTATCTTTCAGACATTTCTGACCTCCCTAAAGAGAGGCAAACAGAGATCACTGCACCGACGCAATATAAAGAAAAGCTTTCCAGTAATTAGGGTTATCACACAAGCTGGAATGGTTTAGATTTTTAGGTATTCAATTCCAGATCATCTAGAGGTCTTCAAACTAAAGCTGAATGACTATTACTTGTAAGGGATGGTGTAGATGGGAGTTCTGGCTCAGGTATGGGTTAGACAAGACATATCTGGGGTCACTTACAACTCCAGGTTTCTATGATTCTCTCACTGTCTATAAGTACAAGTTGAGACGACCCCATATCTACATTTCTGAGGTTGGAAAATGATGCTAAAGAGTTTCCAAATACATAGTCACTGAACAGGATTTCATGCCCATAATTCTTGCATTGCTTTCCAAAGTTCCACAGCTACAGAGATTAACGGTTCCACATAAACATGGTACAGAACAGACTTCATACAGAGTTCAGCTAAATTAAACCAGATGGCCAAGCTGCTTTCTCATATTTACTGATAATTCTCTCTGCATGTTGGTGACTCAAACATCACAGTAATCTCTAAGCAATGCTGTCACTGGACTTTTCAGTTCACAAACGAAGATCACTCATCACGGCTTCTATGAATGTTATGGGGTTGTTCAAATTGGCTGAGCGACTACAGACCATAATGGAGGAACTAAAGGGACTCTGGGTGGGCACTGTGGAGCAGTGGAAAGAGCTCTGCCTCTGGACTCAGCATTCCTAGGCTCAGATCCAGCCTCTGACTATGGAACCTCAGGGAAGCCACTTAACCTCCATGTGGCCTTTGTTTTTTTATCTGAAACATGAAGCATTTGAAAAGATGGGCTCTAGGGTCCTTTCCAGCACTAAATCTAATTCTATGACCTGTCCGAGACTACTCTCCCCAAATATCAAAACAAGCTGCCCAATTGCAAAAGAGTGAGCTCTGCCCTGAACCTCCTTTCCCCCATAATAGTGGCCAAGACAGACCCCAAGAAAAAAGTTGATGGCGTCTTTCCCCCTGAAAACTGCGATCCTAGCTTTCTTCTTTTCACTTCCCAAATACACCAGCAGCATTTTATTTAAAAATGCAAAAGCTGCCCCTTGAGAACTAGCCCTCTTCTACATCATACCTGAAGTATTCTGAGCAGTTTTGTATTCCATACACACTGCTCAATGCATTCTGGATTCTAAAAATGCATTAAAAAAATTTTTTAAACCCAAGTTATTTGCATCATCATGGCGCAGTGGATAGAGGACTTGGGTTCAAATCATGGTTCTGCTGGTTCAGTTTATTAATCTGTAAAATGAAATTAGGAGTCCTCTCTACATTCCTTTCTTTCTTTTCTTTTTTTGCTTTTTGGAGGGCAATTCAGATTAAGTGACTTGCCCAAGGTCACACGGCCAGTAAGTGTTAAGTATCTGAGGCCAGATTTGAACTCAGGTCCTCCTGACTCCAGGGCCTATGCTCTATTCCCTGCGCTACCTAGCCGCCGGCTAGCTCTAAATCTATGCTCCTACAATAATCCCTTTGACTTTGGTAAACAAAAATCTATGATGCACTCAGGGTGGGTCTCTTTTTTTTTATTAATTAAGTTTAATATGATGTCCCAGACACCATAAACCCTAGGGGTAGTCAAAGTGAAAGAATTCAACTCACTGGTACATCAGTTTTTCAATCACTATCCTCTAGTACCATCATAGGTACAGAAGGCAATATGTTTACTGATGCTCTGCTCTTATAATGTTACTCCTCTACTAAAAAAAACCTGCAGTGGCTCCCAACTGCCTACCCTCATATTTAAAGGCCTCCATAACCTGGCTCTAACCTAATCCCTACTATTTCCCCAACTCATTTTTTCAATATCTCTCTTTTCTACCTCCTTCTTCCACAGGTCATTGCTCACACTGTTCCCCCTGCTTGGAAGGGATTATACATCATTCATCAGATCTTATTTATTACTGTTAAAATCGTTATCTCCTTTACAAGACTTAGATAGCTTCAGAGCCCAACTCCAGCATCCACTGTCTCACACTTGAAACTTTCCCTGATTCTTCTCACCTGAAAGAGCTCTCCTTCAACAAATTTTTGGGGGTATTTTGTATCATAATCATTTGTATGTATGCTTCACCCCCACCCCACCCAACCCCCACCACCATCAGATTGTGAATTTTGTGAAGGCAGGAGCTGGGTCTTATTTTATCTTTATATCCCCAGCACCTAGCTAATAACTAATATACAGAAGGTGCTTAAGAAACATTTGTTAAATTGAACTGAAATACTGTTTTCTGATATGTTTTGCTTTTGAGTGAATACTTTTACATGTTGGCTCATTTTTTTGTTGAGTGTAAAGGCCCAGAAATAGTCACAATGCTTCAATTCTTCTGAAAAACACAACACATTCCTGAAGAAAAAGTCAGGTCCTAGAGAACAGTCTGACCACTGGAGAGGCTCCACAGCTGTAAATAAATGGATACTTTTTTAGAAGTTTATTCATTCAAAAGATATGTATTAACACCTATTATTTCCAAGGCACTGAGAGAGGCCCTAGGCAGGGGGACATATGAAGATAAATAATCACCTCCAGGCTCCTTCATGGAACTTATGATCTAACGGGGGATTAAGAGATATAAACAAAGAATTAATGGAAAACAAACTACAATATGTACTGAAGAAGGTTCTGAACAAGATGCAATGAGGGATCCGAAGGGGGAAAAGCTCATTTATGGCTACAGTAATCAAAGAAAATTTCATGGAAGAGGCTACATTTGAACTGTCTCAAAGGAGGAAGGGGATTTCAGCAGATGAATTTAAAGTGGGGGAAAACATTGTGGGGCATCAGAAACAGGCATGGGCCAAGACCCTGAGACTGCCCTTAGCATGGGGCCAGGGAGGTTTAGGTGTAAATCCTAGTTCAGAGCCTAGATGTGTGACCCTGGGCAACCCTGATTCCCCCCTTTTGAAAAATGAGGATAATAGCATTTCCCTCCCAGGGTTATTGTGAGGATTATGTGTAAAGTGCTTTATAAACGCCAGTTATAAAGATGAGGAGGGAGAGGAAGAGATGATGAAGGAAGGACAAATGGGCCATTGGGACTGAAGGATAGTATATGTGAGAGGGAATAGTGTGAAATAAGTCTGGAAAGGTAGGAAGAATTGGAGACCATGCCCCATGAGGATATGGAGATGTTTAAAACTTGGAGACGAGGGCTTAGAAAAGACGTGTCACTTTTTTCAGTCATGTCTGACTCTTCATGACCCATCTGGGGTTTTCTTGGTGAAGATACTAGAGGGCTTTGCCATTTCCTTCTGCAGCCCATTTTACAGATGAAGAAACTGAGGCAAACAGGGTTAAGTGACTTGCCCAGGACCACAAAGCTAGTAAGTGTCTGAAGCCAGATTTTAATTCAGGAAGATGAGTCTCCTGACTCTAGGCCAGGCACTCCATACACTGCACCACCTAGCTGCCCTACAGAAGATAAGATAGATCCTAATTGCAATGTCTCAAGTATCTGAAGAGCTGGCATGTAGAAGAGTGTTAAATTTACTCTGTTTCGTCCTCAGAGGATAGAACCAGGATCAGTGGGTGAACGCGGTAGAGGCAGCTTTAGGTTTAACCAAAAGGAAAACATTTCCCTCAAATTAGACTTGTCCAAAAGAGAAACAGGCTAACCTAGGGGGTAACAGCCACCCATCACTGTAAGTCTTTCAGCAGAAGGTGGATGCTGGATGATCATTCTTTTTTTTAAAATGTTTTTAAAAAGATTATTTGTAGTTTTCAACATTCACTTCCATAAGATTTTAAGTTTTAATTTTTTCCTCCTCTTCCCTTTCCCTCCTCCCCAAGATGGTATACAATCTGATACAAGTTCTCCATATACATTTGTATTAAACGTATTTTCACGTTAGTCATGTTGTAAAGAAGAATTAGAACCAATGGGAGGAACCACAAGAAAGAAGAAACAAAACAAAACAATAAAAAAAGAGAGAGAGGAGCGGCTAGGTGGAGCAGTGAATAGAGCATCCGTCCTGGAGTCAGGAAGACCTGAGTTCAAATCCGACCTCAGACACTTAACACAAAACTAGCTGTGTGACCTTGGGCAAGTCACTTAACCTCAAATGCCCTACCTTCCCCCCTCCAAAAAAAAAGGGCAAAAAAAAAAAGAACAAATAGTATGCTTCCATCTGGATTCAGACTCCAAAGTTCTTTTTCTGGATGTGGATAACATTTTCTGGATGATCAGTCTTAATTTTTTTTTTGCAGGACCAGTGCTCTATTCACTGCACCACCTAGCCACCTCAGACAATCATTCTTTAAAGAGATATTGTAGAAGGAATTTCTTTTTAGGCATGTGTTGGACTAACTGACTTTTCAGATGTTGTCCAATTCTGAGACTCTGTAGGTCTAAGGAAATTAAAGGATGTTTTCAAGGTCACATGTGATTAATCAGTACTAGACTTGCAATTTTCCTCATTCTCATTCCCATGCATGTTATTATTCCACCTGCCAATTCCCTCTCTCCTTCCCCTCCGCCCACAGTAGCAAAGTAAGACAAAAAAAAAATTGGGAGAAAAAAGGGAATGTGGATAGAGGAAACACCACACATCCTGAATCACAAGATCAGCGATCTCCCAGGGAAGAAGTACAGACTTGCTCCCTTCTGAACATTCTCTCCTTGCCAGTTATGTGGCTTTCAATGTGGCAGAAAAGAGTACTGAATTCAGAGCTGGGCAGCCTAGCTTCACTAACTCACTGTGATCCTGGTCAGATCATTTAAACCTGAGGATCCTCATTCTTCATCTGTAAACCACAAGACTGGAGTAAAAACATTCTTTTAAAGATTTGAAAACTAAGAATGAGAAACAAAATGACACCATAGCCTGTAAGGCACAAGCGTTAAGTATGTGGTCACCATTATTTCTTATTGTGGACGTCCCCGTTAGAAGCCCATTAAACCAACAAGCACTTACTAAATGTCTACAATGTGCCAGGTACTGTTCTAGGTACTGTGGAGGAAAGAGACCAATGCACAGCCTGTTAGTGCCCTCAAGGAGTTTGTGTTCTATCAGGGAGACACAAGTACATACAAAAGACATACACTATATCATGACACAGAGGTCGCCTTGTGTTCTGGCACTGTTCTAGGTACTGTGGAGGAAAGAGACTGATGCATAGCCTGTTAGTGCCCTCAAGGAGTGTGTGTTCTATCAGGAAGACACAAGTACATACAAAAGACATATACTGTATCATGAGACAGAGGTCGCCTTGTGTTCTGGCACTGTTCTAGGTACTGTGGAGGAAAGAGACCAATGCACAGCCTGTTAGTGCCCTCAAGGAGTGTGTGTTCTATCAGGGAGACACAAGCACATACAAAAGACATACACTGTATCATGACACAGAGGTCGCCTTGTGTTCTTAAAGGCTACACCAGGAGAGGACATGGTTAGCTGGTCCTCTTTGGCTGGAATGGCTTTAGTTGTAAAGCCCCCTAAAAGGTCACAAAAGCTCACCAACAGAGGGGCTGACCACTGGGTTACAATTTTTTTTGGCCACAGAAACTAATGAGAAATTATACTATGGTATGGCATAAAAGTATAGTAGGGAAAGTACTCACCGGGATGAAATCATAGGTATTGTGAGTATTGGAATATTAAGAGTAAACTTCCAAATTCTAGGGTATTAGCTTTTCTTTTTTTTTTTTGAGGGGGGAAGGCAAGCAACTGGGTTTAAGTGACTTGCTCAAGGTCACACAGCTAGTAAGTGTGTTAAGCTTCTGAGGCTGGATTTGAACTCAGGTCCTCCCAACTCCAGACCTGGTGCTCTATTCACTGCACCACCTACCTGTCCCAGTATTACCTTTTTCAAAGCTTTTCACGGCGCGTAAAACACAATGATTGGGGCCTATTTTATTACTTTTTTCCCTAACACTGAGTTAAATTACCTTGTAGAATTAACTAGAACCAGGAATATTGTCTAATATGAAAAATTAAGTTGTAAAATGCTCCTGGAGTGGAAATGTCTGATAACATCAAAAGTATCAGATGAGATGATGTCTGGTTTGGGGAGGAAACAGCTGCTACACAAAGGAAATGAAAATTGCCAGGGGCAAATGGCTGCTTCTGAAAACAATTTTAAGATTAAAGTTTTTGGAAGATACCCTAGAACCAGCCAAAAATTAATATTTAACATAGATAAGGCCAACAACAAGCCTGGATTTCTTTAAATGTCACTTTAAAGAGACAAGGGCACTTCTATAAGATTTTGCAGAAGAAAGGTCCTATATCTGACTATGTGTTCTGATTTTTTGTTTTCAATTTAAATATGGACCACACTATTGGGGAGGAGGAGGGAAACTAATTAGAGGAGGCAGAAAATAAAGTAGTTGCACAAATTTTCCCACCCATATGTGGAGAAAAAACAATTTAACATAGACTTAATACAACACTTCATCATTTTAATGGACCTGAGATCTCAATGATGGGAATACTCATTCCAATGGTATGAATAACAACTTAACAGTACTGTCCTGGGTGAATTTGTCCCTGTCCTCCCATAACTCAGTCATGGTGGATCTGGCAAATACTTTGAATGTCTCTAGTCTAAGTCTGAATATTCAGTGGCTCCCAGGGTAGCACCTGGGTTTTTCATCTACTACTCCTCACTCTTTGCTACATGAATGACCCAACTTCTTTTCTAGAACAATATTCATTGAAAAAATTATATTCATAACACATAAAGAATTAAAGTTCAACCAGCAGCTATCATTGAACTTATATATAAGAAAGAGTCCTTCTTCTCTTGGAACTTAGAGTCTACTGAGAAAGAGAAGACATAAACAACTACAATATTATATAAAAATAGTAGCTCACATTTATGTGGCACATTAAGATTTGTAAGGCACTTTACATATCTATCTCATTTGATCCTACCATCAACACTGTGATAGAGGTGTTATTATTATTCCTACTTTACATATGTAGAAACTGAGGCTAAAAGAGAGAAAGTACGTAATTCCACCAAAGTCACACGGCTAGTAAATGTCTAAAGCAGAATATGGCTCCGGGTCTTCCTGATTTCAATCCAGCACTTGAAGCTGTAAAAGTGTAAAACAAGATTTTAAAAAAGGTATCACGGTCCCGTCATTACTGGAGGAGGAGGAGACATAGAGAAGATGATGGGCATCTGAGTCAAGCTTTAAAGGGTGGGCAGAAATTCAGCAGGTAAAAAGGAGGATAGACAAATACAAGGAGGCAGGAAATTACAGAACAGGTCATGAGACAAAGAAGTCTGACTTGGCTGAAGTACTAAGTACAGAGTATATGGAGGGCGCTAATATGAGATAAGAAGTTTATGGAAGGCAAAAGGGATTAAATTTTTTCAAAAGTCAACAGGGAGCCCTTGGAAAAAAATTTTAGTGAAGGTCTGACATAATCAAGTCTTTGCAAAACAAAGATTATCCTGTTAGTTTATGAAGGATATATTGGAGTGGAGAGAGAATAGTCCTAATTAATATCCAAGAGAGTTTTTTAAAAAAATATACAACTGTAACCTATTTTCCTCCCCTGTATAGTCTAATAAACCAGGCAGTTTCTAGTTGAAAGAATTTAATTTGTATGAGACATAGTTTGTTTTAAAGAGAGTAGAGGAAGGATAACGACCCTGAGGCTCCTAGCGGGGAGCAGAAACTCAAGCATCACACTCATAATATATATAAATAACTCTCCCAAGAGAGGACAGAAACCATTCCAGATGGAGCAAACAGAACAGAATGGATAGAAGAAATGCTTGCCACACTGGGCACAGATCTCTGAGCCCCCCATTCAGAATGAGGCAGTGTGGCAAAATGGCACAGTATTTCAAAGCTAAGGGGACCAAACCCTTTTTAACCTTAAAAAAAAAAATTCAGAACTTCACCTAATAGCAGTTGTATTATTAGTCATTTCTGCCTCTTAAATCCCTCTGTGATCTGAGGCAAGTCACTTTACTAGTTCCAAACCTCAGTTTCCCCTATGGGAGGAATTCTGGGATAGCAGAATGTGGGTCAGGGGTGACTGGTTCTAATCAGAGCTGTGATCTAGCAGGGTCAGGCTTCTGATCAGGTAGGGGGTTAGAGGCTTGTACGCATGCTTCCCAAGCTAAGTGAGAGGAGCATGACGTGGGCAGTTCAGGAGGCTGCACCTCTCCAATGGAGAACAAGGCCAGAAATTCTAATGGAAGGCAGTATAAAAGGGCTCACATTTGTTTGAGTCCCTGCACTCCATTAAAGGAGCTACCCATTTATTCAGAAAGAATAAATGTAAAATAAATGTAATGAAAAAAAACCCCTCAATTTCCTCTTCTGTAAAATGAGAAGGTTGGATTACATGACCAAGTAAATGGCCAATCCAAGGTCCCTTTCAATTTTAAAAGGTCCCTTTCAATTTCAAAATTTAAAAGCTACTTTAAATCTAGTAAAGTTTTAAAATAAATTTCTATTTTATTTATAACAGTAGCTACATACATTTGAAGAATAGTACAAGACAGTTTTTTATTCAGGCTAAAGAAGGTAGGTTTATATATATATTTATGCATATGTACATATATATATCAACTG
The DNA here is from genome assembly GCA_028627135.1 of Pseudochirops cupreus. Lineage (NCBI taxonomy): Eukaryota > Metazoa > Chordata > Mammalia > Diprotodontia > Pseudocheiridae > Pseudochirops > Pseudochirops cupreus. Next base: position 142,472,318 of record CM053580.1, on the reverse strand, counting down.
AAATATTAATAGCTTATGACTAGTTCAAGCCTATTATAAAAATTATAATACTACCTAAATTAATTTACTTATTCAGTGCTGTACCAAACTCCACAAAGAATATTCTATAGAGCTAGAAAAAAATAACAAAATTCACATAGAAAAATGATAGACAAGAATCCCAAGGCTAATAATGAAAAAAAGTGAAAGGAAAGGGCTCTATCAGTACCAGACCTCAAACTATGCTACAAGTCAAAAATAATTTAGATGCTTTGGTACTAGTTAAAAAAACAGAGGGCAATAAACAGATTAGATAAAGTACACAAACACAGAAGCCAGCAAGTGCAGCAACAGTATTTGATAAACCTAAAGGTCCCAGCTGCTGCAGGGAAGTACTCACTAGTTGACAAAAAACTGCTGAAGTTTCTTGTGCAATCATCTTTTTTATTATACTATGTTACAGAAATGCTTGTTTTATTCCATAAATTAAAATATAAATAGATAAGTAGGAACTACTAGGAAAACTAAACAACAGTCTGGTAAATATTAGGTTTAAATTTAGACCAACACCTCATGACACCCCCCAATAATCATACATGTATGTCTGTACCAGACTGCAAGTTGTCTTAGGCAGGAGGAAAAATTTAGAAACCAAAATCTTATAAAAGTGAATGCTGAAAACTAAAAATTAATTTAAAAACACACACCAAGATAAACCCCAAATGTAAACCTGATTTAGAAATGAAAAGTCACATTATAAACAAATTAGGAGGAAGGATAAGAGTACCCTGTAGATCTACAAACAGGGAAGAACTAATTCACGACCAAACAAGGGATAGCTAAATTCTCACAAGATAAAATGGACAATTTTGATTACATAAAATTTAAAAGTTTTTACACAGACAAATCAAATGTGGACAGAATTAGAAGAGAACTGGAAAAGAAATCTTTGTAGCAAGTTTGTCTTGCAAGCTATATATGGAACTAAATCAATTTGTAAGACAAAGAGCCATTCCCTAACGGATAAAAGGTCAAAGGTTATAAATGGGCAGTTTTCAAAGGAAGAAATCCAAACTATCAAAATTACAAGGGGGAAAAAAGTTCTAAATTGCTACTAATTAGAGAAAAACAAATTACAGCAACTTTGAAATTCTACCTCACATTTGGACTGGTAAAGGTGACAAAAGAAGAAAATGGGAAATGTTGGAGGGCCTGTGGGAAAACAGATATGCCAGTGCAAAATAAAACTACACCCAGAGAGTCACAAAACAGTGCCTGCTCTCTGACCCATCTATACCACCACGCCTATATCCCAAAGAAATCAAAGAAAAAGGGAAAGGATCTATATATACAAAAATATTTACAGCAGCTCTTTTCATTTTAGCCCAAAATTGCAAACTAATGGAGTGTCCTCAGAAGTATCACTAAACAAATCGTGATAAGTGAAGAGAACAGAATACCACTATGCTAGAAATGATGAAATGGAGGCAGCTGGGTGGTGCACTGGCTAGATCACTAGTCCTAAAGTCAGGAGGACCTGAGCTCAAATCCAGCCACAGACTAGCTGAGTGACCCCTAGGCAAGTCACTTAACCCTAACTACCTCCAAAAAAATTATGAAATGGACAATTTCAGAGGAGACTAGAAAGACCTTTATGAATGAATGCAGAGGTAGGAGTACAATTTAGACAGCAATAAAACCATTATAGAGAAAAACAATTTTGAAAGACTTTAGAACTCTGACTCAGTGATCAGACAGGAGTTCAAAGAATGAAGATGAGCCATTTATCTCCCGACAGAAAGGGAATGAACTTAAAATGCAGAAAGAGATATACATTTTCAGCTAATGTCTGAACATGGCAAATATCTGAAATAATTTGAGAATTTGTTTTGTTGAACTATGTAGACATATATCGAGGGTTTTTTAAATTGCTCAATAGGAGGGGTAGTGTAGTCAGAAAGAAAGGTTAATTAAGAAAAAACACTACTTGAAAAATAAATCAAAATAAAAAGGAGGAGAAACATCAAATGACAATATTTGGGGAGCATATAGATTCAAGGGTCTTTTGCAATAAAACATGGTTGAAGTGAGGAACTACTGATGTGATCCAAAAACCCTTACTTTAAAGAGGAGGGAACGTGGTGCTGAGAATGGGGAAATACCTAGGCACAGTAACGTGGATGAGACAAACCCTGAGCTCTAGACTCCAGGTAAAGGGCTTTTTTTTTTTTTTTTTAGAGTTTGAAGAATTTTATTTTACAGATGAATAATTGAGACCCAGAGTAAAGTGACCTGCTAAAAATCACACAATTACTAAATGGAAAATCTGGAATTTAAATCAATGTCCATCCTTTTGCTTTAAATCTTACCCTCTTTCCAATATTTTGTTCAGTCATTTTTTTTAGCTCCATCTGACTCTTCATGACCTCCTTCCCCCATTTAGGGTTTTCTGGGCAAAGATACTGGAGTGGTTTCCCATCTCCTTCTCCAGCTCACTTTACAGGTGAAAAATTAAGATAAAACAGGGTTAAGCGACTTGCCCAGGGCCACACAGCCAGTAAGTGTCTGAGGCTAGACCCGAACTCAGAAACACGAGTCTTCCCGACTCCAGGTCCGGCACCCCATCCACCATGCCACCTAGCTGCCCGAAGCTTGAATTAATCGAAGATATTTTGGAGGGGGGAGTAGGAGTTACGTAGTCACAATATTACATAGAGACTTTTAAAGGGCTTTTTTTCTCTTTCCTATTCTGACCATTTATCTGCTCTGAGATTACACTTGGGGTGGTTTATCCTCCAGTTTTGGAAGTGTTATCTTGACTTGCATGAGAATTGGATTTAAGTGAGGCAGAACTGCCTTGCTTTCTTCCTGAGTCACTGAATTCCAGTGTCTGGACAAAAGTCAGGACAACTGGCAATGACAGCGAAAGCAGCAGATGACTTGGGCATCTTCGATGTCTGACCAAGCTCTAAGCACACCACATCACCTACTTCAGACACCTTTATGGCCGATGGGATAAATTCTTCTCATCCACCCAAGTCTTCATATGCTTAGGGTAGACCTCTCCCTACCTCACTGATGGGTTTGAGGCCTGTAGGTTACCTTCAAACTGGTTTAGCCCATCTGCCAAGAAGGTCTACCAGGGTGTGGCCACTGTACATGTTGCAACTTCTTGGGGCAAAGGGGAAAACTGAATGAATCAGGTGGATACCAAAGGTGGATGAGCAACCCTGAAGAGGACTTGGCAAGCCCTCACACCAGAGGTGCTGGTCCTCTTGAATACTCCAAGTTTACATATATAATAATATATATCATTATTTAGATATAATATGTATTATATTTATATAATAATATATATTATTATACACAATATATTTTATTACATTACATATATTACATATAATAATGTATATATTATACCCCAAGTTTACATATATATTATTATTTATATAGAATACATATTATATTTATATAGTAATATATATTATTATACATATATTACATTACATATTATATTACATATAATAATGTATAAATTACACTCCAAGTTTACATATATAATAATATATTATTATTTATATATATGTTATACTTATATAATGATGTATGATATATTCCATATATTCCATAATATGTATTATATTCTATATAATATATATTATATCCCAAGTTTACATATATAATATTAAGCTATGTAGCATAGAGTATAGAGCACCAGATGTAGAGTGACCATAGGTGAGTCATTTAACCACTGTCTGCCTCAGTTTCTCCATCTGGAAAATAGGGATAATAATAGCACCTTTCTCCCAAGGGCTATTGTAAAGACCAAGTGAGATATTTCTAAAGACAGAACTCTGCAAACCTTTGAGTACTATAAGAATGCTTCCCAGTCCAATCCCTCCTCCACTAAATAAAACACCAAAACAAAATAAAATAAAGAAACTCTAGAAATTCTTAGTGGATCCTTATATGGAATATTCTAACATTTATAATATTTTTCCTTCTCCCCAACAAAGGAGATGTAACAACTGGTTAGAAAACATTTATCAAAGGACAGCACAAGTTTTAATCCTCAAGTGACTCACACACTCATGGAATGTTAGACCTGGAAAGTACCTTGGAGGTCATTCTGTCTAAATTCTTCATTTCACCAATGAGAAGAAGACTGAGGCCATAAAGATCAAGGGTTACTCAGCAAGTTAACAGTAGAACCAGGAACAGAACTCCAGTCTCCTGACCCCAAAGTCAGAGTTCTTTCCATTGTACCAACAGCTTCACTTTATCCATTCACTGAACCAAGACTTGGTCACCAAGTTCTATTAAGAACCCGAAAGCTAATATACACGTGTACTGGTGATATCTGAAAATGATACTATGACCCTTCCCATTTTAAAATCCCAAATAAGATGCATGCATTTTAATTTGAAAAATACTAGGGAAAACCTTGGGCTTGGAATCAGGAAAGACCTGGGTTTGAACACCACCTCTGACACTTAATAGCTCTAATGGGCAAAATTACTTTGGAGGCTCAGTTTCCCCATACCTATCTTACAGTATTTTTTTTGTTAAGTTCAAATGCAATAAGGCCTTTAAAGGCACTGTAAACCTTAAAGTGCTACTTATATGATGCTGTCTTTTATATTTTTATGTAAGATCCATGCACATGTATGTAGTACGGTGGGGACAGTAGAAAGAATGCTGTATTTGGATTTAGAAGATACAAGTTCCAATCCCAATTCTGACATTTCCTCTACCTCTTCGATAAATCATTTAACTTCTCTGAGGAATGGACTGGGTCAGAGTTGTCAAATTCCCAAGCAACCAACAAAACTCCCGAACCAGGTAAAAATGTCATTGTGAAATGTTTAATAAAATAAATAAAAATTCAACACATAAATAATATTAATTTGTAATATTCTAAGTCGATATGCTCTGAGAACAACTGAACAACCAAGTCAAGGTGCACAGGTATCTGTTCCTATTTGAGTTGAACCCATGTGAACCAGGTGATCTTTGAGGTTCCTTTCAGGTAATGAATGATCCCTCTCCCTCTTTTTCCTTCTTTATCTCCCCTTTCCTTTCCTTTATTTCTCCTTTTTTTCCTTCCTCTCTTTTCCTCTTCCCTTTTCTCTGTCCTCCTTCTCATCTTTCTCTTCCTTTTCTTTCTTTCCTCACCCCTCCCTCCTCTTTCTCTCCTCTCTTCCTGTCTCTCTCATCATAGGATAGAGGAAATAAAGATTGTTGAATATGCAGTTCTGTAGTAGGATCTTGAAAATGTAACCTTATTTTGAATGAAAGCACAAGTGACCTATGATCTAATAAACTGAAGGGGGAGGTGACATTAATTAAATTAAGGCACTGCAATTCATCAGTAGCACCCTCTATAGAGTAAAAGCTCCTTAGATCATGAACTAAGTGGATGAAGAATGCCTATTGTTCAGGCTATGATATACAGTTACGAAGCTAGGCTGTGTGTGTGTGTGCGCGTGCGCGCGCATCTTAGCCAAATAATGCAGATGGACAGTGAATTGGGCTCAGAAATTAATAGGGAAAGAAGAGGCTGGATTTTATCTGCACTTGGGAAATTACACAACGTTTTAGTGCCCTCAAACTTCTCCCTGAAACAAAGGCCCATCTTTTAACACCAATATTCTGCTTGTGATGCTTTCTGACTCTGAGTTCTAGAATAGCACAGTCTGCAAAGAATTGGAGACCACCCAAAAGATGACATGGCAGATTAGACACACAGCAGATTACTATTAATTAATAACCCAGAAGAAATGGTTTAAGAGATTGTTAGAAAGGTTTAACAAAAAACAACCAATAACCAGTCTTGTGCTCCACTGATATCCAGCAAATGTACAGCAATCCCCAGGAACGTCCCCAGAAGGTTGGGCAGATATCCTGTGGAGGCATCTGCAGGATCTGGGCACAATGGATAGAGACTGAGACCTGCACTGTCAAAGACCTGAGTTCAAATCCCACCTCAGACACAACACCTGGATCACCCTAGGGAAGTCACTTAACCTCTGTTTGCCTTGGTTTTCTCATCTTAAAGATGGGAATAAAATAACACCTATCTCCTAGGGCTGTTGTGAGGATCAAATAAGTTAATAATCTTAAAGCCTCTTTAAACGCTATTATTATTAACAATAGTTGAAGAGAAAAGGAAGGTGTGCCTAGGTGGCTTTCTGCACTGCTGAAGGGAGTAGTCACATCAAAGAAATCAAAAATCCAAGCAAGAGTCCAAGTATTTATCTCCTCCCATAGAGGGAGGGCAAAGGACAGCTTTATTTAGTATTTTGTACCTCTCCTGCCTGGCATATCATAAACAACAATAAATGCTCGTTGGGCTGGATGGGCAGACAGAGTATCAGAACTGGAAGAAGACCACAGGTTCATCTGGTCCAACATCTCATTTAACAAAAGAGAAAAACAGGCTAGAGAGGTATATGACTTACCCAATATTCAACACCCACCCTCCTTGGCATTACAGCAGGCAACTGATATTTTATTTTAGACTTTCCCCTCCCCTACCTTTAACTCAACATCGACATTCAAAGAAAAAGAAAAAAATGTATTTTGATTTTAAAATGCATTACAAATGACACATTATGTACATCAGACAGTGGGCTTTTTGAGGGCAAGAGACAGCTTCTGTCTGTCTTTGTCTTATTGACATTTAGCACAGGGCCTGGCACATGGTAAACCTTAGGAGATGCTTTTTTTTTTTGCACTTTTTTGGAGGGGGAAGGCAGGGCAATTGGGGTTAAGCAACTTGCCCAAGGTCACATGGCTAATAAGTGTTAAGTGTCTGAGGCCTGGATTTGAACTCAGGTCCTCTTGACTTCAGGGTCAGTGCCCTATTCACTGTACCACCTAAAGAGATGCTTTTTGACTTACTACTGCACACAGAAAGGTCACATCCAAAGGAAAAACATCAAGTATTTCCTTTTTTTTTTTTTTTTGCTTTTTAGAGGGAGGAAGGTAGGGCAACTGGGGTTAAGTGACTTGCCCAAGGTCACAGGGCTAGTTTTGTGTTAAGTGTCTGAGGCCTCATTAACTCAGATCCTCCTGACTCCAGGGTCTATTCACTGGGCCACCTAGCCACCCCTCCATCAAGTACTTCTTAAAAATCAGGTTCTGGGGTAAGGGTTCTTAGACACAAATGAACACTCTCCTCAAAAATCAATTAGGACTTGACATTTATTATAATTAATAATTACTAGCATCTGTATTAGGCTTTTCTCACAACTTTGTATGGTAGGCATTTCAAGTATCACCACCTCTATTTTATAAATGAGGAAATAGGCTCAGAGAGACTAAGTGATTTATCCAAGGATAACACAGATATTAAGTATCAGATTTGTACCCAGGTCACTCAGACTCCAACTCCATTGGCTCTTTCTACTATAACACTGTGCTCCAGTAAACCACAAGGACTTCTCTACTTGTTCTCTGCCCCCAACTCCACCAAAAAAAGTAAATCTTTAGGGAAATGCACAAATATTCAGTTAGCATTTCCTTGGTAGGTTAGAGGTGCCACAATTCTGCAGTATACGGGGCGGAGAGGGGTGATAATTTTAGGCAGAACTTCAACCACTAAGTAGGTAACTAGAAAAACGCTAGAATTCCATTCTGCACCGGGAGCCGCCACTAGAACAACACTGGGGCTGCAAAAGGAGCATTGAAACCCAGAGTTCCATCCAGCCTGCTCTAAAACCAGCCCAGTCCTGAAAGAGCAGCACCAACAAGCACACACATACTGTCCTTAGTCACTGTGCCCTTAATTTGCCTCTTAGTTGCCTGGCTCTGGGGAACTTCGAGGACAACACAGGTTTTTCAATTAACTGAGTGCTGCTGCACTTCAATCTTTTCTGGTGTTTCCGGGGGCCAGATGCTTCCCTTCCAGGCCCCATAGCTCCCTCAACCTCCTTGACCCACCCGGGTTGGCTTAACCCCTGGCCACCCTTTCCACACCCACTCCGATCCTGGCTGAGGTCAAAGTCCAGATCGTGGGCTGGACACTATGCAGACGCAGACTTCAGACTCACAACAGACTCAGACATCCTCGGCTGGCCAGCCCACTGCAGGGGCTGGGGGAAGGGAGGAGCGAAAAGGCACAGTGGAAAAGACATCAAAAACCATCCGACGGCTACTACCACCGACCGCACAACTGCTGACTCGGTTAAAAAAAAAAAAAGAAAAAAGAATACTCTCTACCCGCGGAGAGGCTCTTCTACGCCAGACCCTGCTTTTCCTCTGGCCTCACTAAACCAAGACAAATGCCTCTCTGCCGCCAGTAGTGTGGTGGGCACAGAAGGTCATCGCTCCACTAAACCAAGACAAATGGACCCTGCCCCTGCCTCGAGTAGTACGGTGGGCACAAAAGATCGCCCCTTGGCCCACCAGAGGCTTCCCTCCCTCTCCCCCCCACCAAAGGTGGTCCTCCTGAAGCCCGAGATCTTGGCGCGGAGGTGCGGCAATCACCCTGCAGCCCCAAACCCCGAGAGTTGCGCAGCCGTAGCTGCCAACCTGGCCAGCTGGACCAAGGCTTCCTCCGTAGCCCTCGGGCAGCTCCTCCGGCGCCTCCGCCCAGCACCTACACAAGCTGGCAACCGAGGACAGGAGCTGCCACCCCCACAGCGCCCCGGCGCCGGAGGGGAGCAAGAGAAGAAAGAGCGAACTACATGTGTGGAGGAGCCCCAAGTTGGCTAGTTTCGGTAGCAAATCTCCGCACCATTCCCCGCCTCCTCTTTCTGCACTTTTTCCTCCTCCTCTGGTAGTTGCCACCGCAGCAGCAGCAGGGGATGAATGGGGGCTGGGGGCGGGAGGGTAGGCTTGCAAAAGAGAGAGTCATCTTGTTACCTGTTGGTCATTCCCGCCGCAACCCCCAACATCTTCCCGGCAGCTCTAGGATGTCCTCTGACACCACTCCAACGCCGCCGCCGCCGCCTCCTGTCCTTTCTTTTTCCGCCGCCGCAGCCAGTTGAAGTCTAGATCCCCTCGCACCCGGGCCACTGGCGCGCGTCTGCACGCAGCCCCAGGGCGCAAGGGCTCCAGTAGCTTGAGCACTGCTGGGACTGGGGGCCGGCGGGCCGGGCCAGGCTGGGAGGGGGCTGCTCCCAAAAGCAGGAAGGAGAGGCGGGGAAAGCAGCGGGGGATGGGGCGGGGAGCATGGAAGAGAGCTCGCCAGGCAGTCAGTCTCCTCCCCAGGACTTCGTAATGGCGCGGCGCGGCAGGCCCAGCCGCTCTCTTAGCTCTCTCGTTCACTACCGCGCGGCCGCGGTGCGTTTTCGCAATTGACCGCTAGGGTGGGAGAGTGAGCGCGGCTGCAAGCGCCCGGGGACCTGGGGGAGGGGGACCGGGAAGGAGGCACATGGTACGGCCCTTTTCCCAAAACCTCAGCCCTGGACACTTAAGTGAACCGAGCCATTCATTCTTTCTCCTTCCGCAACTTCTCTTACTTCTTTTCCCCCAGTTCAGGGAGCTCCCCCAAATTCGACTCCTGGATCCGCTCAGTGCCCCAGATCGGGTTAGAGAGAAAGCACTTGGAAGTGTTGAGAGAAACTCGAGACACGTGCATCCAGGACTCTGGGTAAGCATGAACTGCCCCCACGAGCTGGGCTGCGGTAATTCTGTGGTCAAGGTGATGCTTCTGGCCAGGCACGCTGTGCATGCCAGAGACAGGACGACAGAATCTTTACTACCTTCTCTTTTTAGCTCTGTCAATTGCTGCAGGATTTTGCAGCACCGAATATTCCTTTACTAAGGGCACTGCTGGTACATCAACAAAGCTAGGCTACTTTCAACTTCATCTCAGGGTCAGTTTGCAATTTTTGCCCCACGGCTTGACCGTGATAAAGGCAAATCAGGTAAGAGAATATGAATGGATCCCCAAGGCTGAGAATTAGGAGATTTGGGTTCCTAGGCAAATCACTTAACCTCATTTGGATTGGAGGATTTAGAGCTGGAAAGAGACTTAAAGATCATGTAGGCACCTCCCCCCCCCCCCCAACAACACCTCATTTTAGTGGTGAGAAAACTAAGGTCACGAATTAGTAAGTAGAAGAGTCCCAGTCAGGTGAGGGCGGGAACCTGCGTCCTCGAGGCCTTGATCCTCAAGTGAGGATCTAGGTTTCTAGAGGGCCGAGTGTGGCTTCGAGCGTGCAGGTTCCCCACCCCTGGTAGGCATCGCCTGTCTTATTTGAAAAATGATAAGATAGCGCTTATTCTGTTACAATGCTATCAAAAGGAAAAGAAGTCCTATGCAGGAAAAATTGTGAAACAAATTTAGGGAGCTCTCAGTTTCAATTTCGACACATACCTGAAGGGAGAGGTTAACTGCCCCCCACACTGTTCTCTTCCTGTTTCTATCAAAATTTGTTCTCCGGAAAGAATCTGATATCAACAATTTGCACAGTATAAATTTTATAAACTTCCTTTTGGAAGCCATTTAACTATACGCTTCCGTCCACTAGTGAAATGAAAAGTTCTGCCTCCTATTAAAGGAATTCCAGGCCGGATGTAGGTATTCAGGAAAGCAAGAACCCCTATTACTGAAATAAGACTCGGCTAAGGGGCAGCTAGGTGGCGCAGTGGAGGCAAGAGGACCTGAGTTGAAGGCAAGTCTTAAGTCATCTCAGGCAAGTACTTACCTGGGCAAGTCACTTAACCCCGAATGCCTCCTCCCAAAAAAAGACAGCTAATCTATTCCAGATAAAACTTCAGCTGCAGATGTCAAAACTCACAAGTGTTTATTAAACGCTTACTATGTTCCAGGTATTCTCTGCCAATCTAAAGAAAGGCAAAAACAGTCTGAGATTTTTGATGTTACAAAAAGTGTTTTATAAGTATTTTTGTCAATAGGGGCCTTTCCCTTTGCCTTGGACCTTGTCCGGTTATATGCCTCTCATGGCCTCTTCTGGATGCAACCACCAATGTTCCTGGGAGACCTGGAAATACCTTAGCTTGAAAAGGCCAAGGTCTCCCACTACTTTGGGGGTAATCTCCAGTTGTCCTGATCTGTGTCTTGCCAGTGAACTCAGATGACCCTGGAAGAGAGTGACACTGATGACTTTGCACAGCTCTGCCTCACTTAAATCCAACTCGCTAGCAAATCAAGACATCACCCTCCTGATGTTTTTGGTTCTCTTTGGGAATGAAGGACAAACACCACCAAACTCTGTGTTCCCATCTATTTGAGATCAAGGACCACCTGATTTAACCGCCGAATTATACCCCAACACACTGACCTGCAGATACCTAAATTTTATGACATGGATTCTTCTATTTCTTTGGTCTGACTTCTGACTAAACACATGACACCATTTTAGAGAGTTTGTTTTCAAAGCAAAGAGGAGAAAGAGGCTGGTGACCTTGCACAGCCCTCCCTCCCTCAAATCAAAGTCAACTGCAAGTTATGTCATCATTTCCCTGATGCCATGGTCTTCTTCAAAAATGAAGGACAAACTCAACGTATTTGTTGTCAGAACTATACAGAAAGACTTTAGTAGCACCTATAAATGCTTGCAGTCCTCTGGCTGTAGTCTTTAAAAACCCAGGGCAACCTGTACACTACACTAATGTGTCAGGTCTGCTTTTTCGTAGAATAGGAGTAGTGACCAAACTGATTTTTTACTAATGGGGAAGTCTCCGATGAACAAATTCCTTCTAATAATGCAGGCAATACATACACTTTCTCTGATTCTTATAGTCTTAACAAGGTACAGAGCAGAGGTGTCAAACTGAGCCAGGACTAGATTAAAATGTAATGGGGAAATAAGAGAATAAATGAAAACATAATCAAACATGAATAACACTATATTCTAAAGCTGTGTCAGTGTGCGACTTGCAGGGCTGCTTGTATATGGGTAGTGGCCCCTGGATCTACGGGAGCTCCATGCCGCTGGCCAAGAGCCCTGAGAAGCTGCGGATTTGGGGAGCTGGCATCACACGGCTTCTATATACTACAGGTGGGACTCCAATCAAGGTTTCCTTTGGCACCAACTTTCTATGTGCTATGCCATTCTTTCTCTTTCATATGTATAAAATCATTATGCCAATAACCTATGCACGAATCCAAGATGTCCTTAAGGAAAATGGGCTTCTGCAGGTGCTTTTCTACAGCACATCATATAATTTTGGCCACAAAATTAACAAGGCAATGCACAGGATTTAAGATGCCACTGAGTTTATTTCTTGTTCCTCTAAAGAGAGTATTTGACTTGGTTAGTGCAAAATAGGGCCTTCAAGGACCTTTTCAGGCAAGGGATCATCTTAGAAAACTCCCTGGGGATAACTTTTTCAGTAATTCTTTGAATACTGATACCAAGCAAGGTGTTAAACAGGGAGATATGAATGAATGAACCAATTAACGAACAAAAAAGGGTTTACTATGTGCAAAGCACTGGAGAGACAAAGCCAAGACAGTCCTTGTTAACACGGTCACCTTCTGATGGAGGAAAACCACACATAGAAGACGGTTGAGAAACAAGGAACATGGCAGTGCCAGAGGTCTAGAGGGTAGATTCTAAAATACATTGGCCCTACGTCTTGCCATGAATTATAGCTGGTGACCCTGCTTATCAAAATGGTGTAAATAAGCATGCCTGCTCCACAGCTAGAGGGTTAGAGGGCTTGGGCCTAACTGTTTGGAAGGGGAACATTAACCCAAAAGTAAATCAAGGTATTGGAGCTCCTTCCTTTGGGGGAGGGGTTAGCATCTAGCCTAGAAGGAAAAAGTTGAAAGTTAGATTAAAGGAGAGAGCTGGTGGACTGAGACTATGGGGTCAGCTCCCCATGATCTGGCCTGCTCAGCTCTCTGCCACTTGGTGGGCTCTCTGATAGGAGAGAGAGACTGAGATACAAGGAGAAAACTAGGTTATGTAAAAACAAAAGGTGCCAATAAAAATTCATTTTAAAAATATTTATGTCTTGGACAAGTGCCATAGATAGATAGTGATCTGGGCCCTGAATTGAATAAAAGTAGGAAGAAATGAGGTTCAGTTGCCTTTGGTAAATTACAGGGCTTTCAGTGATCCTGAACTTTTGATTGCCATAAATACTCGACTTTCTATCACCAATATTTGTGGCATTTAAAGCTGAGAAAACAGGTCTAGAAAAGTGAAGTAATTTGGCTAAGGTTACACCACCCAGGCCCATTGATGTTAATTAACTGTGAGTCATGAAATACACACACACATACAGTCATGAAACACCATGATCAGAGAGGAAATGAAATTAAGTCAACGGTAAATAGGTTCTAGGGAAAATACAAAACTTAAATAACACAAGTAACTCAATGTACAACAGGAAAACTTCCAGTTCTATCAATCAGTTTATTGACCAGATTGTATTAAGTACCTGCCACGTGCTACACTAAGCACTACACCAGCCCTGGGAATGAAAAAGCAGAAGTGAAATAACGCCTTCCTTCAAGAATCTTACACCCTAACTGGGAAACACACACACGTACAGGGTGAGGCGTATGGAAACAAGTGAGCGACGAGGCGGAGGGACACTAGTCGTTGGGGGCCAAGAAAGGCTTGCCTGGCAGACTCAGGCAGCGGGGCTTGGTGGTGCTCGAGCTGTGTCCTGCAGAAAGCACTGGGCTCTGGGGAGCAGGGATGGGGAAGAAGGCCACTTAGGCACGGGAGACAGCCGGTACAAGGCTGCAGAGACGGGGACGGAGCCTGAGAGAGGGGCACGAAGGAGGCCAGTTCGGCTGGACTGTAGAGACGGGAGCAGGAGCAGTGGAGAATAAGACTGAAAGAAAAGGTTAGGGGAACACAGGCGTGAAAGGTTTTAAAAGACAAAGGGGGTTTACATTTTAATCTTAAGGCATTAGAGGAGTTTATTAAACAAGGGAGTGAAACAGCCAAATTTTTGCTTAAGGAAAATCACTTTTACCTGGGAAAATGCATATAAAATTTAAGCAAAGCCACGTCAGCAAAAGAGGTGAACAAATTCCACAGTAACAACGCTGTAAAGAAAAAAAATTGTAGAAGACCTCAGTAACACTTAGGAACGAGCACCGGTGACTGCGGGGGGCCGACGATGGAGCCCACTGCCCGCCTCCTGACAGGCAGGCGAGGCGCTAGCGGTGCCGAGGGAGGCCGGCGCTTTTGCTTGACTAAGCATATTTATTGCAAGAGTTTTGTTTTTCATTTTTCTTTTTACTTGGGGGGGGGTGGTGTTGGGAAATGGGAGGGAGAGAAAATAAATGCTTATTTAATCGAAAAAATAGAATCAAAAGATATAAAATATATATAAAGAAAAGAGGCAAACAGGGTTAAGTGACTTACCCAAGGTCACTCAACTAGTAAGCATCTGAGACCAGATTTGAACTCAGGAAGATGAATCATTCTGACTCCAGGCCCATTACTCTATTCACTGTACCATCTAGATGCCCTTGACTGATGGAGAGAAGATATAGGGGTGAGTTTTAGGGGGAAAACAATAAATTCTGGTGAGCTGCAGCATATCAGAAATAATTTTTATGTGATGAATGGCCAAAAACATTATAGAGTACCATGTGTAACTGGAAAAGGAGGTGGGTTAGTCATGCAGCAGGAATGAGAGACAACAGCCTGAGTGTTATGTTGGTACCGAGATTCCAAAAGCTAAGAGGAAAGCCTCCAGTGCATATATTCTGTATGGAGCATTTATTAGAAAACATGTACAAGGGCTCCACAGTTTGAGAAGTCATGTAGAGGCTAGGATCTGCACAAGGGGAGGGAGTGCTCACGTTAATGAAATCATAGATCTACCAAAATAACAAATGTTTCCACTTCCAGCTTGTGGAAGTTTTTGAGCAGAATGTTTCCAGTCAATTGAGTGAATCAAAGTGGTGTGCAGCATTTCAGGAAGGAAGGCAGAAACAATAAAAATGATGAAATTGCTGTTGTTACCACCCAAGGGAGCTGATTGCCTTTAAATCTTTTCCGCTCCCTCTCTGGGAGAAGTTTGACAGCTGAGGAAAGAGCAGATTGAAAAAAGTATATTCTGGATATAGGGAGGGTAATGAGGACCTGAGTTAGGGTGATTTTGATGTTAGTGGAAAAGGGAGATTCTAGAGAAGTTACGGAGATATAGTTGACAAGACTTGGCAACTGATGGGTTATAGGGTGTGGAGAGGAGAAAAGGAGAAAGAATTTAGAATAATTCCTAATTTTTTAACCTGATTGGAAGAATGGTGGTTCCCTCATCAGAAATTGAGCTTTGTAATGTAGTCAACTATCCCTCCTTTTGAAAGTATTTCAGTTAACTTCCCTCCTCTTGTAAGTATTTCAGACCCCAGGTCAAAAGATTCTTCTCCCCTCTACCTCTACCTTCATCCTTGGAAATTTCTGCATTTGCATTAATATCCCTTTAAACACAACTTCAAACTCTGACCTCCCAATTCAGCAAACTCAAATCCCATGACCTCCATTTTCTTTCTACCTCAAGTACCCGGGGCAGGGAGAGAGAAGAGAATGTCATATTTCATGCTTCAGTTTTTAAACTTGTATTTTATTTTCTCTTCCTCCTATCTTTTTCCCCTTTGGGACAAAAAGAAGAAAACCCTTGCAACAAATATGTGTGGTCAAACAAAGCAAATTCCCCCACTGACCATGCCCAAAAACATGTTTCATTTTGTATCTTTGCTCTGTGACTTCACACATTGTACTTCAACATCATTATCTAAAATAAGCCATCTCCATGATTTTAAACTTCAAAATTTACTTCTCTGATCATAACCTGTCCTTCTATTTTTGTCTCTAACTCATTCCTCCAAACCTGTTCATCATTTGATTCCTCATTCACCATTCATCATTCAGTTAACAAATATTTATTTATTAAGTACCTATTATATACCAAATACTGTTTTCACTATGACTTTCAATTCATCTGTCCCTCTCTGGTTTTCACTCCCATCATTTCTGCTCTGACTTCATTTCCTTCCCTTCAAGCTTGACTTTTTTTCTTTTGGCTAAACTGTTCAACAAGACACTGCCTTCTGTCCACCCTTTAATCCCTCTCTCCACATATTCTTCTGCTCTTTCTTCATACTGTTCTCTGCCTTTTTCTCTTCTGTTCTCACGCTGCTAACTGCTGCTCAATGAAGTCACAAATTGTGCCAAATGAACCCACTAAAAATTCACATTATCTAACCTCCAACGATCTCCTCTCTGATTGTGTCCCACTGATCTGTCCTGCTCTCTCATCTTCAGCTTCACCTCATCTCTTGACTTTTTTCTCCCTGCCCACAAATACTGCCATAAATGTCTTTTATTAAGGGATTTGTTTTGTGAAGTTTGGGTTCAAGTCAAAAGGCTCCACTGAAGGACTTAGAGAGTCACGTGTGACCTTGAAGCCACAGGTTCTCCACCCCTGAGTCGTATATTATCTCCCCATAGGATTATGCCCAGTTTTGTTGGGTTGTGTTCCTAGCTCCTTTGCCTTCTACAGCATCATATTCCAGGCCTGCTCCTTTATCTCGGTAACCATTAAATCTTTTGTGATCTTGACTGTGGCTCCTTGGTTATTTGTTTCTTCCTGGTGGCTTGCAACATTTCCTCCTTGACTTGAGAACTCTGGAATTTGACTATGATATTCTGGAAATGTTCATTTTGGTATTTCTTTTAGGAGGTGATCAGTGAATTTTTTCAATTTATTTTTTGCCCTCTGCTGTAAGATACCTGGGGCAGTTTTCCTTTATAATTTCTTGGAATATGTGGTATAGATTCCTTTTGTGATCATGGCTTTAAGGTAGTACAAAAATTCTTGGGACAGTTAAGTAGCTCAATGGATAGAGTACCAGCTCTGGAGTCAGGAGAACCTGAGTTCAAATCTGACCTCAGACACTTGACACACTTACTAGCTGTGTGACCTTGGGCAAGTCATTTAACCTCACTTGCCTTGCCTTCCTCCCTCAAAAAAAAATTCTTAAATTATCCCTGCTTGATCCATATTCCAGGTCAGTTGTCTTTCTATAGGATGTTTAACATTTTCTTCTATTTTTTTTTATTCTTTTGACTTTGCTTTATTGTTTCTTGGTGTCTCATGCAGTCATTAACTTCCACTTGCACAAATTTGATTTTTTAAGGAATTATTTTCTTCATTGAGATTTTGTACTTCTTTTTCCATTTGGTGAATTCTGCTTTATAAGGAATTAAGTTCTTCAGTATTTTTTGTGCTTTTTTTTTATGAAGTTGTTCATCTTCTTTTCATGATTTTCTTGCATTGTTCTCATATCTTTTCCCAATTTTTCCTCTACCACTCTTATTTGATTTTAAAACTCATTTTTCTACTCTTTTAAAATCTTTTTTTTTTTTTTTAGTTCTACTAGGAATTCTTTTTGGGCTTCTGTCTTGTTGGGCTTGCATCCAATCTGAATTTTTTTGTGTGTGTTTTCACTTATAGAAATTTTCATATTTTGTTTGTGTCTTGATCTTCCCTGTCACCATAATAGCTTTTCATAGTTTGTTTCTTTCTGTTGTTGTTGCTTGCTCATTTTTCCAACCCATTTGTTGACTTTGGACTTTATGCTTACCTCTTGGGTGGGGTGGAGTCACTGTCCTGAGCTTCAAATTTTTTCACCCTATTGTTTTTACAGATAGTTCTACAGGCCTGTAAGTTTTTGGTACTTCCAAGGCAGTGTGATCTGGGAACAGATACAATCTCTGCTCTTCTGGTCAGTGCTCTGGTCCTTATTCAGGTAGGACTCCTATTCTTTTATGATCCTTGGAACTATCCCAAACTCAGGAAGGGTCCTTACCAACCTTCTGATGGTTAGTACTCCTCTCTGTCAACCTGTAACTACAAACGTGAACTGGGTAATGGACAACGAAGTGGTCAAATGGTGCGCGGTCAGGGCTCGTAACACCAAGCAAAGGCAACTTCCAAGGTTTGGAATACCAACATAGTAACTCTCCATTTATTTAGTGACAAATTAAGGCAAAGCATTCACAGAACAGAGAAAATCAAAATACCATGTAACTCAGTCATTTACAAGTTCTCAATTCAATCACAAAGTATTTCAATTCAATCACAAAGTATAGAGTCAAAGTACCCCATCCCTGGCTAGTACATTCACTAGATGTCTCTCTCTTCTCTCTTCTCAAATGGAGATTAGTTTCCAATCACAAACAAAATACATTCATTTGTTCAGTCACAGAACACAAAAAGTCAAGAGTTTCCCACCCCTGGATCACAACTGAATTACAATTATCATTAGTTAATGCCAAGCACCTTCTCAAAAGGGGCAGTGGACAGCACAAAGGCCATCTACCCCTAAGCCACAACAAGGTTAAGATATCATCACAGCATTGGACACCCAAGGAGAGGTCTTTTCTTTATCTTGACCAGAGGCAAGTTCTCAGCAACCTCTGTCCTTGGGGAGACAAGGCTTAACAAAGCCACAATATACATTACCAGTGTCCTCATCAATTCACTCTCTGCCTGCAGAACAGTTTCAGGACCCCTGAAAACATCAGCAAGACCCTCTTCCAGGATTTCTGTACACATACAACAAGAAAATCCTTCAGGGCTTCTGAACCAACAGCAAGTTTCCAGGACCTCTGCAACAACAGCACTGTCCTTCACCAGCAGACAAATCTGGCAAAACAACATCAAAACAGACAGAAAAAATACCAGCACCACAGTCATGCCTCCTCAGTTCTCACCAGCTCTGCGTGGCAGTTCTCAAAAGTCCTGGGCAGCTCCAACTGGCCCTTAGCGGTCTCTCTCAGCAACTGACCCTCCCACCCCCCAATTCTCCTCTCTCTCTACCTCCCTGATACTGCTCCCAAAAAGTTCTTCTGGTCTCCTCTGCTTCAGCCTGTCTCTAAATCCACCTCACCAGCTCCTCTTTCTTCATGTCAACAAGTTCATCCCACAAGTGAGATTCACAAGCTCTGGATTTTAACGCTTAACTCCAAAACCAAGCCAATACAAGGAGAATTTTAAATTCCACTACCATTGCAGGGTTCCTCTGAGATCTTTTTCTAGACATGTGTTCAATTCCCCTACCATCTCTAGGAGTTGAGAGCTCCTGGTACCACTGTGGCTATACCTGCTGCTGTCACTCACTATGCCTCCAAAAGCCCACAGCTGGTGTCGCCACTATACCATACTTCATGTCTCAACCTTTTGTGGGTTATGTTGCTTTAGGATTTGATTCGATTCATTATTTCAGAGTTATTTAGAGGAGAATGTTAGGGGAGTTTTGCTAGAATGTTCCCTTTACTCCATCATGTTGAATGTGGTTTGGGCAGCACTTGGGAATTTTGCCAGCCACTGGTGGCGAGTGGGCATGAGTTTGGCATCTCTGGTGTAAACAACTTCGTGCTTACATTTGTATGTCATGGGGCATGTTTTTCTTCAACAATGGCTCACTTCTGGTATGTCATATTTTGGATAGTTCTGTCAACTCCAGAAATGTTGATAACTTTTGGTCTGTGTGCTGTCATCTCCGTTTCCTAGTGGAAGTCTTATATGCTGGGGCATTATACTTCATCTAGTTGTCTATTTGTTGATCTGTCCTGTTTGAGTGATACCGCTCTGGTCATTGACATAGCTGTTGCATTAGCATCTTTGAACCATCCAACTGTTCTGTCCTGAATGATATTTCAATTTAATATGGCTTTACTTTCTACAAAATGAACATTTCCCTAGGTTAAAAGCAAAAGCAATCTCTAATGAGGTTGTAACTCCAGCTCTAACTGTGCCTTCTCTATTTCCAGAAAACTGGAACTTGATGTTAGTAATTTTTAAGAAATGTTATTAATAATAGGTATTGTGCTTCTGGGCAAGGATATGGAAACACTTTAATGGAAAATGTTTTTAAAGGTTATATGAATAATAGAAAAGGTATTGAAGTTCATTGCCATTCTGTAACTTTTCAGCTCTTTCAGCCAAGGGTTTCTAAAGTGAATATTAAAGGTGAATTTGAAAAAGAGACAGTGAAAGAAATTCAGAGTACTTTAGAGCTTCCTCATTCAAAGTCCCTTTTTATTTTACTGAGTAGCTATAAGAAAATCAAAGTGGTGAAGCATATGTAAAACCTTGAACCTTGAGTCAGAATACATGATAGTAACATTTCTTTCTTTTTATACCCAATCAGTCCTACGTGGTAGCTATACTTATCATGTCTCAACTCACCAGGAAGTTCTGATTATGTAGGAAAAATCGAAGTTAACAATTTTCTTAGCGATTTTTGTCAAATAGTGAGTGAATCTCAGTAGTCAAGATCTTTGAATTTATAAAAAAAAACTAATTTACTGTGTTTGCTTCTGTATGTTGTATATTTAGTGTGTGCCACTAAAAATGTTCAACTTATGGTTTTTTTGGTTGTTGTTCAGTCATTTCAGTTATGTCTGACTCTTTGTGACCTCTTTTGGGTTTTTCTTGGCAAAGATAAGAAAGTGGTTTCCAGCTCATTTTACTGATGAGGAAACTTGAACAAAAAGGGTTAAGTGACTTACCCAGGGGCACACAGCTAGTAAGTGTCTGAGGCCACATTTGAATCAGGTCTTCCCGACTGAGGGAAGTGCTCTTACCTACTAAGCCCCTAGCTGCCCTTTCTTTCTTTTAACCATTGTCAAATTATTTTTATGATGACTGTTTTGTAGCATACTTTGGAACTAGGTCCCTTTTCTTCCTACTTAAAAAAAATTTATTTCCCTTGAGATTTTGACCTTTCATTTCTCTAGATGAATTTTTCCCCCTAGTCCTTTAAGGTAATCCTTTAGTTGTCTGGTTGGAATGGCCCTGAATAAGCCAAGTGACTTAAGTGGTACTGCCACTTTTATTACATTGACTCAGTCCACCCATGAGTAACTCATATTTCTCCAATTATTACCTGTATTTCCATTGAGAGTATTTGTGTTTAAATATTTGCTTAATTCTCATGTGTATCCTGGTAGGTCTGCATCCAAATACTTTGTACATGTTGTAATTTTTAAAAAATGGAATTTCCCTTTTAATCTTTCCTTGCTGAGTTTTGTTGGTAATGTGAAGAAATGCAGGATTACTCTGGTAGTTTGCCCTGGATTCATTGATCTGAAGTTCCCTGTTTCCCTCCCTGGGAGGAGAGGGGGAAATAAAAAAGTATCTACAGTACAAACATGAATAGGATGTAGAACAGGCAATTTTATTCCCTCACAGAAAGAGTAATGATGAACAACACAGAATCGGAGAATAATTACAATAATGGAGAAGCCAGTAGTCAACAGCAACCAAAAAAACAGAAGCTGAAAAGGAGAACATATTAAATATTCAACATACAGAAGCAAAAAACATAAATTAGGCTTTTTAAATAAATTCAAAGATCCTGACTACTGAGGTTCACTCACTGTTTGACAAAAATTCTGTAATCTTGCTTAAGTTTATAATTATTTAAATTAATTTTAGTTGATTTTCTAGAGTTAAGTAAATCATCACATAATCTACAAAAGTGATCATGTTAAATCGTAGTTATTCTTTTGTATTGTCTGTGGCCATGGCTGTCTACTTATGTATAGGGGAGGTGATTAGCTTAACTCTCTTTTCCCCAAAGTGGGCCTTTCTGGTAGAATTACTCCTGAATCTCCACCACCTTGCTTTCCTTCCTAATTTACCTGGGCCCTTGAGAGATCCAGAAATACAGAGATAATGAAGCAAAATTTCTCAGGGTTGTGCTTATGTTACTATTATTACTATGGGTCTAGCATTATGTTAAATATATAGAGAAAGTATTTGACTTGAATTGTTTCCCCTTACATCTATTGGGGGAGCTTGAGAGAAATAGGGGAGAAAAGGGAGGTGTATTGCATTCTCTATCACTTTCAATTAACTACTTTCTTGTAGATGTTGTCTGCTGAATAAAATTATTTATGAAACCCTGCCTATCCTCATCTTATACACTTATCAAGAACACTCTCCCTACATGCAGAAACTATCTACACAATTTTTTTTTGAGCAGTCTAATTATCACTGTGGCTAGACTGAGGCTACAGGGGCCAGCATCCATAAACAAACCATGTCCTTTACTTACTCTGGTAGTTTGTCCTGGATCCTTTGCTCTGGGGTTCCCTGTTTTCCTCCCTGGGAGCAAAGGAGGAAATCTAAAAAAGTATTTAGAGTACAACATGAATAGGGTATAGAATAGGCAGTTTTATTCCCACACAGAAAGGGTAACTTATGAACAATACAGAATCATAGAATAATTACAATAGTGGAAAGGCTAGTAGTCAAATGTAAACCTGGGATTGAAATGACCTCAGTGGTTCTGGTGCCTTGACTAGGTGAGAATAATTTTTTAATTGCCTCACCTCATCAGAATTGAGTGTGAAAAGGGTCTGTACACCTCCTTGAACCTTCAAAGCTATTGTGTGAGAGATTAGGTCAAAGCAATTTGTATAAAAGAGAGAGGCTATCTCAGAATTGGGGGGAAAGACCCTGTGGGTCTGGAGTTGAGAGGTTGGAGAAAAGGAGGATTGAGCTGTGGCAGAAAAGGGAGCTATTGAGGGAGATTCATTGGCTCTCAGGCATCTCAGAGAGGAGGGTCCAAACTGAGGGAAGTTTCAGGTAGAGGTCTGTACTCTCCCCAACTTCTGTTGTGATACTTGTCTATCCACTGACACAATATAATCTGATGTTTTGCTATCCCAAATGTTTCAGTAAACTGAATTTTGTCTCAAGCAAAAAGAGGCAAGCTAGATGGTAGAGTGGATAGAGGCCAGGTCTAGAGTCAGAAAGATCTGAATTAAAATCCAGTCCCAGATATTTATTAGCTGTGTGACCCTGGGCAAGTCACTTAACCCTCTTTGCCTCAGTTTGCTACATAGGGATAATACTAACATCCCACCTCCTAGGATTGTTGTGAAAATCAAATGAGATAATAATTATAAAGCACTTAACACAGTGCTGGCACACGGCAAACACTGTATAAATGGTAGCTATTTTTTCCTATTAATATTAGAGATCAGAGATTAACTATAGATAGACATTAATACAAAGTTATACAGAGAGCCCATCCTGTGGCTAGATGTTAGGAGTTTTCTTACTTAGGGGCTGAGAGGGATTATATTATGGCAAAATTAAAAACTTTTTCATTTAAAACCAAAGAAAGAACCAAATGTCTCAGGAACCATTACACTGTTCCCTGGGTTTAAAATAAACTAATCATTGTAATACAGCATTATACAAACTTCATGGGGACCTTTACTATAGGGATGCCAACTAGTTATTTTACATTTACTTCCTTTGAGTGCAGACTGATGAATGAAGGGTGGGCTCTTTTCTCTCTGGTGGTTTCTTTCTATGGGGGCTGCTCTGTCCTTTTTGACGGATCTGACACAGCCACTGTCATTACCACTGTTTCCACCACTTTGATGCCCAGGAAATGAAGAAAAATAAGATTTCACAAGGCTGTTCTCCAAAGAAAAGAGCATAGATAGACACAAAGATCTTAGTTACAGGCTTGCCTAGAAGGTGATATACTTAATGTCTAGGTGCAGAGGAGAGAAAGTCATCCTTCTGGGAGAGTTCAGAGAGTCAGCCTTACACTCAGGGGAGTTCCTACTTGAGAGCCAATTAAGTATTATCATGATCAAGAGGAAACAGAAGATATCAATACATACTCTGAAGTAGAGGAAGGGCTCTTACATCATGCATCCTGCCACAGCAGGAATGTAGGAATGTGATTTATCATCTACCCAATCACCTTTTGGTAATGAATACCATCTGTGATCTTTCCTATTGTTTTGGAATATTCTATTTGAGATATCTTGAAAATTGATTGTGACTACCTTGAAAATTTGTCAGCTCCAACATATTTGAAATAAAATCTCCTATATATATTTGATCAGGTATGGCCACTCTTTCAGACTTCATCTTACGAGTCATTTCCATATCCTCATACTGAGTACTAAGGTGCTAAAACTAAATGTGATGGTGCCATTGTCATCATTGATGAAAAGAAATTGCAATCTATTTCATGTCAAACATGTTTGTTGGATATGCCCAGTACAGGGACTTATTTTGTTTGACTAGGCATATTTCTTTTAAGGGTTTATTTTTTTCATTTCTCCTTTTTCCCTAATGGAGGGGGAGGTGGAAGGGAGAGAAAACAGATTTTTTTTAAGTGAAAAAATTTTTTTAAATAAAGGTGATGTTAAAAAAGACATCAATAAAAAGATTTTTTTTTTAAAAAAAAATCTGTTTGAACTAGGGAAGGTGGCCTAGCCATACTAGATCTTAAATTGTATTATAAAGCAGCAATCATCAAAACTACTTCATACTGGAAATAGTACTTTGTACTAGAAATAGAGTGGTGGATTAGTGGAATAGTGGAATTAGTGGAATAGGTGGATTAGTGGAATAGGTACATATGACACAGTAGTCAATGACTATAATAATCTACTGTTTGATAAACCCAAAGACCCCAGCTTCTGGGATAAGAACTCACTATTTGATAAAAACTGCTGAGAAAAATGGAAAAAAGTATGGGCACAGACCAAAGTCTTATACTGCATATCAAAATAAAGTCCAAATGGGTACACAATTTAGATATAAAGACTGATACTATAAAAAAATTGGGAGAGCAAGGAATAGTTTACCTGTCAGATTTAAGGAGAATGGACAAATTTATGACCAAACAAGAGATAGAGAACATTATAAAATGCAAAATGGATAATTTTGATTACATTAAATTGAAAAGTTTTGCACAAACAAAGCGAATGCAACCAAGATTAGGAGGGGAGCAAAAAACTGGTAAAGACTTTTTATAACCAGTGCCTCTAATAAAGACTCATTTCTAAAATATATAGAGAACTGAGTAAAATTTCCAAGAATACAAGTCATTCCCCAATTGATAAATGGTCAAAGGATATGAACAAGCAGTTTTCAGAGGAAGAAATTAAAGCTATCTATAGTTGTATAAAAAAATGCTCTAACTCACATTGATTAAGGGAAATGCAGATCAAAACAACTCTTAGGTACCATCACACCTATCAGATAGGCTAACATGACAAAACAGGAAAATTAAAAATGCTGGAGATGTGGGAAAATTAGAACACTAATTCATTGTTGGTGGAATTGTGAACTGATCCACCTGTTCTGGAGAAGAATTTGGAGCTTTGCTCAAGGGTTATAAAAATGTGCATACCCTTTGACCCAGTAATGACAAATCAAAAACATGAGAAAAGGACCCATATGTACAAAAATATTTATAGCAGCTGTTTTTGTGGTGGCCAAGAACTGGAAATTGTGGGGAGACCCATCAATTGGGGAATGGCTGAACAAGTTATGGTATATGAATGTAATGAAATCCTATTGTGCTATAAGAAATAATCACACAGACTTCAGAAAAACCTGGAAAGACTTACATGAACTGATGCTGCATGAAATGAGCAGAACCAGGAGAATGTTGTACACAGTAACAGCCACATTGTGTGATGAGCTCTGTTCAGCAATGCAAGGTCCCAAAACAACTCCAAAAGACTCATTGATGGAAAGTGCTGTCCACATCCAGAGCAGGAACTATGGAGTCTGAATGCAGATTGAAGCATACTGTTTGCTCTCTTTTTTTTTGTTTTGTTTTTTCTTTTTCATGGTTCATCCCATTCATTCTAATTCTTCCATACAATATGACTACTGTGAAAATATATTTATTAAAAACATATATGTATAGCCTATATCAGATTGCAAGCCATACTGGAGAGAGGGGAGGGGAGAGAGGTGGAGAAAATTTAAAACTTATGGAAGTGAATGTTGAAAACTAAAAATAAATAATTTATTTTAAAAAAGAGAAAAGGAACAATGATACTAAGAACAATGTAATCCAAACAGGGCTTTGGTGTAGTTATGTGGTATTCGGCATCTAGAAACTCAGAGGTGATAACACTTTCCTTAGTCTCAGTTACTGTAACTTAAAAAAAGATGTTGAATAAAATACTCAACCAAAATACTTAATGATTTGGGAAATAGAACTCTTAAGGAAAAGCTGATGGAGCTGGGTTTATTTTGCTCAGAAGAGAGAATATTAAGGGTATAAGAATAAATCTGTCAAGTTCTCTGAAAAAAAAATCTGTTTGAACCAGAGCATTGTACACAGTAACAGCAACATTGTGCAGTGGTCAACTGTGAATGACTTAGCTCTTCTCAGAAGTACAATGATACAAGACAATTCCAAAGGCTCATGATGGAAAATGCTGTCCACCTCCAGAGAAAGAATGCAGATCAAAGCATACTATTTTCATTTTCTTTCTTTTCTTTCTTTTGTTCTGTTTCTTCTTTCACAACATGACTAATCTGGAAAAGTGTTTTACATGATTGTACATATGTAACCTATATCAAATTGCTTGCTATCTTAGGCAGGAGGGAGGGGAGGGAAAGAGGGAGAAAATTTGGAACTAAATAAAAAAAGAATGTTAAAAATTATTATTATATGGATTTGGAAAAAAATTAAATTTGATTTTAAAAATCTGCTTGTATTGTCTCCTTTCTCATCTATAAAAGCTCTCAGGATGCTCTGGCTTCATTGGGTTCATGCCAAGCTTTCCACAGAACAGTTTCCTCTCTGCTTTTCACTGTTTTGTAAGGCAATGCTGTTTCTAATCTTTCACCATCATTCTCCATAATGTTCTGCAAATGAGCTTGTATTCTAAACCAGTGTTGCCCTTGGCTGCCATATCTCTCTTTTTGGCAAGAGATCAAGTTTTTGTTGGCTGAAGTGGTTTCTGGGTTCTTTCAGACCTCTTTTAGTGGTGACAAAAATAATTTATTGACATCTTTTGCCTTTATATCACCTTCATTCTAAATTCCTCTTCTACCCCCTACCTAGAGAGCCATCCTTTTGAACGAAGTATAAAAAGGAGAGAGAGAGAAAGAAAGAGAGAGAGAGAGAGAGAGAGAGAGAGAGAGAGAGAGAAGCAATTTAGCAAAACTAGCCAACACATCAACCAAGGCTGACAGTATATTCAATATTCCACAAGTGATTACCCTTTTACATAGGTTATACTTCTCTAAGTAGTGAGAAGCAGAGTCAATGTCTTTACTTTTAAACGTTTTCCATTTTTAAGAATCAGCTTCTTTGATACGTTGATGACTGTGTGATTATATTGTCATAATTACTATCTTCAATATGACTCTTAGCCATGTCCTTCTTAAATCCACCCCATCGTCAAGCATCTTCTCACGAGCCATCAGGAGCTTCTATTATTCCCCTGAGGGCAGGTTGCTGTTAGGATCATTAAAACATTGCACAGTTTCTCTAATGTAATCTAGTCCATCTAGATTATGGGCTCAGCTCCATTTTCTTTTCTTTTCTTTTTGCTTTTTGGAGGGGGGAATGCTGGGCGATTGGGGTTAAGTGACTTGCCCAAGTTCACATGGCTAGCAAGTGTTCAGTGTTTGAGGCCACGTTTGAACTCAGGTCCTCCTCACTCCAGGGCCTGTGCTCTATTCACTGCACACCTAGCTGCCCCCTCAGCTCTATTTTCAGTCCCTTTCTGAAATATAGGCACTGATGGGTCTACTCTTTGGGTTGTCTATTCAGCCACACATCAGTCTATACAAGAGGTATTCTTCATCCACCTGGTTTTTCCAGTGTGGATAGTTAGAACAAACTCTTTGGAGTCATTCTGGATCTCATTTAAGGAGTTTCTTAAGGTTCGAGGGCATGATTCAATCAGTACAATGTCTTCTACAAATAGGAACATCTGGAATAGCTCCTTAAGGAGTGTGGAGCAGTGAAAAAATCCTAGCTGCAGAGTCAGGTGGGTTCAAATCCCACCTGTGACTTGTGTGACCTTGAGCAAGTCATTTAAACCTCCATTCTCCATTTCCTCACCTAAAAAGTAAGGGGGTTGGACTTAATGGCCTTCTGAGATTCTTTTCACTCAGGATCTATGAACTTGTGAGTTAAAGGGAATCCATGTTTCATTTAGGCCCTACGTAGGACATCAGCCACAGCAGGGGTCAACACTGATGATGAACATATAGTCTTCTGTTTTGTGCCTCATTTCACATTGATGATTAGCTATTATGATATAAAATATTATGTTATTAAATGTCAGTTTGAGTTTTTTTTGACACCTACAGTCAGTCTTCATTGTCTGCTCCTTGGTTGCTTGTAAGCTTCTTGAAAATGGATTTTCTTTTTGGATTCCTATCCCTAGCATCTTGTGCATAATAGATGTTTAATAAACGTTCTTTTGAATTGAAATTAATTATTGGGCGGCTAAGTGGTGAAGTGAATAGAGCACTAGCCCTGGAGTCTGGAGGACCTGAGTTCAAATTTGACCTCAGAGGCTTAACAATTACTAGTTGTGTGACCTTGGGTAAGTCACTTAACCCCAATTGCCCTGCCTTCCCCCCTCCAAAAAAAAGCAAAAAAAAAGTATTTATCATCTGCCAAACACCTTTCATCTAGCTATGTATCATCTATCTGTCATCGATCATCTATTATCTATCTTTCTTATTCATTCAACTGCCTATAAATCATCTGTTATTTATTCACTCATTCATTCATCTATTATCTGTCACTTATTTATTCTATTTATTAATCATTTGGCCATACATCAATCTACCTATTCATCTATCCATCCATCCATCCATCCATCTATCTATCTATTGATCTATCTATCTGTCTGTGTCTATCTGTCCATCTATCTATTTATCTATCTATCATCTATCTATCTATCTATCTATCTATCTATCTATCTATCTATCTATCTATCTATCTATCTTACACATATGTATATATGTTTGGTCTAGACTTGTAGTTTCACTAGCATAGGGAAACTCCTGGAGAGGAAATCTTCTCTACCAATGCATATTAGCAACTGTACTTCACCGTATAGCCTTAGGGAGTTGTCTGGGTTCATGAAAGTGCATTTTACCCAGGGTCATTAAACCTGTGTGTATTCGAGGCAGGACTCAACTCCAGGTTTTCCTGACTCTGAAATGGGATTTTTATCAACTATGCCATCTCACATTTCTAAAGTATTTTATTGCTTACAAATTAATTTTTTTTTGGGGGGGTGTCTCATTTTTGTGAGGTAGGACACACAAGTGTTATTATCCCTATTTTACAACCCCAGTCATTTATGGTCACCCACACTGTTAATAATTGTCAAAGCTGGCACCAGGTCACCTGATTCTAAAGCTACTTACTATACCACAGTTGCTGCCTACAATGTGTTCTTCTGAGATATGCTCATCTGCACCCAACTTTAAAAGATTAGAGGAAATATGGCTAACCACTCTTTTTATTTCTATTTTTTTTTTGGTCAATTCTGGTTCTAGAATACATGTTAAGTACCATTTGTAAGTGTCGTTGACCTTTTTTGAAAAAAAAATCCTCCACAATGAAAACTGTTTATTTGTCACTTAATTCTCATTTTTTTCTTTAGTAATTTTCCCAAGGGTGTGACTGCTCCATGGAATGCCCTCATGCCTAGCTAACAACTAAGTTAAAATTAACTTTAGTGACAAGTTTACAAGTTTAGCAAGACCCAGTGACTCCACCTCGTATGTTTGTTTTGCTTGAGATCTATGAAGCTTTGAGTTACTTTGAAGTCTGATCCACAACATCTATACTTAGAATACACAAGATTCTACATTAGTCTGTAATCCAGGAAGTCAGTTCACATTGTATTCTCTTCATGCTGTTCAAAAACTGTCTTCTTGTTCTCTAAAAGACTTCCTCTCTGACCTCATATCAACATTTTGAGGCTTGCTCTATGCACAGCCTCCTCCTTTCTTCCCTTTTTCCATTCTATTCTTGCTCAGCACTGTCTGAGACATGTCCCCTCCCTATACTCAAGGCCCTTCCTTTTGAAATATAATTTTTAAATGCCTCTTGTTTGTGTGTTGTCTATTTTTATGCATTTTGTCCAGGGGTGGTAAATAGAGACGCAGACCAGATGAATTCTGCAATGGAACCAGGATTCAGAGAATTTTAAGACTGAAAGAGACATTAGACATCCCCTTTATCAACTTGTAGGAGATTTTAGAGGTGGAAAGCTGGATCATCTAGTCCAGTGCTTCTTAAACCCCATATGGGGTCACATCCCATAGTTTAAGAAGTGCTTGAAGGGTCGAGAGTAGAAAAAAATGTAAGAAGCCTTGATAATATTGGTCCATTTCCATTATTTTAACTATCGATTATTTTCAATCATTGAAATAACTAAGGCTCAGAAAAGTTAAGTGATTTGCTTGATGTCACATACTGATTAAGTGGCACAGCCAAGATTCAAACCTAGGTTATCCGATTGTTAGTTTCTACTATAACACATTGTGTTTGCTAGTTGTAAAATCAAGACTACAAAACTGGCTATTAAAAATGATGGAAGGGTTGTCAATTGAAAGTGGTCATATCTAATGTAGGAGGCTAATTGGAGGAGTTCCCTGATGAAATTGGTGCATTTATAATAAAAATAGTAATAAAAACAATAGCGATAATAATAATAGCCTTTGTTTGGGATTTTGATTTAATCTGCCTAAGAAGGGTATGTCCTTGCCCTTTCTCAACTCCATGAAGATCATTTGGGGTTGGATTGGTTGTCTTGAGTTGCTACTCAAGGATCTACCCCTTTGTGCTGACCTCTAAAAAGGAATCTTCACCCCTGATTTGGTTTTTTTTGCCTTTTTGATCTTTTTTCCTTATTCCTTTTCAGAGGACAGACTGGCTAGCAGCAGAACCAGCAATTAATCCAGAGCTTGGCACACAATAGGTGCTTCATAAATTTTGATGGTTTAATAATTTTCCGTGAGTCTATGTTGTTTTTTGTAGTTTCTCTGGAGTGAAATAAAGGCTGCTTTGTATTCAACTACCTTGAATGTTTATAGGGGAATTGGGACTCCTTTAAACCAGAGATATCAAACAGGCTGCCTACGGGCCTCCTGAGTGCAGCTGAACCCAATTAAAATGTAATTGGAAGACATTTAAAAATACAGTAAAACACAGATAACTTTATATTTTAAAATGAAGTCAGTGTGCATCCTTGTGTACTCTAGTGGCCCTCTTTTCATTTGAGCTTGACAACACCATTTTCAAACACATCTTTAAAGAGCTAGAGTGGGGATAATATGTGCCATATACTTATAATTTTGGAGGGCCATCCTGAAGATCAGAACCAATCTGTGTAAGCTCAGAGTTAGGAATGCCAGACACATCACTTGCATTATTAATATTTAAGGTGTTTTTTTTTTAAATCAAACAATTACTAACACTAAAAAGTCATCCTCAAAAGTGTTTATTAAGTGGCTACAAGTTCATAGCATTGTATTAGAAGCACCGAAGAGTTAAATAAATCAAGAAAGCAATATAAGTAAGAGAATAGTCCCTTGGCTCAAGGAGCTTGCATTCTAATGGAGAAATAAAATACAGCAAAAGAAGCTGAGGGAGGAGGGGGAAGGTGCCCTCACAAGAGAGTGTATAGTCAAGAAAGTCCAGGGAGTCTGGGAAAGGAATGGAAAACTGGCTGGTTTAGGTACTTTCCTCAAAATGGAAGTTCTGGGAGTAATCAACCAATCAGAGGAAGGGGCCTCAGGAGTGGAGCATACTTCCTCCCTGAGAAGGATAGGGGATGAGTGAACTTTCAGGGTGAGAGAGCATGATGAATGAAGTCTGGGGAATTAGGAATGAACCCTGGACAGGAATGCAACAACTGACCTTTAGGGCCTCACAGTAAATAAGGAAGGTTTTATCTCCAGGCATACTAGTGACTAGATACTATTCTGTGGCAGTGTATCCATATTCCTCCATGCAGCCCCTCACCCAGGACTTTCCTTTCTTCCAGCGTTCCATACTCCAGTATTCTGATCTCCTGCTCTCCCTCCTCCCCATCACTGTTCCCCTCCCTCCCTTATCTCAATGCTGGTGAATCTCAGCTAGAGATTTGTTAGAAGAAAAGCAATGTGATTTTTTTTGATTAAAGTAATTCATAGCCTGTGAATGACAGACAGGCTTCACTTCCCCAGGACAATTTCTTTATTAACAGAGGCATTTACTAATCTAAATGCAACTAGTTGGTAGAGCGTATGAGAAATGTTTTTGAGAGAATGTTTCCTTTCCTCTTGCATGCTCTAGGGGCCACTGCCCTTCCATTCCCAGAAGTGTAGGGTAACTGTCAGTGACTTGTTATCACCCTTCTAAAAAATTTCTGAAGCCCACATGGAGATAACAAAAATAAAACCTCTATTTGTCCTGCAACATTTGCTGAATAACTCTCTGGACCTTTTCTATTTAACAGAACAAATGAGTTTCCTTTAAATTTTGTTTTCAAACAGTCCTTTTTTGTGATTTGAAGTCTTATTTGGATTATTTCTCCTGTTGCATTGAAGAGGAAGCACCAGCAACGTTCAGTCATATAATTAAGTTATCTGCATATCTGATGGGCCCCTGGGAGATACACACATGATCAAGGAGAATGATCTCAGCAAGAAAGTCAGGATGAATCGAATGAACGAAACATTAGACATTGCCCAGCTGAGCTTCGTAAGCTCATTTTCCATTAGGACACACTTTAGCACAAAACACTAAGCCTTCTGGCTGGCCTCCCCACTCCAGTCTGTCCTCCATGGGCTTGTCAAATTAATCCTCCTTATGCGCAGTTCTGACCATACCGCCTCCCTGTTCAATAAACTCCAGTGATTTCCTGTCACTTCCAGGATCAAATATAAAATCCTCTGGTATTCAAAGGCCTTCCTACTATGGCTCCCTCCTATCTTTCCTTTCCTCTTGTACCTGACTCCCTCACATGTTCTCGGAGACCAGGGAACGCAGGCCTCCTGGCTCCTTCTCCTACTTACTACTTCATCTCCTGACTGAGTACTTCCACTGACTGTGCCCCGTGGCTGAAATTCTCTCCCTCCTTATCTCCATCCATTGGTGGAAGTCCAAGCTAGCACATCTTCTACAAGAAATCTTTCCTGCTCCCTCTTAATGTTCTGGCTTTTTTTTTTCCTGTTTCTTATCCTCAATATATTCTGTCTGCATCTTATTTGGGGTTTCTTTTTGGTCTTTTTCAAGGGGAGAAGGCAGGGCAATTGGGGTTAAGTGACTTACCCAAGGTCACACAGCTAGTAAGTGTTAAGTGTCTGAGGCTGGATTTGAACTCAGGTCGTCCTGACTCCAGGGTTGGTGCTGCATGCAATGGGCCACCTAGCTGCCCCTCTGTATCTTATTTGTACAAAGATGTTTGCTTATTGTTCTCTCATTAGACCATTAGCACCTTGAAAGTAGGGACTGTCTTTCGCCTTTTTTTGTATCCCCAATGCTTAGTGCAATTCCTGTTGACAGACTTTTGGGATTATATTTACTACAGCACAAAAGTTAGGCATCGGTAGATGGCGGTATGGTAGCTCTGACACAGCCACATCAAATACCCATAAAATATGACTCTAAACAAATTTTAGGACTCTAAAACACACACAAATATACTTCCCCCTTAAGGTAGCTTGGTTCAAAGGGACCATTTCAGCTCTGGGAGCCGAAACCAGCCCAGCCTAAAACCGCAGTGTGGCCCTGGGGCGGCCAGGATGAGCCGCAGCTGGAGCTTCAGGAGAGCAGATGAGCGGCAGCTGTGGCAGTTTCCAGAATTATCAAGCCACAAGAAAAAAGGATTAAGTGAAAGGTCAGTGGAACTCGGCTAAAAAATAGAGGGAGAAAAGCAGTCCGGCCAAACTGCCTCCAGGGCAAGGAAGCGGCAGAAGTGGAGGCCCTGCAGCCGCCTCCACGTTGCTGCTTCAGAGCTCCCTGCCTGCAGACTGCAGGGAGACCAAGCCATCTTTCAGACACCAAGTGCTCTTGTGTTGAGTGGCCTGGATCTGGATCGTGGTCTTTGGTGGTGGTCCTGGACTGTGTTTTCAGTGAGCCAAAGCTGGTGGGGACTGCAACAGCCTCCTAAAAGCTCTGGCAGCTGAGAAAACCCCAGCAATTTGGGACAGAGCTTTTCCCTCTGGAGGCAGAGTTCTGCAGAGTTAAAAAATCATTGGCTGGCCAACCATGAGCAGGTAAAGGAAGCAAAGTTAGAACAGCAACCGAACCCTAGATTCCTTCTTTGGGAACAAGAAGGATGAAAGCAGGGAATGGGAGGAAGACAACAAACTCTCACACCAAAAGCTTCCAAGAAACATGAAGATTGCCTAAAAGCTAGAGATCAGCTTAAGAAGGATTTTGAAAACCAAATGAGAGAAGTGGAGGAAAAATTGGGAAGAGAAATAAGAATGATGCAAGAAAATCATGAAAAGAGAGTCAACAACCTGACTGAAGAAATTAACACCTTAAAAAATAGATTAACTCAATGGCAAAAGAGCCCCAAAAAGCCAATGAGGAGAAGAATGCCTTAAAAAGTCGACTTTGCCAGATGGAAAAAGAATCTCAAAAGCTTTCTGAAGAGAATAATTCCTTCAGAATTAGAGTGGAGCAAATGGAAGCAAATGACTTTATGAGAAATCAAGATACTATCAAACAGATCCAAACAAATGAAAAAAT